>OX392517.1:3975708-4638326 GCA_947623375.1 Apotomis capreana | reverse complement strand
GCAAATCCAAAGATTTACTAAAAATATGCCTGTAAATTTCTTTTTCTAGATTGGTAGGTTTAAAATTTAAATTAACATCTTTCTTGTTCAATGTCTCGATTTCAATGCGCGGGCATCACGCAGACATTTTTGGAAACATTTGTTTATTGCAATATATTCAGTGCTATCAATAACATCTCCATCTAAGTATGAAAACAATGTTTGTTTTCATCACTCGCGCCAAACATATCATGTCGGTCACCCACGTGCATCGAAAGTTGTGCAATGCCCTTACTATGAGTTAACGTGACCGTACTCGCTAGTGACAGCGTCAACGATTTGTGTGGAGAAAAGTAGGGTAGTCTAGGTTACTTTGTAGAAGTACAATTCCCCACACAAATTATTTACGCAGTCGCTATTAAATACCCACTCTGTATAGCGAGTACGGTCACTGTAAACTCATGGTAAGGGCCCGGTACCTACCCCTACCATGAGTTGACGAGACCGTACCTACTCGATAGCGACTTGTTTAAGACTTAGTACCTATAGATTAAGAGCGAAGAGCAATCACAGGTAGCCGTAGAAACAATTGAGTACCTATGAAACTTAAAACCACCTTAAAACAAACATTGTACAGATTAAATATCTTATTAATGCAATAAGTATTCAACAGTCAGCTTCAGTAGAGAGTGTGCGCCTATGAAGTTGACTTATGCTAACATGAGGTCACTTGGCCAAACTTTCCTAACTTTATGACAATCCCACACATTTTATACTTTTACCACATAGTTTATTGTTTTGTTTGTTGCCATATACTACCTAATAGAAGAATTCCAAATATCCCGAAAGCTTGGGTATTCATGGTCCATGGTTCATCATCATACATTTAAAAGTCAAACTTGTCTGTGTAATACCTGATGTAGTATGTGTGTAGCTGTCTCCGTCTATCCCTATCCATAGACAACTCCTTGATTTCTCTATCTATACGACATGATGTTTACCATCTCTTTCATTTGTTTTATGTAGCTTATTCTATTCTTGATCTTCCCCTCGCTTTACTTCAATGTAACTTATTTATAATTGGTTTCGTTAATCACCACTAAATGTTATATTCTCTGGAATAGGGTCCTTATTAGATGTGTGATAGTGTGTTAATATGACGCATATGAAGAGTTATACATATTAAATTATTCGACTTTCATTGGTTCTTGGCATTTTGCAGTACAAGTCGTGTCGATTAGTGAAGACACCGCAATTACCGCAACAAAATACTATTTGGAAGTGAAACAATAAACGTATGTTAACGGGAAACGGATGAAATTACTAGCATAAATCAGCAAATATTTAACAATCTCCATGGTTCACAAGGAACGATGAAATTCACGAGTATGTGAACATGGCAACTGTAGCATCAGAATTTGAACGCTATAAGGAACAGCACATCGCTCGGCTCACTCACCACTGCAATCCCTAGCCTCGAGCTTGCTCAATAACGCCAGTGTGGTTAAAAGACTAAATGACGCACTGCCAGTGCGGCACTGGCCTCTAAATCTACATACCGCCATTCCTCATTAAACTCATCTGATTATAGTCGGGCGACTGATTCCAGATTTGAAAAGGAAAAAAATCAAAACAAAAAATTGGGAGGACATGGTTATTAAAAAAACCGGTTTAAGATCACGTAAAGATTTTCAGAAACGGTCCATGTTTCGTACAGCACATGCAGCTCTTTATCAGGGACAGCTGGGTAAATCAACTAGCGTTCTAACCGCGCGGTTCTAGCGTCATTCCTTTTTCACGATTATTACCACAACTGAAGAGCCAGTGGTTTTAATTATGATCTAACTAGGATCGCACTCGGGAGTGGCTTCAGGGTAGGTACATGAAAAATCGACTTTCAGTAATCATCTATTTTAACAATATTTGCAGAAATGGGAATGACGAAAAAACGCCTTATAAACGCTGTTTATTCACCCAGCTATCCGTGCTGCTACGCGACAAATAAAACTGTCCACACTCCATACGCAGCCAGCCGTTCCTAACTATTTTATGTAAGTTAAATCGTTATTAATAGCAAACAATTGGGGGTCTATTTTTTGGTACATAATATCCCACTTACAAGGATTAAAGTATTAATGTGCTTTTCTTTCCCCTTAGTTAAATAGTTAATAGAATAGCAAACATATTGTAATGTATTCGTACTGCGAAACCGTTGCAACCGTAGCCATTCAAGTAGGCTTATCACACCCACTTGCGTTGTAAGGCTGTGGTCGAGCGTACGCTGAGCGTGATGGATGATGTACTAAAGTGACGCTTAAAGGAACCGTCGACACCGTAGTCAATCAAATCAGGTAGACTTACCACACCCAGTAGCGTTGTAAGACTGTGGTCGAGCGTACGCTGAGCGTGATGGACTATGTACAAAAGTTGGAGGGACTATTTGTTAGTTGGGAGCTTATCACATCTACTTGCGACGTAAGGCTGTGGCTTGATGCTGAACTATGTTGAGGTAGGATCTTATTATTCACCAGTGTGCTTTAGATTATTTGTCAACCTCACTCAAAAAGTAGCCGAAAAAACCTCACGTGATTTGTGCACAAGCCCCTACATCATTTAGGACAAATCGGGTTTCTCAAAGTTCCAACATGTATAAAACACAAGTACAGCCGGTACAGCTACATTACTTTTGCAGCCTAATCGTCAATTCGAAGAGTAAGGCATCTGTTTTATTTTATATATTAAACAAAAGAGGCTCAAACATGATAAATTTTTTAGGCAAATACAACACAATGAAGCGCCATCCTAAGGCTGCGCTTCCACCAGAGATGTGTAGCGAGGGATGTGTTTTGTTAACCAAGCTGCGCTGAGCGAGAATGAGTAAATGAAGTTATTTCATTGGTTAACAAAAACACATCCCTCGCTACACATCTCTAGTGGAAAACGCAGCCTAATCCGCTCCCGCTCCGCCCTCGCAATGCCACTTCCTAATTTTTAACGCAACACACTCGATTTCGACTCCTGCGCCGGTTAGTTCACCTCGCATCCACGGCCCGTCCGGTGCGCGCGATTAAAAATTGCTTATCAATGATAACGCGCTGAAAGTGTCATTTCAGTGGAGTGATTGTGTTTGCATTGTGTTCAAAATTGGAATGCCAGTTCGTTTTTTAGTGGGATAGAGGTATGTTTTGAGAACGGTATTTGTTGTTGTTGTATAAGTATATTATGCCTATTGATAAACTATGTCTATTGATAAACAAATGAATGAGGTCTTTATTGAGTGTATGTAATAACCTACATACCAACTTTTACTATATTAGGTATGCCTGAGCTCATCAAGAGATTTTTTTGTCGAATCATCATCTAAAATACCTATATATAATTAATATATTATGTTTTAAAGTTAATTTACGTCACACCAGGTGATTTACGGCACGCTACGCGGGGAGAAAATCTCACTAAGGGAAGACGTAAAACTGTAGACAAGGCACGGGCGGTAATTAATAAAGAGAAAGACTGACTAACTCACCGCCCTAGGCAGGTTATGTACTATTTAAGAGCTATTTGTTCGTTGAATTATAATAAATTCATAGAAAGTATTATTACAATTTATAACAAGTGAAATGTTTTTGCTTCATAAAAAAAAACGCGCGGACCTGAACTCACATATTATTATTTTACAATTATGTAAGCTTAAACATTGATAATTTGAAATGTATGATGTCTAAATAACAAGGTAATGTACCTCGTATAGTCTTATCAGTTTGTTTCAACGGTTTCCTCGATTCGAATCATAATGCTACTTATAGACTGTTATTAAATCAATTTACTTGCCTGTATAACTCGTCAGATACCTAAAATTAAATTATGGCAGACTAAAATAAATGATAAACTACCTCATTATTTAAACTTTAAAGCATAAGACGTTTTTTTCACTTGTGTTAGTTTGACATATTTAATTCGCTCTAGAATTTCGGTCGAACTATATAGTCTTATTCCTGAAAAGTTTTTTTTATAAGAAACTCATCAAGTCCTTAAGCCGTACATTATTGTCATATCATTCTTTTTAGGGTTCCGTACCCAAAGGGTAAAAACGGGACCCTATTACTGAGACTTCGCTGTTCGTCCGTCCGTCCGTCCGTCCGTCTGTCACCAGGCTGTATCTCAAGAACGGTGATAGCTAGACAGTTGAAATTTTCACAGATGATGTATTTCTATTGCCGCTATAACAACAAATACATATATAAATAAAATAAAATAAATATTTAAGGGGGGGCTCCCATACAACAAACGGATTGGTTGCGTTAACTTTGCACCTCAATTGTATGGAGCGCTATACATACCAGGTGCAAACTTAACTTAACCACTTAAGGATGGAAAGTGTTTGTACGGAACCCTCGGTGCGCGAGTCCAACTCGCACTTGACCGTTTTTTTTCACTTGTGTTAGTTTGACATAATTTGCTCTAGAGTTTCAGTCGAACTAATCTATACATAATACAATCTTATTCCTGAAAAGTCTTCTCATAAGAAACTCGCCAAGTCCTTAAGCCGTACATTATTGTCATATCATTATTAGCTCTGCTCAACTGGCAGTGGAGTGGCGTAGCGTCAAAGACATTCCCAGGCAAGCCGGAGCAGAATTATAGAGTACTACTTCAATTGTTTCTCTAAAATGGAGAAGGGTGTTTACACTCTTAAACAGGCAATTAGCCAATGAGAATTGGTTTCTATAGACTTCTCTGGTAGCTGTACAGTCGCTTCAAAACGTTCAAAAATATCTTCGTTATTACCCGTTAGAGTTGTGACAGGATTAGAGTTGAGAGAAAGTCATTGGCGTATCTAACATTATTTTTCAGGAGGGGCCTGGGGGGGGCCTGCAGGGGGGCCTGTCCATGGCCTATGAGATGAAGCCATGAATTTCTATCGGTAACCCAAAATCCTGGGGTGGGCACTAGACCATACTGGGGTGGGCACGGCCCACCCGGCCACCCCCCTATATACGCCAATGGAGAAAGTATTTGTGTACGGAATAACCGAATATATTTTTTGCAATTGACTGTACCTAAAAGCCTACCAGGCCTCGTTGCACCGGCGTAGGTGTACACTCCTTTAAAGTTTCGCGTAAAGTGTCAAACTAGTAATTTATCATGGCCGCAGACTCGTGAGATGTGAGATACGGGGGCCTTGGACATAGATAGTGATCATGTGTTGTGGTTGTGGCGGGATGATTTATACTCAAGACTACCGGATTTTAGATGGCCTTCGCTGACCTGTTCGGCGAGTTAAAGTTCAAATACACAATTTGAAGATATATCAATAAATACCTATGTAGAAAAAGTAGGCTTCCCAATATTACGTGTGTACTTATTTGTCTCTTCGTTAGTTTTCGTCTAAATTATACAGTATTCAGGATTGGATCAAGGTAAACGTATATGTTAATTTATATCAATATATTGCATTTCCTTAAGGAAATGCCCTCGTGCCCCATTAGGGAGCTAAAGAACATTCTCGAGAACATTTCACATAGGTATACAAGTTTAGAAACGTTCTCGTCCGGGAACGGCACATATATGTAGGTAATCACTTTTCGATTTTTTAATAAAAACAGTACAATTTGCGGCAGTCTGTATCCAAAACAGTAACTTTTCAATACGATCACTTACTTAAATGCTAATGTTTTTACGAGACACAACAACTGTCTTTTATTCTTATCGCACAAGACATCTTAAAAAAGAAAAACAGAACTTTAAAACGATATTTATATTAAGTGACTCGTTTCCGATAATATCCAAATATGTCCCAAAAGCATTATGTGAAATGGAATTACTTGTTATGTTGCTTCCATATAAGTAGCGTGTGTTTGGTAAAATCTTAGCTCAATCCGAGTCATTTATAAACTGCTAACTTCATGCAGAAAGTATATTTTAACAAAAATTTCCTCTTAATCCATTTTGTTTGTTATTACCTTCATTTACCTATTTAAAGAAAATTAGGAATTAGGATAATTTGGGCAATTCACTTTACAGATGAGCGCCAGCGCCAAACCGTAAACAGCACAACAAAAAATAAAATCAAAATTGTTTATTTTACAATTAAGGGTTAATACCACACACAGTAGGAACAGTGAACCACATTGGCCAAGTGTCCAGTCAGCTCTCCTGATCATACGTTTTAGAAAGACGAAATACGTGCATGTCGAGGATTATAATATGTATTATATACGTAGTATACGTACCTATACTGATATTACTGATTGATGGTAGTTTATTCTATAGTACATATAATATTTACTTGCACGTTTTTTTGCGGGAAGGATACTGCTAATGGAAATATAAGCAGCCCGTCTAGCACAACTATACTTCGCGACTTTTGTCACGCGGCATAGCGTCAACTGTCACTCTCTCACAGTACTGCACAGAAAGAGATAGATAGATATATCGCACGAGAAAGAGTCACGTATCACAGTTGTGCTACCTACAGGTGCAGGTGAACACAAGGTTGTGTCATACTTTACACAATTTATGAAAACGCTTTTTGAAAAGCAAAGGTAGGGTAGGGCGGGGCTTAAAGGTCCGCGGGTTAAAAGGTCCATATTTTTTTCAAAATGGTGTGACATCTCCGACTGTCGACGATGGCGCTTTACACACCCAGCAGCGTCCGCTTCTTACACCAGTATCATTAAAACTTACTATACCTTACTTGTTTTTTAAATATGTACAAATGGACCTTTTTACCCGCGGACCTTTAAGCCCCGCCCTACCCTACTTTGCAGCATTTATTGTTAACTTTTTAGGCATAATTAATTGTTTCTGTTACCTCAACATGAAAAGTTTATGTTATTCGAGAATTTAAAAGAAAGACATCTCACAATCATAACAATTGAGGCCTTTAGGGCAAAACGTTGTTCAGTAGGTAAGTAGAAAAGTTTATCAAAGTAAACAGCAAATACCAAATAAAACTAATCTCTATGATAACGCTACAAGGTTAAGTTTCGGCAGGTGCGATATCTACTATACCTACTTCAAGATTTCTCGCATTTCAACAACCATTAGAAAACACAATTACTCATCTTTCTGCTTTCAAAAATCCATTCATGATATATAAACATGCAAAAATGCTGTACCCACTTTTCGATACAATTTCTTGAGTTAAGAAGGTCCATCCATGAAAGAATGCCAATGTCAAGCAGTGGGATATACCTATATAGGCTGATGATGACGTTGAAGGTCCAAAAGTGTTAGACTACTTGACTGTACCTTACCTACTAGTACTAGGTAATAGTGCCCTTGTATCACCCTGCATAATGAAGCACGCCAAATGAAGAGGACTGTTTCGGTTGCGGGATTACTAATACTGCGGGACAACTAATGAAATTATTACGAACGAGTATAGGGGTTTTCCTTCATTATCCCAAGATTAGGGCAGTAAACTGTTTCGGTTGTTGTTGTTGTTGTTGTTTCGGTTGCGGGATTACTATACTGCGGGACAACTAATGAAATTATTACGAACGAGAATAGGGGTTTCCCTTCATTATCCCAGGATCAGGGCAGTAAAGAAGAAACGTCACAGCTTGCCATTGCCAAGGCAAAATGCTGAGCACACACCATATTAAGTCATAACAATTACAGAAAAATAGCAGGCAGAGGTATCAATGGCATGGCGTCAAACCTGTTCAAACTCAAAACTCAGGGCAAGGTGCGTTTATTTCTGGAATTATGGCGCTCAATCTCCCTGAAGTCAGCAAGCCGTTGGGGATGGGGTTCTATGGATGCCAGAGAGGTATATAAAGGCGATATTTTCTACGATCAGTGAATTAAAGATGAAAGTTTAGGGTATAAAACTCCGCATAATACTTCTAAGCTATTGCAATCGATCACGCAAACACGCAACTATACATAACCCAAACGTTTTATAACAGTGTTAATTTAAGGTAATAAAACGCAAATTGCATGTCCACTGTATAGTTCATCCACCTCTTATCATACTACGTCAGGCATTTTAATAACAACCTTATTATATACGTAGATAATTCACATTCGAAGACAGCGATCAAAGATATACGAACTTGAGGAAGTTATAGGAAAAATATTGCGGTTAAAAATTGGTGCGATGTCGTAATAGCAATAACATAATAAGTATATGCAATTAAGACGCCTTGACTTATTTAAGTGTGAATGCTAGAATTATAGTCGGCTCGTTTACTATTAATTAATATGTAAATAAATAAATAAATATTATGGGACAATCATACACAAATCGACCTAGTTATAGTCCCAAACTATAAGCAAAGCTTGTACTATGGGTACTAGATGACGACGATATTCATAATATATAAATACATATATAGATAACATCCATGACCCAAGAACAAATATTCGAGTTGATCACACAAATATTTGCCCCGGCTGGGATTCGAACTCGGGACTGCCGGCTCAGTAGGCAGGTGTCTGCAAACTGCGCCAACCGCGCCGTCAAAGTACCTATGTGAAGCGTATAATTTGAATTGATTTGTTTTATTTAATCGTAGATTCTCAAGATTTTCTGGAGCCCACCTCGCTTCGTCTTACGTTACAGTTTTATATTTAACGGATTAAGCCCATGTTTGTTTTATCGCTGGACAAAGGCTTCCACTTTCGTCCTCTACTCCTCTATGTTGAGCCATTCTCGAGAACGTTTCGAGCATCTCTCTCCCCGCTTACTTACTTCGTCTCCTATAGTTATTAGACCTCTGAGCCGAGCGATTTGTGCGAATTATAGTTACCATCACTTCTACGTAACTATAAACCTAACCTAACGTAACAAAAGGTACATATTCGGCTAAGTCCATATTATTGTACCATTTACCGACGACGCGGGTGGCGCAATTAGTAATGCACCGGCCTACTGACAGTGCCGGTCCTGGATTCGAATCCCGGCCGGGGCAAATATTTGAGTGATGAATACGAATTGTTCCTAGTTTAGTGAAGCATTGCTTAGTTTGGGACTAGGTCACTTGTGTAAGATTGTCCCTTAATATTTATTTATTATTTCATTATTGGCGCGGGGTCTAACATGTCGTTAGTGAACAGAATACTTAAGACTATTGTAGTTACTTATTCTGTTACTGCTTTGTAAACTCTACTGGATCCAAATAAAAAATCAAATGAGATAAGCCTCGTCACCTCGCTAGTCGCTAGTCGCTACTGACCGTTACCGATGGTAATAAATAATTATAATAACTGACCGTAAAGTTACGCCGTGTCCTTACACTTCGGCATACTGCTAAGTTGGGCAAGCCAGTCGCATCCGGCGAATCTAGAACGATTAGAATTGCGATTTTGCAAGCGGCGCGTGCGACTCCCACGCCGCCTTCGTTGAGGTTGTTCGGTGAAATAGATCGGCACAGGTGTCAAAACTGCGGATGTGTATTATGACGTGCCCAGAGAATAAGGCCATAAAGAAAGAAAGAAAGAAAGATTTATTGCCACTACAGAAAATTAAATAGGTACATGGAATAAGCAAGAACAACATTGTCAGTAAATTTTCCACCCAAATTATTCCGTGTGACAGAAGGAGCGGACTCAGCATGTGCTGCGACAGCCTGGCGACAGCCAGGAAACCAAAATCTGTGCAGCGCTGGTTTTCAGGCCGTCCCTTTTCTCTTCTCTCCCATAATATGCTCTAAACATAATATGTATGTATCGTGCATATACACTACAGAAGGTTCCGTATTTTTTTAGTAAGGCGCTTGTAGGAGTTTGGTATTGGTTCCCTACAGACAATTTACGCAATTCGGTGCGCGTGGAGAGCTCAACTTGGTACCGTGTTTTACTTGTAATAAGAACCTAAAATATTGAGAAATCTGGCCAAAGCAGACACCCTACGCCACCCTAGTATGACTCAGCACACCCCCTAATAACAGGGGGTTCGACTTGTTATAGCTACGCCGGTTAGAAACGTGTTCTTCATCATATCATATTCCATTAAGCTATACTATAGCTATATATATTTTCGTCTCAAATACTGCAGTGTCTTAAGACGAAAGTTTTTAACCAATGTGTGTTACCAGTTGATGACATACGGCACTGGAACGTGATGGGCCTCATAAGAATACTCAAAGTTACTCGAAGGGCACAAAGGAGAGAGCTATGCTCGGAGTTTCCCGGAGATATAGCTCAGACAGTCACCAAAACTAAAGGGGCAGTGGGCGGGGCGCATTGCTCGTAGAACCGACGGTCGTTGGGGCAGAAAGGTTCTTGAGTGGCGACCGCGGACCGGAAGACGCAGCGTGATAAGGGCCCCAACAAGGTAGACCGATGACATGGTTAGGATCGCGGGCAGAAATTGGATGAGGGCGGCGCAAGACCGATCGTTGTGGAGAACTTTGGGGGAAGTCTTTGTCCAGCAGTGGACGATCGGCTGATGATGATAATAATGATGATGATGATGATAATAGCTAAGGGAGGGCGCATACGGCGAATTGTTGTAGCATTGTGTATGTTTTAATACATGTTCATACTGATTTACAGGCCGATTT
Organism: Apotomis capreana; assembly: GCA_947623375.1. NCBI lineage: Eukaryota > Metazoa > Arthropoda > Insecta > Lepidoptera > Tortricidae > Apotomis > Apotomis capreana. The sequence goes on along the minus strand of OX392517.1, from coordinate 4,627,833 downwards.
AACTATCCACCGATAAAAAGCCTGTAGTTTGCGGGGGCTGACGTTTAGTACGTACTTATATTGTTTTTCTGGAAATGAAAACGAACAATTTAAATGTTTTTACGACTTATTATAATGTGCACGGGGACACTTGCTAAATAATTTACAAATGATATCATAGCGGAAAGGTTCAACGACTGCCCGTTTTTGTATCGATGCAAAGGGTGGGATGTGGGTGGTGCGACGATGGTGCAAGGTATAAGAGTCGACAAGTAGGTACAGCCCTTTGGTTGGCGTTTTGTACGATCCAAGTAAACAAAACAGTACTATTTTGTGGTTAGTACCTCATTATCCGTCATAACTCATAAAAGAGAAGCGCGCTAAGTAGATAGCGCCTTCGTGCATTGTCATTTGTGTGGATCTAAGGCCTATGCCATGATTTAAAATTGCTTTTATAGAAATGAAGTTTATCATACACAACGCCAAGTGAAGGACTAGGAGAAGGTGCCTGTCAAACTGTTGTATCTAATTATTATGAGAAGGTTGGGGGTTGCAGAGTCATTAGCAAGATTGGCATGGCATGTCACTAGAAAAATGATCGATCTTCGGCGCATCACACTGAACTGCTCAGCCTTACACTTCATCATAATTATCGGCTCACAGTCGTCCACTACTGGCCATAGACCTTCCCTAATTCGCAGCACCATAGCCGATCCTTCGCTTTCTTCATCCATCCGCTTCCCGCTCTTTTAAATAATGACTCTGGTAACTTTAGGTAGTGGATATCATAAGAGATCTGGGTTTCCCGTGCGAGACCTATTACCTATCTCTTTCTTCGCTGTACTGTGAGAGAGTGACAGGCGATGCTATATCGCGCGATAGTCGCAAAACGTAGTTGTGCTAGACGGACAGCTAACTTCGCCATGGTTGGCATGGTTAGCGGTAGAGGCACCTCAGACCTGTAAGGGATTGCAACACGTTCTATCGGATTCGATATCATTTTGGTAGACTATCGCAAAAGTGGCAGCTACAGTATTAAAAAAAAAATTATACTACAGAATACTGTTTATCAGCGGAGTGCTATTTTCGGGTGTACACGATCCGGAAGCTACTAATAATTATACTGGCTCCTGTAGACCGGAGGGGAGGACAATCCCTAAACGTGACGTGACAGTAGGATGGAGGATAGGTGAGGTATGTTTCCGGGATGAAAAGTAGCCTATATCTGTTAATCCAGGGTGTCAGCTACCTTCATACCAAAATCTATAAAAATTCTTTCAGCCGTTTGAGCGTGAAAAAGTAACAAACATACACATCAACACACTCACAAACTTTCGCCTTCATAATATTGGTGTGATGCAAAATCTACAGTCGAGTTCATTATGAGCATATATGTGATGAAAAAATATTATGTGAACACACAAATAGAGGCACTAATTGTTAACGGCATCTGCAAATTTAAGAACGCGACTGTACTAAGCGCAAAATCTACTAAATTCAAATCCGCCGAAAACATTACATTGGGCCACACAATATTTTTGCAATTTTTGCCGCACCAAGTGCGGTGTCACTTCATTTCGGTGCTCGCCAGCGACGGCAAGCTGACAATGGGCGTTTTGGTGAGGAGACAGCTCAGGCAAGCGAAGGTCAGTGCGAAACCTTTTACGAGCAGTTTAAGTAGGCTTATAGGGCAGAGGCTACACGTAGTAAGTGCAAAGCCTTTCAAATGACAATGCAAAGATCGACACACAAAACATAAGGAAAAATTCGAAAGGTTGCTTGGGAGTTAGGGTGGCGGAAAGGTTAACGAGCTGGACCGGCAATCCAGAGCTATACTGGGGACCCGGTCACTTCCACCAGTTAACTCATTTAAATTTTTCTTAGAGCTTTGATCGTATCAATGGTTTAATATAAAAATGGTGGTGTGTACCCAGTGCGACTAATTGAAGAATAATAAATGTAACATACCTATAGAAAAACCCGAGATACCGCTGGAAAGTGGAGAAGGATCTGTGCGCCCTAAGTATCCGTATAACTGGCGGGAAAAGGCGCAAAACAGAGAAGAATGGCGTTCTCTTGTGTCAGAAGCCAAGATCCTCTTCGGGTCACTGAGCCAGAGTAGTAAGTAAGTAAGTACCTATAGAAAAAAACCGGCCTAGTGCGAGTCGGACTCGCACACGAGGGTTCCGTACAACATTATCCCATCTTAACTGGCCGGGTTAAGTTAAGTTTGCACCTGGTATGTAAGGCGCCGGATACAAATAAGGCGCAAAGTTGCAACCGATCACGTTTGCTGTATGGGAGCCCCACTTGAATATTTATTTAATTCTGTTTTTATTATTTTTTGTTATAGCAGCAACAGAATTACATCATCTTTGAAAATTTCAACTGTCTAGCTATCGCGGTTAATGAGATACAGCCTGGTGACAGACGGACAGACGGACAGCGGCTTAGTAATTAGGGTCCCATTTTTACCCTTTGGGTACGGAACCCTAAAAAAGCCGATGAACTGACTGAGCCTCTTCACATATTTTAAAGTCGGTTAAGTGTGTGTGTGTGTGTGTGTGTGTGTGTGTGTGTGTGTGTGTGTGTGTGTTTAAAATCGTAATATATTGATCCAGTGACACCTATTCAGTACAGCCGACAATGGCGTATTAGTCCAAAGGAAATCGAAGGTCAGTGCGAAAATACAATGACTGATGGATGGACCGTGAAAATTCCCACGGCGACCATAAAAGCAGCATTGGGATGGGAAACCAACGCGCATACAAGTTAGAAAATAATAAGAATTAATAACCTAAATTAAAAATTCAAACTACTCCGTCACAAGTAGCTAGTCATTATGAGACCCTCATTCAATGAGTGATACACATTAGTAAATGCTACTAAAACTGAACATAACTACAAAATTAGGAGCTTAGCTACAATATTTGGCTGAGATCTCGTCACTTGTTCCAATAAAAGCTGAATATCTTGGAAGCTACTATGGTCCTATTTCCACCAAACATAGCTAAGGACCATCTCGACAGACAAGTATTTCCACTAGAAAAAACCGCACGCTAATTGGTACATACGTTTGGGAGCTACCATGTCACAGACAGACACACAGATACACAGATATACATATGTTAAACTTATAAGACCTCTCTTTTTTTGTCTAAGATTAGTCAGATTGGCATTCGGGTTTGAGTGAAAACTGAGAGGCTCTTATATGGATTGCTTAAAAGCGAGCGAGGCAGATATAAAATGCGAATCTTATTGTACATGTATTAAAACTTTTATCAAGGAACTTATGCACCACAGATTCTCTCATGATTCTCTCAATTAGTGACACTTGTCAAGTGAATTATCAATTATGTCATTGCATAATAACAACATAAGATAAGCTATTAATTCGTATTTCGGGGGCTATTTCTTTATATTAAATAAGTAGTAATTATTAAGGAGACCCTGAAAACAAGCTTGAATCACCATGTCTCTGTGGTCTGGAGTACAGCGAAGGCGGGAGTACCAGTTTATAGTGGTATCTCTTTTAATATTATTCCGTTTATTCATTTAATTTCTTAGGATATTTTTTTTATAATATACCTAGAAAAAAGTAAAATACAAACTAGAATTCAAAACCTAATATCGCGCCGCCGGCAGCGGGGCAGACTACCGGTGATTAGGGCTGCAGAGAGAGGAACCTGCTGACCATGTCCAGGAGTACCGCCTTCTGAATTTGACCCTTGATCCAGCCATCTAGCGAGAGTCTCTTATTATTCTTATTATTTCAAGCCTATTGTGTTCCATAGTTCCATTTCTAGGTAATGGCCGTCCTCTCTTTCTCTATTGATATCTATTATAGCTACATCTGCCCAGTCCTTAAGGAAAGAGAAATCAGAAATTATTTATTTGCATTGAAATACACGCAGTATAGAGTAGAGATGTAACAATACAATGTTTCATGTCTATAGCATTCATATTACACGCTTGTACAGTCACCATCAGACATATCGCAGCATATAAGGCGTTCATAAATATGTGAATATGTACTGTAACGCCCAGTCAATAAGAGTCGCGTTCAGATATTTATGGATGCCTTATATGCTTCGATATATCTGATGGCGACTGTATGTATGCTACCTATTTAGGTACCTACTTAAGTAGTATAATTAGGGAAAATTATATGAACAGTAAAATTAACTTAGTAATTGCAATTTATATTATCTTGGAGCACGGCAGCGCCCCTGCCAAATCGAAAAATTATCACCACGGTTAGGTTCCCGTACGATGCCCGTATACCTAACCCATTACCCGGACAAGGCGAAAAAATTTTTTAATAAAAAAAAATAAGCTACAGAAGAATATGTTCACTTTTTCGGGGCATGAGGCGGACCTATATATAAAATAAACAAAAATTCATACAATATCCCATAATTAATATTGGTCGAAAATCAAATACCTACGTAATATGTGTATTGTGGTTTGTGACAGAAAATGTATGTAAAATATCAGTAGTATCAGTAGTATCACATAAAAAGGATATTGTGCGTTGCAGAATAATGGTTTACGGTTGCTAAAGGTGTTGTTTACTTTTGTTTTAGATCGAGGAGGTTATGCAGAGGAAGGCGCCAGGGGTGCCTAGCAGTTCCACAACCCAGTGAGTTATCCTAAAATACAATATCTGAACTAAATATTTATCATATAATTATTATATAATATTCCATCCATAGTCTAACTAAGTATTATATCCGCTTCTTTGTTATATTTAATCGTAGCGCCATCTGTTGTAAAAGTATGACATCATTTAGTTACCTCGAAAGCATGCAGAGGGCGTGTTGCTTATCGCTGTACTTGTACGCTATTTTCAACACAGCTCTCAGCGGGGATATAGCTCAGTGGTAGAGCATTCGACTGCAGATCGAGAGGTCCCCGGTTCAAACCCGGGTGTCCCCTTGTAAACACATTTTTGTTTTTTATTTTTTTCTAGACAACGTCAACAAAGCTCGAGCTCCCAAGTGACAAGGAAAGGCTTTTCGGCGAATTTCTTCAGAACCACATTTAGTTCGCGCGTCAAGGCGGTACCGGCCGCCCCTTCGTCTACTTCCGTCGAAGAAACCACCAAAATAGGCAGCGCGGAGACTAAACCAATAACTAGGAACAGACCTAGGACAGGTAAATAAAAAATAAAAAAATGATATGAAATAGGCACAAGAAATTGTACTTTGAAATTATTTTGCAATTTTAATTTTATTTTTAGTACCCCCACCGGAACAACCTAAACTAAAAAGAAGTACTTCACGTGCTAAAGCGGTTTCTAAGAGCATTGACAAGCCTGGTGATCCAGAGCGGGCATTAACCAGAGGGAGCCAACTAACTCCCGACCCTGGAGGAAGAGATATCGATAAAAAACAAGACTTAAAAAGTCCAAATGTAGTTCTTCAAATAGTCCGGCAATCACACAAAACTACAAAAGCACCGCAGAAACCTATAGAGAAGAGTGAAAGTATTTTGCCACCATCTTTGAAATCTAGAGTTCCGGACAAATCGAAATCTAAAGTTCGAACTATCAACAACAACAATGTTTGGACTAACGCTAATGACGCTAAAATTATTGGAAAGAAATTGCCAGTGCAGCCCATAAGGTAAGGCCCGCATAATTTTATTGAAATAAAAAAAAAAATAGTTGGTTGAGTAAGTTTTGCAATATTCGCGCCAAAATATTTGCTCCGGATGTAAATTCCACTCTTGAATGAAACTTATCAAGTTAAAATACACTTGATCTCAACGGAATAAAGTATACAATCCTATGAATAGAATAACGGTGCATACGCGGAATGTGCGCACGTGATTTGAATAACATTTTTAACAGTATCGCTGTCACATTCGCTCTCGTACACATTCCTTCCTCAACAACATTCAAAGAAACACGTTTGTCTATTGCCGTCTTTATTACACACGTGGAATGTTTTCGTCACGGTGTAACCCGACCGAATTCCATAGCTCCTATAGCCAAGTTAGCTGTCCCCCATGGTGTGGGTGATTAAAATTGGCGGTATAATAATTGAAATGGAAGATAGTGCTTTTTCATTGAGATCCAGAGCGAGAGGGAACGTAGCTCAAGTCGCTTTAGTCGCCACTCGCCACCAACAGCGACAGCGAGTTTGTTTGATTCGGTTGGGCCGCGGATGCCATCCGGTCGGCCGGGTGTGTTTTGCTTTCTTTTTCGAACTTTTAAAAAGTTAATCCAACGTAATGTTCACAAAATTAACTTTGGTATAATCAGTGAAACATGGTGCGTTATTAGTGCGTGTATGTGATGTGTCAACGTGTGTTGGGATTAGTTACAAAATCGGTCGGAGTACTTACAGTGTAACTTGCATTGAAGTTGTTATTTCGTCTTGTTTCATAGTGAGAGAAGAGAAGATGTCCGTCTATCGTGCAATTCATGCATGTCAGTGTGTCATACGGGTTGTGAAAGTGACATTAAAATTGTTTTGCTGCTATGATCAGCCTTCACATTGTACGGTCTAAGTTGATTTTTGCATTTATACTGAAGCAGTCAATCACTTTACCTATCCAATTTAAATGACTATTAACTATTAATCAGTGTAACCTTGGCTAATGGTATATTACCTAATAGGTCTGTTTTGTTGACATATTTAATGACCTAACTACAATTATGATTCACATTACCTTTCGTACCTAATTGTTCTTATATTCTTAAGCAAAGCAGAATGATGTGGCATTTAACAGCTGCTCAGTTGCACCATCACAGATTAAGGTTAATGGTCCGTTTTACCAATGGTGCCTCCTGCCATGCTTCACCAGAAAGTGCTACATTTTCAGGTACCTATCCTAAGCTAAAGGGATATTCGTTAGTTAATTTTAGTAGCCCTGAGTGTCGGTTTGATAGGTACCCACACCCACATAGTTATTGCGGTTTTCCCTAAGATGACAGTCTCAGTCTCAACACGAAAATTGAATGTAGGTAGGTAGTTTGTATCATATAAAAAGGAAACAACAAAATTTTGTTAGGAAAATAACATTGTTTAAGGCAATTATGGTCGACGCAACGACAAACTAGTGGAGCAATTTTCTGTAAGGAAATAATGCAAAATATTGAAATTAAATGAAACAGATTAATTTGATAGAGCAACCACGTGGACTCTAGAATTTTTCATGGGAACTAAAACTGTAACGAAGCCAAGTTACGTACAGACGTGATACTGATACATAGGTACCTACCGTCAACGCCAGTAACTTCGCCGGTGCCTCCAATTTCATCTACCAAATACTTCCAGGAATATGCATAACCAGGGTGTGGGTGTCCACTTTCTGAAAAGTCAGGGAAAGGTCAGGAAAGCTCATGGTGGTCAAGGAAAGTCAGGGAATACTTGGAAGCTCTGGGAGGGATCAGATAAAAATATGATTCTCGAAGAAAATAATCATAGGGTTAGAAAAATACAACAAGTGCGAGTCCGACTCGCGCATGAAGGGTTCCGTACCATAATCTATAACAAGTTTGTTGTATGGGAGCCCCCTTAAATATTTATTTTATTTTATTTTTAGTATTTGTTGTTATAGCGGCAATAGAAATACATCATCTGTGAAAATTTCAACTGTCTAGCTATCACCGTTCTTGAGATACAGCCTGGTGACAGACGGACGGACGGACGGACAGCGAAGCCTCAGTAATAGGGTCCCGTTTTTACCCTTTGGGTACGGAACCCTAAAAAAGAATACTGTCACGTACAGTATAGGTTAGGTGCCTACGAGTTTTACTCACGCGCTTACGACCATCGTAGAAAAACAAAATAAACATTAGTTAATTATACAACAGAGTCAATGGTCTTCGGTTGCTGTAACTTTGCACCTGGGTCCCATGGCGTCGCATATAAATAAGGTGCAAACTTAACGTAACCGGGTTATTCAAATCGCAAATGTTTTTTTTTCTTGTTTAGAGTTAGAATAACAAAATGAGGGTTAAAGTTATGCTAACTCACCTAAAGGCTTTTCTAGAAATATTTGCTAGATGAAGATAGGAAGCACATTAACATGCTACTCGTATATTTAAAAACAAATAATACGCAAGCCAAGCAATGCAACACCTGGTTGTAGAGACATAGACAATTGGAGAGAAAAACAACACGCAATAACACAATACGTTGCCTATCTTGACCTCGAGAGTTTCCCATGTCATACAATTTTGACGAAATATGCAAAGAGCCAGGGTCACCTGAATTTCCTTGTCAGCAGCTGATTCGATGTGCTGATTTGTAAACGAGTTACGAGGTCATGAAATATCTCTCCAGAGGGCGTTTCAGTTTTATGCTTATACCACAATTCAATTAATCGCGAGACATTGCTGTTAAAAGGAGAATTATTTCAAAATTAGTAATAAACGGTCACCTACAAAGGATGGACCGCTGGGGAAACGAGGTGGAGGTGGATCGGCGTAAGCTTCAAACCGTAAACAGGCGAGAAACTGCTCAGGATCGAGACAAGTGGCGTACTCTCGTTTTGAAGGCTAAGATCCTTTTTGAGTCACTGAGCCCAAATTGTTAGTTATTAAATAATCATTAAATACATAAAACTCTAGCCAGAAACGGCACAAGGAATTACCTTCATATAAATACTATCAGAAATTTACGTCTGTACTAGGATAAAAGTCACCGTCCACAGACGTGGTGCCGTATCACGAGGGTCCTAACTTCTAGTTCTTTCCACGTGCTGTCCGTGATAGTATTAATATATCCCACTGTGGGATCTAGCATGTAACCAGCGCGTTAGACGAATCGATAGACACATAGTTAATTAAATAAAATCCGATCAGCCGTCAGGATGTACAAAATACCACTCACCTACCTAAAACACTGCTGACTGACAATACTAGACAGCTAGAAACTGAAATGAATAAACGCAATAATATAATTCAAGAAAATTGCAGACAAATATTCGAGATCAAAATCGAGAAGGTTTGATTTGGTGACGCAGTTTCTCCTTATTCAATTTCGTGTCCTCGACCTCTCAATTACCCACCACACTATATATGACTCAGATAAAAACGTATACGTAAAAGTATCTTGAGATAAAAACGAACATCTTCCACTTACAACAAACATTTAAACTTGTTGCGGTGTAAAACGAATGCTGGAGAATGTATCTTTAATGAAATCTCCAAATAAATAAAACTTAAGAGGATTCAGTTGCATCAACAACCTATCTTAACTCCCGGGAATCATATTACCTTTGAAAATCGTTTGGGAGTTTACTGGTTTATGGAAGCAGTGAGCTCATATAGCGTTTCAACTTTCAACAACTGCGGAACGACAGTAATCGGATATCGGATGTTTGTAATGAGCTCATAACTTAACGGTCTACTTAGATAAACAATCTTTCTTCGGCTTCACTGACTTGTCCTAATTCTGGAAGTTAAAAGTTCGAGACAGGACAACTTGAGAGCAGATGATGTAATGTCCATTGCTGCTAAAATGTCAGTTAATATAGGTTATTAACTCTGGCCATAAACCACAAATAAACAAGGATAATGAACAAGACAGTGACGAAAGATTTAACAAGTAGAGGGATATATTATGATATAATACCATTTGCCTAGTAAGATAGCAAATAAAATTGAGGTTTACCGGCAATCATTGGGAAGAAAAGACACACTGATGCGATATTGACAAGGAAAGAGCAAATTGAAGCACAAAACGGAATGAAAAGTGGAAACATGTTCAACTTTAAATAGAACTAGTATTATGGAGCCATAAAACAGATTAGATGCGTTGAGCCTTTTCGGAGGACACTGACAAACAATCGCTCCGACCTGCGTGCCTCAGACTATTGTGCTTAATGTCATTGTAACGATCTTTCATTAGGTAGGTATCTGTCCAAAACTGGCCATCCCGAAGATTACCCAAGTTTACCCATCTTTGTCGTCGTAGATCTATTTTGCCAGATTTGAATTACTTCTTTGACTTTTGAGATGGATCAAACTTTAGGTTTCATAGAAACTTATGATTCAAGCCAACAAAATACCCGATACGTCAACGTTCGAACCTTATCCAAAGTAAAACAAATGAGCTGGATACGATAACGACTTGTTTGACCAAGTGCTGAACCAAGGGCGACGCTGCTCCTTATAATACGATCATTTTACGATGCCGTTACTCATATTGTAACAACAGTAGCTCTGTGGTATTCAATTCGGCGGCGTTAAATGTAAATACGAGTCATACGTGCATATGTTAAACAGATGGGGTTGATCGTTGTTCATGGTTGTTACCAATGGATTATTTTTTAGTAATTACTTCTATGCGTTGGTATTTATCGGTTCGCTTTTGCGGTGGCCTAAATATGGTTACAAGTAAGGAGGTAGGTATCGTTATTACAATACATTACAATACAACAATACTTTATTGCGCAATTAAAAAAGTTTACAAAAGGAAACAAAAAAAATACAATTTTTAAATAGCGGTAGACAACAGGCGGTCATACCGCTCAAAAGCGATCTCTTACAGACAACCTTTGGGTAGTGAATTCTTATTATACTGTCAATATAAAATCTCTAAAAACAGACTCGAAACGATACAAAATGAGATTTATTAATAAGTCGCAGAGTTCGTGGTGGATGCAAATATAGACATAAGATAGAAACAAAAAAAAGGAACGAAAACAGTGTATGTTAACAAATCTGGACACTACATTTTTGGATGGCAAGTCCCTGTTGGAAATGCAAAGCACAGTTGCTTCAAGTGTTTTTAAATATATGCTAACATTCGACCAATGAGAACTGCTATCTAATTCTGTATTCTTTGCATAGACAACAGTAGAAAGTTCCGTGATCGAAGCTTCATGCCATCGCTCACGGCACGTTGTATCAATGAACTTTGACTTAATGTAACTACATGAATTACTTTTGACGGCAGACATCGGTAAAAGTTTCTGCTTTCTACAACAGACGACAAACAATGCAATATTATCATCTCATTTCAAAGGATTTCCCAGTTGGCTAAGATAACGAAGCTTGGAAATGTATTTTTGCTGGAGAAAGTTTGTTGACAATGCACTATCATCTTTCTATCAGGGGTCCTTTCACCAAAATATTCGTTAGTCTTCAAAATAATCCCGAGTCGTGCTTAGCTTCTGTTATTATTTGTTTCTCGACTTCGAGTCTCGGGCTCAAACGTCCCGGATTTTTGGATGTTGGCAGGGTTAGGAATATAGATCCAACACGTAGATACACAAGAAGTTTGATGAGACTATACCCCTACTGGGACCCGTTCCTGATCATATCAATAAGGTGATACGTCCGTGAAAAGGTCCCAGCAAATGTAGGACCTATTTCATTAATTTTACTGTTATTAGTGATGTAGAGAACGAAGTTGGAATCCCCGTTATTTCATATTAGGTCAATTGTGCGGTAGCTGAAGTCGTAAACATTCATTCATACGACTTCGTCTGGTTGGCATCGCGTAATCTCTGATTACTAAATTGCCTATTACAAATCGACGAACGAAAATGCTGATTTTGCTGGAAGTTCTTGAATATACTATTGAAAAAGGATTTTCACCGAGGAGCAATGCAACAACACTTCGCGTGATTTTACGGTGAATTAACAATTAGCATCAATGGGGATAAAGAAATTCCTTGAGTAAGATGAAGTAGAATTGGTTTATTTCTCTAAGAAGACTATAGAGGTGGATGCTCGTACCAAATTACGCACTGAAGCGGAATGTCTTAACTCTAGAACTCCAGTTCCTACCGATTTACGATACGAACGAAAGAATAACTGAGGCCTTTAGGCCTTTAGTATAGAAAATTTTACAGTACATAAGTACCGGAACCTACATAAACACTAACGGTAAGCCTGGCAAAAGAGAACTTGACTTTCTTTAACCGCATACTACCATTACCAACAAGCGATACCTTCATCAAAATGACTCATTTAACATAAACAAATGACTTGGTATTAACGCTGTTTTTCCTTATACCAGTACTTACGATATTCAGACCAGACGATCATATCTGCAGTTTATTTATAGCCATAGCGAATCTGTATTGTTACTTAGAACAATTAATACCTACTTGTGTTTTTATAATGAGTCGCTGGCGCCCCAACGTCATTCCTAGACGCCGGTTTGCGCCATCAATGTAAATACCGTGTCTCTTATACTTAGTGGTTTAATGCAGAAATGTAAGTGAATTTAATACTTCGTATGCGAGCGAAGAATGTTTTAAACCGGTTTTGGTCGTAGTTTCAAGCGAGCGGAGGAAATGTGCAAGTGTAGTCTTAGGGAGGGAAGATAAGCCCGTAAGCCATCGACATTTGAAGTACTCTCTGAAGGAAACTCCGTGAAGGGAGATCCTTAATCCTTCTACAGTAAGGGAATACTCCCCTTTTCGAATTCCTAGTATCCGTAAGTAATAATGGTTTTGGACGCTAGTCATCCATTTACTTAGCCCAATCGAAAATGTAGAATTTCCAATTAGTAACATGTAAATATTCATACCCTAACCCTATTTAATTGATTGCTTAATTTCTTATTGAAATCAAAATATTTTCAAGACAAGCCAAGATCGTGTTTTGAATGGCCGGCCAGATCGACATGGCTGGTATCCCGGTTAGAGAAAGTGCTCGCTAAACACTGGCTAGATACTGGCAGTGCAACAACTTGCAACGGTGCTTTCTGCTCGTGATCGTTTCCCATGCCTTTAAACCGCTGCTGTGCTTCGCAAAAAAATGTGGTAATAGAGTCGGAAGTTGTTTAGAGACACCTAAACGGTGTGCTTGACTCGCACTTCTATCCAGGAAAAATACAAATTTAGTTCAGCCAGATTTGTGTCGATCATATCATAAATCATAAGATTGAGCACATTTCACAATGTCATGCAGCATAATACGGCTCAAAATATCACTGGCAATGAGTTGCTATTCCTTGCACATAATCTGATTTATCAAAAGTAGACGGACCGCGTAGCCAAAGGGGAGTAACCTCGACAAAATTCAATTGGGTTCAGTTTGAACGTGGAAGTTTTCGCTTTCTAACATCATGCACATAACTACATAAGACATACGCAGCCAATGGGTATAGGGGTATTCAGTACATCATGAGGATTCGGTTGCGGTTGAATCGTCCAAAGAAATATCCTGATAATATCCACGAGACCACGACAATGGCAGTCAGGAAGGAAACCTAAAAAGGGACCGTTCAAAAAATAAATGTATCGTCGCATGGGTCAAACTATGAATAACAATAAAATCAACATAAATATGAGATAAAGATAACGCAATTCCCGACACGTTATCGTTTTTGCAACGGCCTTGTCGATAGCGATAACATTTTAGTACACATCGAATTTACGAAAACGGTAAGATGATTTTGTAAACCAGCTGTATGTTTTCAGCAAGTTTTCAGACAGTCATGAAATGAGTTGGTCAAGGGTTAAACGATTTTCTAACAGGTACATGAATGTATAAGGTTTAAGTACATATCTCTTGATCTCACATGAATGTGAGCCTTTGTGAGTTGTAACAGTAACCTCGACATTTAAGGACCTATTGTGTGTAAGCCATTAAGTAGTTGTATAGATACTGTTTGTAGATAACAAATGGAGGACAGCCCTCCGAAGATGAATATTCATTGTCGCCTAAACCCTATGAATGTAATATACATAACTGTCTACAAAAATCTATGGAACGCGATTTTGTATGGGACTTAGCTACTTTTATAATTACTTGCCCATGTTTAAAACAAACCCACAAATTTCGTGTTACAGTACAGACCATCGTTTTCGACATGACCTAAGCAAAAAATGGACCTTTGTGAAGGAGGGATCCTAGGGCTTACCTCTGAGGGGTGTAGACTTTTAGTATGTTTGCCCCTTGTTTGCCTCCTAACTAGTCCAAACAAGTGAAACTTTCTGCTTTCGACGTTTCCATCCACAATCATTCGTTGCCCGAACCTTGTACACGGTAATTTAGCGAGATCCAATAACACTGGTCGCCCTGGTATTTATTTACCTTAGCTGGGCACGATCGCTCGCGAGCGTCCTTTCTAGGTCGTGGCGGGTCGACCACCTCACTTCTATTCTACACCGTAGAAGTTCATGGCTTTATCGCGTTTTTATATGAAGCGGTGTATCGTTTATGTCAACATGAATAGATAGCAACTGACCTTGATATTCGGGGCAAAATAATGCAACTGAATTGAGACAACATTAATCTAACTAGTGTCGGCTCGGATAATAACGGTTTATAGAAGAATATAATATTCGCACATCGAACCAGCGAAGACTACGTTTCGCTTTCACTTACATACCTAACCAATCAATTTGAGTTGCTTATAAAATGATTTTTCATCATCGGATCTACTGCACCTAAATCAGAAATTAATTAATTAATTAATTAGCCGAAAAGCTTTAGAGAAAAATTTCGCATTCGTCCTCCTGGTCTGATCCAGAATGAGAATAATTCGAACCTCTTTTTTATCAAAATCATTTAACTTCCATACCTGTCAATTCATCTTTTCTTTTTAAGAATAACCTCCCATCCATAGGCATAGACCAGCTTCCATATCTGCAGCGGGCGACCTCCAATGGCCACGGCGGGCCATTCACCCTCTGCCATGTCATGTCGTTTAAAAACAAAACATCGTACCAAATACGGTACTGCTATTTGAGATTGACACCCATTCACAGTTCTTTTAAGTTTGGAATTCGAAGGATAAATTCTTGACGTGATGCATTCTGGTTTGGTGGGTGTGGTTTGTTCCTTTTTCGATTGATCACGATTCAACCAATCGATGATGCGCGGCTTTCCCAACGGTCATTGGTTGGATTTCGCGCGCTTTTGCGTTTTGTTTACAACATAATTGTTAGATTTCAATTAACCTTTCATTCACATCGATCAACGTCCCACGATATAATTGAGTGAAGGGCACTATCGTATTGAAGTTATCGCGTTATCTTGCTCATTTAAATAATACCTCGATAATACCGGCCTTGCCCATATCGAATTGTTATGGGTGTGTTTTGTACATTTAAACGTTACCGCATACCATACGACACAACCTTAAAATATCCATAAGGTATTAGTATGTTGACTACTTTTATATGATCGTAATTTAGAAGATACATCCGTATAGTATATTATGGTAGTGCAGTCTCTGCCGCGTAGCGGTGGAAACGTATATGCACTTTCTCACATCTCTAATTCTCTACACACTGCCCTACCCTAATGCATAAACGCTATACAGGGAAGGTGAAGAAAAGATCAAGCCTCTCCGAGCCAAAAAAAGTACTGAAATTCTTCGCAACGACAGGACTTAACCGCTAACTATAAGAAGTGAAGATCACATTATGTATATCATGATTGCAATGACACGATGCATGGTCTCACGTTACCTGGAATAACCGGGTACGTATTACAATGCCGAAGTTCAGAATACCTAATTTCATAAGACCTATGGATGGAAGGCCGAAAATTAAAATGTCGAATGTTTATTTGACCGAAAGTTTAAAATCCCGAAAGAACTTTTGACCGAAAGGATGAAATCCCGAAGACTGTAATCCCGAAGACTGTAATCCCGATGATTGTAATCCTGAAGACTGTAATCCCGAAGACTGTAATCCCGACGGCTAGAATTCCTACAGTTCAAATGCCGAACGATTAAAATAGTACAACAAAAGGAGCGTTTTTAGGGATATAAAAATAAAAACTAACCTAACCTAACCCGGCCGAGTCGGATCTGCTCTGAAAGGTGATTGATTCACCTCAACCTATTCTCAAACTTTAAATGATTCATCTTTCAGAGCAGATCCGACTCGGCCGGGTTAGGTTAGGTTAGTTTTTTTTTATGACCCTAAAAAACGCTCCTTTTGTTGTAGTTATGATCATATTCTTAAAAGAAAAAAAATATTTTTTCATTGGCATTTTACTGACAATGGTTGACTTTCGGGATTATAAAATTTCGAGATTCAAAACTTTCGGGATTATAAAATTTCGAGATTTTAAACTTTCGGTATTATAAAATTCGAGATTTTGAACTTTCGATGTTTTCAAAATAGGTCTTTTGAGCATCGGTATATCGAATATCGGCTTTTCGTACTTTCGGTATTTTGATTTTCGGTATTTTGACCATCGGTATTTCAACTGTAGGTATTATGATCTTTCGGGATTGTAATACGTACCCGGAATAACCACTACCAAAATAATAATAATCTATACCATTATACAATAATAATCCTAGATTTGTATTGTAAATCAGTTTTCTATGGACCTCTCCATAGAGGTCTCAGGAAAAATCTTAAAAGCGCGATGCAGGCAATAGCCTTTTATCTTGTATGAGCTTGCGGCGCCATACCACTCTTTCTATTTTGGTATAGGAAAGATGGTCATAGGAGCATTTTTACCCGATTATGATAAAGAAAGTGTCAAACAAAAAAGTTTTTAACCGACTTCAAAAAAAGGAGGGGGTTCTCATTCAGTTATTTTTTTTTTTTTTATGTTTGTTACCTCAGAACTCCGTCATTTATGAGTCGATTTGGAAAATTCTTTTTAGGTTCATGAATAGACATTTCAAGGTTAGTCCCATTAAATTTTGGTTAAGATCGGATGACGAGATCCATGAGGAATCTAAGGAATTCCTGAAATTTTATAGGCACTCTTAATATTTTTCATATATTTTCTAGAACTATTTAAGTATTTGCATATGTTAGTCATCATCTTCCAATGCTGAGCTGATGATGGAAGGTACAACTCCTTAACGCCTAGAAGTTACGAGATAATTTAAACGAGATGCATGCCTTCAAGACCGCCCTGATCACCCCGCCATAAGTATTTTATATGAATCACTAAAAAGCAAAAAAAAAATTAACAAAAAAGAACCGACTTCAGTAAAACTAAAAAGCCAAAAATAACCCGTTCAAGTACAGATTACATTTGACTCACCCTTTGAAGTCGGTGCCAAACCTCACGTAAACTATAATATATAAATATAATACTATAAACCACTCAGTGGTTCTTTTTTTTGTTAATTTTTTTTAAACATAATGGGCAAGAAACTGGAACTTTTGAGCACAGTAAAGAAAAAGAAAACCTTATATTTTGGACATGATAAATACGATATAATCCGAAACATCTTGGAAGGGAAAATCGACGGTAAAAGGAGCAGAGGAAGGAGAAAGCTAACCTGGTTAGACAACATCAAAAGCTGGTCCAACATTAATGACACTGCCAGTCTTTGCAGACTGGCACAAGACAGGAACAAGTTCCGGAAGATGGTCGCCGACACACGTTGAGGATATGGCACAATGAGAAGAAAAAGAACGGTTAAAAAGAAAAAAAATATGCAGACGAAATAAAAAATATAAAAATATGTAAGTTGTGCAAGTATAAAATGGCTAGCCATCCATCTAGCAAATGCAAAGAACACATCGACTCTTGCAGCAGTATTTAATTTAACCGAATTTAAATGGGTCTCGTCGCCATTGTTATAACTTCCGTTACTCAGTCAGCGTAGGGGTGGGGTGGGATACATCAAATTAGCGGTTATTGTGTCTGGTCACGCTCAAACCCTCTTTCGTGTATATCTGTAAAACGTTAATGTAGGTAATAAAATTTCAAAGAAAAAAGTTTAAAAGAACCTTAGTACTTACTTATAAGATAAGGACCCTATCTACATCTACTCGTCTGTCGCCGCATTTCAACAGTAGTAAGCCAGAGCAGTCACCTGAGTGTGCCTGAGTGCTAGGCTGCTTTTTCGTCCAAAGCAGGCGTGCATATACATTCAATAATAACCATGCGTCGTTTGTTTATATCGAAACGTACCTTGGATGTGGACTTCGAAAGCATTTTACGTACACATCAACATTCTGTATTGTTTTCACTGAATTAGTAAAAGTATGCTTCAGGCGGAAATTATTCTGTCAATTTGATCTTCACTTGGTCTTTTCAATAAGAAAGCTACTAACGCGCGAACCGTCAAAGAAGCAAGGCTACGTCTAAGGGATTTGATAATTTCCCAGCACCTACCCACACTCGCTATTGTATCATTTATACCCACTCTTTAGAAGGTACAAGCTACAAACCTTTTACATCATTGTATGCTAATGCTATTTTTGCATCACTTTATGGTAGCGGACGTACGAGGTACGCTACTTGCTCATTTAGGTTGTATGCACGTAAATGAAACTGCATTGCACTGCTGGCGGTTCGAGCGAACATGCTGGCTCGCAGATTCGCTCGGTGTACGGCTGCAGTCAAAATAACTCTTTTTAGAGCATACTGCACGTCGCTGTACTCGGGTGCTCTGTGGGTGAACTGTTCGCAACGGTCGCTCAGCTCTCTGCGCGTCCAATATAATAACGCCTTCAGGGCGCTGTTGGGGCTGCCACGATTCTGCAGCGCGTCCGCCATGTTTGCTGAAGCTCGAGTGGACAGTTTTTCTGCTGTACTGCGTAAAAAGATGGCATCTCTTTTGATCAGAATACGTGGCAGCTCAAACAGCCTCCTGAAGACCATTGCTGTAAGAGGTGAGTGCTCAATAATGCAACACTTAATTAAAAATACAATGTCGTTAGCTAAATTTGAATACTAACATAGTTATAAGTAAAATACTAACAAAATGTGGATCTCGTTGTCTGAATAAATAAAGTTTATTATTATTATTATTAACATTTTTGGTTAGTAGACATAGGAGACATTAGTTTATTTTATAGCAATCTATTGAAAACCGGATGTTCCACAAATAAATAATAGACATTACTCATACCTATCATAGCCAGTGCCGTGGCGTCAAATATGTACCGGCAAATCCAAAGTAGGTCTGTTTGATTTCTTTATTTATTTAATCTTTATTGCACAAAAGAAAACTTATCGTACAAAAGGCGGACTTAATGGCATGAGGCAATCACTACCAGTCAACGTTCAAGTCAAAGATTTATTGTTTCAGGAACAGAAAACAAAACTAGACAAACCGGTAGGAATCAATGAATCCACACCAATCTGGTGATTAAGATCTTCCGCAATGTGTAAACAGTCGAAAACTACTTTAAATACATGTATCTAAAGTAAATTTTTCTCTTTTACTTTGTAAATTTTGCCATCGAATCTATTTATTTTGATCATTTTAAAAATAAACTACATCCTCGAATGCGGCCTTAAATTACCCCATACAATACATTAAAATGCTATCTCTGTATAACAAATGAACAAAGCAATAAAAATAAAACACAGCACAAAAACCCCTAGGTGTGCCCTATTAGCATAGGGGATAGGGAGCGCCCGTGTGGGGGACTTGGACTAAATTGACAGGGGCAATTGAAATTTAAATGCATTTTGCGATTCGATCACTACAAAGTTACGTTCGTATATCTATTGGGTTTGTTGGAAATTTTACTGTATGATCTGTGGAACAAGGTATATATCATTTGAGAATTCAAATAAGAGCTGTACTTACTTTATTAAAACCATCAGCGTCGAGTTTGAACTTTGAATTTTATTGCATTTTATTTGCATGTTTTATGCTCTACAATTGTTCGTACAAACTACGAGTACAAAGATCTTAAAAACGGTAATAAATTGGGTTTACGTAAGCCTTAATCGGTTGGGATTAAACATGTTTCGGGGCTTAAAGATTTAGGTAACTTAGTCTCAGTCGAGTACTTATCGACTAATCTACTTTTAACATATAAGTGTATGTTATTTTTATCATTTTTAAACGAGAAGATTACTGTTAATAGTAAACGTCATCATAAGATAAGGTGAAATGATAACCATTTGCGTTGTAAACACGTCATCTCATTGAATTGCACCTCGTACTGATAATGTTTATTATTCTATTTGATTACGTACATATTGTTGGTCTACCTACTGGTATATTTCTGCTTCCGTTTCAATTTTGAAGTTATTTTATCAAATAATTCGGATTGCCCGTTTTATTCAATCGTTATCGCTCTAAGCACGTGGAATAATTATCTCAGTATCTCCATAAGCCTTGATAAACCATCTATTTATAGATAAACTGTGCACCAAAGCCTTCACGTAACTACCTATAATAAAGCGACCGTGCGAAAGCAAAAAACTTACTCGACCAACGAACGAACGAAACATGATATAAAAAGTGTTCAAGATGATGAAATTCAAATCGCTGTTCCGTAGAGGACCAAGTCAAGGGAAACAGGAGCCCGCGTTGAAAGGTGCTCCGTCAGTGTCGAGCTTGGATTCGAAGCACCACAAAGTCGCACCCACGCGGGATAAATCCTTGAAGATCTTTGGGTCTAAGGAGAAGCTACACAAAGCCCACAAGAAGAAGGATTTGGGGAATAACAATGCGGTGGTAGAGGAGGGTGAGGGGGAGTTTGAGGATGCGCGCGGCGTGTATGACAGCGCGGAGGAGCTGTCCCGGGGCTCGCAGGAGTGCGTGAGTCTCCCTGTGATGCTGAATGCGGAGATGCCAGGGTTCCAGGAGGTTGAGCTACGGCCGCGGCTGCCGTCTGAGGTGAGTGCTGCTTTACTTGTATTCTTTGATCTTTGTATCAATGGTTTAATATAAAAAATTTGGTGTGTACCCACATAAAAAAAATAAGACATTGCATGTGTCATAAATTTATATGTTAAGCTTTTTATTCATCTTGTGTGTATGTAATGTCAAGGACATTTTATACAAAATTGGTTTCGTTAGTGGTACAAATAAAAGGCTAGTAACGCGATCCCTATTTGCAAATTGCACTATCTTATCTAGGTATGAATTGTTATTTTTTTATGTTTTACTATTCACTACTGAGTTGTCATAGCATATCGTAGTAGTCTATGCTTTTAGTTTTTAGTTGAATGGACATAGATAGTGATTTTTTCACTGCCAACGATGTTTATTTTAGGACACTGGAGAGCACTTATACTACTAACATTCGTTTATCTCTAAAAATTATGAGTTAGCATCTAAATATGGGCTGAATTAGGTATCATACGTAGTTATGATAGATTTAACGAAATTTTACTCACTAAAGATTTTATTAACGTGGGTCATGGTCAATACTATAAGATGATACAATAGTAATTACAATTTTGAATCCGAAAAGTTTTACAAAACCCGTATTCTCACGAGTTCTTCTGTCCAACAGGCATCGTTAGCGTCAGGTGCCCGAGAATTGGAGACCCTTCGTCGTGAACTAGAAGCGAGTGCCATAGAGCGGGCTCAGCTCCAAGCCAGGATTGACGAGCTGATGGAGAGATGCAGCGAGGCAGACAGGCTCCGTGCTCAGTTGGAGAGACTCAAGGTGAGTCAGAACGAGGCACAGGCTTTAGAGAATTGGTAAAAACATTTATTTTTATTTTTATAAATTAGACTTAAACTGTATCAGGGCTGTTTAGCCCTCACTGCCGGACTTTGTGTGGGAGTATAACTAACCCGCTAATAGGATTATCTCCACGCCACAGGAGTGATATGGTAAAAACATTGGGATACTTACTAGTAAGTACTTGAGTACATGATCTTCTTTGTAAGCAAGGTCACTGAGAATATAGTATCGGTAAACGAATGTTCCAATGGTTACACTCTAGTAGTCATATCCTCGTCTAACGCGTCACTTGGGCGTAACAAAATAATACTGGACTAGTTTCTTTTGTGTCGTGCTGGTATTCATACTATATACTATATATACTATTATACTATATACTATACTATAATATACTATAATATTATAAATGCGAAAGTGTGTCTGTCTGTCTGTCTGTTACCTCTTCACGCTTAAACCGCTGAATCGATTTTGATGAAATTTGGCATGGAGATAGTTTAAGATCCGAGGAAGGACATAGGATAGTTTTCATCCTGGAAATTATCCCTAAAAAGATTGAAAAGTGAGTAAGTAATTCATGATGACATCATTGTAATTGATGACCCTGTAGAAAATATAATGATTAGACCAAAAGCACAATTGCTCTTACATTTGCTTAGGCGCCGCCTTTTATTAATTAAGGTGATTAGGTGGATATCTATCGTGTTGTACGAGGTTGCTTCCATACTTCCTAGTTCCACGCGGACGTAGTCGCGGGCAAAAGCTAGTAATAAAATAAGGCTAAGGCTAAGGTATCGAATCAAACCACGACTTCTCGTTCAGATGGCAGAAGCGGAGCGGGAAGCGGCTCTTGAGCGCCTAGCGGACGAGAACGGTGCGTTGCGCGCGCGTTTACGCGGCGTGGCGCACTCTCCCCTGTCTGACAGTGAGAAGAGGCAGCTCTTACTGGCGCCTGCGCCGCGGAGGATGCACTCGTCTGCGCCGGCGTCCATCGCACTTGCACACAATGTAAGTATTTATAGCCGGTGAGTGTCGGTTCGGCCCAGGGATAGTGGCGCTACAAACAGCTTTCATATGGCAATAGTATACGTCATAAATTTGCATTATTGTTATTAAACGTCAGTAGCCATTTGTCAAGGATTTTTCATCAACCAAATTCAAAACGTTTACCGCAATGCTGCGCAATGCTTCGTTCTTCTTGCGCAATAAATACTGAATCCTATTGAAAAAAACTTGTCTTCCATCACTGGATAGTTATGCAAAAATTACTTGAAATTTGCGGGATATTTAGTCCTGGTTCCTCTTTGTTTACATCAGTGACTTTCACCGACTTTCAACGTCAGTTACCAAAAATTGGTCGTTACCAGTAAAATATTGCGGATTTTTTGTGATACTAATTTCACAAAAAAACCGCAATATGGCGTGCGATTCTTTTTCATGCGTCCAAAGATACTGTAAATAACCAACATAGAACGCAGACTGCTCTAAATGTAAAGGTCTTGGACGTAGTATATTGCTCATAAGTAAAAAATGCCGGCTAATGGGGCTAACAAGTTCTCTAATTTATAAAAATAACGAAACTAACAGCGTTACTAAAGTTGGTCCAGTCCGTTCACGGTCTGTCGTTAACATTTCTTATAGTACGATAATTATAGGTGGATTTAGATTTGTATTTGAAGATTATCTGGTTTGTTCCAGGGAGAGGGTGACAGCGGAGATGCCAGCACTCCAGAATGGGATAAACATTCCTCATCATCGCTCAGTGAAGTCTCCGTCGCGTGCCTTCAGGACCGCATCCTGCAGATGGAAGAGCACCACTATAGGTAAGGTTCGAATGCCGCTATAAGCTACAGGGTCGAAAGGTACAGGATCGAATGGTGCTATAAGGTTAAGGTAAACAGTTGAGTTGGATACCCACTACCCAGTCCTGTAAAGACCTGAGGTTTTATTGCTACCAATATTATCTCCAAGCTCAACTTTTCTTCGTAAGTCATCATCAGTATAGGGTTGAACGGGAGTCATCTGGTGATCCGTTGACCGTCTACGCTTAGTGGTATTTACTAGTGGAGAGAGATGTGGGGGCTATGACCCTCAAAGAGGCGTGAATCGCGGCTGTTCCACACCTAACGCACCGAGGGTTATATTCTGAGACAAATGCAACAAGGATCAGAAATATTAATATTTGCTACGCAGCGGAAGCCGCGAGACAAGTTAAATTTGCCTTCTCTGGTCTATCTGCCTCTTAAACTTTGTTCTGATTGGCACTTTAGCGTCATAATGGTCTTAAGTTTATATTTTTCCTTTATAGTACAAGCGAAGAGCTCCAAGCGACGTTGGCCGAGCTAGCCGACCTGCAGACCCAGTTGGCCGACGCGCACGCCGACAACGAGCGACTGGCCGACGAGAAACAAGTCCTACTGGAGTCGCTGTGTCGGCAGACAGAGAAGCTGGAGGATAGTCGCACTAAAGTAAGTTTACAGTACCAGCGAAGAGCTCCAAGCGACGTTGGATGATCTGGCCGACCTGCAGACTCAGTTGGCCGACGCGCACGCCGATAATGAGTGATTGTCCGACGGACAAGTTGGAGGATAGCCGCCCATAAGGTAAGTTTGTAGTACCAGCGAAGAACTTCCAAGTGACGTTGGCCAAACGATCATAAAGGCAGTCAAAATACCATTCCATGAAGCCGTCAGGCTGACGTAGGACCGAGTGCACTAGCGAGAGCTTGACGATGACGACAAACAGACGGGGTCACGATCCTCAACACTTGAGGGACAGTAGGAGGATACAAAAGCTATAGGCTTCCTAATTAGTGTGCACTACGATATGGAGCAAACAAATTTAAACGTTCACTAATGTATATTTCAGGTGGACACTCTTCAAGAGATGCTGCTCCGGGAAGGTGTGGAACCGGAGGCTCTCGTGTCTGGAGACACCGATCAGCAACTCTTAGCGGTTCTCAAGGTAATCTGCCAAGCCAGGTCGCAACATGAAAATTCTTTCCAAAGCTTAAAGCCAAAGGAAGAGAAACGGGGAAGAATTATGTCACTTTCTTATCTTCCCGTGTTGTTATCAAACTAGAGATCGTACAAAACGTTGTAACTTTCATCAAACTAAACTAAATTGTGAGCAGTTTGAACTGTGACGATCACCCTCTTTTGACGATATTTCTTAAGAAGATATACAAGATAAAGATGCGGCAAAATGCCGATTATGTATTGACCTTTTGACTACTTGAGACACTCACTCATGATGTTGGTGTCCTAGGTGTCTCAGGAAGAGCGGAGACTGCTGGTGACCAAACAGGAGCAGATGGAGGCCGAAATGGGCGAGACCAAGACCTCGTTGGAGGAGAAAACCAAAGAAAACGAAACGCTTGCCGAAAGAGTTCGGTTAGTATTTGTTATTTATAAAACCCAGGAAGAGCGATGACTGCTGGTGGCCGAATAGCCGTCGTTGGTCTCGTAATCACACATTTTTTCGGAGCTTCTGTCTTTTTATTTTCATTCTGAAGCTATCTTCCCATGTGCTACTATATCTGTCTTAGAAAATGATCCAACATGGGCAGACACTAGATAATGGATATTATAATCCCATAATTATGCTTATTTATCAAATCCTAATATGTAAAAGGCTTTGAGTGTGAAGTATAACTATAAAAACTTCTTTTTTGACAAATTGTTTCTTATAAAATCCTTCGTAGGTAACCCTAGTTTAACAGACTTGAAACACAAATTAGGCCGATAGAAAGTTAGAAACCAGACCACAGGGCGGACACTGCATACTAAAAACTGAGCTTGAATGTCAGTGTCAATGTGTGCGTGTAAGACGCACAGGGCTGCCTCAGACGCATTGCAACAACTAGTTGGTGTCTTAGTTGCACATAAATATGACATAATGAGATAGAAAATTATCACAACCACACAACAACGGTAGTGGTGGTGATGATGATGGTAGGGATGGTGTTGGTGGTCATCACCATGACCACCAACACCATCACCACCACCACAATCACTACCACCAACACCTTTATCACCACCACCACCATCACCATCACCACCACCTTCATCACCACCATCATCATCACCAACATCATTATTATCACCACCAGTCACCACCATCATCATCATTACCATCACCAACACTATCACTATTTCACGAGTCAATGCCCGCTTATAACCATATACACAAACAACCCTTTCGAAATTTTCTACGTAGCCAACTCCCGGCCAACTCCCGTGCCCTTGCGGGGTGAGGTAGCTCAATTCGGTGCGGGGGTGTGCGTGTCCATTCTGTATGTAATACTACATATTAAGTATTCTGTGACCAGACAGGAACTCGATCATAAAGGCACGTGGTTGCAATGACTGAATAAAGAGTTGGTACTTTGATTGCAGCACGTTAGAGAGCACGGCAGAGCGGTGCGAGGCGGAGAGACTGCAGTGGGAGCACGAGGCGGGCGCGGCGCGGGAGCTGGCCGGCGCGCGGCAGGTACAGCTCACGTCGCTCGGCGAGCTGCTGGAGCAGGCCAAGGGCAAGGTGAGGTTCAGGTGGCAGCACGGTAGAGAGCACGGCAGAGCGGTGCGAGGCGGAGAGACTGCAGTGGGAGCACGAGGCGGGCGCGGCGCGGGAGCTGGCCGGCGCGCGGCAGGTACAGCTCACGTCGCTCGGCGAGCTGCTGGAGCAGGCCAAGGGCAAGGTGAGGTTCAGGTGGCAGCACGGTAGAGAGCACGGCAGAGCGGTGCGAGGCGGAGAGACTGCAGTGGGAGCACGAGGCGGGCGCGGCGCGGGAGCTGGCCGGCGCGCGGCAGGTACAGCTCACGTCGCTCGGCGAGCTGCTGGAGCAGGCCAAGGGCAAGGTGAGGTTCAGGTGGCAGCACGGTAGAGAGCACGGCAGAGCGGTGCGAGGCGGAGAGACTGCAGTGGGAGCACGAGGCGGGCGCGGCGCGGGAGCTGGCCGGCGCGCGGCAGGTACAGCTCACGTCGCTCGGCGAGCTGCTGGAGCAGGCCAAGGGCAAGGTCAGTGCTTAGCTCAAGCTCCGAGCAGGCTGCTGGGCAGTGCCGTGTTCACCCCACAAGGCCTGGGCCTAGGGGCCCAGCCAGTCTGGGTTGGCCCATAATAATTTAATTTGCTGAAAACTGTTTCGAGATAGGGAAAGGGGCCCCAAATGCTAAGTGCCCGGGGGCCCTGGTCCTCTAATTCCGGGCCTGTTGCTGGGCTAGCATATCTCGTCGCGACTTCGCTTGTCGCGCGACTCAGCATCGCATGAATCGCATGTCTTGCTCGCACGGTATTATAAGGAAAGTGACAGGCAATATTTGTCAAGAAAAAAAGGGGCAGCACTCGTGATACCATTCCACTCCCGGAGATTCCCAAGCCAAGGATTAAATCTCTACGGTTTCTTTCTGCGGCCTATGTGTCTCCTGCCTGATAAATTGCCCATCGTTATGGCTATATTCGCCGCTCGGTGTTACCGCTGCTCGGTGCTGCCGCTCATTCCACGGGAACACTACATTTTTTCGGGATATAACATAGCCTATATGTTAATCCTGGGTGTCAACTACTTCCATACCAAAATTTATCAAAATTGTTCCAGCCGTTTGAGCGTGAAGTAACAAATATACACATAAACACACAAACTTTCGCCTTTATAATATGAGTGTAATGAGTATTATGAATCAAAGTACCGTTTATGATGTCAGCTGGCGGAGCGCGCGGGCGCGGCGGAGGGCTGCGCGGAGGCGGAGGCGGCGGCGGCGGCGGCGCGGCGCGAGGCGGAGGCGGCGGCGGCGCGCGCGCACGCGCTGCACGAGCGCCTCGCGCACGCGCAGCGCCAGCTCGACCGCGCGCACAGCGACGCCAGGAAGCTGCATGACGACGCGCTGGTACCTATCCTGTTCATATATATGTATACCTATCACTATAACCTTAGGAGTCATCCATAAATTACGTCACACGTTAAGGGGGAGGGGGGCGGGGGGGGTCATACCAAACGTGACAGTACATGTTAAAGGTATAGCAAAAAAGCGTGACATAGGGGGGGAGGGGTTCAAAAAGTCGACATTTTGCATGACGTAATATGTGGATGACCCCTAGAACAAATTTAGAAATGGTTATTACGGAGTAATTCATAGAACCAAAGGATTTTTGGATTCTGACATTCTTTATAAGAGGAAGGCTAGTCGTTTTACTGACCATGGTAATGGTTACTAAAACCAAAATATTTTAATTAGATTAACAACACTTTGAGTAGAAAGGGGGTTCAAATTCTAGAAAATATATCATGCAGGTAGTTATGGTTGACTCAAATTCAGCAAGGTTAGTAAGTTATGTTATGGTAGTGGATTCATAAATGGAGGCGTTCGCAGCGACTTCAATATGCTAAGTACAGTTTTTGGAAAATATTTTTTTTCCGATTATCCTTGCTTTAAGGATCTACAAACTGCAACTTACTAATTCAAAATATTTTTTAAATGTTCGTCATGACAGTTTCCTTTGTTTTTGGCAAACCATTGAAATTGTAGCACATATCAGTGTCAAACCGTTAACATTTTGACATTATCAAGTGTCTACAATCAACCAGTTTTTTTCCTG
Organism: Apotomis capreana; assembly: GCA_947623375.1. Taxonomy (NCBI): domain Eukaryota; kingdom Metazoa; phylum Arthropoda; class Insecta; order Lepidoptera; family Tortricidae; genus Apotomis; species Apotomis capreana. The sequence continues at coordinate 4,599,974 of OX392517.1, read as the reverse complement.
GAGATCCTTAAAGCAAGGACTATCAGAAAAAAACTGTACTATGCCTATTCGATCAATCGCACCGCGACGCCAGGCCACTGCATGACGATGCGTCGTCTATCCACTAGATACTCCCTGGGAGCCGCCACCACCGCATTGCCACTGCCACTAGACGCCTCGCGCTGTGTCCGTGACGAATACGTCCAGGACAATACTGTATTCCACACCTCGCTGATTGGTCAATCGTTAACTGAATGACTATAACCTAGCCTAGAGAAACACTCACGATCCTGATGTTTCCTTTTCCCCTCCTTCCACCCCTCCTCACGTTGATTTCCTTATAAGAGCAGTGATTCCCCGTTGCTGGGTCATCATGCATCCAACGGTGTTTCGCCACTGATGTTACGAGATCTGTTCTTGGCATCATGGAGAGCGTTGCGTAGCTTAGTGCCCAGTGATTAGCGGAATTGGTCAAAACAGACAGAAACACACTGTGGTGACCGGCCTCTTGGACCTCCATATTTTGTCCTTCCTTTCTGATAATATCGCCGTTAAAATCCATTAGGTATCCGAATCATTCCTTTTAGACGCTATTTAATCATGTCAATTAATGACTCGTTAAATTTTCCAGGTGTCCCGCAACAACGCCAAGTCCACGATCTCGGAGCTGGAGTTCCAGCTGGAACAGCTGCGGCAGGAGAAGGCGGCGCTGCAGGCCGAGCTGCAGGCTTCCCAGGACGCCGTCAACGAGCTGCAAATACAGGTGTGTGTGTGTGTGTGTGTGTGTGTGTGTGTGTGTATACAAGTCCACGATCTCGGAGCTGGAGTTCCAGCTGGAACAGCTGCGGCAGGAGAAGGCGGCGCTGCAGGCCGAGCTGCAGGCTTCCCAGGACGCCGTCAACGAGCTGCAAATACAGGTGTGTGTGTGTGTGTGTGTGTGTGTGTGTGTGTGTATACAAGTCCACGATCTCGGAGCTGGAGTTCCAGCTGGAACAGCTGCGGCAGGAGAAGGCGGCGCTGCAGGCCGAGCTGCAGGCTTCCCAGGACGCCGTCAACGAGCTGCAAATACAGGTGTGTGTGTGTGTGTGTGTGTGTGTGTGTGTGTGTATACAAGTCCACGATCTCGGAGCTGGAGTTCCAGCTGGAACAGCTGCGGCAGGAGAAGGCGGCGCTGCAGGCCGAGCTGCAGGCTTCCCAGGACGCCGTCAACGAGCTGCAAATACAGGTGTGTGTGTGTGTGTGTGTGTGTGTGTGTGTGTGTGTGTGTGTGTGTGTGTATACAAGTCCACGATCTCGGAGCTGGAGTTCCAGCTGGAACAGCTGCGGCAGGAGAAGGCGGCGCTGCAGGCCGAGCTGCAGGCTTCCCAGGACGCCGTCAACGAGCTGCAAATACAGGTGTGTGTGTGTGTGTGTGTGTGTGTGTGTGTGTGTGTGTGTGTGTGTGTATACAAGTCCACGATCTCGGAGCTGGAGTTCCAGCTGGAACAGCTGCGGCAGGAGAAGGCGGCGCTGCAGGCCGAGCTGCAGGCTTCCCAGGACGCCGTCAACGAGCTGCAAATACAGGTGTGTGTGTGTGTGTGTGTGTGTGTGTGTGTGTATACAAGTCCACGATCTCGGAGCTGGAGTTCCAGCTGGAACAGCTGCGGCAGGAGAAGGCGGCGCTGCAGGCCGAGCTGCAGGCTTCCCAGGACGCCGTCAACGAGCTGCAAATACAGGTGTGTGTGTGTGTGTGTGTGTGTGTGTGTGTGTGTGTGTGTGTATACAAGTCCACGATCTCGGAGCTGGAGTTCCAGCTGGAACAGCTGCGGCAGGAGAAGGCGGCGCTGCAGGCCGAGCTGCAGGCTTCCCAGGACGCCGTCAACGAGCTGCAAATACAGGTGTGTGTGTGTGTGTGTGTGTGTGTGTGTGTGTGTGTGTGTGTGTATACAAGTCCACGATCTCGGAGCTGGAGTTCCAGCTGGAACAGCTGCGGCAGGAGAAGGCGGCGCTGCAGGCCGAGCTGCAGGCTTCCCAGGACGCCGTCAACGAGCTGCAAATACAGGTGTGTGTGTGTGTGTGTGTGTGTGTGTGTGTGTGTATACAAGTCCACGATCTCGGAGCTGGAGTTCCAGCTGGAACAGCTGCGGCAGGAGAAGGCGGCGCTGCAGGCCGAGCTGCAGGCTTCCCAGGACGCCGTCAACGAGCTGCAAATACAGGTGTGTGTGTGTGTGTGTGTGTGTGTGTGTGTGTGTATACAAGTCCACGATCTCGGAGCTGGAGTTCCAGCTGGAACAGCTGCGGCAGGAGAAGGCGGCGCTGCAGGCCGAGCTGCAGGCTTCCCAGGACGCCGTCAACGAGCTGCAAATACAGGTGTGTGTGTGTGTGTGTGTGTGTGTGTGTGTGTGTGTGTGTGTATACAAGTCCACGATCTCGGAGCTGGAGTTCCAGCTGGAACAGCTGCGGCAGGAGAAGGCGGCGCTGCAGGCCGAGCTGCAGGCTTCCCAGGACGCCGTCAACGAGCTGCAAATACAGGTGTGTGTGTGTGTGTGTGTGTGTGTGTGTGTGTGTGTGTGTGTGTGTGTATACAAGTCCACGATCTCGGAGCTGGAGTTCCAGCTGGAACAGCTGCGGCAGGAGAAGGCGGCGCTGCAGGCCGAGCTGCAGGCTTCCCAGGACGCCGTCAACGAGCTGCAAATACAGGTGTGTTGTGTGGACAAGTACCGACTTGTTCACATTGTTGTCAGTGTCACAACGTTCAAAATGGCGCCAGCAGCTGTTATCGTATAGAGAAGGGTCAAATATCTTATACAGTATAATCTCGTTAATCCGACTCTTTATACCCGCAATTTCCTCAACTTTATCTACTCCTACATCGCGCTTTTATAAATTTTGTTTGTTGGCACCCCCTATTTAACTTAACAGTACCGGATTCGTGAGACTCTAATGTACTAAAAACTTTAACTTTCTGATATCCCGATCAGCAAATAGAGATAATCCCTGGGATGCTTCACAAAATGTGATACATTTCTAAATTGAATTTTGAAATGTCACAAATAAAGTGTCCCACGGTCCCACGGATCATCTTCCGACAACCAATTATAAAGTGTGAGTATAGCCCGCTGATGGGATTATCTCAGCGCCACAGGAGTCATCAATACTCACGGTTTGAAATTACTTGCGCTTTAACGATTTTTGCCCTCCATAGCTCCAAGTGGCGAGCGACGAGAAGCTGGCCTTGATGAGCAGAGCGGGTGAAGCGCTCGCGCACGCGGCAGAGGTAGAGAGGCAGCTTACTGACGCGCGGGCTCGGAACGCTCAGCTCGCGAGGGAACGGGAGAGAGACGTAAGTGCTAATTGTTCAACCACGCCGAAGTTTGTATTTCATCTTCGTCATAGTTTTCCTAGAAATATAATAAAAAGTAGATAATAGTGAATAAACTACATAAACATAAGACTAAAATCATCCTACTGTTGGATAATAGTGAATAAACTACATAAACATAAGACTATAAACATCCTATTGTTGGATAATAGTGAATAAACTACATAAACATAAGACTATAAACACCCTATTGTTGGATAATAGTGAATAAACTACATAAACATAAGACTATCAACACCCTATTGTTGGATAATAGTGAATAAACTACATAAACATAAGACTATAAACTTCCTATTGTTGGATAATAGTGAATAAACTACATGAACATAAGACTATAAACACCCTATTGTTGGATAATAGTGAATAAACTACATAAACATAAGACTTAAAACACCCTATTGTTGGATAATAGTGAATAAACTACATAAACATAAGACTATAAACACCCTATTGTTGGATAATAGTGAATAAACTACATAAACATAGGACTTAAAACACATTATTGTTGGATAATAGTGAATAAACTACATAAACATAAGACTAAAAACACCGTATTGTTGGATAATAGTGAATAAACTACATAAACATAAGACTATCAACACCCTATTGTTGGATAATAGTGAATAAACTACATAAACATAAGACTATAAACTTCCTATTGTTGGATAATAGTGAATAAACTACATAAACATAAGACTATAAACACCCTATTGTTGGATAATAGTGAATAAACTACATAAACATAAGACTTAAAACACCCTATTGTTGGATAATAGTGAATAAACTACATAAACATAAGACTATAAACACCCTATTGTTGGATAATAGTGAATAAACTACATAAACATAAGACTTAAAACACATTATTGTTGGATAATAGTGAATAAACTACATAAACATAAGACTAAAAACACCGTATTGTTGGATAATAGTGAATAAACTACATAAACATAAGACTAAAAACATCTTATTGTTGGATAATAGTAAATAAACTACATAAACATGAGACTAAAACACCCTATTGTTGGATAATAGTGAATAAACTACATAAACATAAGACTAAAACAGCCTATTGTTGGATAATAGTGAATAAACTACATAAACATAAGACTTTTAAACACCCTATTGTTGGATAATAGTGCATAAACTACATAAACATAAGACTTTTAAACACCCTATTGTTGGATAATAGTGAATAAACTACATAAACATAAGACTAAAAACACCGTATTGTTGGATAATAGTGAATAAACTACATAAACATAAGACTAAAACACCCTATTGTTGGATAATAGTGAATAAACTACATAAACATAAGACTTTTAAACACCCTATTGTTGGATAATAGTGAATAAACTACATAAACATAAGACTTTTAAACACCCTATTGTTGGATAATAGTGAATAAACTACATAAACATAAGACTAAAAACACCGTATTGTTGGATAATAGTGAATAAACTACATAAACATAAGACTAAAACACCCTATTGTTGGATAATAGTGAATAAACTATATAAGACTAAAAGCCCTTATGGGTAAAATGAATACAATTGATAAGTAATTTAATATGTGTATTGGTACTTTTAACTCGGCAGCGGCACACAATCATTAAATTTAAGATTAGTAAGTAGAAGTGTCAAAACTAATATATTTTTTAAATAAACACTTTACCGGTCAAATTACCTTCTTCTATTTGGATTTGATAACGTAAAAATAATTTAATGGGCGAAAATTACTGTAAGACAATTGTTCCATGAATGCTTTCGAAAACTATTTCTATTGAAACTAGCGTATTTCATTACTTTAGCCAGTAAAACAACAATTATGTTTCGATATTGGATCTTGATGTCTAAATATTCATGGAAGATCAGATCAACCTAGGGTTTTAACGGATTACATTTTGTTTGCAGGAGGCAGAATGGAAGCAGTTCCAAAGCGACCTTCTCATGACGGTCCGCGTGGCCAACGACTTCAAGACGGAAGCCCAGCGAGAACTGGAGCGGCTCGTCTCCGAGAACAAGACGGCCAGGGACCGGATCCGGTCGCTGGAGGACCAGATACACTCGCTCAAAGGTACCCTTATCTTATCTTATCTTATTAGGAAGGGGTCCTTGCGGATACACTTCGACCCAATGGGATCTTTTGTGTAGTTACCCCCATCGCGCCTACTCAAAGAATGTTCCACCACCTTCATATATCGGATGATGGAACCAGTTGGTAGTGCCTGGAATTCCTACGGTTCTGGGTAACCAATACCGAATTCCTTCATTCTGAGTCTGGCGAGGGCATGACATCCACACAGTATGTGCTTCATTGTCTCTGCCTCCTCGCCACACATTCTACAATCTGTATTGTCAGACAGTCCCAACTTGGCCAATAGTCCTTCGGTCCAAAGGTACCCTAGTATATAAACTTACCCCGGCGTTTTCGTCGGTCTAGTGTCAAATGGGTGGATCAACTTTTTCTTGTCGTTATTCTGTCCCGTCACCCTGGAGAGAATGGTGATTAAACTTCTAAGAAAAGTGTTGATAATTTTATAATATTGGTATTTTCAAGAGATATTAAAATTTTAACATTTTTGTTGAATATTGCCGCCGAAAATCGTACTTTTAAAGAGTAACCCAGGGGACATCGCCATGGCAACAAGCAACAGAAAAAAGTTTATTGACCCAAATCATTCGTACACCGAATACCCCGGGGTATGTATATAAGGCAGTGGTGACACTCTCAGTCTGTCTTCAGTTCAGTCCGTCAGTCTCCCTTACCATGAGTTTACAGTGACCGTACTCGAGAATTGTAGTTCTATAGCTTGGGACACTGTACTATTTCTCCATATAAATCGCTTACGCTGTCGCTAGCGAATACGTTCACGTTAACAGTTAACGGGTATTTGTATAGAATCTTTTTATCGATTCGGGGTACCTCGCTTCGATTGTAGTGGATCGCATTCAATTTTTCTTTCTTAATTTACCTTTGTGTCATTATTTATAGGTAACTCATGGTACGGGTACTCGTCATAAGTCGCTCATGACGAGAGAATGTGCGTGTTGCCTTGTGTCCTGTGGGTCCTGGTGATTAATAAATGACTGTAAGCTGACAGTCCAAAATTATGGACGGAACTGACGTCACACGTGATTCGTAGAATCAAGGCAGTATTTGGTTCTTAGCGATCTAGGCTCATTGTTTTTTTTCTATGCAACTGATAAGCAGACATCGGATTTTTGGTCGTGCCTGTATCGGTAAACTTAATCATAATCAGCGATGCTTTTCCCCTATACAAAGTGTATCTGTTTGTTTGTATTCATTTTCTGTTGAGGTGTGCAATAAATAATATTTCTATTGTAATTGAAATATACTCTAAGTGTATTTCATTTAAGCCTTTAATACAAATTAATACAAATGTATTTCATTTGTGAGTATTATCTTTGAAAAGACGATGAAGTAGGTTCAAATGCTTAATTGCTGAATTACGAGTACTATTTGCATTGCATTAGGAAATAGTTATTACACAAACCTCTTTAGATAATTAGGTAGTAAAGAGTACTTCCTTAGACTTTCTCAAAACAATGTTTGTCAATGTGTCAAGTGGCATTTGTGAAACATGCTATTAAATAATGAGTGTAAAAAGTTTTTTTTACATATCCATTTAAATAATAATAGTAATATAAATAAAATTTGGATATACCACTAGTATATGGGTAGAGCATCGATAAGTAAGTTTATCGATATGGAAATGCCTACGTCTCTCAATATTCCGGCGTCTGCTGATGATTAAACGGATATTACTGACCGCAACGATCAGTAGGTGCGACCAGTGACGTGAATTTTTCATCACAGGACATGACTTGGTAAAAAGGCCTTAGGGCGTTATCACACTTGCGAGTTACGCATGAATTATATATGAAGGTGTTCACGCAGTGAGTTTGCCGCGACTGATATTCATACCTAGGATAACTCGGTGCACCTATACGAAAGTGACGTAGCAAAATATTTTATCGACAAAAAAATGTATCGATGTTACTGTCAACATCTAAATTTCATCGATATAAATAAATATTACTTTATTTTCAAATTAGAAAATAAACATATTAAAACGTGTATTTACATGTTTATTTTAAAATAATTTTCATAATATACGTAAATTGACATTTTGATTGAAATTACATCCTCATACTTTTATTATCTTAATTTAAGAGGCTCGATATCAGATCAGATATGACATCGAACCGCTTTATAGTAATCCAGAATGTTCATTGAGCACATATATTAATTTAATTATATCGACATCTTTTTTATCGATATCCTATCCCTAGAACGTGCCCCGAGTTATCCTAGGTATGCTGATATTGTATAGAAAAAACGCTCGCAACTCGCTAGTGTGATAAGCTTAACCCGGACAGGTCATAGCAAAACAAGAATTAAGAAAAAAAAATGATGGAAATACGCACAAACTTGCGGCCAATTTTGGGTTGCGTTTTTAAATATAATTTATATTTTACGTTGCAAACCTAAACTAGCCGCAAGTTGTGTTTATTTCCATTAAATTTTTTCTTACGTCTTGTTTTGCTATGACCTGTCCGGGCTATGGTGGTAAGGCCCTATGGCTTAGTGACCTTGCGAGAGGTATGGTATGGTTGCTTGGTCGCAAGGTCGCTGTTACGCGTCTCAATCGTTAAGAACAAAATGCCATCTTTAGACTTAAACTTGTGTTGCATACAAACTCATTAGAGTTACATCGCAGCAGTTTAAAAATACTGAAGGTATATTTTTCATTTATTTTTTATCGTAATTTTGGTTTAGCATCGTGGTTTGGTTTTTAATTTAAATTTCTGGTATTTAATTAGTTATTGTTGAATCATAAAATCATAAAATAATTTGGGTATCCTAGTTATGCATGTTGGAGTATAATTATTTGAATAAGTCTAGGAGGGTCGTTTGTAATTATTGTAATATTGACTCGATTTGCATGGTAGGGTTTAGTTTGTAAATTGTGTATAGATTAATAAAGAAAACTTTGGGCAGAATTAACTACGTGGCTGTAACAGAGTAGATGTTTTTAATGTGACCATTGGAATGTGGTCGTTTTGTCTCTACATATTGACATATGGCTTGACATATTGTTGATCAATAAGCATTTGTACCTAAGTCTTCAATAACTTAAACCATTTGCAGTCAAATGCAGAAAAAAAATAACTTCACTGTTATGAATATTTTTAAGGCAAGTCTTCTGGCTGTCTCATAGTCTTCACTGTTACAGCATAAGCACTAATTCAGTGTAATGCTTGCGATGTAGTCGTGCCACGAAACTAACCGACTTAAACCATTGTACCGTGTACTACATACCTAATCTATTTGTACATACAGGTGTTGACAGATCAGTCTCGATGGATAGCGTCATATACTCTGATGACGACAAGTCTAGCACGGAGTTCAGAGACTCCCAAAGCGATATATCCAACAAGGACATATTCAGTAATATCCGGACGAGGTATCTGTCCAGGGTCCACAGTGTGTCCGACTCTAGTTTGAAGGATACGAGTATAGTGAATCAAGCGTTCTATAAATCTAGTGTTCCAGAGGCAAAGATCGATGAATTTAAATTGGAAATTGATAATGTTACTACAGATGAAACTAATGATGATGATAAATTAAATACGGATAAGACAGTAAGATACGACATAGAAAGTCCAGTTAGTGAGCTATTAAAACAAGATTCTGTCACTGAAGATAATAATAAAAGGTATGATTTAGATGATGATAATGAAGTAAAAGGCTACACAGAAGTCCCAGTAAATAAGCATACCATAGATAATACTAAAAAACGAGATGCAAATATTGACAACATAACAATAATTACTACAGGAAGTCCGGTTAGTAAGCTAATGAGACAAGATGCTGTCGATGTTGCCGTAGACAAAATCAAAAGGCAGGATGCTGTAGATATTGCTGCGGAAAAAGTTAAGAGACAAGAGGCTTTTGATGAAGGAGATATTCCAGAAATAGTGGAAGAACTATTAGTTCCTATTACTGATACTACTAATAACGTAACCAAATCTGAATCCTATGAAGTTAAAAAACCTAGAGATGCTACTATATTTAGTACAAATCTTAAGGGCGTTTATAATGGTAAACCAAAGGCTTATAGTTTAGATAATCTGCACAACCACGGAGACTTTAAGACATCTTTAAAAGAGGCTACTAGTATAGAGTTTTTAGGTGCTACTAATTATAGTGAGATGTCGCTATTCACTGAAGGATCTGATAGCGTGTTCCTTTCACCGATTGAGAAAAACAATGCATTTACAAAATACCTTCTTGATTTAACACCAGACCCTAAAACAGATAATAATTTGGGTAAAATAAAAGATGAAGGGAGTTCCAATAAAATACCTATTGTAAAAGCGCAATCAATTCTTCCGTTTCCGTATCCTGATGATATAAGAAAGTCCCCCACCAATCCTTTTGAACCATATGTCCAAGACGTCATTCCTAAAGTTACTGATGTCCAAGAGAAACCCATTACAATAGAGATTGATAACAATAAAACAAAACCCTGTTCAGACTCCAAATTAGTAACTGAAGATTCAGTTGGAAAGGATTTTAAGAAAGCCAATGAAGATCTTAAACATACTTTCCGGTCAGCTATTGAAAGGATTATTAAAAATGGCAAAACAACAAAAAGACCCTCGAAAGAAATAGACAACGATACTCATAATACAATCTTAGATAATGTTACCAGCAAAATACACGCGGCAGATGGTCATGTGCAGTCGGATTCCTCCGATTTTGTAAAAATTGAGCCTGTTAATGATAGCAAAATTGAGAAAAAGAACAATGAGCTATTAGACTTTGACGCAAATACCAGGTCTGCATTCGTGAGGCTGAATAGTAACGAAAATAAAAACCCTTTCATAGTGCCCGTAAGTGAGCTAACTCCTTTAAATTCTGAAGTGGAAGCTACATGTGACGATAACATTAGTTACCACTTAAAAATAAATACTCTTAATGATACATCTTATGAGCAAGCTCCTAAAACTATAGCTGTTCGTAAAACTACTCCTACCACTTCTGAAAATGATTCCAGAAGAATGAAAGCTTTTCTAACTCCTATTAAAATTGTTGACGGTAACTTTAGTTTACAAAGTAGCAATACGTCGTCCCCAATCGTAATAAGCCCAGTTTTAATCCAGCCAATCTTCTTTCGACCTAACGTCACTCCAGTTGATGTAAGACAAGAAAGTAAAAAAGCTACCATTTATTTCGACGATATTGACCAAGTGCGAGTAACAGAGGACGCATCCGTTAAAAGCCCATTAAAGGCTGAGGACAGTCAAAAGAAGAAGGGAATCTATCAAAAGAATTCAAAACCAAAATTGTCTTTCTTGTCCTGGAAAGGGTTTGGATCAAACGAGAGTATACCTGATTCGAAATTATCTCCAACGAAAGTGAAACCATCTGATGTTAAAAGTAACGTTGCTAAGTTTTCTAAAAAGCCTGATTTCCTTATTGACAATAAATATTATCAACCTGTGCAAAATGTTCCGTTTGTAATAAATACAGCTCAATCAGTCGCGCCAACTATCACTCGGTTAGAACCGAAGAAAACAGAAAGTACCAACCCGTTCCTACCATTATTACATCGAAGACAGTCGTCCGAGCTAGAGAATTACTACGAAGAAATAGGAGAACCAACAATACCTTCGCCGGTGGAAAGGAATGTTGCTGACGATGACAAAATAAACAAAAATCTGGCTAAAGCTGACCTCGCTACAATTCCAAGAGAAGACATATTGGTAGTGCCACGAAGACCCAAAAGACCTCAGAAAGAGAAACGAGTGAATCCTAAAATAATACTAACCCAAGACAGCGACGATGCCACTGATATTTGCAAAGAAATGGCGCTAATCACCAAATCAGTGATCTCGCTTTCCAGATCGCCTAGTGCAAAGGAACTAACTAAAAAACCTGTCAGGCCTATTAGTGAAGTCGTGCAGAACTTAGAAAACCAACCAATTTCAGAACCATTTAGGAAGCTCTCTCTGCAAGGTCAAAAAGCGCCTAATATCGAGCCTAGTTTCGGGTCTTTGCCTCGCGAGAAAAAGACGTATCACTGGAAGACTTTGGAACACAAAAGACTGTCGCATCCGATTCGGTCCTTGAACGATCCACTGCCGGCGAGACCGCTACGTAAGTGCTGGCTTCACCGCGTCCCGTGTGATGTCAATAACTGGGTCTATCGTCCTTATTAATGGAAGGTCTTTTACAAGGCATCGCTAAGTATCAGTTCTAGTTTGTAGCTTACATACATCTTGCGTAAGATTTTGATAACGGCCCGGTAATTTTGGTCTCAGCAGCGATTTTGATTTTACCGCTCACCGCTTCCGCTGATTCACGTAGTCGTGGCTGGATCGTAAGGAAGTTATTGTATTAGAATCGAATCCCTTATATCGATAACGGAATGAAATTGCCTTGAAAACACAATTCTTGGTTACATTGAGACCTGACATTATTAAGGACGTGAAATGCTTCTAAACTGTCCAATTTGAGGATCCAATTAAACCTTATAATTGACTTGTTTATAAGTTACCAAACCCATAAAAAATGTGGAAAATAATGTCGTTTGTCGTGTTGTTTGATCGTTCTCATTCTGGTGGTGGTCGGTGGCGGTCTATGTGTAGTGTGCCGCAGTTTTTAGCTTTAAGAATAGACATATGTACATAGTCCAAGTGTTGATTTCACGTAAAGATTGGTGATACAAAATCAAGTATCATTTATGTTGAGACCTTAGTGTTACTATTCTTACGGCCTGGCCACGACTTCGGTGTTAGTGGCGAGCGGGGCGACGACGAGCGATAAGCCGATAACCGCGTGCGGCGGCTCGTCGCGTGCTTCATATATCGCTATGATTTTGTTTTTACCGCTCGCCGCTCGCTGCTGTCGCTTGTTGGGCGTGGGCCTTTAGCAATATTATAATATGTCTTTGTGAAATGTGATCATGGAATAATATCCACAAATATACATATTCTTTCTATCTTTGAACCCAAGCGCCAACACATATGTATATGGTGAAGTCAGACGAGCGTAATTTGAGTCGCGTAATTTCGGTCGCGCCATATGTAGTGTGACGTGGTCACGTGACATGATGTATGGCGCGACCGAAATTACGCGACTCACATTACGATCGTCTGACTTCACCCTTATTGGTGTGGATTAATATAAGTTCGCTTGTATGCTTAGCTTCAGCACAATCGTATTAAAGGCTTAGATCGGTGAAGGTAACTGTTATAATTACTTTTAGGTACACACTTGACTGTATGGCACTTTTCTCAATTCCGGACCTGATAAGCAGAACGCTGCAAGTTCATGTATTTCATAGCACTTGCATCGTTTCGCTTCTCAGGTACAGAATATTTTGTAGTGTTATGCTTCTGGTTCTGTGGTACGGAATTCATTTTCAGTGTATCCAGCAACACCAAGTTTTATAAATAATATAGGAGTAGTAGGAAAGAGATCCTAATAGGTTTACGTAATTTCTGTAACATAAATAACAAATTAAATGTTGTTATAACTACATTATAATTATGATAATAATTATGGCATTAAATGTACAAGCGTGAAATTCTCTCTAAAGGAGGTAGATACATTAGCAGGCAATAAAGTGTTTAAAATATGCTGCTATTTTTACACATTTGGAAAAAAAAATTGCGAGTACTTAGTTTAAAACACAAGGGATTTGAGTATCAATTGTGAAGAAAATGATAAGTGAAAATAAATGGAAACAGTATTGACAAAATCCAGACTTTTTAACTCTGATCTACACTTATTTTCAATGTGACTTGTGTTTATTTTAGGTCACTACTTTGGATTATTTCTCGTGATTCTCCAACACACTCGATATGATTATATGTCACGTATTTAACCTAACCTAACCTACAAAAATAATAACTTGTCAACTTAATAATGGATGCCAAGTTATTATTAAACTGCCAAGTGAATTATTTCAGATGCCAAATAGGATGTAGCTTGGGATAGGGTTAAATGGAGACAGTTACATACTTGATCAGCTACAAGAGTTTGACTCTTTTTATGGAATGGTATCAAATGCTGTAGGTTCATGTTTTCGCAGCCACGCCTCCGCGCACGGAGGAGCCGCCCCCTCCCCCCCCGCTGCTGACGAGTGCGTCCCTGCAGGATATCATGGCTACCGCTGCTTCACATAGACGGACGAAAGGTACTTCATAATCATAATCGTAGAATCAGACATGTAAAAGTGCCTTTGACGCCTACTTGCAGAATTATATTATTATTATTATATTGAGCCCGTAATATCCCACTGCTGGGCAAAGGCCTCCCCCCTTTTCTTCCAGTGATCTCGGCTTAAGGCTATTTCTGACCAATCCTTCAAGAAGAAATCCACGTCGTCCCGCCACCGCCGGCGAGGTCTGCCACGTGCACTTGCAGAATAAAGATATTAATTTTGAATTTTACTAGCTTTTGTCGGCGACTTTGTCTGTATGGAAAGCAAACACGGCAAACACGTCTGGCGTCTTTACTGTAAGTAAAAAAATATGCTAAAATTGTGTAAACAAATGTATATTGCAGGTGTGTCTCGCCAAGACTCCCGTCTATCAGTAAAATCGCTGATCGAGAGCATCGAAAACGCTGCTAAAGCGGCCAAACAGTCACCTGCTACCACGCCAGTCACGGAGTGGCCAACGGTGAGTTAACGACATTTTTGTATCTCTGAATTCAGGGCCCGTTTATATTTAGGCAATGTTCAGATGACAAACGCTCAACGCGCGATTAAAACTACGTACATTTTGTTCTGGCCGTAGGTACACATGCCAACGCGCTTTTTTGTATGGAGTTATAAACGCGCGTTAGCAAAACGCACGTCGAGCGCTTCTCATCTGAACATGGCCTTCATATAATTATATTTAATACAATACGTACTGTGGGACTAAACTCGATTGACTTGACGCGTTGACATTTGTGTCCCTAGGCATTATTTCTGTCCCCTATACAGTATACGTACAGACTTGAGCATAACAGAATAGTATGAATATGCGTGGGTGAGCAGGTCCCGCCGTCGGCGCCAACACCGCCCCCGGCAGCCAGCAAGAACGGTCTCCCGGACCCCCCCTCAGCGGCCGGCAATGGCGTCAGCAGCTTCGCCAAGCCGCCCGCCGCCCGCCCCGCTCGCCCCGCCCCCGCCCCCACCGGTAACTACATACACCTATACCTACACACAACTAATTCATTCACATCATCAAGTCACAGGCGCGACAGCGGCCTATCGGTGCAACTCGGGCGTCGGTGACCTTGTAATGCCGAATCCTTCGACGAGGCATTCACGTGAATGCCCTGCACCCCCGCGCGCGTCCCGCACTCGCCCCTCGACACGCACACATAGCCGCGAGTTTTGTTACTGCACACAAGTGTCGCTGTCGTTTCTTTTTACGTTTGTATATATATTCTTTGATCAAGTTTAGTTGACGGCAAACTTTTAGAACAAAAATGGCGGATCTGCGCATGTCGTAAATCGGCTAGTCAAGGTTATGTTCTAAAAGTTTGCCCGCAGCTGCACCACTGTGTATTCTCAAAATTAACTGGCTAGCTGTCATGTCACGGTTTCGCCGGAGTTTGGGGAGTACTGCGACCTAGGCCCGCGAGTACGGAATCAGGCAAGCGACGACGTGCTCGGGCTTCGAGCTATCGTTTTCTGGATAGCTATAGTTGACGACATATACTCGCGATTTGCACTAACCGCTACTCCACGTATATTCCTAGATTCCATTCCACTTTTAAGAAATCAATATAACTTGGCCACGCTTTGCGTAAGACCAAATTACACTATTATTAAAGCCAAATACGTGAGCAAGTTACATACTACTCTTTTTTGATTTTATTGCTATTCGTTTTTTATAAGCCATTTGTGCTGCCCAACGTCCTAAAATTAGGACACCTACTAAAGGAATTCTTAACACGCAACTTTACAAAGTTAGGTGCTAATAAATATTCAAGCTGAAAATTGGCGTAATATAATAATCTTAAATGATCATACCTAGTATACTTAAATAGGTATTTCAGCGCATGATTGAGAAAATGTTTTAACTTAACCATTGTAAAACTCCGACTAACATTACTTTTGAATGTATAAATAAATGTGTATTATTTAATACCCCCCTAGCATGACCTATTCTGCTTTTTATTCTCTTACAGCATGGCGGAATGAGAGAGGCGCTTAATGCCATCCTTGTCTAATCTCTTCTATCTAACTTGTGTGTGCGCAACTATTAACTCTGATGCATGTACATTAGAAATATTAAAAATGGTGCTCGAAAATATTAATAAATAAAGAAATAGCTTTATTGTATTTTTTTTATAAAAACTATATTTTCCAATTTGTCCTTTAAAGAGTATAAATTTCAAGATTGTAAAACCTGTATTGTGTGATAAATTAACAAGCATGGCTAGAAGAAAAAAATATGTGATATGGGTTTTTAATAATATTATTAATGAATGAATTTGGTGTTTTGGATTTGGTATAACTGCATGAATGGTTTTTTTGATCAAATATTATCATTTCAACTCATCATATAGCTGAGAGAAGAAGAAAATGTTTGATCCTGATTTTTCTATTGATAGTTGATTATATGCCACCCTTTAAGTACGTGCGTACATTTACATAGCCTATTATACATAGAATGTGAATATTCTATGTATAATAGGTTATGTAAAATAAAATACTTCACAATATTTATACAGATCGCTCCTTCTAAGTAATAACACACACGAAGGTAGGGACATGTAAAAATATTGTTGCTTCACATGAACTACTTTACTAGCTATATAAACTCCATTTTTTATGATTGACAATTTAAAATATACCTATCTGGCATTTAATCTTCTATCCTATCATATAACGACAAAAGCGCGGTGGCTAAATGGAGTTCCTTATTTTGTTTTTTCTACCAATACTTACTTATAGAAATAGTCTTGGGCGACGTGTCGGTTATTGCCTCTTAAATTATATTTAGATGATAAATATTAAAGCTGGGTTTTGAAAATTACTAGACTTCCCTTCTATATAAGTTCGGGTAGTTTTTTGACAGCGGTCTTTTCTGATCAAAGTTTGGTAGTCCTAAGCCAAAACTTATTTGATTTGCTCATATTTAAATAACATTTAACAATAGTGCTGAGGGCGTAATTCTCATTAAATAATCCTAAATGTAATGGTCATAAATCGGACCTTTATAAAATTCAGCTTTAATACTAAACACATTCTGCGCTCATCGCACTACTACCTAATGAAAACCAGTAATAATAATTTAAAAATACCGTCATTATACTTAAATATAACGGGGTATGACATAATAATCATTTGCCTTAACTCTAATAGTTATATACCTTAGACCCGTCACTTGAAACCTAGTGAGGCCCGATGTCCTAAATTTAGGACATGTGCCAAGTAATTTTTAAAATACCTTACTTAGGCCGTACATAGTTAAGTTTAATAATATTTAGAAACCGCAAGATTTATTGGTTAAATTGTTACCGTTTTTCATAGGACAATAGTATTGTTCTATCGTTCAAACTCGTTTACTGCCTCGCTGTGTCGTTCCGCTTTGTACCGTGTCTAACCTGGGGCAGAGGGCGCTGGCGGCGCCAACATCCCCGATGAGCAGCGCGCGCTCTCGCTGCAACAGAAGGCCATCGAGTCGTTCGTGCGCCGCAACAGCTACGGCGACATATGTGAGTGTAATCAGCACCTCTAGCACAACTGTCACACGTGACTCTATCTCGCGCGAGATATACTACCTGTCTCTTTCTGTACAGTACTGTGGGAGAGTGACGGGTGATGTTATTATGTCGCGAAACATAGTTGTGCTAGACGGACTGGTCTAACCCTAGATAGAGTTTCTTTCTCATTATGCAAAGAAAGCATTTTACCCCGTTTCTAGTGCCATAGATAGAACACCCAAAATAATATCGTCAGTTGATAAGCAAAACTCACTAAATAACGAATAACTAGCTATAAGCTGCTTGGAATGTCTTAGAATCGATTTCGATTTTAGTAAGTTTTGGTTGTCATCGGATGGTATGTTCATAATTTGTAGATTATATTCGATATATTTGTTAAAAGTTTTAATCCGGTATCCCCATTATTTTGTTAACTTAAGAGAACAATATAAATCATTGAATACTCACAATCGAGTCTCCAGGTTTTTTCCTACCATAGATAAAATTTCTGAAATCTGGAATCATCTGTTGTCTAATAAAACATTACATAGCCTCATAAGAATGCTTTTAACCGTGACATTAACGTGATCAGGTGAGAGAAAGGACCCACTGAACGCGCTGCAAGTGAAGAACGGCGGCTCCAAGCGGAACGCGCTGCTCAAGTGGTGCCAGCAGAAGACTATGGGCTACAGCAACATCGACATCACCAATTTCAGGTAGAATCCTGTTGTTTTATGCCATAGTAGTATTCACATACTATTGTGAAGTCTCAGTACAATTTATAAACTACATTCGATAAAAATGTACTGGGATGACAGATTTCCCATGCATAATTGTATGTGAAAACAACTATAGTTCGTACCATTGAGACAAAGACCAAAACACAAAGAAAAATTTAAATCCGTAACCTGGCGGTAGAAACCGGAAATCGAACCCGGTACCTCTATGTTACCGGTCCAACGTGTTAAACATTCCACCACCCTAACGCCGAATAACCTTTCGATTTTTTTCTCATACTTTGTGTGTCGATCGTTGCATTGTTTATTTCAAAAGCTTTACACCTTAGCGACCTCTATGTGAATACGTTAATATTCACATCTTACCACCGCCACCACCACCACCAACATCACCATCTTTGATCTTTGTATCAATGGCACAATAACAAAAAAATATGGTGTACCCACATTAAAAATAATGAGACATTACATGTTTCATAAATTTACAACTCTAGTTCTCCTGTTAACATTATCATCGACTCCGTTCACTTACCTTTTACTATTTTTAATTTAATTTAATTTAATCTCAAACACGTGTAAGTTTACAGTTGCACACCAAAACACTTACACATTATTAATAAAAAAGTAAAATTCCATATAGGTACAGCATAATGATAATGATAATAAACATAATCTATAAATATTACATTAAATATACAGTCAGTGTCAATACAAATTATGATTAAATTACCTTAAATAAAATATTATGTGACTATGTGTTGTACAGTTCGTCGTGGAACGACGGCATGGCGTTGTGCGCACTGCTGCACTCGTACCTGGGCGAGGCGCGCGTCCCGTACGCGGCGCTGTCGCCGCACGACCAGCGCACCAACTTCTCCGTAGCCTGCGCGGCCGCGGAGGCTGTCGGCATCCCCACTACGCTGGTAACTATCAATGCGTCTTTATATTTCAACGATTTTACCGGACAGTCTTCCTCTTCCCCCAACGATGGATCACTCATTAAACCTATGGAGATCAATCTTACTGAATAAACTAAGTGAGCTTGATTCTATTAGCAGCTATGGACAACTAAGGGCAGGCGATGACACCACAACAACAATAGACACAAAAAAATCTATCCCAAAAAGACAATGTAAGGTAAGGTGGGGTGTGGGTAGGGCTGCCATCTCTAAATTCGCTGAACCCGGACAAAGACTTTAAAAAAACCCGGACATTTGGCGTAAATCGCATTTTTTCCCCGGACGTGCCCGGAAATAATATAATTAAAAACATTCGCTTTATTTTTCACTAGCGTTTGCCCGCGACTATGTCCGCGTGGAACTTGGAAGTAATGGCACCAACCTCGTACAACACGATAGATATCCACCTAATCACCTTAATGAATAAAAGGGATTATTAAAAGCGCCTAAGCAAATGTAAGAGCAATTGTGCTTTTGGTCTAATAATTACATTTTCTGCAGGGTCATCAATGTGATCATGAATTACTTACTCACTTTTCAATCTTTTTAGGGATAATTTCCAGGATGAAAACTATCCTATGTCCTTCCTCGGATCTTAAACTATCTCCATGCCAAATTTCATCAAAATCGATTCAGCGGTTTAAGCGAGAAGAGGTAACAGACAGACAGACACACTTTTGCATTTATAATATTAGTATGGATTCACATAAAAAGTGTCCTGGTTTTCCCGGGACGAACCGAACGGCCTCCAAACTAGGAAAAATCTGGGGAAACCCGGACGGATGGCAGCCCTAGGTGTGGGATAAGGCTATCAACTGATGAAGACTACCACAGTCCATGTGTATCAGAACTCACGAACGTATAATTTTTAAGATAATAAAAGGCACTGTTAATCTTACCCCAACTTACATAGTTAAGTAAGTACCTAACTTTGCTGGCGTAGCTCATATACATGGATGATTATGACTAATTTCTTTCCATCAGATAACCGAATTACTATACACATATTGTGTAATAATCCCTTTTTGACCTACATATTCTATAATATGAGTAACTCCTAAATTCATTTATTTCAATCATTCCAGAGGTTTGTGTGGCTCTATTTTGATTAGATCCACTTCCTGTGATTACATCGACTTGACCAATTTTATAACATATTTTTATCTTCTTTTAGAATATCCAAGACATGATCCAGCAGGAGCGGCCCGACTGGCAGCAGGTCATGGCCTACGTGACTAGCATCTACAAACACTTCGAGACGTAACTTCGCACTCTATTCCAAAACTAGATTACACCCATGTATTGTACACTCCATATGGAGTTGAGGGTTAACGTAATTGAAAAATGTTTACTAGTTTACTCCGTGTAATTCGGTTGTTAGCAACTTTAAAGATGCAAAAAATATATCTACACGTACTTTAAGGTCTATTTTAGACCTATGTTCTTAATTTGAGGGGTTTTTGAAATGGTAAGCGAAGTTACATATTTATTACAATATCGCTTTTTTACTCTAAATGATATTTGCTCATTGCAGACATTTAGTACTGCAATATGATTCGCATAAGGTATATGCTAAATTTAACATGAAAGATTAGAAGATACATAAATGAAGAATGATTATGGATTCATTAATTTAATCATTCAGTATATGAATGTTGAATCATTATTCATTCAATTTATGAAAGTATAAATCTAATGTTCTTATTACCTTCAATGGATTTGTAACTTCCCATATCGTTTTCAAATATTAAAATTATTACATTTAAATGTACCCAACAAAATGGTTGTATTGACATTCCTAAATTACGAAACAGGTGAGTGATACATTGTGCAGCGCGCCGAGAGTGACTTCAAATTGCCTTTTACTTATAATAAGAGTTAGCAGGTAAATTGAAATATAGATATCGCCATTCGAACCTTGTTCTGCCTTGTCCTTTAAAAAGAACATTTACGAATTTAATCGTATATATTTCTAAATTCAGTCAATCTATATTTAACTTATCTTTATTATTTCCTGGCGTTATTTTTATCTTATTTTTTTTTATCTTTAATAACCGATGTACTCCTGCAAAAGGTATAATGAACATGAGGTAACAGCGGAGACATCTATATTTTGAAATACGTAGAGTATTGGCCTTGTAGGTGTGTTATTAAGGGGTACCAAGGAATTGTTGATATGTCCGTCTTTCCGCGTTAGAAGACTGATTGGTTAGGTAGGGATAAGGAAACGGTATAGAACGACTATCTAGGAATAGAGATTTTGTGGTTTAGATTGTTAGTAAACATCGAACAAAACTTGATCAAATAGATCTTAACGCCTGATGTCCTTTAAAAAGTACATAATGCGTTTTCTTACGGGTAAGACTGTTAATGATATTGGTTTATAGTATGTACATACTAATAGCTGTGTAGTGTGTAGCGTCAGCTGTACTTCCATTAAAACACGTTTTTGCTAATAATCTTTTCCACAAGATTAATCTGAATTAGAGATGAAAATGGATCGATGGCCTTATGATGTGCATTTAGTATATTTTTCCACTATTCTTATAAATGTATTTAAGTAGTTATATATTCGCAAATATTTAACGTAAATAGCAATAGTCTGGCTAAACCAATAATATATCAAGATATGCTTTCTATGTTAGTATCTATAGTCTCGTTTGGGATTAAAATCAGTGCTGTCATTTTGTGTATTTATTAGAAATGCCTACGGTTTAAAAACAAGAGGTATTTTCAGTAAGATATGAATTATAACCGATGAATATAATATAATACACAGAAGTGAGTTAAACTCTACAAAAATTTATTTCAACAGGTTAATTATAAATAGTTTCGGAGCAGGAGTATACTCGTACCTAATGTCCATACAGGATGTCATGTTAGGTATAGATAATCTTTAAAATTAAGACATCTGTATACTATATGAAAGTATTAAAAAAAGATCTGTCTATCTAATGCAACCTAAAAAGAGTGGCGACGCAAACTCATTGTGCAGTCGTCATTTATACGTCATTCGCTCTTTTTACTTGAGATTAGATATACTATTGATTCGACACTATTTAAAATTTACCCGTCGTAATTTAATTAAGTATTTTAAAGTTTAATCTACATACTTCTGTGTATTTATAGAAACAGCATTAAATCAAGTAGGGTTTCAAAATGTATGTGCGTGTTTTATACAACCTTAAGCCTTAAAATACCTTTACTAATTGAAATAATTATTTACCTTGAAATATCTCTTTTATAATTAAAATCCTTTACCCTCATAAAGTTCCTATTTCTGTCGAATATGCAAAATATCAGCACTGCAACACATTCCTTAATATTTCTCCGCAATTGGGAATTATTCATAATACATAGTCACATATTTTGTCTACGCTACTCGTTATTATACATGTAGATATTTTTATAATGTCGCTTGTCCTTATATTTTTCTATTAAGGTGTACTCGGGTAAAATCGAATGCCGGAATTTGCCGAAAATTACTAGTAACTTCTAAATGCGGTAACGTTATTTGCGCTAGCAACACCTCCTTTAACAGCATCGAAAGAAGTGTTGCTAGCGCGAATAATGTTGCCTTATTTCGTAGATATCTGTATTTTTCGGAATATCCTGACATTCGGAAGTACCCGACACCTTACTCTTAGATATACGTAAGTTTACATGCCTTTCTTTGTATTTATAGTATGTAGTCGTGTAATTTCCATTTTCAATATATTCCCTTGCAAAGTTTTACTAAGTGCATGACAGTTGACATTCCTCTATTACTCAAAACATTAAGAACACAAGGAATACAATTAATCCTTTAGCTTCAAGGTGAATTGTATCTTAAGGTGCGCGTATACTAGGCATAACTAGGTATGCGACGCGATTCGATCAATTCTTTTTGTATGAAATCTTATGCCGCGTCGCGCGCATAGTGCGTTATATCCTATACAATGTCATGCAAATAATATCCTGGACGCCTAGGGAGCGCGCGCTTTTAAGACAGGTTATATTTGTAAACTCCTATCTTATTAGGTGTGCATAAGTTTAAATTGATTACCATCAATCACGAATGATTTTGCGTTGAACACGAAATGTGTGATCTGATTGGTCGACGATGTATTCCGTTAAGCATTATTTAAATTTGGAATAAATTTTAGCACGTGAATGTCGTGAATGAATGAATGAATTTGGTTTATTATAAAGTTTTATTGAATGTGCATGACTTGATTGATTTTGCCGATTGTATTTTATTGTGAACGTGATATTTTTAATTAATTGTAAGTCAGTGGCGGATGTTTATAAGTTTGTAAAATGTCCATGTTCTAAGATATTTTTTGAACTTAGTAGATTGTAAAATTTGTCCATTGTATTGTATTCCAATCAACGAGTCTTTTGCGAAGTACATTACTTAAGTAGTATCCTTCTCTGTTATTTTGCAATCAAAATATATGTTCACATATTAAAATAAGTAAGTAGGTCAATTTCCAAATTATTCCAATTACATTAATGGTCTATTTTATTATAAACTAGCGACCCGCCCCGGCTGCTTCGCACGGGTGCAATGCTGCATGTATTATACATATACATATAAAGCTTCCTCTTGAATCACTCTATATATAAAAAAACCGCATCAAAATCTGTTGCTTAGCTTTAAGGGCCTTATCACACTTGCGATTTGCGAGCGAGTATACAAATAAGCGTCGCGGCGAACTCGCTGCGTGATCGCCGCCATACAAAATTCGCTCGCAAATCCCAAGTGTGATAAGGCTCTAAAGATCTAAGCACAGACAGACAGACAGGAAGCTACTTTGATTTATACTAATGTAGTGATAATCCCTGTCGTGGAGAAGTCTTCGTTGATTGGTGTACGTAAAAATCGAGATTTCATTGGATCTCTGTTGCACTATTATTATTATTAACAAATGGTACTTCCAGTAATTGGTCGATAATTATTACGATGTGACGGTGTCTTAGGCTTGGTTACCTTTGTTGAATGTATTCAGAACTATTCATTATATATTTTGATATGACTGTACCTGTGTAAATATAGCCTGATTAAAGTTCCTTATTTATAACATTTGTTTGATTGACATCCTTTGACACACACACACACACACACCCCGTCGCACAATCAAGTTTGCCTGGCTATAGTACCGTTGTATAACTGTCAGTATAATAAAACAAATTTCGAGCTTAAATTTATTTCAATAATTAGATAAATTGGCCAATTTATCTTATGCCTATTTACAATTAAGTATATACATTAAAATATATCACCGGCATCCTTATTTAACATATTTTGGATTGACGGGTTTTGGACGTAGGTACTCGTTAAGCTTGAGTAAGTAAAAGTATATAAACAAAGTTGATAAGTACGTACAAAATTTGGAAAAAAAAAGTTGTTACGCAAAAGTGCACCACGGTTGTAATTCTGAAAGTAGCTAACAAAAACTTTCTTATTCCGATTTATTCATTTATTTACCGTGTCCTCAGAGGCGCAGAGGCGTCAACGAGTTATATGAGGTGGTTCTGCCCGTCTAGTACAACTATGCCTCGCGACATAGTCCCGTCACACTCTCACAGTACTGTACAGAAAGAGACAGGTATGTCTCGCGCGAGAAAAAGTCGCGTGTCACCCTCCACACTACTCATGAAGTTGACCGAAGTTGGCAAAAGTATGAGTTTCCGCAGTGAAGTGTTCCACACTATCATCTTCGCTCAACCACGGCCAACTTCGCCAGTAGTGTAGTGCCAGGGACACAGTTATACCCATGGTATATGAAAACAAGGTATGGCATTCCGGCAGGCAGGCTTCCTACGTCACTGATTAGTTGCCACTTTATGGTAACAAAATAATTATAAGGAAAAAATGTCCAATGCCAGACTAACAAAAAAAAAATTGCATTACAATTGTCATGTTCTTTAAATAAATGTGTTTTTGTCGTAATAATTGATTTTAAACACTTGATTTTAAGACATTCATACAGGTACCAAAGGAATCGAGGAGTTACCCCTCGATTCCCCTGTATGAATGGGAGTATTATTATGATATACTTCTGGCAACACAGAAACGGATTGACAGAACCAACCAAGTCTGGCCTGTCATTCCGTTTTTTTTTCCTTACCTTGTGAAGAAGGAAGCCATTTGCGGCTGCATCCGCTAGTCAGTAGGTATGTTACGGGGGGCGGGGCTTGCCCGCCGAGCCCGCGGAAGTTCATTCCGGAATGCCATACGTTGTTATCATATACCATGAGTCCATGAGTTATACTAGACGTGCGTTGTTGGGTGTCTACCATTCGAGGACGCCAGGCATGTACTTCGCGATGAGCCCCTCGTAGTAGGGCCACAGCGCTTCGATGTCGGGTACTGCGGAGCTCTTCGTGTACAAGTCGTATTTGCTGGAATATAGAAAATGTTGGTGAGCTACTAAACGTAATGTGCAAATTATAAAAGGAAGGAATGGGGTAACACTGTCTATAGGCAATTCCCAATATAAATCTCAATAAGTAGTGGGTTAAAACTACGTAATTTTTAATCCCAAAATTGTATATTATTCCTTATTTTAAGGTCATCATAAAGGAGTTTAATATAAAGAATAACGTAGCCCTAATATTTTTTTGAGCAGTATACGAAGAGTAGACGAGGTCGTAACAATAAGGAGACAAGAATATGGTAATACTAGTTGCGCCGCGCGGTGTTACCCGTTCATCCCACGAGAATATCTACTAATTTTTTTCGGGATAAAAAATAGCCTATGTGTTCATCCTAGTTGTCAGCTACCTTCATACCAAAATTTATCAAAATCGGTCCAGGCACTAGATCGTGAAGAAGTAACAAACAAATATTTACATAAACACACTCACAAACTTTCGCCTTTATAATATCAGTGCGATTCCCGAGAGGAACGCATACCCAAAATCAGGGTGGGGGTTCATTATCACTTCTACAGCCCGTCCAGCACAATTACTATGCTACGCTTGTAGCGCGACATAGCAAAACCCGTCACTTTCTCACATTAATGCATTGAAAGAGACGGGTAATTATGTCGCGGGAAACAGTTGCGTATGACCGTTTATGCTAGAGGTGCTGGATTAGGGTTGGCACTCACTTGAATTCGAGCACAGCCTTCTTGATATCCTCGTCGCTGTCCTTGAGCAGGTGCTTGTAGTCGCCGCCGGCATGCCACGGGTAGAACGAGTGGTATCTGCGGAACAATCCTCATTAAATTATATGATCACTATCCCCCGACTATATATGTGTTACACACTGCACCGTTCTAGTACTGCCTCTCCACCCCCAGGGGATCCCATTCCCCCACTGATGATGCTGAAGGTGGTCAGGCTGTGGTGGTGGTGCAACCAGTGCTCATCATCATCATCCCACTGCTCACCAAACTCTGGAGGACGGTCAATGTTGGAATGGTGTGGTGTGGCTGCCGACTCACGTCTATGCGCCTCATCAGGTCCTCACGCTCCCTAGTTTTTTTAGTAAATGTTCCAGTAACCGTCCTCGTCCTCAAACGTGAACCTTTTCCACATTTACTCTATATAATGACATTGCGGTTTGAAATAACTCTGAGAACTAAGTCGTAACTCGCTCCACAGTCCTTAAATAGCATCAGCTTCGAATACCTACACACAAAACAAGTATGCATACACACGCATACAACGATACCCAGTTATTATTCCCATAGGAGCACCGAGTGTTCGAGAACTTCCCAGAAACCATATCGATAACAACAAATATATATAATAACCATTGATACACAGAGGTGGCTGGTTCATATCCTGCTTAGATTGTAATAAATCGCCTTCAATTTTTGTTTCTTATTTTACCATTTCTCGTTTAAAACATTAAGACAATTTTATCATGATTTTTTTAAAAAATCCTAAAAAAACAATCATCAATAAAACACATCTATTAATTAATAAGATTGAAAATAATACTCGTCAAAACTTTCTTGTTAAAAAGGGGTGAGTATCTACTCATAGGATTGATATGAAGTTAGACATGTTTGAGACATCTAACAGTAAACGGACAATGTCGTAGGGCAGAAGTTTACTTCACATATTTTAAAACAAAACAACTCAACATCATTAAAATTAGTCTACTAATTAAAATTTATATTTAATTAACATCCCGAAAATCCTGATTCCGTGAATATAGCTTTGCCTCGTAAAGAATGGAATGTTTTCACATATTGTATCCTCTAACTAACAATTTATCCTGTTCAGACTCTGTCCATTGAATTACATTATCTAATGTTGTTTTATACAGCACCGGGGCAATTCGTCATGTTGAGAAGAATCCACCACACCCCTGGTCATAAAATGGTCTGTGTATTTTGAGCAGATGCGTGAAGAGCGTGCTGCACTAAAACATTAGGAATGATGACACCAGGTTGCCAGCATCTTATTTGTGAACGTCCCCTTATACCTGACACCTGACACAAAATAGCTAATCTTGTATGCACTGACGTTTAAATGGGTAAATAAACAGTAGCTATACCTGATCATGTAGAGCCCCTCCTTGGGGAACTTGCACTTGTTGTGAACAAGCATGCGGTAGAGGTACTCGTCATGGCCCCACGACATCATCAGCTGCTCCAGCCCGCACTTAGGTTTGTACATCCCGCATTCAGTGCTGTAATGTTAAGAGATTTATTCATTAATCGCTTATAAAGTTTATATGCGTCGATTTAGCGATGGAAAACTTACTTAAGCAGTATTTAACGTCTGCTTACGTAAACCAAATGTTTACAATGAAGCGAATAATTAAAAAAAATAATGGTTCTGGCAGGGTTCGAACCTGCGTCTCCAACGGCTTTCCGGGCCAACACGAGCGTCCTACCTATTGGACCACTGAACCTGATGCGAGAGCCACTGAATTTTTCAACCAGTTGCTTCTGCATGCCTTAGGGAGGCATCGTAGCGCCATTTACCGTAAAGATTCAGACTTTATGATCGGCACCATCGTCTCAAATTATGTCGAGAATCGATAGTAACTATGTGCTACTCCCAAATTAATTATTTTTATTAAAGCAGTAACGTCTGCTAACGTAAACCAAATGTTTACAATGAAGCAAAAATTTAAAAATGTAATGGTTCAGTTCAGGCAGGCTTCGAACAGTGCTCCTTGTAAAAACTTACTTGTATTTAGGATTGTAGGAGTCGGGGTTGTCCTTGAAGCTGTCGTCTCCGTATACGATGCTGTCGCCCCACTTGCAGCCCACCGCGAACGTGTCACCCACCACGCACCACTGAGGCTCTCCGTAGAATGCCATAACCTGCGCAAACAGTTTATAAATATATGTAATGCCGCAAAACATGAACAACCCTCGTCAACTTCAGATAGGTTAACCTCTTGCCCGCTCATCTCGTCGACGGAAAACTGTGTCCTACGCGCCAAGCTGACAGCGGATAGTATGACGCTGTATAGTGGCAAATGACGTCGCGTCGTGGCGTCCGGGACACAGCTTTCCGTCGACGTGAGTTGCCATCTTTGGGGCTCAAAAGGTTAATGCGGCGTCCAACGCATGATCTAAAAGCGCAGTTTTTTTTTGGGTAAATTGTCGGTAGTGCGTGTCAGGGTATAGCAATTATAAGATGGTCTAACTTTGTGAAGAAGGGGGTTCGTGGCATCATGCATGGCGCAGTGCATTGATTCGATTGAGCGTCACGGGGTCAGCACTAGCTAGCACATTTTTCTCTGGTTTTGTCTTAGTAATGGAATATCGACGAGCCCGGAGACGGTCCCAACCAGATCGAGCAATCGAGTGAAAGGCATCAACCAAGTTTTGCTTGGCCATGAACAAGCACCGGTGGAGACAGATGATAAAAAACATCACTGATGACCACAATCCTCAGTCATGATAGAGCGACTCATTGAAAGGGAATATTGACAGTATTTAAACCCAAGCCCACCCTAACCCAACTCCTACTCTTATTAGTGTGTTGTGTACTCAAACACACTGATAAGACAATTTAGCTTACCTTTGGTATAAATCCTTTCAAATAAACAATGCAAAGATCGACACTCAAAGCACAAGGAAAATTTCGAAAGGTCGCTTGGGAGTTAGGGTAGCGGAAAGGTTAACGCAGTGGACCGGCAATCCAGAGGTATCGGGTTGGATTCCCTGTCTCTTCCACCATGTAACGAATTTTAATTTTTCTTTGAGCTTTGATCTTTGTATCAAAGGTTTAGCATACCTTGCCCAAGTCGTGGATGAGTCCTATCAGATGCATCCAGTCCTTGTCAGGGTGCTCCTCGCGGATGCGCTCGGCGGTCTGGAAGGCGTGTACGATGTTGGGCAGGTCGGAGTCAGGGTCGGACTCGTCCACCAGCTCGTTCAACTTGATCAGGGCGTCCTTCACGGTGGACTTGAAGTGGTTGAACTTCAACCATTTGTCCATCTTGCCTGCATGAGAGAAATTAGTTTAAAGTACTTGTACTGTGCTAAAGTATTGTGTTCATTAGAACTGCAAAATGTAGGTACACCTATACCTACTATCTTATTGCACAGAAAGCCACTTGACAGTAGTCACAATTTGTTATGTTGTTGCTTTGTTTACATTCGCAACTTCCGTACACTTTAAGAATCTTTTTACTCCACTTTTAACTTTTCCTTATGACTGACCAGAAAACATTTCTCCGTAATAACTACCTAGGTACATGATCGTTTCTCTACAGATGTATCATGAAGTGTGATTGGGAAGCAGAATCTCTAGGAAACTGGAAGTTTGATGCTTTACTCGTTGTATTGTATCTAATCTACTAAACGATGTTTTTTTTTTGTTTTTTTTACAGTGACTCATCCTTATTATATTATTATATGTACTTAGGGCCTTTTATGTACCGCATCGACCAGTGTTGATCTATTGTGGCACCCCTTTCTTAGAGTTCACTGCTGAGTCCCATTGAGTCCAGGAATTCTCAGACTCTTTGGGTAGTGAGTTGTATCTTTTCTGGGGGCACAATTACTCTAAGTGGATAATTCTCTTGTACATAAGTGGTACGCAGGAGCAACGAATATGAACAGTCTTCTCTGTCTCTCGGCGGAACCTGCACATTACGTCCTGTCTCATCCTTAGCGAAGTCGACAGTCTTGTTGTGCATCTCGTAGTAAGTCCGTTGCACGCGCTCCTTGATGGGGCCGTACCTACACCTTCTCCTATAGCTCATAAAGTGAAGTGTCTCACCCTTGACGAAGTCGACGGTCATCTTGGTGTCCATCTCGTTGTAAGTACGTCGCACGCGCTCCTTGATGGGGCCGTACCTACACCTTCTCCTATAGCTCATAAAGTGAAGTGTCTCACCCTTGACGAAGTCGACGGTCATCTTGGTGTCCATCTCGTTGTAAGTACGTCGCACGCGCTCCTTGATGGGGCCGTACCTACACCTTCTCCTATAGCTCATAAAGTGAAGTGTCTCACCCTTGACGAAGTCGACGGTCATCTTTGTGTGCATCTCGTAGTAGGTCCGTCGCACGCGCTCCTTGATGGGGTCGTTGTCGTCCACAGAGTAGTCACGGAAGGCCTCGATAGGTTTGTCATCGTATACCTTCTCCGGCCGCAGGAGCAGCGACGGATCGATCATGCTAATAGGACCTTCCTGAAATTAGTTTACGTGATTACAAAGTGCCCGTGCGTAACAGAGATGCCACTACTTTGCGCGACCGGCGGCGCGGCGAGCGGTTGAGCGAGAGATCCGAGCGCGGCGGCCATGCGAGTGAGCAAGACACACGTACGTACACCGCTGCCGCTGTCGCGCAGTCATTGCATCTCCGTAATACGACCCCTAAACCCGTGTCAACTAACTATTCGGATTCGTCTATTTTAGATATGTCGATCTTGGATATATTAGCTTCGTTGTCTTAAATCAATCTTGATAACATTTTATCGCATGACCATTATGTTTTGACCTGTAATCTATTTACGAACAATGCGTGAGCTCTCAGAATGTGATTCGCATTTTATACCTGTCTCGCTCACTCTTACGCAATCCAGATAAGGGCCTCTCAGTTTTCACACAAACCCGAATCGCAATCTGAGAGCCCACGGACCACATGTGTAAGATTTATCAGTTACCTATTGGAAACGCTATTTGGAAGTTATTTTAAGTACCTACCAATCAGTGAAATGGGACACTGTCTAATTAGGATCAGAAAAGTTAATAAGAATTATCCGTCATCAAATGAATCGGCGGAAAACATAGGTGCGCTGAAATTTTATGAGAAAACACATTCAACTAAAACAGTAATAAATATGTGAGCTGCTTGATTTTTAACTGAATCTGCTCATTTTACGAATAACGATAATTTAATTAGAAAGAAAGAAAGAAAATACATTTATTCAACAAAAAACAAAGTTACATGAAAAAAAACGAACATAAATAAACATCGTTGAATAGGACTCAGCAGCCGAGGCGCTGGTTTTCAGTGGGGACCTGCTTATAACTACTTAGATGCTAAAAATACACAAAATAAAATAATAATCACAAATAAATATGTAAATAAATAATAAATAGGAACACAACACAACGAAGTAGATAAAGAAAAAAAAAAAAGTTTTAATTACATCTATTATTCAATAAGAGTTCTAAAGAAGCTCAAATGATATTTACACACCAATTGTACCAGGTCCCTGCATATCGTGTAAACTGTCCGCTGATCAGCTTCTTGATAAGATTTAACATATTGCACTCCCAACGTATAACATGTTGGAGGTAACATTACGAAAACACACAATTAACAACTAATTATATAATAAAGTGCAGAGAATTATCAACATTAAACACGTTTTGCACTTGAACTCATTAACTAATCAGTTTTCGGTGACGATTATTAATTAATACTAAGACAACGCGCGGTTATACTGATCTCGCTTGATTGGACAAACAAAGAGACTAGATCGTTGAAAGAGACATCGCTCTACAAAACTGAAGCTAGCATGATCGATCATCTCTTTCTAAAAACCGAATCAGTTTCGTTTGGAAAACGTTAAAGGTTTGAAGCGAGTTCTGAGGCAGACGAATGAACTAAAAGATTTGAAGGGATGAGTTGATTAAACTTGATTTATAATTTAAAAATGGAACTCACGGTAGACATCTTGCGTCTGCTTCGCTACAGGACAACAATGAGCATCCTCCTCGGACAACCCGTCTTAAATGCCATTGATAACCAACGAACTGATAGCTGATGAGAGGTCGGCAGCTAAAGGTCAGACGTTATCTGCTGACGTAGTGCCAAACAACTGGCGAATTGCGTTTGTTGATCTGTTTTATGGAGGTTTTATTGGTTGCCGATATCACGTTGGGCCTCATCATCACGTGTTTCAATGGTAGACTTCACATTCGGATGAGCTCTAGGTGTAGAGCAGTTCATATTATATACCTTACTGCTGTTAGGACCCAGTTCATAAAGGGTGGCTCCGTGAGGTCTGTCTTTGCCGGTGTTGGTTGCTTAGTATTATGTTTTAATCTAGGGATATTTACGTTTTTTGAAGTCGGTTGAATAGTCGATATTGCATTGGAAAAGGAAATAATTTAGAAGCAATACATGAGTAGGATACAACAAATCAATTAAACACCTTTGGAATAGTATTTTATGCAATCGTTGCACAATGAAGGTTCTTAAAGTCGAGTACCGCGTTTAGGTCACGAGGCTTGCCGAGTGGCCTAAGTAAGGTAGGTACAAGATTTTAAGACCTAATTGTGAGTAATTGTGTAACTATTGCATACAATACTTTTTATTCGAGCAACACACAGAAAATCATTTTTAGGGTTCCATACCCAAAGGGTAAAAACGGGACCCTATTACTATTACGGCATCACGCAGCGTCTATCGGCCGTAGTACAGTCGCGCATACTACAGTACTTTGGCCATGTCTCTAGGCGGAATAACAACTCTATAGAGCGGCTGGTTGTGCAGGGAAAAGTGGATGGAACCAGATCGCGTGGCAGGTCACCTATGCGTTGGACTGACCAAATAAAATCAGCAGTAGGAAACTGCGTATCTGACTGCGCCAGACAGTCTGCCAACAGGGAGAGATGGCGGGAGATCGTGCGGGGAGCTGTGTCCGCCTCTACCACCGATGTGGACGCCTCAACGTGACCACGACCGCTCTGCCAAGAGCGAAACGACAGAGAAGAATTACTATTACTGAGACTTCGCTGTCCGTCCGTCCGTCCGTCCGTCCGTCTGTCACCAGACTGTATCTCAAGAACGGTGATAGCTAGATAGTTGAAATTTTCACAGATAATGTATTTCTATTGCCGCTATAACAACAAATACTAAAAATAAAATAAAATATTAAGTATAAATGTTTATTTCACTCTGGGTAAAGCCCGGTTTAGATTATCCCGGTTCATATTATAGTATAGTCTAAGATCCCTTTAAGAACGACCTTCACCGAGATGTTTATTTGATGAAATGGATTTTATATTTAATTTAATATGTCAATAAATATATTGCATATGGGTTGCCTAACAAATTTTAGTCCAGGGTATGTTTAATAAATGATTAAAAAAATTATTTTTTTAAACATTTGATTATTAGATAAATTCTATACCAATCGAAAGTATGAAGCCCATAGAATATGCAAACGTTAGGTTGCCTATTCTTTTCCCGTCAAAACTATCGGGTAGCCAGGTTTAAACTGGTAAATCTATATCCCATCAAAAACATAAATGTTAAATTAGAGCCAAGTTCTCGCATGCAACGTTGTCGACTTCGCCGACAAAAGAATTGAGATCTATATGGGCGCCAAGTTCTTTGCCCTAAATTTTTTAGATACAAGGACATGCGACATACTCAATGCATTTATTTTACTTGGGGTGTAATTCAATATCAAGACTGGACTTGGCTAGTTTTTACATATAAATGTATATTACATTTGTCTAATCATTAACCTATTTTCGTAAAGGTATGTACGCAAGTTAGTGTACGTCCTGTTACTTATACTGTTAGCTTGATAATAATACTATGTTACTTTGATAAAATTAAGTCAGTTTGTGAAAACTAGCCAAGTCAAATCTTGATATTGAATTACACCCCAAGTAAAATAAATGCATTGAGTATGTCGCATGTCCTTGTATCTAAAAAATTTAGGGCAAAGAACTTGGCGCCCATATAGATCTCAATTCTTTTGTCGGCGAAGTCGACAACGTTGCATGCGAGAACTTGGCTCTAATTTAACATTTATGTTTTTGATGGGATATCATTACTTTTTGTACAGAAATTTGAATTGACGCCCCACCTGTCTTGACTAGAGTGACGCGGGGTAGAGGGAGGGGCCGGACCGCTCCTCGCCACGCCGCGCTCCCGCGCTTCGCTATCCGTCCCCGCGCCACGGCAATTTATTAACCTTCTCTGTGTGTGTGTGTGTGTGTGTGTGTGTGTGTGTGTGTGTGTGTGGTGTGTGTGTGAGAGAGAGAGTGCCATCTTACAAACAAAGAAAGAACTTTCCAAATCGGTTAATAAATGACGGAGTTCTGAGGCAACAAGCATAAATAATAATAATAATAAAACTAAAAAATATCACTGTTTTTGATTTTTATATGTGTACACACACAATTACCAAGCTGAATGCCAAATTTCATCTTTCTAGGTCACCTGGAAGTGGGTTAGGTTTTTGATTACTAGTGAGTCAGTCAGTCAGTGATAAAAATGCCGTTTTTTGGACGTCAATATCTCAATAACTATTTCATCTACATTTATGAAATTTGTGGTTCTAGTTGTTCTCAGGGACCTAAATACATAAGCCAAATTTCATTTTTTTCTGTTGAATAGATTTGGAGTTATTGAGGGGTCAAAAGTGGCTCCAAACGGTTCGTGTAATATAACACACGGCTGCTGCTCGCCAGTTCCTGCGGTGAACTTGGCTGGACACGCTGCCGCGTGTCTAGATACTAGCATTTTGCAACGGTCTGATTATTGAATTGAAATTAAATAACATTAAAGATTATTTTATTATGAACACGGTGGTATAGGGTTGTTTGCGAAAAATCAGTCCAAAATTCCGGTTGGCGAATTTTGAAAAGTAAAATATTGCAGCGAGTGAATGTGTGCGACTGAGAGGTCCCAACCAAAACCATCCCATACGATAGAAGAGGACACAGCATAGCAGCTGTTTGAAGTCCGCCCATTTAAAAAAAGAGAGTGCGCATGCTATTTGTGATAGACTCGTATATGCTGTGCATTATTTTGCAGTAGTTTATTATTAAAATAGAGAAATAGTTATTTAACTTTTTTTTTAATCAATTAATTAATGAAATAATGATCTTTATTCTGCAAGTAGGCCACAAGGGCACCTTTACATGTCTGAGTCCATCGACATTTCACAAGAGGTGACCACTGTTGAGAAGAAACTCCGAAAGATTAGATACATTACATTTGTTTTATTCTACTACCTATGTTTCTACTTGAATCACTTAAAATTAATGCCGTTTAAACACTTTTCACCGTTGGT
Organism: Apotomis capreana; assembly: GCA_947623375.1. Lineage (NCBI taxonomy): Eukaryota > Metazoa > Arthropoda > Insecta > Lepidoptera > Tortricidae > Apotomis > Apotomis capreana. The sequence goes on along the minus strand of OX392517.1, from coordinate 4,564,737 downwards.
TAAAATTCTCCAACATTTAAAAGTATGAGAATCTCTGAACACCATGATGACGTAGGCTTGTGTCAGTCACGTGGTTCGCGAGTCTCGGAAGAGAGTACCAGGCGGAGTATATTATTATACCATGCATTTTATTGTATCTATAGCGACAATCTACTCCAAAATAATGCACAGCATATACCTACGAGTCTATCGCTATCCTTTTCATTTTCAAGCACAAATAGCATGCGCACTCTCTTTTTTTAAATGGGCGGACTTCAAACAGCTGCTATGCTGTGTCCTCTTCTATCGTATGGGATGGTTTTGGTTGGGACCTCTCAGTCGCACACATTCACTCGCTGCAATATTTTACTTTTCAAAATTTGACAACCGGAATTCTGGACTGATTTTTCGCAGGCAACCCTATACCACCGTGTTCATAATAAAATAATCTTTAATGTTATTTAATTTCAATTCAATAATCAGACCGTTGCAAAATGCTAGTATAGATTTACCAGTTTAAACCTGGCTACCCGATAGTTGTGACGGGAAAAGAATAGGCAACCTAACGTTTGCATATTCTATGGGCTTCATACTTTCGATTGGTATAGAATTTATCTAATAATCAAATGTTTAAAAAAAAAGTTTTTTTTAATTATTAATTCAACATACCCTGGACTAAAATTTGTTAGGCAACCCATATGCAATATATTTATCGACATATTAAATTAAATACAAAATACATTTAATCAAATAAACATCTCGGTGAAGGTCGTTCTTAAAGGGATCCTCTACTAGTAGAAAAGTGTAAACGCTACTCGCTTTAGAAAAAATTAAAGCGAGTAGTGTTTTACTGTTTACACGTTTTTACTAAAGCACTCTCCAAAACACTAAGATAATCTAAACCGGGGTTAAGTGGGATTTACTACTCACTTCTGGGCCAAGTCAAGACGTAAAACTTTAGACAAACCGCGGGTTATACGTGAAGCACCAGATCGCATATTTATGGCCCTCGTCTTCGGTTCGGACCACAGACACCTGCGATCTGGACCATTCACCAATTCACCGCCCTACAGGTATGTAATAAAGATGGCCTAACAGCCTCTGCGCACACGCTACTTTTATACAGAGGGGCCCATTTAGATCGGTCTGTATGGGAAAGTCTTAAGCTATAAGACATACGAAGGTCTGTTCTTAGGAACCATGTCATCGATTTTAATAAAAAGAAAAACTGCATTCATACATCTAAAAAAGAACCTGTACTCAGCTCAGGAATCGAACTCGGATGTTTAAAAAATAAATTAAAGAGTATGAAAACAATGTAGTTTAATTCATTTTAGTCATCATGTTTCACAGTAAAATTGACTGCTTAAGGCCTACACAATTGATATCTAAGTAGAAATAATGTTAGTTTTATTTTTCACTTCGTCCGGGTTCGATTCCCGAGCTGAGTACAGGTTTTTTTTATTTAATTTATGAATGCAGTTTTTATTTTCATTAAATTCGATGACATGGTTCCTAAGAACAGATCTTCGTATGTCTTATAGTTTCAGACTTTCCCATACAGATCGATCTAAATGGGCCACCCTGTATATTTCACGTTTAAAAGCGCCATGGAAAATAACCGACCATAGGAAACTGCGGATTCGCCATGATACCACATGATACAGCCGCATGATACGCGTCATGATCCCATATGCATAATAACGATAACAGGGTTATCGAAACCATAACAACATTATGTATTGGGACGCGATCGAGCAAAATACAAACTAAGTCATTACTTAACACCAGTCTGCAAACCCACCATCTATCTTGAAGCAAAGCGGCACCTCTAGCACAACGGTGGTACGAGACTCTTTCTCTTTCTGTGCAGTACTGTGAGAGAGTGACAGGTGACGCTATTTATTTATTATTTATTTATTTATTTATTCAAATTAGTTACACAGTATTACAGTATAAACCAAGGCACTGTGAACTACAAAATTACATTTTAGAAAAGCTTAAATCTAGTTTAATGTAGGCGACGTAACTGCGTGGCTCCGTTGCGTCGTCTGATCTGGCGCAGGATTCGGCAGATTGCCCCGAAACCGCCGAAACACAACACCCTTCGGCCAGAAGTCACAAGCGTGACAAGAATCGCGCCATTCATTCCTATCCAGTCAAACCTGCACAAATACCCAAGCAGAATAATCACGAATTAAAGTCCTTCTCGCTCCACGCCGCACCGGAGGTGCTAGCATAACTGTCATACGCGACTATTTCTCGCGCGAGATAATTAATACCCCTTTCTTTCTGTGTACTGGTAAGAGAGTGACAGGTGACGCTAGCCCACGCGACAAGAATCCCGCCATTCATTCCTATCCAGTCAAACCTGCACAGATACCCAAGCAGAATAATCACGAACTAAAGTCCTCGCTCCACGCCGCACCAGAGGTGCTAGCATAACTGTCATACGCGACTATTTCTCGCGCGAGATAATTACCCCTCTCTTTCTATGCAGTACTGTGAGAGAGTGACGGGTGACTATATCCCGCGCGACACGAATCGCGCCATTCATTCCTATCCAGTGAAACCTGCACAAATACCCAAGCAGAAAAATCACGAACTAAAGTCCTTCTCGCTCCACACCACACCAGTCTCATCCTGCGGGCCTATGATGGTTGTTTTTATCTCGCGATAAATAAGTGACGAAGCTTTCATCACGTTTTCTTTAGTACAGTCTGAGCAAAAAGAGTAGAAATTAAAAAGTGGCAATACTGTAGTGTCGTCCCCGTTTTCTTAGGGCGATATCAGACGGTTCACTCGAATGAATGTTCACTAGAGTGATTGCTTAATTTTTCTTTCATTCCATGTTCACACTGTTTAGCTAGAATGAAATACAAATGAACATTCACCAATCTTTTCTGACAATATGGCGTCGAATAAAGTCGTGTGTCTTGGGATAAGTTTAGTTTGTGAACAATTGATCAAGGAGTTGACAAAAATAAAAAATAGAAAACGGCCGAATCCGAGTACGTTCACTCTGTGTTCAGACCGTTCATTTTTCGTTCATTCGGAGTGCGAGTGAATGATGCCGAATGAACCGATCCAACATTGTTGGATTGATTCACTAGTGAATTCATTCGCCACTTTCGTTTCACTCCGTGTTCAGACGTGTCACTTCGAGTGAATGATACCGAATGAAAGACGAAAATGAACTAAAAATGAACCGTCTGATATCACCTTTAGATTGATTAGAAAGGGACGACACTACAGTATTGCCACTTTTTAATGTCTACTCTTTTTCGTCAGACTGTAAGTCAATGTATTTCGTACAAATGGGTAATTCGCAGTTATTGGGTGGTCGTGGTAAGATTTGTGCTATTACATTATCAATAATAGTATTAATTAACCTTATTTGATTTGCGGCATTCGTTTAGATAAGAAATTAAATATCAAGAGAGCCAAGTTCAAATAAGTACAAAAACAATATATCTAATCTAAATTTACGAATTTAATCAATCTTCAAATCAAAAATAAAACACCGTTTGTAAATTGAATAAAAAATTAAGTGAATTGCTGTGTTACTGAATAAATACATATTTAATTTTTATTTTTTAAATTTTACATTCAAGTTCCTATTACGAGTCTGATATGCCACTCACTAAAAATACGTCAACTTTAGAAAATAACGATTTCTCAAGATTTTATTCTAATAGCGACAATATTTCGTTGAACTATTAAGTATTTAAGAGAAAAAAAACAACATAAAGCCATTAATTATATAATATAATCATGACGTAAGTAAAGGTTGCAACCTCAAGACGCAGATACTTTAACAAAAAACGTAAGATTAACAAAAATCACTCAAACCGATTTCATCAGACTAGGTTGCAGCACGAGCCTAAGTCGCAATCTCAATGATGATTGATGATGTGACGTCACTTATTACTAGGGAAAAAAATGTTGATGTATCTCTATCTCACTTAATTTAAACGTTTTTTTTAAATAATTATAAATAATAACATTTATTTATTCTCATACTTCAATAAATTTAATTCTTTTCTATTCTTATTTTCTAAGTAAATAATTTACCAAATAGATTTTCCAAAATAACGAAAATCCTTTAGCCTAAACTAAAAGCTATTAATTAACGTAATGTTTTTTGCACATTGTATGCAGAAACCATTTTGATCAACCTGTATAAGTGTATTTTGAATGAGAAATTAATATTTTACAGCAGTAAGTATACGGATAAAAGTTTTATTAAATCTGTTTACCTAGCACAAGCGAAACTATTAGGTAGGTACACAAGCGATACAAGTAGTGCTGTATTAAATATTGTTCCAATCGATTCTGCTCGCATTTTGCGATCCCTGATTAAGTGAGAATAATAATCAGATTAAATACCTGTCATGATCAGTTTAAAGTCTTATTATCATATCAATTGCTTTTATTATCATATCAATCCATACTATACTATTATACTATACTATATATACTATATACTTACTATACTATACTATCCATACTAATATTATAAATGCGAAAGTGTGTCTGTCTGTCTGTTACCTCTTCACGCTTAAACCGCTGAATCGATTTTGATGAAATTTGGCATGGAGATAGTTTAAGATCCGAGGAAGGACATAGGATAGTTTTCATCCTGGAAATTATCCCTAAAAAGATTGAAAAGTGAGTAAGTAATTCATGATGACATTGATGACCCTGTAGGAAATGTAATGATTAGACCAAAAGCACAATTGCTCTTACATTTGCTTAGGCGCTTTTAATAATCCCTTTTATTAATTAAGGTGGATATCTATCGTGTTGTACGAGGTTGCTTCCATACTTCCAAGTTCCACGCGGACGTAGTCGCGGGCAAATGTTAGTTGTATATAATGAGGTTATAAGTTGATAGTTAAAAATTTTAAGAAAAAATATTTTCTTCTTTTTAGAGCTTTTAAATAAAAGGTTTTTTTTTTTAATTTTTGCTTTTAATTTATTATTTGACTATATAGCTTCACATTAGGTTATGATTGACACGTTTAATCAGTGGATAATGTGGTTCAGTTCACCTTGCTACGTGATTTTAATAGCTCGATAGAGCTATAGCTTGGCATGTACTGGTCTACAAAACTAAATTACACAGTTCATGAACAACATTTTACCCGCGATTTCGACTGTGCTGTTTTATGGAGATAATATGATTGTATAGGAACTCATGCCAAATGCATGCATATTTGACGACGCGTTTGGCTCGGTTTGTAGACACCTGCCCGCTGAGCCGGCGGTCCCGGGTTCGAATCCCGGCCAGGGCAAATATTTGTTTGATGAACTCGAATATTTGTGCGTGGGTCATGGTTGTTCTATGTATTTAAGTATATATTTATCTATATAAGTATGTATATCGTCGTCTAGTACCCATAACACAAGCCTTCTTGAGCTTAATTTGGGACTAGGTCGATTTGTGTGAGGTTGTCCGATATTTATTTTTTATTATATTTGCAATAATTGTTATATAAAGCGTGTATAGTGTAGACCTGTGTAGTGCATGTATTTACACAACATATTTCTGTTAACTAATTTTGATTGGTTTGGTTTCAGTATTCTTCATTGGTATGGTATACGCTTAAAGCACCAATTCTCGAAGAAATACCGGAATAAACCGGGATTAAAAATAAATAAATAAATCTAAATAATAGTAATAATAATATACGAACGTATAGACCATATGACGTCTCATTTTAGAAAAATAATATAAATTACCGACCAGCTAATTAATTTTTATTAACCTAGCCCCCAATCCATAGTCGACAAACCAACATACATTTTATGAAATTATTAGTGGAGATCCCAGCCATCTACAACGAAAACTGGCTACGATGTTGTGTATCATTTAATCAGTATACCTACTAGCGATAACGAGTTCGGACCTCTTTTATCAGCGTGTTTAGAGTCACTATCGCGTGTCCGCGGGTCATCATATTATTTACTGTGCGAAGAGTTGACACTTATTATTGCAGGTTAATTGGTGTCAGCTTAGCGGCAGATTGACGTAGAATGTGTACAGTGTATTAATTTTCAGATGATTTATTTAATTACAACAATACTTTATTGTACACCATAAAAAGTTTACAAAAGGGAACAAAACAAATTCAATTTTATAAATTACGGTAGAGAACAGGCAGTGTTATTGCTAAAAAGCGATACAAGCTTTGGGGTAGTGATGATGAAAAATTATGTAAGTATGCATTTATTAATATTTATCTATTTATTTATTTATTCAATAATTATTATATGTATAGATAACATGCCAATTGACAACCAAAATATTTACACGGTATACCTACACAGAACATACCTAATTGATACATATACACAGGGGTTACCTATCGGAAACACTAATTCTTTTTTCCCATCTCTAACGTTTCGCCAAATTTTCCCTTGTCCGAAAACCACTTTTATCCAAAATTGTTGGCTTTTAGGGTTCCATACCCAAAGGGTAAAAACGGGACCCTATTACTGGGACTTCGCTGTCCGTCCGTCTGTCACCAGGCTGTATCTCAAGAAAGGTGATAGCTAGACAGTTGAAATTTTCACAGATGATGTATTTCTGTTGCCGCTATAGCAATATTCATGATAAAACAATAATAATTAAGGGGGTAATGCTCATGAACCGTTTGTAGGTAGACAGCTGAAATTTTCACAGAATGTATATTTAGGTTACCGCTATAACAACAAATAATAAAAATAAAAAATAAGTAAAAATTAAAGGACCCCATACAAAAGAACGTGTTTTATGTTCAATATTGGTACGGAACCCTTCGTGCGCGAGTCCGACTCGTACTTGGCCGGTCTTTTAAGATTAATTACAAAACAAACCTAATCTAACCTAATGGGTTCTTTAAAACGATGTTTAAAAAAACCCAAAAAATATTACGGGTTTCAGGACAAAAACCAGATGCGAAACAATGTTTCAGAGTTGTTTGAGATATGATACCCATACATAGACAAATAGATCGATTCGATTTTAAATAGATACCTACATCGATGTCAAAAGCTATTGAATAAGGGCAAGTTAACACTCGTACTTTTGCCAACTAGTTAGATGCGTGAATTTTTGAGTAGGTTCGATAAATAATTATTGTTTTATCGATTATTCGAAATTTTTCAAAAGGGCGGATCTCCGCCCTGTATACATTGTAGATATGATAAATGGGTTGCAAACGTAAAAAAAACTCGCGAGTTCAGCTCACAGAGCCACTAAGAGCGATATAGTTTTATTTTTGTTTGAAAAGTTTAATGGTTATCAAAATTTGAAATTCTATTTGTCAGATATTTTTTTTCATTTGGTTTATTATAATCAAAATCCGGAAGAACTCATCCAACGATGTATATTATAATATACGTGATCAATACTTTTCATCGACTCATGACATAACTTCTGCGGCAAAAATAGAATATAACAGAGACTGATACTTCATTATGTCGATTTTATGGATTACTTTTACGTTTGCGTCCTCCTTCGTAGTAAAGTTGTTCACAAGTATTCCCCTTTTCTCATCTAAAACACATAACAAAAAGCATATAAGTACATGGGAATAAAAAATATAAGTTATTTAAATTGTTCTTGTAGAATATGGAAATTTAGAGCTATTCTTACGCGTTTTCTCAAAAATTAAATATTACACATTTCTGAATTAATCTGAATCGATATCGAATCCAATCTGATGAGGTAATTAGCCTGTTGTTTACCTCTATTGTAGCCTGTTGTTTATAATATACTATTGCGTGTTTGTTATCTGTTCGCAAAGAATATTCTACGGAACTAAGCGATGCTTGTACTTTTTCTTCGTCTAGAAACCAAGCAACGCTTGTACTTTTTCTTTGTATTCAACTTACCGCATAAATTAACACTGTTTTGTGAATACAGGATTTGTTCGACAAAGACATCGTTGAGCGCGACGGCCATCACGATGGGGTCCAAGAGATTCCACACTTCTTTCTGTTCATCACTGTTAAGCGACACCCTTTCAAATTCGTTTTGGGCACATATCTTTGTCGTATTTAGGTTTCCTAGAACAGTCTTCCGCCATTCCTAAAAGACATATGAGCTTAATTCATGTTGTACTGGTTAATAAGGACAGTCGGGATAAATGCACCTAACTACCTACTAGGTACATTTTACCTACATACCTAGGGCGGTGAATTATGCATATTGATACAAACACCTACGATCTGGGGCTTTACGAATTACCGCCCGTGGTTTGTCTAAAGTTTTACGTCTTGCCTTGGCCAGCATGTGGTTTTCTCAAAAGATCCCACTTACGGCCTGACGTAAAACAACTTACTCTTCGCTTTGCTCGTCGTCGCACCAGTCGTTGTTCTCGAACCTTAAATTTCAAGTTAAAGAACTCACGGTGGTTATGTCGCCGGTTCTCTCGTAAAACACGATTGTTACTTTATCCGGGGACGCATTCTGCGCTATTATTCGATATGCTTCGACATCATTTTCTATGTTGTAATTGGGCGTCGGCTTTTCACCTGCAATAAATTTAGGTACCTAAGGTCAGTCGGGTCAAGTGCGACAGTGGGGGCAAGTGCACCTTACATATCGTCATATCGAAAAGCACAGATGTTTATAAAGAAGCGAAAAATTTAAAAATGTTATGCTTTGAGTGGGATTTGAACCCACGTCCCTACGGTTTTCCGGGCTGCTTGCTTGTTGCTTCTTACTTCTTTGTGACTTAAGGCAAGTTACTCAAACTTCCGACGAAATAGAGAGTAGGTAGGTATATCTGTGTATTTGTGTATCTGTATGTCTGTCTGTGGCATCGTAGCTCCCAAACGGATATACCAATTTGAGTTTAGTTTTATTTTTTATCGAAAGACTTGTCCGTCGAGATGGTTCTTAACTATGTTTAGTAGAAATAGGACCAGTCGGTTTCCAAGATGTTCAGCTTTAATTGGAACAAGTGACACGATCTCAGCCAATATTGAAGCCAAGAATTCAAAATTTTGTTGATATTATGTTCAGTTTCAGTAGCATTTTTTATATCACTTATTAGTAGTAGGGATTCGCCGATACTACGATACGGGGCGGACGGGCCTGATGGGCGGCATCCAGGGTGGATTTGGCGGACCACCAAACCTAAAAAAAAAAAAAAAAAAAAAAAAAAAAAAAAAAAAAAAAAAAAAAAAAACAAATAGCCCCCTACTTAGAGCGTTTGGAATAGGTCCCAGGACGCTCAGACAGCTCTGTCAAGACTTACAGAACGCCCTACGCTAACAATGCAACACCTTCCCCGACCCATCGACCCTTTTCTATTGTCTATCCGAGCTCGGGTTTTATTGCCCTCTCGGACGCCGAGCTCACTTTTATTACGGTCTACTATTGTTTCCCTCTTTTATATTTCTCTTTGGCTACAACTGTCTACAACTTCCTTTGCAAACGGTATACATCTTTTAAGAACATTCTTTAGGTAAAGCTGGACAAATACCTAAACATCTCATACCTAAACTATCAGACTAGGTCCGTCACCTTGGTTCTTATTGGAATCGCTGTTTCAACGCAGCCTGTCTCACATCGTGTCTTTACTCCAGGTTTCTTACTACGTGATATGTGCTACGGTGTACGTATCACTAATCTAAGCTAACCTATGCTAGATCACAATTCTAACCTAACCTAACCTAAGCTACAGGACTACGCCCAGCTAACGCAGGATACGTTACTTGACTACTTAACTTCAGGTAGCCTTACTTCAAAGTATGTCTCTTGTTACTCACTACATATGCTGCATTTGGAACGTTGTTCTATTTATATATTTTATCTTGTTCAACTTAACATTACTTCTAACTTAACTATCACTTAACTTCAAAAACTAATTTTGAAGAACTGCTTTATATACTTACCTACTTAAAACCAGCTACGAGCACAGCACAGTTGTTTTGGTCTTAAGAACGCTGTTCTAACCTAACCTAACCTTGCATAAATTTGACTACGTACTCAATGTTACTTTCATTTCTTTTTTGTAATAACCGACTTCAAAAAGGAGAAAGTTCTATGTAAAAATATTGCATGTAGCATAAGGATAATACGAATCTAATCTTACAATAGTAATGCGGTATTTTATACAGTAATAACTGCTTCAAAACTATACTAACTTATTTAAGCTGTAAGTTAAAAATACGAGTTCTATTTTTGCATATTTATTTATTTCGCCAAATATTATGTTCTTGAATAGATGCTTAAGAAAATACCTGAATAAACTTTGTAACTTGTACTAACGTGTATTTGTAGTGGGCTGAACTAAACTCGTTGATTTTTTAATTTGTTTGTTGGGTCCATATTGTTTGTAAAGATTTATGACAGGTTTCTTCTCCGAATCATCAAAAGATTCGAAAGTCTATTATAAATTTTATTACTGTTTGTTGGTGGCTGTTGGGCGCGGTACAAACTAGTCGAAACGTGATTTTAACGGTAATCTATTGTCACATCCTTATAAAAGCCGATGGACAGTGACGATCTATAAGTATTCAGAACCGAGTCGTGCTTGTTACCAGAGCTCTCTCAGTGTACAGTGACATAGTGTTGAATCGTGCTACAGTGCTTATAAAAAATGGCAAATGTAAGTATGTACTATTTTTTATAAAATATGTATGTAGTATTTTTATGTACTATTTGTTTAACAGTGTTTTTTTTCTGTAACTTGTGTTCATCGTGTTACTTGTTAAGTGTGTTAATCGGATGTATAACTTATTGTTGAATATTGTTACAGTTCACGGAAAACACTTTCAAGAATTTTTATTACCCTGAACCTGAACATGATGATTCAGGGAGTGATGAAGAAGGCACACTCGGTTTTAAAGTGAAACAAGCCATAGCGAAGAAACGTCCTGCAAATAGTATCGAGAGTTTCTTTGAAAAACCGCAGAAAAAAGTGAAACCAGTGAAGAGATCTTCCAGTGTGTCGCAAAGTTCCCATACCGGTGTTGCTTACCTATCTTCGGGTAAAGACGATGCTGCGTATGCATCACACCTTATTAAAATAGAAATATACGATCTTGAAAAAGTTAGGAACATCGCACCAGAAGAGCACTGGAAGCACGCCGATGTGAGATTAAAATCTTACATCTCAACTGAGCAAGATCCACAGCTTGAGACTGTCCGTGATGTTATATACAACATGACGAAAGACATAGCTTCGAAGGACACGTGCGTGAAATATTTTATAAACAATACGAAAAAGTAAACTAAGTGTTTGTGTAGTTTTAATACTAGGTTAAAACTGTATTTATTATATAAGACATTAGATAATATTTTATAACATACCCTTGTGTACTACTAGTATTATATATTTCTTACTGCTTAAACAACAACTTTTTGTTATTCAAAATTGTTAAGACTCGTTTTATAACCACATGTTGTAATTTGTTTTGTAGCCTAATCATATTGATCTATTTCCCTTTGCAAATGTATAAAAGTCTCCACCCTTTAATATAAAATCACTAAGCTACGTTTGTTATTTTGAGGAAAAAATTTGTTGTAATGTAATCACTATTTTTAGGTAAATAAGGTATAATTAAGGTATTATTTATAAATAAAAAAAATCAGTTTAGTATATATAATTGTTTTATTTCACAAAAATTGACTTAAACATATTTCTTAAAATTAAATCGTTACAAAGAGAATTCTCAGAAAACAAACTCAATAAATCGCTCATAGTTTTTCCTTGATACTTAAAATATAAATAAACTAAACAATATTCGCCACAAACTGAAGTAAAATGATTTTGAAGTGGTCTTTGGTTATAAAACCACCGTTTTGCATTTCTATTCAAAAATAACTTATGATAACCAGTAGGTTTCCGACCAAATGAGTCAAAGTATTCCCCTACACCTTTAGCATCAATATGCATTGCAACCCAATGGGAACCTGGTTTCGAATCAGGGTCCAAATTGCTTACAATAAAAACTGGACGAGCAACCCAAATAGGGATTCGGTTAGCAGCAAAAACATTTGATTTAAATCTAGGGTTAATTTTTTTCATACAATATTGAATTTCATTAGTATCCATAATAAATAAAATATGTATACATTCATCGATGATGTTACAAACACAGATTAAGAAGAAATGAGATTAATTGTTAATTTCACTGTATTTATATTTATTTTAACTGTTGTAATCTACAGATACATCACGATTTTTGTTTATTTCAATAACATTATCAAATTCAGCGTACACAATACAGTTAATAGTAGTGCTCAAGGCATTATCAAAACGAACTTCTATCCGAACACTTCCGTGTCTTACAAGGTTCCAGTGTGAGGTAGAACTGGCTGACAGGTCAGGCGTCAAATCGAAACATAACAAACAGTAACCTTCCCCGTAATCGGTTCTGCTTATTGCATTACCTTCATTGTGGAAGTGAATACCAGTCCCAGAAAATAGAGTATGATATGTTGATGCTATTAAACCAGAACTAAATGATGGTTGTAATGTTCTAGAAGGAATTTCATGACCATCTACAAATAAACTAAAAGAGTTCATATTATAATTTTGAAAATTGAAAGGGTTCAATGCAAAATTACCATTAAACGATGAATTTGATACAAAACCAATTATACATCTTTTAGGTACTTGTCCAAGAAATATGTTATCTAAAGTTTTACCCTGTATTCCTGACGGTATTGTAAGTACCTTTACTTCTGCTCTTGTGATAGGGTATTTTGCAGTTGTTGATGCTAGCACTTTCTGATGAGCTAACAAAACACTTGGACTGATTCTAGCTCTTCTTATTATGAGACTAGCGTCCATTATTTGTACCTTAAATTTCTTATCTTGGTGACAAATAAGATTAAACGATTCTTTTGATCGCACTAACTTAACACGCATTTCTACACCATTCACTAGAAACTTCTCTTGGTTAAACATATCACCATGTAAATGTCCAATCATTTCAACTTGTTTACTATCTGTAACAAATTCCATCCTTTTGTGAAATCCTTTGTTATTTGCGTCAACGGTGTCCATATAATGTGCTGTATCTTCATACCATAACCCACAAGTAAGGTGAGTTTTTTTAGCGGCTGGTCCATAGTTAAGTAGATTTTCCATGTAAGCACGGTAAGCATATGTGTTGTTTGGTGGCGAGATTAGTTTTTGATTTAAATATACGTCAAGTTGATTAAAAAGGGAGTGCAACCAATTATTAACGGGGGCAACTTGAGTATCAGGCTTTAACTTTGTACCATCCTGGTTTAATATTTTGGCGTTTATATGTAATAATGTATGTGATAAGTCAATGTAGTCATCACCTGAACCGGGGACTTGAAACTCAATAGGACCATCATCACTTAAAGATGAGATTGGTTTATAATGAACCCACTGTCCACTCTCAATACTTGTCTGTGTCGAAGGCAGGGCAAATATATCTAACTCAGATTTTGCACATTCACACGAATGATTGTGTAGGAATGACATGATTTACTTTGAAAATATATCGTCACTATATTTATTTCTCTTAGCTCCTCTTCGGCGCGATGCTTTCAAGGTAATGAGAGGTTCCCGTCTCTTAGTTGACATTTTATACCCAGATCCCGACATCAGAGAATCGATCTTTTCATCAGCTTTTCTTTTTAAGTTAGCACTAGCTTCTTTAAATCGAGACCTAACTGAACTATGACGACGCGTTTGGCTCGGTTGGTAGACACCTGCCTACTGAGTCGGCGGTCCCGGGTTCGAATCCCGGCCGGGGCAAATATTTGTGCAAAATATTTGTTCTTGGGTCATGGATGTTATCTATATATGTATTTATATATTATGTATATCGTCGTCTAGTACCCATAGTACAAGCTTTGCTTAGTTTGGGACTAGGTCGATTTGTGTATGATTGTCCCTTAATATTTATTTATTTATTTATTTATTTATCTATAGGGCGTGAATTTACCATATCAGATAACAAACCAACCCCCGCATCTAACGCTTCTTTTCCAACAGTTTTAAAACCACTAGACAACAAAGGAATTACTGACCTAAACAGTCCCCCCAAAAAACTTCCAATCCCATGCCCTCGCTGAAACGGAACACCTTTATAGACAATTCCTATACCAGAACCAGCTTGATGGGTATAATAATGATCGTAGGGACAAGAGTGAGATGATCTTTTATAATTCATCTTAGCCGTTGAAAGTGTAGTTTCACGCAGGAAATTCCGAATTGAAATGGCACTCTTGCACCGGTAGTTGTTCTTATATCTATTTCCATAGATCAAATTCTCTACGTAAAACAGGTACATAATGAGCGGGTGAGAAAATGTGTGTTTTATATGCTCCATAATGGAATTCTGTTGGATCTAATGGTATTATTCTAAGCAACGTAGTTATAACATCACCAACTACCTGTGGTTGTATGATGTCTGTATAAACAAATAATTGTGATGGTAAGCCCAAATACAAATTAACAGGATTTTTACCAAATGAAACTTGCCGTAAATTTGTTTTCGGTTTAAAACCTAACTGTAGACTTAGTATTGGGGTTGTTATAAGAGAAGTTATATCGTTATTAATTGTTGCTACCCCAACCATTTTGGTTAGATTATCATATCTAAACTTAACATTATTTTTCAGTTGTGGGTTGTCATTAAAAGCTTGAATAAAATGGTCAACGTTGTCATATGTAGTTGCTGGTATATGAGTTTTTATATCTACAATTTTGGCTATCTTGTCAGTGGGTGACACTACTTTCTTTTTTAAATAAATCATATTTTCATGATCTTGAACATTGTACATTGAACAAGGGTATTGAAATTCTACTAAGCCAACTACCCATTCTCCTTCCAACTTTATACTCCTGGGTAATTTGGTTAAGAAGTGTGCAGTCGTATTATCGGTATAGTAGTCCGAGGAACTGTTACTTAACAATGTAATATAAAAGCTGTTTTCACTCATATTTTTTTTAAGCTTGAAGCGAGTATCCAAGAATTAAATTTGTTAGGATAACCTCGCCACTTCACTAGTACTTCTTTTCTGGCACCAACCCCACGTGAGCGTATTATTTTATCAATTTTATAATCAATGGAGGGGAGATAAGTCACTTTTTGTAATTCCTTAGAATAAAATGTACCAACGATAGGCTCACCTTCTAAATCTCTTAACGTATACACAACTCGTGGAAAGCGGTTTATTATTGAATCAATTCTAAATATTTCGTCACTCCAATTAGTTTCGTAACCCTTTTGAAATATATGTTTATATTTAGTAATTCTAACATGATCACCAACATTTAGTTTTGTGATTTCCAAAGTAAGTTGTCTATCCTTTTTTCTGTTATACAAATTACACCAAACAGTCATGATATTATCAAAATTTACATCGATAGGGCGCATTTTAATACTAGAATGATAACTGTGATTATAAGAATAAAGAAGTTCTTGCAAAATATCTATATATTTGTATGTATTCTTATGAGTAAAGTAACGCCACATTTTCATTTTAAGAGTTCTTTGAAACCTTTCTACTATACTTGCTTTAATGTCAGGATTGTTAGTAGTATAGTAGTTAATGTTTTTGCTCCTAAAGTAATCCCTTGCTGCCTTTGAAACAAATTCGGTGCCTTTATCAGATTGGATGTGACGAGGAGTAGAATTGGCTTCAGTAAATATGCTTTCAAAACAATTTATAACGGTTGTGGCATCTTTCTTTTTCATAGCTCTCGCAAAAGCATATTTACTGAACACATCAATAACACACAGAATATATTTGTATCCATCATTATATTGACTGTAAGTACCCATATCACTCAGATCAGCTTGCCAGAGTTCATTAAAGTTAGATAAGACGTATCTATTTCTTGTGAATCGCCTTTGAACCGGTTTATGCAGTGTGTACGTTTCTTGAGATTGTAACCAGTTCTTTACTTCGTCTTTGTTCATTCGTCCTTTCATTTGTTTACTTAATTTATTTAAACTACTGTAGCCTGCTGGATTAGATACATCGTAGTATATTGCATGAATGTCTAATAAGGGCTCCATCTTTCCCAATCTAGTTTCTTTTTGTTTGCCTTGAGCAGTACACTTGAAAGAGGTGTACTGGCGCTTGTGTCTTTAAATGACGATGACGATCGAGCACTTGATGGAGCAGATGATGCGTGAGGTTCACTCGATTGAGGTTTATTTATAAATTCTAGATTAGTAGGATTACCTATACAAGACGTAGGAACTTTTATATCTCTTAAAAATAAAGCAAACTCTTCCCATCCTGTTGGCTTAGGGCGTTTAAGAGATCTAACCGTATCGCTTACCAGATCGAGAATATTGCTGTTTGGAATAGTTCGATTGTTTATTACAACTTCACCATTTGTTTTCCACCATATTTTTGGTCTGCTTGACACAATACAAGTCAATAATGTTCTGGTTTTTTTCTCATATGATTTTGGTAAATTATCTATAATACGAGATGGACTGAATAGTACAGTTTCTGGATTTTTTGTATCAGACGGTGTAGCTGCAGTAACTGCAGAAACATCACCATCTGGTAGTGTTTTATTTGCAACTGATTCATAATTTTCATCCTCCTCCTTTTTGTTTACTTTTAAGTTTAAATCCTTACTTTCATCGTTGAGTTGATCAAACCCCTCCATCACTATTGGTATTTTAAATGGTTTTCGATCTGATTCAATAAAGTGCAAAAATCGTTGTAGTGCTTGAGAATATAATGCCCACTTTTCACGATCATTAATTTTACTCTTCAGGATTTTTTGCATCTCTCCGTCTAGGCGAGATGATACATTTTCGGGTTGGCTATCATTTCGTTTGAGTCTTTCAATAAAGTCTGGTTCAACTAACAACATTTTTTTTGTGTTTTCCATTTTATTTTATGTTACGGAGCTTACTAAGGCACTTAAAACTGCACCTAATATAATAGGTAGAAATGCACCTCCTTTTTGAATAATAACAGTTTTCCTCAATTTGTGTTTCCCTTTCGAAACTAGTTTTCGTAATGTGTCTTTATATTTGTTTAGTTTTGATTTATCTTTTGATTCCAGTGGTATTTTTCCTTTTAAAACGTTATAAATACACTCACAAATAATATTAATTTCTTCATCTTCACAAGATTTTAGCAACGCTGTGCGATACTTTGGTTTAAGTAACTGCAGTGCTTCAAGTAAATGTTTATATGTGTGTACTCTTGGATGCATTATTTGGAACTGATTAAAACGTGTTGATTCTTGTCGTATTTAAACCCTTTCTTGGGAACATATACGGTACAATGCCCATCAAAAGGAAATATTTTAGTTTTAAAACGACATATGTCATCGGTATTTTGCTTCAGATCAATCATAAGGTAACCATGAGCATCTTTAGTGGCATCTTTGTAGGCTTCATCTACAAATTTTGGGTTCTCCGGATAAACTTGTCGTGACAAGTAGCGAATTTGTGTTTTATCCCTCGGGTTTTTGAAGTATACAATATAGCTGGTATTCAATGAAATATCACGTTGTCCTTTGCCTTGATGAAATATGTTTTGAGTAATATAAAAAACACTTAAGTTTCTATGGTGACTTCCTTTTGTAAAAATATCAACGATTCGTCCATCCGATTCTCTCATCAAGTCATCAATTATGAGAAGCTTGGGCTTTTTTCCATCAAATAAAGAAAAATCTGGTATTCCTTGGCTATAATTTACATTTTCCAGATTGTACAAAGGTTGCATTTCATCATAACACCAAATAATTTCATCAAATTCAACATTACATACTTCTTTTGCATTGTTTAAAAAATTGGTAACAAACTGAGTTTTACCACACCCACTTGGACCCGCTACTATTGTAGTGAAAGGGTGGTTAAAATGAATCATTATAAATTTTTAAATATGTGTGTTCATATGTTAACGGATTGACTTCAAATGAGAAAATTTCTAGACCATAGCTTTTTAAATAAATTTGGTAAAAAAAAATGGGGTAACAAATAAAAAAAAAAAAAACAAAAATTTTGCTAATTATTTTTTAATATTTATATTATTCTAGATAAATCACATAAAAATTTACAAAAACATATTTTTTGCCAATCATTTTATTGCCAAAACTTAAAAAATAAAAAAAAAAAACATCCTAAAATACAATATTATGTACAAAAAATAAATATGAAAATTGAATGTTCCGTGTATTTTTTTTTTTTTTTTTTTTAAGAATTATGAGGTATTTTATAATGACCCCACGCAAGAGTATCCGAAGTGTTTTTCAATAAATATCGTTTTGTGTCGTTGTAAGATAATGATATTTTATTGACATTTTGCGTAAATAAAACATGCTTTATTGATCGGAATCGTAACATTTGAGCATGTTGTATATTTCTATCAAATAAACAACTTTTATAGTCGTTAAGGGTTAATTTCTTGGTAACACACTTGTTTATTCCTTTAGCTTTGGATATAATACCACTATTTTGAACATCTAAGGCATACATTTTTGATCTAAGACCAACAAACTCTTTCAAAATTTTGCCATTATTTTCGTCTTTAAAAAAACCTAACCTCTTTTTATTTAGTAATGGTAAACCATATGCATTGTTGGGTGGGTAATCAGATGTATCATAATACAAGTTCAGGTCAGATTTAATGTCCTCATAAAAGTTAGCAGTGTTTATTTCATATATTAAGCTATCAGTATCCGTGTAAAGGAGCTTGAGATTTTCCGTATATTTGTATTTCATATAATTGTAGTGGAATTCGTACATTAAAGTTTTCGATAGATCTAAAATGCAGAATCCAAGGTAAATTGGTTTGTTATAAAAGATTTTTGTTTTTTTCAATTGCACAGCAGCTAAATTCTCAGAAAATATTGATAAACTATGAAATTCAGGTTTAGATATTAAGGACTGTACCCCTTGGGATTTTCCGCGATTTTCCCAGTGACTTAATAATTTAACATTCACACGTTTCGTGACATTTTCCATTGTTTTACCAAAAACAGAATTATTCATAAGTTTAAAGAAATCTTTTTCAAAATCAGATGTCGCCAGCGAACGCATTCGGGTATTCAAATCTATGTAACTTTTTAACCAAGTAGATTGTTTGAACTTCAACACACGATGGATTTTCACTAAACGCAACCCATTTTTTAAACATTGTTTAAGATTTCTGTAATGTAATACATAATTATATTTATTGTTTAAATTGGGAATCAATTTTTTTTCTTTAGAATCACCTAGACATACATTTTCTGGACAGAACGGCAAATCTGAATGAGAGTCATGTAATTCCTTGGGGTACTCTAGATCAACTTCTAATATAAACCCATATTCAGCATCGTCTGAAACATTGAAATCGGTATCTTTATTTACCCATTCAAATTTGCCAGACGGAAGACATTGTGACATAGCCCACCCATAGAGATTATTTGCGTCTAAGTACATGAGAAAAGATGAAGGAATATTTGGATCATAGTCTTCCATAAATGTATTATTTGCTTTTGCATGTCTGTTGCTACATTGGGAAATCCCTCCTCGAATGTTTTTCGCTATAAAAGCTATTTTGTCGACATCTGTTAAAAGTTCTAAACTTATTTTGGTAGTCCTCAACATCGAATCAAAGGAAATTCCAGGCGCGGTATAATAATGGGCGGGATCTAAACCATATGTCTTAAGACACACATTTCTAAAATTTTCAAATATGTCAGTTAGTAATAAAACATCTGTTTTCAGATAAAGATTGGAATAATCCCCCATATTTTTGCATTGGAAATGAGACCAAATATCTTGAGCATGTAGGAAATCGTTTTCGGAAATGTGACTGTCAGTAAGAGAACTATAGAATTGATCCTGTGTAGGAAGCGAAGTTAATTTCAGTGAATCATACGAAGTCATGTACTCATATGGATAGACACCCTTCCGTATTAGACGTTTAAAGTCTTCTTCACGAGGAAAGTTCAATTTCAATTCGTAAAATTGGTCAGTAGTCAAGTTTTTAGCTAATTTATCCAAGCTACTCGACATAAATTTAAGAGAATCGACAAATCTCAATTTTACAACACGATTATTCACTTGTAAAGACTTAGAAAACGAAATATACTTTTCTTTATTTTGTGGGATTAGTTCTATGTCACCATCTTCAAGACCAAGTCCATGTACAATAAAATGACTATCGTAATTGCTCAAATTATGGAAAAATACAGGTACAAAATTGGGTGGTTTGTATTTTTCAGAACAAAATTTATGTGCAACGCCTTCGTAAAGTCCAGTATGATAATTATAAGAAACGGTTGAGTCATCATTCAAATTTCTATCACAAATATAACAAGCATGGCTTTGCATAATGTCTACCTTATTAGCATCTGTTAGAGGGAAAGAAGTTTTAGCAAACGCATTACTTTTACAAATAGTTTCTAAATCTTCTTTTATGACTTTCATAAATGTTTTTGCACAGTCTTCACCTGTATATGTTCTGTACACAGATAACTTGTCATTATAAGAACACTTAATATAGTAACCGAAGCTATAAACTTCATGTTTTTGAATATTGGTAGTAGAAGATGTACTGGGGTTGTTAGAACAGGATTGAATTGGATTTAAAAATGCCTCAAAATCAGCGTATACAACAAAAGGTACTCTTAATTGTCGTTCATAATTATTAAAAGTAACTTGATTCGATGGAACATATTCGTTAAACCAATTTCTTGTGTCTTCTTTTTCGGATGGTAAGTTTGTGCATACGTGGAAGCAGTCGTTTTTTTGATGTTGGTTTAGTCTCTCGTGTGATGTAAATTTAATTAAGCAACCATCGCAAATATGAACAGCATGTTGTGCATTTGACAATTGCTTAGACACTAACCTCGATAAATTTTTGATAAAACAATAATGTCCTTGGTTATCTTTAGTTATGTACAACAAGTTTAAGTGATTAGACTTTTTTAATTTAGTTAAATGTAGTGGGCCTATAACATCGTGTTTCTTGTTTTGAGAGTTGTACTCGAGACCAAATACATTAATGCTAATATCATTATTTTTTTCAAATTTATGGATATCTCCCAATTTAAATGGAAAAGTTAAATTTTCAAAGTTCAATTTATTCTTATGTAATATGTATGAACTGACCATATTTGAATGACTTTTGGGTTCGTATAAACCAGACAATACAGCCCATCGAAAACACTCATGGTCATTGTTTTTTACATTAATAACCGCTTTTTTATTTTTTATATCACGAGGTAATTCGATAAAAGAAGAGCCGCGTAATGGATTATATTTGTTAATATTGAGATCGATATGATTAAATGTTACTAAACTCCACCCACTATCTTTTCTTTCAAAGTTTGACAACCTTATCACAATTTCATTTACTAGGGACGTAAAAACAGCAGCTTTATCAGTGCTGATATCAACAATACTATTACTTAATTGGAAATCAAATGTATTATTTAATTGTTTGGTATCTTGTGTAAAATTTGCATTAAGAATAAAATTTACTTTTAAAGCGTGATGTTTGTTAAGTGAACGATCTAATAATGTAAAGATCTTATCCTTGTGTTTTTGTAAAATAGTTTCGGGATCAAGAGGTTGGTGATCCATTTCATTAAATAATATTCTGTAAGTAGCGACTCTGTTTTTGAATGCATTTTCAATTAATTGGACATTAACATATTCACTATCGGATCTCAACACATTATTTTTGTGAATATTACTATTTAAATGGTTACCAAAATATCTTTTTGACACGAACTTTTTACACACCGAACATTCAATTTCAGAATTATTTTTTGTACTTACATTGACATCGGATAATGGTTCTTCGCTTGAGAATGTAGACATATCACGACTGTTGGAAGGGTAGTTTCTCTTCACTGGTACTTCTGCACCCGTACTTGTAGCTGTCCTTTTTCTCCCCCGTCCTACTTGGTTAGATCTGTAATAGAAAAAGTGAAACGTTAGTATTTAATACAAGATTTAAAACTTCAAAACAATGATTAAATTATTATCATTATACTAACTTAAGTTTTTTCGACATTGCTGGCAATATGCCTGCATTGTTAAAACCCCATCAATGACATCTGATGACAAGTTATGCATCGACTTATTGATATGCCCATCACATGGTGTGTAATAGGGTATAATATCTTCATCTTCCAAAAGCGCCTGAGGTAATTGATTGTCAATATACCACAATCTTATGTTTCTATGAAATACTTTTAAAATGAATCCTTTGCTTAAAACTGCAATTTTGTCGTGGGTTAAACTAGTTCCCATATGAAAGTATCCAAGCACCATTTTTAAAACAGTATTTTGTACAATACACAGACACAGTACTAGCACAAACACAGTAACTGGAATAATGAATGATTTCTACACCAGAGACGTCGCTTATAAAGAACCTTCCAGGATCCCCACCCAACAGAGAACAATGAAACTGAGCCATAAAAAGGCAACAACTCAATGACACTGGTCAATGGTTTTGTACAAGTTTGAACAAGAATAAACTGTTTAAATTGCATGTCTAAATATACAAGTACAATATCAATAAACAATATAACAGGTTGGAACAAGAGTACTCACCCTTGACTATGTAGCTGGCTTAGTAATTCCCCGATCTCATACATTTCTTGATCACTTTCAATTTCTTCGCATAGCCTGACGAGCTCGGAATCGTAAACATCACAGCTTAAACAGTCCATCGTGAGATGTGTCTAAGAAAATAGTGATTACATTACAACAAATTTTTTCCTTAAAATAACAAACGTAGCTTAGTGATTTTATATTAAAGGGTGGAGAGTTTTATACATTTGCAAAGGGAAATAGATCAATATGATTAGGCTACAAAACAAATTACAACATGTGGTTATAAAACGAGTCTTAACAATTTTGAATAACAAAAAGTTGTTGTTTAAGCAGTAAGAAATATATAATACTAGTAGTACACAAGGGTATGTTATAAAATATTATCTTATGTCTTATATAATAAATACAGTTTTAACCTAGTATTAAAACTACACAAACACTTAGTTTACTTTTTCGTATTGTTTATAAAATATTTCACGCACGTGTCCTTCGAAGCTATTTCTTTCGTCATGTTGTATATAACATCACGGACAGTCTCAAGCTGTGGATCTTGCTCAGTTGAGATGTAAGATTTTAATCTCACATCGGCGTGCTTCCAGTGCTCTTCTGGTGCGATGTTCCTAACTTTTTCAAGATCGTATATTTCTATTTTAATAAGGTGTGATGCATACGCAGCATCGTCTTTACCCGAAGATAGGTAAGCAACACCGGTATGGGAACTTTGCGACACACTGGAAGATCTCTTCACTGGTTTCACTTTTTTCTGCGGTTTTTCAAAGAAACTCTCGATACTATTTGCAGGACGTTTCTTCGCTATGGCTTGTTTCACTTTAAAACCGAGTGTGCCTTCTTCATCACTCCCTGAATCATCATGTTCAGGTTCAGGGTAATAAAAATTCTTGAAAGTGTTTTCCGTGAACTGTAACAATATTCAACAATAAGTTATACATCCGATTAACACACTTAACAAGTAACACGATGAACACAAGTTACAGAAAAAAAAAACACTGTTAAACAAATAGTACATAAAAATACTACATACATATTTTATAAAAAATAGTACATACTTACATTTGCCATTTTTTATAAGCACTGTAGCACGATTCAACACTATGTCACTGTACACTGAGAGAGCTCTGGTAACAAGCACGACTCGGTTCTGAATACTTATAGATCGTCACTGTCCATCGGCTTTTATAAGGATGTGACAATAGATTACCGTTAAAATCACGTTTCGACTAGTTTGTACCGCGCCCAACAGCCACCAACAAACAGTAATAAAATTTATAATAGACTTTCGAATCTTTTGATGATTCGGAGAAGAAACCTGTCATAAATCTTTACAAACAATATGGACCCAACAAACAAATTAAAAAATCAACGAGTTTAGTTCAGCCCACTACAAATACACGTTAGTACAAGTTACAAAGTTTATTCAGGTATTTTCTTAAGCATCTATTCAAGAACATAATATTTGGCGAAATAAATAAATATGCAAAAATAGAACTCGTATTTTTAACTTACAGCTTAAATAAGTTAGTATAGTTTTGAAGCAGTTATTACTGTATAAAATACCGCATTACTATTGTAAGATTAGATTCGTATTATCCTTATGCTACATGCAATATTTTTACATAGAACTTTCTCCTTTTTGAAGTCGGTTATTACAAAAAAGAAATGAAAGTAACATTGAGTACGTAGTCAAATTTATGCAAGGTTAGGTTAGGTTAGAACAGCGTTCTTAAGACCAAAACAACTGTGCTGTGCTCGTAGCTGGTTTTAAGTAGGTAAGTATATAAAGCAGTTCTTCAAAATTAGTTTTTGAAGTTAAGTGATAGTTAAGTTAGAAGTAATGTTAAGTTGAACAAGATAAAATATATAAATAGAACAACGTTCCAAATGCAGCATATGTAGTGAGTAACAAGAGACATACTTTGAAGTAAGGCTACCTGAAGTTAAGTAGTCAAGTAACGTATCCTGCGTTAGCTGGGCGTAGTCCTGTAGCTTAGGTTAGGTTAGGTTAGAATTGTGATCTAGCATAGGTTAGCTTAGATTAGTGATACGTACACCGTAGCACATATCACGTAGTAAGAAACCTGGAGTAAAGACACGATGTGAGACAGGCTGCGTTGAAACAGCGATTCCAATAAGAACCAAGGTGACGGACCTAGTCTGATAGTTTAGGTATGAGATGTTTAGGTATTTGTCCAGCTTTACCTAAAGAATGTTCTTAAAAGATGTATACCGTTTGCAAAGGAAGTTGTAGACAGTTGTAGCCAAAGAGAAATATAAAAGAGGGAAACAATAGTAGACCGTAATAAAAGTGAGCTCGGCGTCCGAGAGGGCAATAAAACCCGAGCTCGGATAGACAATAGAAAAGGGTCGATGGGTCGGGGAAGGTGTTGCATTGTTAGCGTAGGGCGTTCTGTAAGTCTTGACAGAGCTGTCTGAGCGTCCTGGGACCTATTCCAAACGCTCTAAGTAGGGGGCTATTTGTTTTTTTTTTTTTTTTTTTTTTTTTTTTTTTTTTTTTTTTTTTTTTAGGTTTGGTGGTCCGCCAAATCCACCCTGGATGCCGCCCATCAGGCCCGTCCGCCCCGTATCGTAGTATCGGCGAATCCCTACTACTCTTATTGAATGAGGCTCTCATAATACCCAGCAACTTGTGTCGGGGGTGTTTTAATTGTTTTATTTAATTTATTAGTTATTTGTTTAAATGAAAGAATATGCTCAACATACGTCCAACAGCAACGTAAAGCGTCGACACCCTGGACAGGAAGTCAGGATCCAATCGTATTGCCAGAGCAATGTTTGTCATGGCTCCCAGCGCAACCACCGTCACTTCACCTGCGAAACATTCGATTATAAGTGATTATTTTATTATTTATTTATACATTTATTAAAATGTCAAGAACATTACAGGTAAGGTACATCGTCCCACAAAACTTAACTGATACTGAAACTAATGATTATCTCTAGTCCTAATCATTATTATACACCAAATAATTTTTATGCCATGTGCTGCTGTGTGTACTGACGTGGATTTTGAAGAAGAAATTGCATCTGTTTCCATAATTATAATTTTATACAAATTCCACGTATTTTTTTATTATTAAATATTTATTTTATTAAGTGTTTTTTTTTCTTCTACTACGCAATTATCGATATCGATAAATAAAAGTTTCTAATACTAGCTAGATTGCGATCATGTTTTGTTTTGCTACCAATTTTCCGGGCTCTGATTAGAAATGTTTAATGCACCTCGCACCTCCACCAATTGTAAAGGGTGTGCAGCTTAGTGTAGATTAAATAATAGTACATTACATTATAATAAAATTCTACGTATGTAGCTAAATTAGTATTAAGTTTTACTAACATATAATTTATAAGATTTTATGTTACTAGGTAACCTGATATGGATCTTTATCCGGCATAAAATATTTTGAATTTGAATTTGAATACCTTAGGGCGGTGAATTCGTAAATGTCACAGATCGCAGGTGAAGGTGAGATATGGGGTTTTACGAATTACCGCCCGTGGTACCTATGTCTAAAGTCTTGCCCTGGGGCAGGAAGCGTGATTTTAAATTCCTCTTACGACCTTAGGGTTACGTAGAAATATTTTCGGAATCGGTTGATACATGCCGAAGACCTAAATAAACAAACGAATAGAGAACCTCCTTTCTGAAATCACTTGAAAATGCTTACCAGGGTACTGTTTGGTTAGTTCAATGAGAGCCAACGCCGCAGGCAACGGCTGAGCTTCTATAGGCTGTACGGGCATGCATCTCAGGTCCCCGAGGCCGTCTCTTCCGAAGAAGTTGTCGGAGGGTACGTCGATTACGAGCGAGAAGTTGCTGCCTCTGTAGATAGGCACCTGGAAAGATGATAGTTAAAAGATAACACACTAAGGGTGAAGCCAGACGAGCTAATTTTGAGTCGCGTAATTTCGGTCGCGCCATACTTAGTGTGAGCGTGATCCCGTGACATGATGTATGGCGCGACCGAAATTACGCGACTCAAATTACGCTCGTTTGGCTTCACCCTAAGATAAGGTGGGGTAAGATTATCTTTTTTTTATGTCATAGGAGGCAAACGAGCAAACGAATCGCCTGTGAAGTTTTGGCATAATGGGTTCGATACTTAAAATATAGCTTTTTAATTGTCGATTCAGTTTCTCGTTTTTTTTTATAATGGCAGTGTGATGGGGTGTTTGTAACATAAAAAAGACATTTTCAGACATTTAAAAAGGACTGCGAGCTCTACAGCTCACAAAATAACGGTATGTAAAAGTATGGACTGCTCATGAACACAGACGCCATGTTTAAAAAATGGGTCTATATTGGAAACCATAATTTCCTTTGTCCTATTTGTAAATTCCATAATAACTGTGGTCATAATGATCTTTTGCCATAATAACGTTTATCCTAATGTAAATGCCATAATAATGATCATCCTAATATTGAATATCCTAATGATTATTTGCACTATTATCTTAAGTACTAATGATCAAGTGTCCTATCAGTTACATATGCTAATACTAGTTGCCATAATCATCATATGTCTTAATAGTTACTTATATTAGTTAGTTTTCGGGGTTCAGCAAGTCTTTTGACGCTCCGCTCGCTTCGCTCGCTCCGCTCGCTTCGCTCGCTCCGCTATACGTGGTCACAATACAAACCTAACCTAACCTACAGTTTTCGGGGTTCAGCCAATAACCTAACCTATAGTAGCAAGTCTGACGCTCCGCTCGCTTCGTTAGCTCTGCTGTACGTGGTCACAATACAAACCTAACCTAACCTACAGTTTTCGGGGTTCAGCCAATAATCCAACCTACAGTTTTCGGGGTTCAGCAAGTCTTTTGACGCTCCGCTATACGTGGTCACAATGGGTCTCCTTCGCAATCCATAATATCGTATGTCCTAAAGTCAAATGCCATACCACGTTTACTCTAAACACTTTTGACATATCAATCATTTATCATAATGATTATTTGCCATAATGATCTTACATCCTAATGATCATAAACCATAATATTATATTACCTAATAATCTAAATACCTAATATGTTTTGACCTAATCTATTAACACATAAAACTTACGAGTCATAATATACAAAACCATAAACCACATGCCCTAAAGTCAAATGCCATGATGATTAGTTGCCATAATGATCATAAGCTATAATTTCATATCGAGGGCTGAAAAATCATAACATTACCTACTTCAAATTAAGGCATATCCGACTTGGGTTAGGTTAGGTACAACGACGAGCGAAGCGAGGAGGAGTGTTAGGTTCAACTGCGGCACTAACGTGCAAGCCTCAGGGGTCTATATCGAGAGCTGAAAAATCATAACATTACTTATTGCACATTAAGGCATGTCCGACTTGGCTTAGGTTAGGTACGACGACGAGCGAAGCGAGGAGGAGTGTTAGGTTGAACTGCAGTCCTAACGAGCAAGCCTCAGGGGTCTATATCGAGGGCTGAAAAATCATAACATTACCTACTTCACATTAAGGCATATCCGACTTGGGTTAGGTTAGGTACGACGACGAGCGAAGCGAGGAGGAGTTTTAGGTTGAACTGCGACCCAAACGAGCAAGCATGAGGGGTCTATATCGAGAGCTGAAAAATCATAACATTACTTATTGCACATTAAGGCATGTCCGACTTGGCTTAGGTTAGGTACGACGACGAGCGAAGCGAGGAGGAGTGTTAGGTTGAACTGCAGTCCTAACGAGCAAGCCTCAGGGGTCTATATCGAGGGCTGAAAAATCATAACATTACCTATTTCACATTAAGGCATGTCCGACTTTGGTTAGGTTAGGTACGACGACGAGCGAAGCGAGGAGGAGTGTTAGGTTGAACTGCGACCCTAACGAGCGAGCATGAGGGGTCTATATCAAGGGCCGAAAAATCATAACATTACCTATTTCACATTAAGGCATGTCCGACTTGGGTTAGGTTAGGTACGACGACGAGCGAAGCGAGGAGGAGTGTTAGGTTGAACTACGACCCTAACGACCGAGCAAAACGAGTGAGCCACGGAGGCCTATATTTAGTTTATTAAGATGGAGGGGTGAAAGTGAAAGGCCGCAACTCAAAATCAAAAAAATCAAAAATCAAAATCATTTATTTTACAAAAAGGTTATACAAATATTGACGAATCCTCCTTTTAAGTTACTACTTGTATTAGGAGGATTAAACAACTATAATTGACATAGTTTTTACTTTGTAACAAAAAATAACATATTCATGTTTTTTTATGACATATATGATGATTATGGCAACTAGTATTAGGATATGTAATTGATAGGACACTTGATCATTAGTACTTAAGAAAATAGTGCAAATAATCATTAGGATATTCAATATTAGGATAATCAATATTATGGCATTTACATTAGGATAAACGTTATTATGGCAAAAGATCATTATGACCACAGTTATTATGGAATTTACAAATAGGACAAAGGATATTATGGATTCCAATATAGACCCGGTCACAATACAAACCTAACCTAACCTACAGTTTTCGGGGTTCAGCCAATAACCTAACCTATTGTTTTCAGGGTTCAGCAAGTCTGAAGCTCCGCTCGCTCCGCTGTACGTGGTCACAATAAAAACCTAACCTAACCTACAGTTTTCGGGTTCAGCCAATAACCTAACCTATAGTTTTCGGGGTTCAGCAAGTCTGACGCTCCGCTATACGTGGTCACAATACAAACCTAACCTAACCTACAGTTTTCGGGGTTCAGCCTATAACCCAACCTACAGTTTTCGGGGTTTAGCCAATTCGATATTTGTCCAAATCCGGTTTTCTATTTTTGTTTTAACGTAAAAAATTGGTTAAAAAAATAATCTTTATCCAAATACTCCGAAATGTTTAATTCCGAATTTACTTATGAATATAATTATGGTTTTGTATATTATGACTCGTAAGTTTTATGTGTTAATAGATTAGTACAAACCATATTAGGTATTTAGAGCATTAGGTAATGTAATATTATGGTTTATGATCATTAGGATGTAAGATCATTATGGCAAATAATCATTATGACAAATGATTGATATGTCAAAAATGTTTAGAGTAAATGTGGTATGGCATCTGACTTTAGGACATACGATATTATGGATTGCGAAGGAGACCCTTAAAAAATATTTACTTCCCGGCTTAATTTTGTATGAAATTCCTTTACAGTTCTCTCGAGTTGTTCCGCCCGAAACCTGTGGCTTCGAAGCCTGTTTATAGCGCACTTTATGACCACATTTCAGTGCATGTGTGAGAAAAATATGTATTACATCTCGTCTCTCGGCGATGTCGAGGATGCGCTGGGAGTTGACGAAGGTTTGGTCCTCGGGCACGTTGGCGTGTGAGGTCGTCAAGGCGATGACCTTGGGCCTGGAAAGAAAAAGGTAACTTCTAGCTCAGAATAAAATACTACACAAGGTGTCCGGAGTTTGGTGTCATCAATGATGGCACAAGAGAATGATGATGACTCACTTGGAGTCGGGTGGTCGGCGCAGTATGCTTTTTAGGGTTCCGTATCCAAAGGGTAAAAAACGGAACCCTATTACTAAGACTCCACTGACCGTCCGTCTGTTTTCTTGTAATTAGGTATGGGGCGAATTTTTAAGACAAACTACACAAGGTTCCCCTTTTTCTAAACACCGCCTGAGGCGCCTGAGAACGGCACGGCGCTGTATACCCCTTTTCTTCGGACTAACAGCCCACTATTTATCTGCTTTGCGCAAAGGTTGACTGGTAGAGAATGCCTCATGGCATTAAGTCCGCCTTTTGTACGATAAGTTTTCTTTTGTGCAATAAAGATTAAATAAATAAATAAAACAGCTAATAGCGAATACGACTATTAAATGTATTTTATTTTATACTTTATTGGTTGTTTGAGTCAAATCTTGCCATAGCTACTTTACCTGTAATAATCACTTTTATATAAAAAATAACCGACTAACGACAAGAAACTGTAATTATTTCCGAGAACAACTGTACGTTTATAGTAATAGAACCTTCCTTTTGCCTTTGCCGTAGTTGGGTAAAAACATTGAAATAGTTTAGCCCGTTGTCAAACAAACTACTATTTTCTACGGTTAGGCCGGCTACGTTATTAGGCCGTAAGTGCTGATGATGTCAGCGGACAATTTGGTTTGTACGCTGTTCATTTAACTTATTCATGAGTAATATAGATAATCGTTTTTAAATAATGACAAAATTTGTAGGTACTGAGCAATCATAAATATGGTGGCTGAATCATTAAATGTCAGATCAATCAAAGCCTTCTTTTGGGGGGTTACCTCATCAAATGAGTTGTTTTTTTAGGGTTCCGTACCCAAAGGTTAAACTACTAAGCCTCCGCTCTCTGTCCGTCTGTCCGTCTGTCACCAGCCTGAATCTCATGAACCGTTCTAGCTAGCTAGCTAATAGTCTATCCAAACACGCTCACTCTATGTTTTTAAGGCCCACTACTGACACTGAAGTGTTCAAACTTATAATGTCGTTGAAAAATAGCAAGTCTTGTGGCTATGATGATATGTCAACGATTTTACTTAAAAATAATGCTATATACATGTGCCATCCCTTAGCGTATTTAATTAATCTCTCCTTCAGTCAGGGCGTTTTTCCTAAACAACTAAAGCTGTCGATCATAAAACCGCTATACAAAAAAGGCGACCCGAAAAATCCCAATAACTATAGGCCTATTACTAATGTGCCTGTTATGTCAAAGGTTATTGAGAAGGCTATGTTTGTGAGATTAATTGATTATTTGACGTTACATAAGATCTTACTGCCAGAACAGTTTGGCTTTCGTAAGGAGCGCTCAACCGAACTGGCCTGTTTTGAATTAATTAAGGATATAACCGAGGCTATAAATGATAAGTTACCAGTCATGTCAATATTTCTTGACATGAGTAAAGCCTTTGACTATGTAAACCACTCGCAGCTTCTCTCTAAGCTTGAGGCCTACGGCATTAGAGGTAACATTCTTGACTGGATGAGAAGCTATTTAGCCAACCGAGAACAATGCACTGAAATTTCTAGAGTGATTACAGAAGGGAAGAATGTTACAAGGGAAAAGTACAGGTCACAGTATCGTGTCAATGGCTCGGGTGTGCCACAAGGAAGCAATCTAGGACCGTTGTTATTTTTACTGTATGTTAATGACCTGCCCCACGCAACATCGCAAAGGTGTATACTTTTTGCAGACGACACAACCTTAATAGTGAAAGGAAATGTCAAAAACACGTATGAAGCAGATATAAACAAAGCAATAGCAGACATTAATACATGGACATATCATAATAATCTTAATATAAATATTGACAAGACTTCATTTATCCAATTTCATTCATACAAATCAAACCCAGTTGTTCTCACTGTTAATCTTAATAATTCTCCCATTCATGAGACTGACAACACACAATTTTTAGGTATATTTATTGATAAACATTTAAACTGGAAATGTCATATTGACTTTGTGTGCTCTAAACTATCGAGATTTGTTTTCGCCCTGAGAAGGCTTAAACATACTGTTTCAACTCAGGCCGCGTTGACTGCTTTTCATGGTTATGTTTCGTCTACTCTTAATTACGGACTATTGTTGTGGGGTAATTCTGTTGACACTCAGAGGGCAATTTTTAATGCAGAAGAAATGTTTACGCGCAGTGGGTGGCATTCGATATGATGATAGCTGCAGACCCCTCTTCCAAAAGTTTAATGTCCTACCCTTAGCTTCAATGTACATTTTAAAGGCATGTTTGTTTACCAAAAGTCAGCCAGGGTATTTCAAAAAATATAACGAAATGTTCTCAAGGCAAGTGCGAGAACAGTACAAACACTTGTTATACCATCCACCATGCAAATCCAATATATATAAGAAAAATGCGTACAACATGTGTATTATTTTATTTAATAATCTCCCTAATGAAATAAGAATGTTGGACGGTAAACTATTTAAGGTAAGGCTGACTGAATGGTTACAGAATAATTGTTTTTATAGTGTTAATGACTTTTTAAATTTTAGCGGATAAGTAAACAGTTTTCATTTTATTTATTTTATTACTATTATTGTTTTTCAGACATTTAAATTTTATTTGCTTGTTATATTAATGTTATTTCTTTAAACTAGACATGGCTAATTTATAAAAAATCTTGGTATGAGGTAATTTGACAATATTGAGATGTTATTTTTAGTTGTGTAGGTATATAGTTGTAAATGATTTTGTTTCGCAATTTTATTCAAATTGACATTTTGTATCATTAGAGTATTTAATTTGTGTATTTTAGGATTAATATTGATTTGCATGTTGACTTTTATGTCGACTGAATACTGGTTCTGTAACAATAATATTCTTAAGACCTAATTGTTAAGTATTTCAGCAAATAAACATTTCTATTTCTATTTCTATTTCTAGCTAGACAGTTGAATTTTCACAGATGATATATTTCGGTTGCCGCTATAGCTACAAATACGTTATCGCAAAAATTCATAATTTTCTTTAAAATGACGTAAGTGCCGCGCGGTGTCCTTATACTTCGAACGTTACACTGCACTAAAACATTCCGCTCAATCTGGCGCATGTAATCGATAACTTCCAGAAGGTAATAAGTGATTAAAGTTACTTTGGCGTTTACGACCTTTTTTATAGAGTTTGAAGTCTTCCTCGTAATTTAAACCTGTTTACCGCTGTTTTAAGCCCGTCTATTGTGTAGGATAGCCAACTACGGAACCTTACACTGAGCGTGGGCCGACATGCCCTTGGCCGGTTTTTTAGAAAATGCCTAAAATAAAAAAAGTGAGGTCCAAAATATAAAATCAACCAAAAGAAAAACGTGACGAAAAGGAACACAGAACAGTTCTTCCTTCGTCCATAGCCCTGGGACGACCAGAGGCCGAGGCCGAGGTGGATCTACGTAAGTTTCAAGCGGAAAACTGGCGAAAAAGTGCGCAGGATCGCGCAAGGGGCGTGCGGTTGTTTCAGATGCTAAGGCTGCGTTTCCACCAGTGCGAGGATGCGTAGCTAGAGCAAGGTATGTGTTTTTGTTAATCAATAGAATCAGTTGCGCTGAGCGAGGATTAATAAATAAAGTTATTCCATTGGTTAACAAAAACACATCCCTCGCTACGCATCCTCGCACATCTCTAGTGGAAACGCAGCCTAAGATCCTTTTTGAGTCACACAGCCAAAATTGTTAGTTAGCAGCGCAGGCGCCCTCAACATTGTTACGTCGTGAAATTAGTATTTGATGATTTTCTTGACAATTATAACTTAACTTAAAGAAATCACCTGTGTAACGTGTTAGGCGTTTTCGTAATGAATAATTAGGTACAGGTTTTAAGTCGATTCAAGGTTTATTGATATCTCTTACCTGAGACCTCTTAACCTCGATTCGACTTTCTAAAAAGTCATAATTAAATGCATCACTACATAGTATAAAAAAAATTAAGTCGCTTCCTGCTGTCTGTCCCCGCGTCAGTACTTAATCACGAAAAACTTTTTCACGTACGACTTTATTTTCGTGATAAAGTCTATTCGTGATTAAGTTTTTCGTGATTAAGTTTTCGTGATAAAGTCGTTCGTGATAAAAAAAAACGTGAAAAAGAAACTAGCGCCGAGCCAGGTGAACGTAATTTTTTGAGTTCTGAGTCGCGTAATTTCGGTCGCGCCATACATCTTGTCACGTGAACACGTCACACTAAGTATGGCGCGACCGAAATTACTCGACACAAAACTGAAAAAATTACGCTTGTCTGGCTTCCTTCACCCTGAAACAATATTAGACGCACCCATCAAAGTACTGCTCATATATCAACGCCATGAAGATCGCCATCGCGTCGTCTGCCCCGCCGTCGTGGTCTACCACTAGCTTCGGGCTTCCGCTGACGTCCGCGCTGAAATCGTGACAACATATCAGATAACATTATATAGTCTATTTATATCGATACCTTAGTTTACACTCGTCCTAATTACAATTATTTTGCCAATTAAATTCAAACCACATACAGTTGTGCACTAAGGTCCTAATTGCAACTACCTTTTCCGAAACGTACCTACGAGTGATTATGGCAACATTGGCAACTGAGTCTAGGTATAAGAATCGAGTGGTTGAAATTATAATCGTAATACAGTCGTTAATTCAGAACTACAAAACTGTATTTTCCTCAATCGAAGGAAACGTGATTATGGACTGATTTGTTTCGTCGTTGTTTTCATGATAAATAAATAAATATAGGTACCTAATATACCTAAACATTAGGAGGACAAAGTAAAAATCAAAGCAATAGAAAAATTTAAATGCCTAACCTAACCTGACGGAAGAAACCTGAATCGAATCCGGTACCTCTGGATTATCGATCCAGCGTGTCAACCACTAGTGGTGTGGTAGCAGTGTGGTGGCAGTGTGGTGGAGTGGTTGATACATTTGATATTTTATTTCAACAAGAAAAAACGAATTTCCGAGAATAACTGATTAACTGAACAAATTTCTAGAAAAAAACAATCATTTGAGGAGGTTTTTCGATTCCGTATTGATCTCGTCATTCAATTTTCGCCGAAATTTTATGGGACCAATTAGGAGATACCTACACTCCTACACTCAAACAAAAATAAATGTTGTGAGGTAACACTTATTTTTTTGGTAAGCCTGTTTAAGTGTCCCACTGCTGGGCAAAGGCCTGTCGGTTAGATAGAGGTCCACAACTCCCTATTCGCCGCTGCTTCTGGCCAGTTGACTAGGAATAGTAGGAATGCATCTAAATCGTCCCGCCATCTCCGCTTCGGTCTGCCTTGACGTCGCCACCCGACTTACGCACCCACAGGTAAGTTAACAAAAACTGATAAAAAATAATACAATCGAATAGAGAAGCTTCTTTCTTCTTAAAAGGGTTCTTATTCCTTGATTTTTTTTGGCATTTATGATCAAACACGTTTCTTCACATATTATTAGTTTTAATACCTAGAACAGGGCTATTGCGATTTATTGGTATATATTTGAAACCTTCAGTTTTAATCGCGGTTGGTCGACGCCACGGGGGATCCAAAATCTGGCGCTTACCTCTCACAAAGGATCGGCCTTGCAGTTCAGAGAGGTATCTAACGCTGCCAGTGTAATGGGGACCTTGCCACAGGCAGAGCTGCTAGAGGGGGTGTACTTTTTATAATCCGTTTATTTTTAATTTAGTATTTATCAACTTTAATATTGTAAATATGTTTTTTTTGTTTATCTATAAATAAAATATTGTACATTTATAATTTTTGTTTCAAAAACTACTCGCAATTGCCAAAATTCACACAGAAAACCGATTTTTTAAACTTATTTTCGACTGCACGCAATAAAAGCATGAAATAGCTATGTTACTTTCTAGAGCTCAGGGAAAACTATGACCACTTCGAAAACTTGGTGAAATTATTAATAAATTTGCCATAATAAAAAATAAATAAATTATAAAAGGAATAAGGCCTCTTAAGTCTGTTGAACACTCACGCTAAACAGACGAGAACCAACGCTACGACTGCCTCCATTATCCAGCCGGTTACAAATTCGCAATGGCGCAAAATTTGTTCGCGCCTTTTATTAAAACAGACCGTTATTATAGTACGAGAGCCCAGAACGAGTTTGTGACACTGATTACAATTACAAACATAAAAGAACAACAATAGTAGAATAAACAAGAAAACATTAAACCTGGATTATCTAAAAAATATTACCTTCTTTTCATTCATTCACTGGAGCCTAAATGGTCGAGAACTGTGCGGGCGTTTCCAGAGGAATTTCCTACCTACCGCAAAAGCTCCGCATCTAGAGTCCCTGTCGTGGTTTTCCCCTGGGCTACAGTATGCGGTTCTTCAAGAGAGTTATAAATAGGTTCTTAAAGGGTCGACAACACGCGTGTGGTGCTACTGGCGTCGAGATTGTCCATAGGCGGCGAACGAGCTGCAGCTTAACATCAGGCGGGTCGCATGCTTGTTTGTCTCCGTCGTAGTGTAAAAAAGAATTAAATCATTAGTACGAATACGTCTCTCTATGTATTTTTTATGTAAGTCCGCAAGCAGGCTTCACCTCACCTGTTGGTAAATAGCGATGAAGCTAACGAATGAGCATGCTTACATACATAAACATAATATACTTACTTACATCTTTTTCTTCTTAGACTGCCTATCCATAGAAGCGGAGCCGAGAAAAACAACCAATCGCGCTGTTTTTATGAAGCCTAAAATAAGTGCATTTTAATTGGTCGATTTTGCACATCTCCGTTCCGCTCCGCCTGATGGCTGCCTCAGTGCCAGTGAGCTCTCGTGCTATATATATTTTAACGTTACAAGGAAGGCGAGGCCATTAACAAATAGAACTCACGCGCAGTCTCATGGAAGGTAGATAGAGGTTGTAGCACGGTATAAGCGATTAGGTTTACCAATAAAAAAAATTGGGCAAGTGCGAGTCGGACTCGCGCA
This sequence comes from Apotomis capreana, assembly GCA_947623375.1. Taxonomy (NCBI): domain Eukaryota; kingdom Metazoa; phylum Arthropoda; class Insecta; order Lepidoptera; family Tortricidae; genus Apotomis; species Apotomis capreana. Next base: position 4,527,761 of record OX392517.1, on the reverse strand, counting down.
CCGAGGGTTCCGTACAAACACTTTTCATCCTTAAGTGGTTAAGTTAAGTTTGCACCTGGTATGTATAGCGCCCCATACAAATGAGGTGCAAAGTTAACGCAACCAACCCGTTTGTTGTGTGGGAGCCCCCCTTAAATATTTATTTTATTTTATTTTTAGTATTTGTTGTTATAGCGGCAATAGAAATACATCATCTGTGACAATTTTAACTGTCTAGCTATCACCGTTCTTGAGATACAGCCTGGTGACAGACGGACGGACGGACGGACGGACGGACGGACAGCGAAGTCTCAGTAATAGGGTCCCGTTTTTACCCTTTGGGTACGGAACCCTAATAATAGTGCGTGGAATCCCTCCGCGCGGAAGAAGTGAAACTTCGTAATGTGGAAATGAACATAAGAAGGGGTAGAAATTGATTTTTGGTGAACTCATATTGTTTCTTGAAGACAAACATCTTCACTCTCGCTCTGTCTCTTTCTATTTCTACTTGGGTAATACTTATTGAAGTGAAACTTCTAATGCGACTTCCAACAAGGTTGCGTTAAACGTTTAACGCTACAGTGGAGGGTGTAGGAAAGCACTGTTGCGTTAAACGTGCAACGCTCCTGGGGAGGGGGAATAGAAAGAGACAGAGCGAGAGTGAAGATGTTTGTCTTCAAGAAACAATATGAGTTCACCAAAAATCAATTTCTACCCCTTCTTATGTTCATTTCCACATTACGAAGTTTCACTTCTTCCGCGCGGAGGGATTCCACGCACTATTATTAGGGTTCTGTACCCAAAGGGTAAAAACGGGACCCTATTACTGAGACTTCGCTGTCCGTCCGTCCGTCCGTCCGTCCGTCTGTCGCCAGGCTGTATCTCAAGAACGGTGATAGCTAGACAGTTGAAATTTTCACAGACGATGTATTTCTATTGCCGCTATAACAACAAATACTAAAAATAAAATAAAATAAATATGGGGGGCTCCCATATAACAAACTTACCTACAGATAATGGTACGGAACCCTTCGTGCGCGAGTCCCACTCGCACTTGGCCAGTTTTTAATTATTTCATAACACCGACAGATGTAACTGATGCGTATAATACCGTCTTCCGCGCTATATTTAGTTCAATAAGTAATTGTAGTTTTATTAAAATTAGCCTACTGATGTTGCTTGTGCCCTTGCAGGGCGTCACATGTATCCCTTGACTTATTTATAAATCCACCCATGTCTGTAATGAGATATGCTATAAATGTTCATCATCATCATCTCAGCCATAGGACGTCCACTGCTGAACATAGGCCTCTCCTTTGGACTTCCATATATACCGGTTGGAAGCGACCTGCATCCAGCGCCTTCCGGCGACCTTTATAAGGTCATCTGTCCATCTTGTAGGTGGACGTCCTACGCTGCGCTTGTTGGTCCGAGGTCTCCACTCGAGCACTTTTCGGCCCCATCGGCCATCTGCTCTGCGTGCTATGTGGCCTGCCCATTGCCACTTCAACTTGCTAATCCGGTGAGCTATATCGGTCACTTTAGTTCGTCTACGGATTTCCTCATTTCTGATTCGATCACGTAGAAACACCCCGAGCATAGCCCTCTCCATTGCTCGTTGAGCGACTTTGAGCTTTGAGATGAGGCCGATAGTGAAAGACCACGTTTCGGTGCCGTAAGTCATCACTGGTAACACACATTGGTTGAAGACTTTCGTCTTGAGGCACTGAGGTATGTCGGACGAAAAGACATTGCGTAGTTTCCCGATAAATGTTCTAATACAATAAAATTTGCTGAAAATTTGGCAAATTTTAAGGACAACTTTTATCCATCAGGATATGTACCCTACATTTTCTAATTTGCCCCCCAAATCTGGCCCACATGTTTCAAATTACTTGATTTACTCTACGTTACTTTACACGTCCATGTTTGGGTTATCGATTTACATATATACGTGTACCAAATTTCAACTCATTCGGTCCAGTAGTTTCGGAGAAAATTTGCTATGATTATAGTAGGATCACTCGTGTGTCAGTGTCAGCCCGTCCGTCTGTCATAGCCAATTTGCTCCGAAACTACTGGACCGATTGAGTTGAAATTTGGTACACATATGTTAATTGATGACTCGAACATGGACGTGTAACGTAACGTAACGCAAATAAATAAATTTTGAGATAAGGGCCAGTTTTAGGGCGCAAATTAGAAAAAAATGGCATAGTATATCGTGTGACATATCAAATGAAAGGGTACATTATGAACATCTCAAATATATGTATTTAATAAAGTTAAATTAAACGGTTTTGAAGTTATTTACGAAAATGAGCAAAACTTGACGATTTCCCCACACACCCCTTATTTCCTAAAATACTGAGTCTAAAAAAAAAAGTACAGAATATAGTTCAATACTTATAAATTACAGAAACACATATAAGAAGTCTATGGTATTGAAAGTAAAGTAACACCGTTTAACTAGTACGAATATTTATATTTCGCTCAATGGCCAAATCAGCTCAGCGACACTCCATACAAAACTGAATTATGAAAGCCTTTAGCGCCAACATTGAAATATAAAAATAATTCTACTAAATTAAAACGACAACCGATTCCTTCGCGTAACAAGTCTCATAACGTCTATTTGATTAAGACGCAATAACAAATGTCATACAACCCTCAATTTGACGCAAGTTGTAAAAATCTATGGCGGAATAAAATTTTCTTGTTGTTTGGTTTGTTGTAACAAAATTATTATTATGTTATAGTAGTGTGTCAGTGTTTTATAAGAATAATGCCAGGGAAATGTACAAGAAAGTGTGAAGTTTGTGGCATTGGGAGTGTCAGAAAAAAATCCTGGCATATTTTAGCAAGATTTCCGCTTGACCTGATCAGGTAAAACTTGGTGTATTTCAGTGCCAATTTACTTTATATATATATCGTATTTGTTAGCTGTTTTACTCAGATTGTAGTAGATATCAGGTAAATACGTAAAATGATGTATTTTATCAAAAATCTAATCATACTTTAAGCAAGCAATAACATAGTGGTGTGAACAAATTATCGATAACATTTGTTGTTTTATTTTTAGGTGCCGTTTATGCGTGAAGTTGACAGGCAATGAGGACTTGGCGTATTTACCGATTAGAAAGTTAAATGAAAATGTGAAAATTTTCATAAAGCGTTTCTTTTACAGGTCCTAGGTCAACCGACTTTATGTTTACTACCTAATATGTTGCTTGAAAACAAAAACCAATGATAAACTGTTCATATACCTAGGTTATGTCAAATAAATAAACAATTTTTAAGGCGTACTTATATTTATTTTCGTAAAACCAGAACTAAAATTGACCAAAGTTATGCAGGAAGCGACCAGCATATTTATTTGTCAAAGTGACTTGTATTTTAATCAATTAATCATGTTGGTCGTTTTTTGCATTACAAAAAAATATTGCTTGCAAACCTACGCTACGAATATCGAATATTTATCGATATCGATAGAAAAGTATTATTCGTATTTGTCAAGCCCTAACAACATTGGTACCAACATACTCGTAGTAGAATTGGATTTTACTATGTTGGTACTACTGTTTTAAGTTGTTAGGTTGGTACAAAAGGCTTTCATAAGTCCGATTAGCGGCTTGTATGAAAGTGCCGACTCTTAAAACGTAGTGATTATATGCTCTTTGGGCCAAATGACTTAATTTAAAAATAGCATTGCAACGGTAAATGAAAGAGTAACAGAAATAAATTATACATTTTTAGAAAGATCATTTTCTATTCTTTACTTTTGTCATACATATTTTGGCCAAGAAGTGTGAAGTTTTTGAGATAACTAACCTTTTAGCAGAAAAAAAAAGATTAATAATTAAAAACGTTAGTATTTGATAACAGATTGCGCTGATTCTATAGGTAAGTGATATCGCTTTTGTATGTATGAAAGGTTATAGTAAATTTATTTAGAATTATTTCGTTCCTACATTTTGTATGTATCGTACACGGTTTTCTTTTAAAGTGGAAAATACCTTCGAAATTACATTCGAGGGCGCGGGGGGGCGACGCTCACCCCTGAGAGGGGGGGGAGAGTAGATAAAATTAAACTTGGCTCTATAACCTACATATCCTGATAGATAAAGGTTGTCCGTTAAGTTTGCCAAATTTTCCATACATCTATATATATATTACGCGAGGCCGATTTTTGTACATCCCATCAGATCTACAGTTATGGTCCGATTTTGATAAATGATATGTCATTAGATTCGTCTCATGCTGGAGAGGTGCATAAAACTCTTGGAATTTTAATTTTTTCCTGAAAAGGTACTGAAAAATGGATTTGAAAAAACTACTGTGCGCTAACCACGTGACATTGACCACGTGACCTGTGATCCCTATTTTGACATAAGATGACCAAATAATAATAAGCATGATTTGCTCACAAACCTGTAGTAAGTTATTCAGCATGATGAAATATTATTTTTGAGTCGGCAACATAATATCCGCAACACTTAAAACATGTACGAATATGCAAAAATAATTTTACAGTTTGTTGACAATGAATGACAGTAACCATATTCTGACAACTTTTAATGTATTTTTTATTGGGGGCTATTATGTCAATGATCTAAATTGCCAGGTTGTTTTCTTTTTAAAATGTTGGTATGAAAACTTTTTTCGCATAACTGTTAAAAATGTGGAGGAAAAAGCCGGTTAAGTGCGAGTTGGACTGGTGCTCGCAAGACTAGAAACACTAACCGTCATTCAAGAATAGATTATTTTAATAGGCGAGTTTTACAATAAATCAAAGCAGAAAAAATGTAGTAAAACTAATTTAAACGTCATTTAAATAAGTAAATTTATGATAGATTATTAATAATAAATATGATTATATAAGTCCATCAAAAAAATAATTTCAAGGAAAATGGCATGAGTTATGGTAAATTAAATGGTATTTTACAAGAAAAAACTTAGTCCTTCCGCTTGCATGTCGACCGGATGGGAAATGTGGTCGAGTTGAGAATATGGACGACTTGACAATGTAGCTAAGTTGGGAATGTATCTACATTGGTAATATGGATGAGTTGGTAAAATGGACGAGTTGGAAATGTGGTCGAGTTGAGAATATGGACGACTTGACAATGTAGCTAAGTTGGGAATGTATCTTCTACATTGGTAATATGGATGAGTTGGTAAAATGGACGAGTTGGAAATGTGGACGAGTTGAGAATATGGACGAGTTGGCAATGAAGACGACTTGGTAATACGGACGAGTTGGTGATATGGAAGATTTGGCAATAAAGACGAGCTGATAATAAGGACAAATTGGTATTGTAGACGAGTTGGGTGTATCGTCGAGTTGGGAATATGGACGAGTTGAAAATGTGGATGAGTTGGCAATGTGGATGAATTGGTAAAATTGACAAGTTGGGAACATGGACAAGTGGGCAATGTGGACGAGTTCGCATTATGGACGAGTTGGCAATGAAGACGAGTTGGTAATAAGGACAAGTTGGTATTGTAGACGAGTTGGGTGTATCGTCGAGTTGGGAATATGGACGAGTTGGAAATGTGGATGAGTTGGCAATGTGGATGAGTTGGTAAAATTGACAAGTTGGGAACATGTACAAGGGGACAATGTGGACGAGTTCGCATTATGTACGAGTTGGCAATGAAGACGAGTTGGTAATACGGACAAGTTGGTAATATGGACGAGTTGTCAATGTGGACGAGTTGGGAATATGGACGAGTTGGAAATGTGGATGAGTTGGCAATGTGGATGAGTTGGTAAAATTGACAAGTTGGGAACATGTACAAGGGGACAATGTGGACGAGTTCGCATTATGTACGAGTTGGCAATGAAGACGAGTTGGTAATACGGACAAGTTGGTAATATGGACGAGTTGTCAATGTGGACGAGTTGGGAATATGGACGAGTTGGGAATGTGGATGAGTTGGCAAAATGAACAAGTTGGGAACACGGACGAGTGGGCAATGATGACGACTTGGTAATACGGACGAGTTGTCAACGTGGAAGAGTTGAGAATTTGGACGAGTTGGGAATGTGGATGAGTTGGCAAAATGAACAAGTTGGGAATATGGACGAGTTGGCAATAAAGACGGGCTGATAATAAGGACGAGTTTGTATAGACGAGTTGGGTGTATCGTCGAGTTGGGAATGTGGACGAGTTGGAAATGTGGACGACTTGGAATTTTGGACGAGTTGGGCCTATGGACAAGTTGGAAATGTGGACGAGTTGTATTTGTGGACGAGTTAGCAATATGGACGAGTTGGCATTGTTGATGAGTTGGAAATGAAGACGAGTTGGTATTGTAGACGAGTTGGGTGTATGGACGAGTTGGTAATGTGGACGACTTGGCATTGTGGACGAGGTGGGAATATGGACGAGTTGGAAATGTGGACAAGCTGGCATTGTGGACGAGCAAGTAATATGGACGCGTTGGCATTGTGGATGAGTTGGGTTTATGGACGAGTGGGCAATGTGGACGATTTGGCATTGTGTACGAGTTGGGAATGTGGACGAGTAGGAAATATGGGCGAGTTGGAAATATGGACGAGTTGGAAATGTAGACGAGTTGTATTTGTGAACGTGTTGGCATTGTGGACGAGTAAGCAATATGGACGCGTTGGAATTGTGGACGAGTTGGGTATATGGACGAGTTAGCAATATGGTCGAGTTGGCATTGTGGACAAATTGGGAATATGGACGAGTTGCCAATGGAGACGAATTGGCAATATAGACGAGTTGGCAATGCAGATGAGTTGGGTGTATGAACGAGTTGGCAATGTGGACGTGTTGGGTGTGTGGACAAGTTGGCATTGTGACCCAGATGATAATACAGACGAGCTGACATTGGGGACCAGTTGGCAATGTGGAATAATTAACATGTTACCCTAACATGCGAAACTTGATGGTAGAAATAACCTACAATGAAGCAAATTTCAAAAAATCGACGCTCTCAAGAATAAATCATATTTGAATTAATGACGTCTGGCTGATCATTCTTATTCTCATTCAAAATAAAATTTGACAAATTCTGCTGTCAACAAAACAAATTGATTGTATAAGGCTTCCGTTTTTACCGACTTTGGTAAGGAACCCTAAAATTAGAGACTTGAGAGTATAGATAGCAGCATCTCCCTCACTCTTCTGTCAGACACTATTTCAATGAGAGGAAAGACGAAAGTTTGAATTTGGAATTCGGGTATTAGGCCTTCAGCTCTAAATTTATTGAAAAAATATGTCTTAATATTCTTTTTTCAAACATTTTTAGCTAATTTAAATATTGGATTTTATTTATTACACATATTGACACATTTTTTTTTGTTTTTTTTTTTTTTTTATGGTGGAGTACCTATTGTTGGTCAGTTATTTATTTATATTAGTAAATAGGGTTTGATTAAGTATAACCTAGCGTAAAAATTTCAAACACAATGTGTAATTGTTATTGAATAAATGATTGATGATGATGACATGGCAGCACCCATATTAAGAAAATTTGCACGATCTATTGAATATCATTAAAAAAACAAGCATTGATAATAGTGGTTTTTCGTGTATTTATAAACGTTTCATACTCTCTATTTCATACAATTGAGTTTATTTAACATTTTTTATTATCACTTTTTTTAAGTATTTACGATTCTAAATGAATACATAAACAGTTACGCACTACATGATTTCCTTTTTAAAACCTGCGTAGTGAGTGCCCAAATCTGTCGTTTCGATTCATGTGCTTTTTCTGGAAATTGATAGAAATCGATCAAATCGATAAATTTATGTCCTGAAGAAAGAACAACACTACCAATCTTATGTTCGGTCCTATGAAAATATGTCAATTATTTTTTAAGATATGGGATTATTTTTATGAATTATTTTTTTCCATAAATCGAATAATATGCATTTTATTTGTGAAACAGATCAGCAGATCACATGTCATTAATGCACAAGTTATTTTTACAAGAGTTAAAAAGTTGGCACGATGAAGCTGGCAGTTGGCTATCAGGCCTGGGTCAATTTCCCAAGCAGTATTTTTTGATGGCAAGACTGAAAACGCAGGTGCAGAAAGGTTGAATAATAAAGTACCATTTTTTTTCGGAAACAGCCCGCCATTGTCTACCTCGGGCAACAGCTAAAATTTAAATATTAATATATATAATAATTTAAAAAAATATATTTAGACCAAATTTCTCATCAAGGTGGGTTGTCCCCAAGCCGGTTTTGTTTGTAAAATGCCGGGTAAGTCAAATACTATGCATGACAAACAAAATCTGTTACCATTATTTTATTACCATATAAATAGGTATCGAAAAAAACACATTACCCCTTATATATCTCCTTTGTATACCCTTGAATAAGTGCATATACGTTTGTCCCGAGAAAACTTCTCATTACCGCCGACAATGTTTCGAACCGATTTATTTCCCAAATTTGATCAAGTACGCCCCCCATCTCCCGCGCACTTCAAAGAATTAGTCAAGCTGCGGCGCTCGACGAGGCTGGTTGTGTATAGTGGCAATACGTTGGCTTGTGCAAACGTGAATATTTCATCGCGGTGGACAGGGGACAAAAAAAATGTCATTCCGGAGTTTGTTATAGTTTCTTTATTTTTTAACTGCGTGGTTTGAAATTTATATATATCAGGTAAAGTACACTCGCCATTACAAGAGTTGAATTAGTTTTAGAATATAGGGCTTACTTTTTTTTTAAGAAATAAAAATATGTCGTGTTTCTCATTCCACCATTCTCATTCCGGTGTTTCCGGTGTAGTAAAATGACTTTAAACCCCACCAAAATGAGGAAAGCACCGGAATGACATCAAAAGTAGCTTCACTTTTCATAAATATTGTTGAAATAATAATTTTTTTTTATTTTGTTTTTAATACCATACTAAGATATATGTTTATATTATTATGTAATGCCAATATAATATATATTACGAATATAAAAAGTAAAATTACTTTCATAATATGCTACTTTTCTTTCATTCTGGTGTATGAAATTTCATTGCGGTGCACTTATTTTATCATCCTGGTGTACATTTATCATTCCGTTGTGTGTTTCATATTCGATCTCGAATATCTCGAAAACTATTTCAGATTTCAGGGTCCCTTTTACATATGTTTAATAATATAGTCTAAAGTATCTCTTCACATTTAAAAAACTTAAAAATAATCAAAAATAAAGAATCACACCGAAATGATACAAAAAATGCGTCTTGTTGAAATTGACCCGCCTAAGCTCTAGCCTGGCATGTTTTACCGTTTTTAAAACATAATTTTAACGTGTTTTTTTACAGTATTTATTCTTCGTTCGCCAAAAACTTATTTTCTGTAACACTACCGGTTTTCCATATTCTAGCGGCGGTTCGACGCCGCAACGGGCCTCTAGTTTCAATCTAATTTTCTTGAACTAATTGACTGCATTTTACGCTAATTATTGTCAGAGGTTTTTACTTTGTCTACTTAATAGGAAATTTCGCGCTCTGCTACACTGAATTCTGAATAAAATTAAGTATAGAGATAGACACGGTTCTTTGGCAATCTTGGCAAAAGTTGTCTTGCGTTACACATATAGGTATATATATATATATATCTATATCACCATTGTAGTCCCCGTATTCTTATATTGATTACAAAGGGAGGACTACACTATTGCCACTTTTTAATTTCTACTCTTTTTGGTCTGACTGTAGGTCCATACGATCTTATGCAATCAATACATTGCTATGGTTACACCAGGGGGGGTATTCGACCAATTTTAGAGATATAATGGAGATCTCTCCTTTTCATCGCCATCCGTCACTTTTGACGTGTGCCTACTTGACAAGTGGCGATATCCCTAGGACATCGCAACTTCGTCAATTCGGACGCGCAAAATTTTCGTTTCTTTTGTATGTGACGGCATAAATAACAGGCGCTTACTTTAAATTGACCGCGTAGTACGTGAAATTAGTCCGTTACGTTTCGTTCAAAACAGAAATTTATATACATGAATAACATTTTTAACAATCATTATCTCCTTCGTATTTCCAAAATTGAGATGAGATATGTCACTTTTAAGCTCATCGCATTTAAATGACAGTTCAATGGCGATATAACTGATGTTATCTAATGGAGATTTGATGTTTGGCGATATCTCAAACGGCATTATATTATAGTACTCAATAACTAGTACTCAATAACCGTGTTTTTTATTTGCGTTAACTTCCAGAGCACAATTTTCTAATCTAATTAAGTAAATTTAAATACTTAAAAGAAACTAATGTCCGTTTGTCCGTTTTTAATAAATTTAAGATTTTAATTTAAAACAGTGTAAAGTCTTGTTAATCCATCTTGCATGCATCTTTTCGCCATCGTTCTACGCGACAATCTTTTCATCTTCATAAGATGATGAAGGTGAGTGGACAAAAGTGGAAAATCCTAAGAAACATGAGTTATACTCTAACAATCTGGAGAAAATAGAACTATTTATTTCTAGCAAAAATAAGTTACCTAAACCATTTGCTATTGCAAAGGTCTAAAATGAACCAACAGTGTTTCATAAACATGTAGACTATGCCAGGGAAGTACTGGTATTACAAAATTTAAAAGCTTATGCGAAAGAAATATCTTTATTAGTAAACAATAATAATCAATATTTATATAAAATTTCTAGGAGGTGCGCGCCGAATTTGTGATCTTTACCGTAGACGGATAAAAGATGGTTATAGGATACTTTTTATTAAAAAGTATCCTATAACCATCTTTCTATCCCTGTACTAAAATTGTCCAGGCGTGATACGAGGACAAGGGAAATTATGAAAACAGATGGCGCCTCGCACGGTGCCGCGCGCACTCATATAAAACAAATGACGATCCTGCATTACGCTATTTTAAGATTTTTCCCTAAATCACCCCTTTCTATAGAAAAATTATGTACAATACAAATGTAGAATTTTATAATAGTATAGATGTAATAATAAATACGCCTTGTCATCTATAACAGATGATTTAAGCAGCATCGCGGCAGCTCTTGTCCTCGTGACTTAATAGTCCTATTCGGGACTGAATACCTCGGCCGCATTCCCGGCAAGTGTAATGCACCCCCAGGTGGACGGGGGTTGACGGCCCGACCGTGACGTCTCGTGCGTTTCTCCCTCAGCACCCCAAACCAGGTTTAGATGTAATACTTAGGTATATGAAACAAAATAAAGGACCTAATTTTTTTTATTTTTATTTATTGAAATTAGATTAGAAGTCGTGGCTGGACCGTTATTAAAACCTCTTTGTCACCTCACCCCGAGTCTTTCCTTCCTCGGACTACTCCATTAAACGGATATGTCTACTCTTATTGTTATCAGCACCTTTAAACACAACTGTCATACGCGACTATTTCTAGCACGAGATAATTACCCGTCTCTTTCTGTGCAGTAATGTGAGAGAGTGACGGGTAGCGCTACCCCGGACGACGAGAGTCGCGAAGCACAGTTGTGCTAGATGGGCAGATATGCTAAAAATAAAACTATCAAATAGGGAAAATATACACACTTATTAAGACTTAGGTACATTTGAATTTTACCAACATACATATAAGTTGCTTACGAGTAAGAACTATATTTTCGCTTCTCATTACTAAGGCTTAAAAATAATTGTATTTAAGTACCAAAAATACAAAAATCGTTTAGTCAAGATAAGCACAAACTTTTATTATAATTATTTATTAATAAATAATCAGTAATTGTAAAGGAATACAACAACGGAATAAATACCTATATTTTCCTGAATGTATCAGTTAAAACATATCTGGTCGAACTAATAATAAGATTTGAGACATTGCAAACAGAAAACGCATGAAGTTATTTTGATTTGCTTACAATCATGTTATGTCCATGGGTATTCCAAACGTAAGAGACAATTTAAACTAGCAATGAGTAGATACCTAACTATTATCTCGACAAAAAATATTATAAAATCGATTTAAATATATTTTAAATAAAGTACCTGTACAGTTAAATATGTCATTATTATATAAAATAATTTACAAGCTTATTCTAATTTAGGCATAGATTAAAACTAGGATAATGCAGAATGGATGGTTTGTATTTGTTTTACCGCAGTGGTGCAGTTACCACTCTAGCTCGCCCGGCATATATTTCTCGATCAAACTTTCGTAGTAGGGCCACAGCGCTTCGATGTCGGGGATCGCGCCGCTCTTCGTGTACAGATCATATTTGCTGTCAGAAGAGAGAATATAGCAATCAATAACCTTAAATAAGTAGTACCAGTAGTAAGTAGTGTATTCATGTTATGGGCATGTGATGCGAAGAGACGAAAGCCACGTAACCAGAAATGCGTTAAGCATGAATGTGGACGGATTTTGAAGAAGAGAAAGAAAAGACCAAAGAAAAGATGGATGAATAGACATGTTGCCTAATTTTTTTGAGGATGTCAATCGATTCTATTTTTTATTGTGATCAAATGTCTATATGGGTCTGACTACACTTAAACTGCTCTAAAAGTCAGAAATGACCGTCAAAGTTCAACATTCCTACGTAGCGCTAAAAACGCTCCATACAAAAGGCGTCCAGGCTAGTGACGTCACAGGCCGGTATAGGTACCAATAATTGTATGCAGAAATTAAGAAATTTGCCATTTTCACCGTGAAAAAGTGCGTTTAAGTTCATGGTTGTCATACAATTATTGTTTTGTAAAATTATGAGGATTCTGACACATTTTCAAAGTTTATCATAAAATTTGCGTACCTTTGAAGTCACATATTTCCAATAAAGATTTATTTTTCTATATTTTTTTTTGTTTCGTGATATATTTTGCTAATTTTATTCATATAAGTACAGTACGCTGTAGAATTCAACATCAGTCAACATGTCTATTGTATGAAAGATGATATATTTAACTTATAAGAAGGGAGTAAACGACGAGATGACGAGTAATAGGGAAGAATGGAGAAACAAAACATGCTGCGCCGACTCCAAATGGATAGGAAAAGGGCACAGGAATGATGAAGTATTACCAGTAGTACCTAGGTATGCTTGTAGTTGTATCTATCTCAGTATGGCTTTCAGGGTCCAATAGGCATGACGAATAAAAAAATTTTGAGGAATATCTGTTCAAAATATATATGGGGATCAAATATATGTATGGGACTAACTACACTTAGACTGCTCTAAAAGCCAGAAATGACTGTTACATGTTCAACATTCCTACGTGATTCCTACGGAGCGCTAAAAACGCTCCATACAAGTGGCAACCTACATGTGACGTCCTTATATGTAATGGTCAATATTTGTATGGAGACAATAATTAATTTGCCTTTTACATCGTGAAAAAGTGCGTTCAAGTTCATGGTTGTCGTACAATTATTGTTTTGTTAAATTATGCGGATTTTGAAAACAATTTCAAAATTTTATCTTCTTCTATATATAAATCAATTGCTGTTCGTTTGTCTCGCTAAAACTCGAGAACGGCTGGGCAGATTTAGCTGATTTTGGTTTTGAAATGTTTGTCGTAGTCCAGAGAAGGTTTAAACGGTGAGGTATTAGCGGCTTACTGACACAGACCGAATTCCACGCGGCCGGAGCCGCGGGCTCAGCTAGTTTTGGATGTAAAGAAAAAATCTTAATATTAGCGTACCTACTTTTGAAGTCACATATTTAAAAAATATTATGTTTTTGGACTTTTTTTCTTTGTTTCATAACATATTAAGCTAATTTTATTCATAACTACAGTATGCTGTAGAATTTAACATCTGTCATCAACCCAATTTTAGTCAGCGATGGTGTTGCGAAGAAGAATGGATTTCCTCAACAACGCGGTGTAGAAAAAGATAAACTTACTTGAATTCTAGCACGGTCTTGAGAATCTCCTCGTCTCCCGGCGCCAGTAGGTGCTTGTAGTCGCCGCCGGCGTGCCACGGGTAGAACGAGTGGTATCTGCAACAAAAGATAAAAGTATAAGCAATAAGCATAATATATTCAAGAGTGCTTCAAGATCAATGGATGGAATAAAATCTGTTAGAAAGCCTCAGAATTTCACTGCGAGGTAAAATAAGGTCTGGGAAAATTGGGTAGTAACCTCGGTAAAAAAATTATGTTATTATGGCGCAACAGGGTGTTTTCAACCCACGCCATATTGCGGATGTTTAGTGATACTCATTTATTTTAAATTTTTGGAAACTGACGTTGAAAGTCGGTGAATATCAAATATGAACTATATATTTCGCAAATTACAAGTTTTTTTTTTGCATGCACGTATTTGGCGCTACGATGCCACAGACAGATACACAGATACCCCTTTATTTCGTCGGGGGTTCAAAAAATAAGGGACCGGTTAGTATAATCATGACACTTTAAGTCACCGGGCTGGGCAATATTTAAATTAGTAGCAGTTCAAGCAGATACCTGATCATGTGGAGCCCCTCCTTGGGGAACTTGCACTTGTTGTGAGCAAGCATGCGGTAGAGGTACTCGTCGTGGCCCCAGGATATCATCAGCTGCTCCAAGCCGCAGTTCGGCTTGTACATCCCGTACTTGGTGCTGCAAAGTAAGGTAAGGTATCATAAAACATGTCCTAAATATATCAGCGACCTCCAATGGATATACTCGCAACTGTGGGAAGATTGTGATAATGATATGTGGGTACCTTTAAATTAGTCTTTGTCTCGAACTGGTGTTTGATTCACGTATTCCAATACATATCTTCAACATGGCGCAGTCGGTAGGATTTTATACTAGGACTTAGGATTATATCCTCCTTCCCTTCGTATTGTACATGTTGCTTTGGTTGTCTACCGTTTACATTTGTGTTTAGCACTCATTTACTCAAAGGTTAACTGGAAGAGATCCCTTAAAGTTCACCTTTGTACATGTTTTTTTTTTGTTTTAATGTATTTTTGTTTTTAGGGTTCCGTACCTCAAAAGGAAAAAACGGAACCCTTATAGGATCACTTTGTTGTCCGTCTGTCCGTCCGTCTGTCAAGACCCTTTTTCTCAGGAACGCGTGGACGTATGAAGCTGAAATTTATATCAATTACTCAGGTCTACTGTCCCTTGAAGCTGTGAAAAAATCAAACTTCTAAGCCAACGCAATCAAAAGATACAGCCGTTTATGCCGCAAATTTTCGACACTTGCAAGGGAATCAAAACCTACAGGGTGCTTCCCGTGAACTCAGAATCTTGAAATTTGGTACGAAGCAACGTCTTATAGCATAGATAAAGGAATAATTACGAAAACCATAAATTTTTTTTTTAATACCTAACTTTGCACCTAATTTGCAAATTTTCGACACTTGCAAGGGAATCAAAACCTACAGGGTGCTTCCCGTGAACTCAGAATCTTGAAATTTGGTACGAAGCAACGTCTTATAGCATAGATAAAGGAATCATTACGAAAACCATAAATTTTTTTTTAATACCTAACTTTGCACCTAATTTATATGGGGCGCTATACATACCAGGTGCAAACTTAACTTAACCACTTAGGGATGGAAAGTGTTTGTACGGAACCCTCGGTGCGCGAGTCCGACTCGCACTTGGCCGGTTTTTTTGTTTACAATAAAGTGTTTACATACATACATATTACATACTCGTATATATACTATCAGGCAGCACAAATGCATGGTTAGGCCATGTGCAGCTATGCCATTCTGCAGCTCATAGTAGTACTGAAGCTAGTTGAGATATAATTAATAGAATAAGGAGAGAAAATTTAATTTTATTTTTCCTCATGAGTTTGCTAGTAAAACGATTATCACAAAACATAAAATTTTGTTCAAAATAGTATTTTATGCAACAATTGTATAAGAGGGGGCAAAAAACGCGAGTGTTATGGGTTACGATGTGAGCGTAGCGAACATCGTAAGAAAGATGCCACGAGCGTTTTTTGACCTACTTATACAACGTTGCATACAATACTTTTTCTACGACTCGACATTTTAATAAATAAAATGCAAATAAACAACAAAGAAAATAAATACATGTTCCTGCTCGGAACCAACGAAAAAAAAATAGTCTCTGATAAACTTTTTTTTTATTTGCATCCATCTGTCAAAGAAATATGAATTATGAACTTATACCTAAAGGTACGTTCACTATACTATACATCCATGCACAGAGCATAAAACTATTTTTTTAAGTTGGCAGCAATGCATTACAACAATAAGTTTTTTTTTTAATTGCAAATAGTGTGAATGCAGCTGTTTATTTTGTAATCTGTGGTACTAAGTAATGCTTTTTTGGCGACATTATAACATCGTTTAGCAGAGTTTTTTTGGGCAGTAGAGTATAGACTTTTACAGACTTTCATAATTTATGTCTTTATATTAGAGTTAGTAACTGTATAAATGACAGAAAAAGTACTGGAGTAGAAAAAATATATACTAATGACTAGCTGCGCCGCGCAGTGTTACCCGCTCATCCCACGGGAGCTCTACAGGATAAAAAGTAGCCTGTGTGTCAGCTACCACCATACCAAATTCTTTAACAATTGGTCCAGCCGATAAGTCTGGAGAAGTAACAAACATGCACATTAACACACACACAAACTATCGCCTTTATAGTATTAGTGTGATAGCTTGACAGACTAATTCGTGACACTCGAATGGTGAAATGAAGTGCGGGGGCCGCCTGACACTCCACTCCCTATTGTATAGCATTCCTCTCACCCCGCTGAATGAATTTGCAAACATATAAATAAGACTAATGAGGAAAAATGACCGGTGCCATTTGTTCTTGATATAGTTGGCGCCGTTCTGTGTTTGGATACATCTATTTGTGAGTGGACGAAACCTGTGCTGTGGATGCTGTGATATGTATTTTGCTAGGTTCTGTGTTTGAACTCACTTGTATTGAGGATTGTAGGTGTCGGGGTTGTCCTTGAAGCTGTCGTCTCCATACGCGACGGTGGAGCCCCACTTGCAGCCCACCACGAACGTGTCTCCCACCACGCACCACTGCGGCTCACCGTAGAACGCCATCACCTCAAGATTATACGGAGACTTTGGAATAGTGTCAGTTTTGAAACAGAATTAAGCATGTAACAGGAGCAGACGCGGTATCTTTAATATTTAGGGATGCGTAATGAATTAAAAAAAATCAAAAAGCTTCAAAATTATTTTTATAGATAGGAAATAACCCCTCTCATTCTTAGAACAAAGTTAGATAGGTAAAGGCTTTCTAACTTTGTTCTAAGTAGTTTGAAATATAAAATACAAAAAATGACAATATTTTTCTCGTCCCTGTACGGCCAGGGATGGTTTCGAATTGTGCCGTTGTAATAGATAAGCAGGTAAGCAGCCATACAGTGCATGAGCTGACAGCATGTGATTAAAGTTTATACCTGTCTCGCTTGCTTTTACGCGATAGAGATAAGAACCTCTCAACTAGAAAAGTTCCGTTCAATGATTTAACCGACTTTATATGCAGCGATATATAATATAGTATATGACACCTGGAAAAACCTTATTAACTAGCCTTACCTTTCCAACATCATGGATCAGTCCAACCAGATGCATCCAGTCCTTATCAGGGTGCTCTTCACGGATACGTTCAGCTGTCTGGAAGGCGTGCACGATGTTTGGCAGATCCGTATCAGGGTCGGATTCGTCCACCAACTCATTCAGACGGATCAGGGCATCCTTCACGGTGGACTTGAAGAGGTTGAACTTCAGCCACTTCTCCATTTTCGCTGGAATATTTGGGAGTTGTTTAATTAGTGGACATTCATGACAACCGACAGGCCTAGATTTACATTAAGGATACTAGAAACTAACTGCCCAGGGTGGAAATGGACACCATCTTAGGTAGTCTACAGCGTCAACAGTGCAGTCCCTCATTTAACTTATTGATCTGTCTCCATTTGTCCCGGCCCATCGTTGCCCTCATCGCCTGGTACAATTCGCTTGAGGAGGTTGCTTCTTTGACTTGATCAGACCACCTGGTTGGTGGACGGCCTCGGGCTCTCTTGCCTTCGATGCTCCCAACCACGACCAGTTTTTCAAGACCCTCTTCGCATTTATTGACCAAAGTACACGCCGCGACGCTGCAAACAGATGGCGGACAGCCGTGTTTTAATATTTAGTTGACCAGAGAATAGACACATTAGTACGTTTGGCCGTCCAGGGTATCCTGACCATTCCTGCTCGATTGCGTCCTTTCTTTGTCGCTCTCGGACTAATATGGTCCATGTTTCCACTCCATACATGAAAATGGGAAAGATCAGGACTAACATACCTAGTACGAAGTCGAGGCACTGATGGGTGTGCATCTCGTAGTAAGTCCGTCGCACACGCTCCTTGATTGGGTCGTTCACGTCGATGGTGAAGTCACGGAAAGCGGATACGGGTTTGTCGTCGTACACCTTCTCAGGTCGCAGCAGTTGCGACGGGTCGATGATGGTAGGGGCGGTCTAGAATGAGATTTGAACTGAACAACATTTTATTTATATAACCTGTTAATAAAAATGTTATTTTTAGTAAGCAGGGTTTACTTCTAGGAAAGCGACGCTTCCAATGATCTATGATCGCTCCTATTCCATCGCTATACTGCCGTTCCTTCTTTTTTTTTTAACTTGGTGGCTTTGCGTTCGTTCGTTACAGAAATACTAAGCCTCCTATGATCCTATTAGAATCTTACCAGGAGGTCGGATAAATTTTGCTTGGTTACACAATAAAAACTTGTAAGAACAATGAATTAGAACTTTTAGCATGAACCGTACAAGGAATGTAAAACTTACAGTTTTCATCATCTTTAAGGGATCAGCAGTTGGCGGCTGTCAACAACTTAATGTTTAATGTCTTGAGCTCACAGATCTTTAAATGCTTCTGTTTTCTGATAAGGGAGGTCAAGTGTTGTGCATCGCTATACTGCGCGATGTCCGTTTAGTATGCTGCCGTGCTAATTAAAAAAGGCGTTTGTCTTATGCATTGTGTAGCTAACGTACAACCTTTTGGAATGTGTAAGTAAATAGAAAATTGTCTTGTGTCTGTCTGTTCGATGTAGCTTTTAACATACCTTAATCCTCTTTAGGCTGCTGATGTTGTAAGAGTCCTTGCAATGGCCACTGTTTACCTTGATTTCTCCTAGTTTGGGGGCCGCCCAGGGGGGGTTTTCAAAGTGTCCGGGAAAAACTCGGACACTTTTAAATGAGAATGACAAATAAACCGTTATTGTTATAGGAATATTATTTTCGGACGCGTCCGGGAAAAAAATGAGATTTACGCCAAATGTCCGGGTTTTTTTAATTATTGTCCGGGTTCGGCGAATTTAGAGATGGCAGCCCTGCCTCGGTTTAACATCTTCTTTACATTATAAGTAGGATTTACGAAAAAAAAATACTTACTGTTGAGCTTCTTTCGGCTTTCTTCTCAACAACGGTCTCCTCTTGGGAAATGCCGGTAGATAGATTCACAATCGGACTTGTAAAAGTGCCCTCGTTGCCTACTTACTGAATAAATTATTTCATTTCATTTAAAATCAATTTTCTATGGAGAAAGGTCATTATTTCAAGAATTGTTATTACAAAACGGGACTTAATAATCGCGTTCAGAAAGTTTATTCAATTACCTCGATGTTTCGAACGTGATGTTACGTTCATACGGACATAACGGACTTAGCACCGCGATTAAGTCCCGTTTTGAAGTTTTGTTAGAATTATAATCTCTCAGAAGTTTTGTTAGAATTATAATGTTTGAAAATCGTGTACCTAAGACTTGTGCGCATGTTATGCTCTCAGTAACAATAAAATTGCTTCAATAATATATTTGCCAGCATTTATGCTGAGGTGTGGCCTTTTCGTGGCATACACGCATCAACGATTTCATTATATTTTAATATGTGGGTCGTTCTCAAAATATTTGCACCGCCACCTGTCACCAGGTTTGTCTTAGAAGAAGTTTTTTACACCGCATTATTTTAAATATTCAATTATCATCACATATCTAAAGACACTTTTTACATAGAGGCCAAATGCTTTCAATTAAAAGTAAAGTATATTAATAGACAAAAAAACGATTTAAAACTAGGTTTTGTCGGTCACTTGCCGTGTCCCAACGCGAGGTACTCATGTTTCGTTGTATTAAAAACATATACATTACCGACTTAGCTTAAGTTCAGTACTCCATTTTATTTTCATATATGATGAAGATTGAATACTACCATATCGAATAATAATACTATGCTTATTTTGTAAATTATTTGCAATTTAAGTTTGTCCACGCCATTTTTTGTCGTTCACTTGTCATGAGACAAACATTACAATTGTGTGACTACTATTTCGTTTCCCCTGCCTAACCCCGCATAAATCGAGACCTTCAGTTGCCACCTAACACTGTTCCGAGTGACACGTCGTCAGTGTGCTGCACTAAAAAAATATGATACATACTCTTACGCGAGCGGGAGTTTGTAATGGGTATGTAGTCTATATTCTGCCTTCCATATTTTGGTTGACGTGTGTACTATTGCATTCATTTTAATTTATAACGCGTAAAGTATGGTCTAATTTTATGTGTATAAATATGCAGTTCATCAACGAAATACTTTATTTGTTTTGATGACATAACTGTCATTTTGTCCATCATCTGTATGTCGTTCACTTGTCTATAAAAACAGGTGAACGACACATACGGCAGGTGAACGACAATTATTTAAACACTTATACAAAATTATTTGAAAACCAGGTTTTATCGGTCACTCGCCGTGTCTCAACAGTCTCAACTCATGTTTCGTTGTTATAAAAACATATAAATTTCCGAAGTAGCTTAGTTTGAGTTGAGTATTCCATTTTACTTTCAAGCTGTCTTAGGAATCCTTAGCAGGCGGCGCCCGCACCAGATTTTGAAGCATCAATCCTCTGCCTGTCAGTGGCTTTGAGCGTTCAGGTTTCTGCCCCATAAAGAGATATGGAGAAGACAAGGGCACAGACGAGGTGCATGTTAGTTCGGTTAGGGATGCTTCTATCTTTCCATATTTTGCCGCGTTGGGTAATCGCTGTTTTGGCCATTCCGATTCGCCTGCGAATCTGTGGTTTCCATGTGCCTCTATTTGTGAAAATGGAGCCAAGGTACTGGAACTGATCAACAGTTTCAAACTCTTGAAGCATGTTAGTACTTTGTCGACTAGTAATGGTCGACTATCATCAGCTCGGTCTTATATTTATTAATATCGAGACCCATTTTGAGGCCGAGGTTGTTTTGAGTCATTCCAAAAGTTGGGCCACTTCTGCTTCGGTTGATGCAAAATAGGCGATGTCTACCACGTACCTTCAAGGGCTCCATATCTGTTAAATAGTATAGGGAATATTATGCATCCCTGTCCGGAACTTAAAGTTCTTGTATGTGACATCTCCTACTGACACCATTCTGAATTCAGACTCGTAAAGGCTTTATAAAGTGTTACCAGATGTGCTGGCAGCTTCAGAAAATACCTCCCATAACTTATCCCACCCAACGCAGCCAAAGGCTTTCTGGTTATCAGATGTGAAGGAAAGATGATGACGAAAACA
Source organism: Apotomis capreana (assembly GCA_947623375.1). Taxonomy (NCBI): domain Eukaryota; kingdom Metazoa; phylum Arthropoda; class Insecta; order Lepidoptera; family Tortricidae; genus Apotomis; species Apotomis capreana. The sequence goes on along the minus strand of OX392517.1, from coordinate 4,506,280 downwards.
GCAGTAAGTTACTCAGCGGGTAGGAAAGAATATGTCAAAAGAGGCAGCATCAGGATGCAGAAACGTTATTTAAATGATTCGCTGTTGAACCTTCATAAGAAATTTATAAAATCACGTGGGTATGCTTGAGTTTTGCATCTTTTTGCCGGTTATGACCTTTCTGGATAGTACAGGCTTCAAAAAACCTCCTGAGAAATGTCCTATGATATGAGAATTAAATGCTTGTTTTTTTATGCAAATTACTAACATAAGGAAAAAAGAAAAACAAAAACAATCAAAAAAGCACTATTTGACAGTTCAACGTAGATTTTATTTAAAATGTCACTTACCTGCAACCGTCGTCATTAACCTGCTAACAAATTCAGTGAAGTTGGAACATATTTGTCGCAAACCTGCACCCATTGTCGATAACTTGGTAACAAATGTCGTTTACCTGACATCGATGTCTTTCACCTGTCGACCTAAAATTTCAAACATCCATATCTTCTAAGATATTCAATTTAACTACTTCCCTCGACGTGATATCAATTGTCTGAGTATATTTCTAGCGATCCTATGAAAAATAAAAGAAGAAATCGCAACTTTAAAAAAAAATGCAAAATTAACGCAGCGGTGCAAATTTTTTGAGAACGACCCATGTGTTGTCAACTTATTGTGTATGTTAACGAATAAATTTCCATTCTATGTATTCTATATTATGTAACCCTTTCTTCGATACTTCATTTGTTATTCATTATACGTATTATCAGCGGAAAATGCCAATTCCGTGTCGATGAGAGCGTGACGCCCTCACGCTCTCATTTACGCCACCGATAAGGCAGAAAGATACTGCTTTCTCGATTCAAATCATGGTGCAAAGTTTAGACATAAGAATTGTCTTTAACTTTAAATATAGTATTATCTTTGTATTATGCGCCCCTGGTACCTGGAAACTAAAACATCTACATACTAAACTTAACACAAAAGGAACTCACTTAGCGCCCACCTACCATGGACTATGTGTTCCTGGTAGATTAGCTCTACTGAAAATCCTCCATTCGCGTAAACATGTGACTGTAACGACATACACACACACCCTCAAATCACACATACAAAAATATAAATTACACGTACAAACACACAACTTACAACACACTTATAAAGAAAGTAAACTCTTTTGAATCCACACGCTGCCTTACAACGAATACAAATTATTTATGCCTTAAAAGTTATAACTATAAAAGATCAAGATACCAAACAACACACAGTATTATAGTGCACCACCAGCCATACCTACAACTAAACCATAATAAACCCTCACACAGACAACACTTTAGTTTTTCCTTTCATTCATGATGTTGATGTCTAATCAGCTAAGTATTATAGACGAACTTGATAACATGGAAATAGCCCAATCATTTGAATGTGACATTCAGGACCTCCGTAGACACATACCACACAGCAATAATAATTTCTCAGTTATATCGCAAAATATCCGGAGCATCTATGCCAACTTGAACGATTTTCAAGTAACTATATATGTCTAAACTCGATTTCGACGCGGACATTATAATTTTAACAGAATGTCGTTTTAAGTCCAATAAAACCAGTTCCATACATGCCTAACTATAGCTCAATGGCCACCACAAACCTCTTAAATCAAAATGATGGTGTTGTTGCGTATGTAAAAACCCACTTAAACTCAACCATTGATGAAATAAAACTTGAACACGCATCGTGCCTACAAATTAGCACACACGACACGATCATACTAGGCATCTACAGATCTCCTTCTAACATCAATGCTTTAAATTTCGTAAACTCGTTAAATGAACATTTAAATTCAATAACCGCGAAGACTATTATTATTACCGGGGATATAAATATAAATCTAATTCCACGAATACTAGAACAAGGTTATGAATACAACAATAGACATAGTTACTTGAACATGTTGAGTGCGCATGGCATTCTTCCTGGTCTTTGTAAACCAACCAGGTTAGACAACTGTCTAGACCACATAATGTTAAAAATAAATAAGACGGATTCAACTGCGTATACGGCTGCCTTAAACACGTCAATTACGGATCACAAAACTACGCTTTTAATTTTATCCTTAAATTCAAATGCCAAAACCAGCCCCAAAACTATTGAAATTATTAATTACGAGACCGCTGTAAACCACTTATTAGGAAAAAATCTTGAAGCCCTCCTTCAAAGTAACGACCCTAACTTCATAATACAGCAACTTATTTTAAAAATAAATGAGTCTATAAATGAAAGTAAAAAAGTCAGCAGAATTCCTAGATCTCGAAGAACTATTAAGCCATGGATCACTCCGGGTATTCTGCGATGTATTAACAACAGAAATAAAATGCAATTAAGATTGCGCGCGGACCCGGGAAATGAGGTCTTGAAGGCCACTTTCAAGAGATACAGAAATTTTACGTCTAAATTAATCAAAAACCTTAAACGTAACTATGAGCGCGTACACTCTTAGAAAAAACTGAGAAAAACTCAAAGGCACTCTGGAGATCAATAAAAACTATAACTAATTACAAAGTAAGTAAGACTCCTAACAATGAACTGCTCAAGCACAAACCTGATCCCAATGAAGCTGTAAACTGCGTCAATGAGTTTTTCTCTAGTATCGGAAAAAAACTAGCTGCAGATATTCCTGATCATACCTGTACTTTAACCGAAGCATGTTTCACACAAACCGATACGGCGGTTTCGTCTTTTGTATTACTAGACACTGATCCCCTTGAAACTGAAAGAACCCTAATGTCTTTGAAAACTGGTAGTGCACCAGGTAGTTGATGGTGTATCCACAAAATTTCTAAAGATGTGCAAAACTTCTATCGTACCCGTAATTAGTCACCTAGCAAATGTATGTTTCGCTCAAGGTGTCTTCCCAAAACTGCTAAAACAATCGCTTATTACGCCTGTTTACAAGAGTGGTGAGAGGACAGATCCGAATAACTACAGGCCGATCTCGGTACTCACATCAATTTCAAAAGTGATTGAAAAGCTTATTAACAATAGACTAACCAACTACTTCAATAAATATAACATACTCTCTAAATCTCAATTTGGCTTTAGGCAAGGAAAATCTACCGAAGATGCTATACTAAAATTGACATCGATAGTGAGCAGTGACGTTGACAAAGGTAAAAAGTGCCTCTCTGTTTTCCTTGACCTAAAAAAGGCTTTCGATACAGTTTCTCTCCCTACTCTTGTAAGAAAGCTGGAACACTGCGGTATTAGGGGCAAACCACTGGATCTGCTGGGTGACTACCTGTGGGATCGATCTCAGAGGGTCAAAATAGGAGACCACATAAGCACTGAATCTGTAGTGACATATGGTGTCCCACAAGGTAGTGTACTAGGACCGACACTATTTCTGGTCTATATAAATGACCTCACTGACATGCTCATTGAAGATGGGCATGTCATTTCATATGCAGACGACACGGTAGTAGTATTCACGGGTGAGAAATGGGAGTCTGTCTTTGAGACAGCTGAAAGGGGCCTACATAAGATCAACTCATGGCTAAAATCCAACCTGCTTACACTAAACACTGGAAAATCTAATTACATCTGTTTCTCAAAGACTATTAGTGCCCAACCACCTCAAGAACTAAAATTAAAAATCCATAACTGCAATCTCCAGAATAACAGAACCTGTCAATGTATCCCACTAAGAAAAGTTACATCAATTAAGTACTTAAGTGTTATTATTGATCAACGTCTATCATGGCATCAACACCTAGAATATATTAATGGAAGATTAAGAAAACTAGTCTGGATATTCAAAATCCTACGACACATCAGTAGCACTACCCTACTGCAACAAATATATACTGCACTGGCACAGCCAATAATGACGTACTGCATTCCAGCATGGGGCGGTGCCGATAAAACAAAGTTTCTGGAAGTGGAAAGGACACAGCGATGCTTGTTAAAAACTATGTACTTGAAACCATTTCGGTACCCCACTACAGAACTCTATGTAGACTGTAAAGTACTTAGCATGCGCAAATTATATTTCACTTCTGCAATATTAAAGCTTCATCTGGGGGCACGGCAGTGCCCCCGCCAAGTCGAGCAAACGCGCTTGCCGGCACGCCGTAACATCCTTTTCTCGAAGCCATTCAGACCATTTTCAAACTCCCAGTATTTCATTACGGACAAAGCTAGAAGCCTGAATTTTTAATGACCAGGAGAGCATGATATAACCTAGGCATATTCCAAATTGCATTCAATTTGAACCAGTAGTTTAGAAATTATTGCCAGTCAAAGTTCCTTAATTTTGTCACTCACTGATTCACTCACTGACTCACTGATCATACGAATTCTAAGTTACTTCTAGCAGACACACAAGCTTGAAATTTCGTGCTCTATTACGGTTTGGTGTACAAATCATTAAAAAACCTAAACATTACAAAATTTCCGTGTAGTTTTCAAGTAATGCGAACGGCATAGATAAATTTGTATTTCCTTATGAACCCCATACAAAGTATACACGATTACAAAGCTAATTTTGCGGTTCACATAAATTAGATATGGGTGAATCAACTTTTAAGTGCACCTTGTTGCTATGGTTACGCAAAATTTGTCCCTCGCACAACCTAAGCATTTTTCTATGAAACAGTATGAAGATTTGGACAACGGGGACAGAGTAAACAACACAAAAAAGTTGATTCACCCATATATACTTTCAGGCATAGAATACTTATTAATTAATGAGGGAAAAGGGAAGTGAAGAGGGAAGGGGTGAAAGGGATGAAAACGGTGAAACAGTGAAAGGGGTGAAAGCGATAAAAAGGGTGAAAGGGATGAAAATAGTGAAGGGGATGAAAAGGGTGAAAGGGATGAAAACAGTGAAAGGGATGAAAAGGGCGAAAGGGATGGTTGTTGAAAGGGATGAAAACAGTGAAAGGGGTGAAAAGGGTGAAAGGGATGAAACGGGTGAAATGGATGAAAGGGATGAAAATGGTTAAAGGGATGAAAAGGGTGAAAGGGATGAAAAGGGTGAAAGGGATGAAAAGGGTGAAAGGGATGAAAACAGTGAAAGGCATGAAAAGGGTGAAAGGGATGAAAATTGAGAAAGGGATGAAAAGGGGCGAAAAGCGTGAAAGGGATGAAAAGGGGTGAAAACATTTAAAGGGGTGAAAAGGGTGAAATGGATGAAAAGGTGAAGGGATGAAAAGGGGTGAAAAGGGTGAAATTGATGAAAGGGGTGAAATGGATGAAAGGGATGAAAATGGTTAAAGGGATGAAAAGGGTGAAAAGCATGAAAATGGGTGAAGGGATGAAAAGGGGTGAAAACAGTGAAAGGGGTGAAAGGGATGAAAAGGGGTGAAAACATTGAAAGGGATGAAAAGGGTGAAAGGGATGAAAATTGAGAAAGGGATGAAAAGGGTGAAAGGGATGAAAAGGGGTGAAAACGTTTAAAGGGGTGAAAAGGGTGAAATGGGTGAAAAGGGGTGAAGGGGTGAAAAGGGTGAAATGGATGAAAGGGGTGAAAACAGTGAATGGGGTTAAAAGGGTGAAAGGGATGAAAATTGAGAAAGGGATGAAAAGGGGTGAAACATTGATAGGGATGAAAAGGGTGAAATGGGTGAAAAGGGGGTGAAGGGATGAAAAGGGGTGAAAACAGTGAACGGGGTGAAAGGGATGAAAAGGGGGCAAATAGTGAAAGGGGTGAAAGGGTTGAAAAGGGTGAAAATAGTGAAAGGGGTAAAAGGATGAAAAGAGCTAAAGGAGTGAGGGGTAAAGGCGTGAAGAACTGATGATGAACTTTACGCGAGTCTCGCGAGCTCACCTTTATTTAAAGGTACCGTTTGGACGGAAGCTTGTTTAGATATCTAGGGGCACGGCAGTGCCCCCGCCAAGTCGAGCAAACGCGCTTACCGGCACGCCGTAACATCCTTTTCTCGAAGCCATTCAGACCAATTTCAAACTCCACATCCTTTTCTCGAAGCCATTCAGACCATTTTCAAACTCCCAGTATTTCATTACGGACAAAGCTAGAAGCCTGAATTTTTAATGACCAGGAGAGCATGATATAACCTAGGCAATAGGCATATTCCAAATTGCATTCAATTTGAACCAGTAGTTTAGAAATTATTGCCAGTCAAAGTTCCTTAATTTTGTCACTCACTGATTCACTCACTGACTAACTCATGATCATACGAATTCTAAGTTACTTCTAGCAGACACACAAGCTTGAAATTTCGTGCTCTATTACGGTTTGGTGTACAAATCATTAAAAAACCTAAACATTACAAAATTTCCGTGTAGTTTTCCAGTTATGCGAGCTGCATAGATAAATTTGTATTTCCTTATGAACCCCATACAAAGTATACACGATTACAATGCTAATTTTGCGGTTCACATAAATTAGATATGGGTGAATCAACTTTTAAGTGCACCTTGTTGCTATGGTTACGCAAAATTCGTCCCTCGCACAACCTAAGCATTTTTCTATGAAACAGTATGAGAATTTGGACAACGGGGACAGAGTAAACACAAAAAAGTTGATTCACCCATAAAATATACTTTCAGGCATCTTCTTCTTCTTCTTCGTCGTTCCCTCACTGATGAGGATCGCGACCACATAACTGTTTCCACTCAGTGCGGTTATATGCTGCGTGGACCGCCCGGTGCATGCTGCCGCCCACTGCCTTCTTCACTGTGTCAGACCATCTAGTGGGTGCCCTTCCCTGCGCACGTCTGCCATCAATTTGCCCTATGATAATCTGCTTCTCCAGACAATGCTTTGAAGACCGCATAGACCATAATATGACCGCAGAAGTTCAGGGCTCGTTTCCGACATATCGCGGAGAGCCGCGTCGAGATGTTGAGTTCATTTAATATCGACTCGTTTGTTCGCATCGCAGTCCAAGGTATACGTAGCAACCTGCGCCAACACCACATCTCGAAAGCATCGATCTTACTGCTATCGCGGCTTCTCAAACTCCAAGTTTCTGCACCGTACGTGAAAATGGAAAACACCAGAGCTCGAACTAAACGCACCTTAGTTGTACGGCGAATCCCACGGTTTTTCCATATCCTGTCGAGGTTAGCCATTGCACTTTTAGCCATACCGGCCCTACGGCGAATTTCGTCAGTGCAACCGCCGTCGCAAGTTATCAAGGACCCAAGATACACAAATTCGCTGACCTTTTCATACCCGACGAGTGCGCTTGTAGCTGGAAGTAATTTTGCTCTGTCCACCACCATTATTTTAGTTTTTGAATGGTTGATCTTAAGACCGAGCTTGGCACTCTCTACTTCAATTTTCTTCAGAAGAGTTGCCATTTCTACTTCATCCGACGCGAGTATTGTCGTATCGTCTGCGTATCTCAGGTTGCTGACCCTACGGCCACCAACCACAACACCACCGTTCCATCCATCCAGTGCCTTCCTCATGATGTGTTCGCCGTATCACTTTCAGGCATAGAATATACTTATTAATTAATGAGGGAAAAGGGAAGAGTGAAGAGGGAAGGGGTGAAAGGGATGAAAACGGTGAAACAGTGAAAGGGGTGAAAGCGATAAAAAGGGTGAAAGGGATGAAAAGGGGTGAAAATAGTGAAGGGGATGAAAAGGGTGAAAGGGATGAAAACAGTGAAACGGGTGAAAAGGGTGTAAGGCGAAAGGGATGGTTGTTGAAAGGGATGAAAACAGTGAAAGGGGTGAAAAGGGTGAAAGGGATGAAACGGGTGAAATGGATGAAAGGGATGAAAATGGTTAAAGGGATGAAAAGGGTGAAAGGGATGAAAATGGGTGAAGGGATGAAAGGGCGTGAAAACAGTGAAAGGGGTGAAAAGGGTGAAAGCGAAAAAAGGGTGAAAGGGATGAAGTTGTTGAAAGGGGTGAAAACCGTGAGGGGTGAAAACCGTGAGGGGTGAAAACCGTGAGGGGTGAAAACCGTGAGGGGTGAAAGGGATGAAAAGGGTGAAAGGGATGAAGTTGTTGAAAGGGTGAAAGGGATCAAAACAGTGAAGGGGATGAAAAGGGTGAAAGGGATGAAAAGGGGTGAAAAGGGTGAAAAAGATGAACAGAGGTGAAAACATTTAAAGAGGTGAAATGGATGAAAAGGTGAAGGGATGAAAAGGGGTGAAATGGGTGAAAGGGGTGAAATAGATGAAAGGGGTGAAAACAGTGAACGGGGTTAAAAGGGGGAAAGGGATGAAAAGGGTGAAAGGGATGAAAAGGGTGAAAGGGATGAAAAGGGTGAAAGGGATGAAAATTGAGAAAGGGGTGAAAAGGGGTGGAAAGGTTGAAAGGGATGAAAAGGGGTGAAGGGATGAAAAGGGTGAAATGGAGGAGGGGTGAAATGGATGAAAGGGATGAAAAGGGTGAAAGGGATGAAAATTGATAAAGGGATGAAAAGGGGTGAAAATGGTGAGTGATGAAAAGGGGTGAAAACATTGAAAGGGGTGAAGTGGGTGAAAGGGGCGTGAAGGGGTGAAAAGGGGTGAAAGGGGTGAAAAGGGTGAAATGGATGAAAGGGGTGAAAACAGTGAACGGGGTTAAAGGGATGAAAATAGTGAAAGGGGTGAAAGGGATGAAAAGGGGGCAAATAGTGAAAGGGGTGAAAGGGTTGAAAAGGGTGAAAATAGTGAAAGGGGTAAAAGGATGAAAAGAGCTAAAGGAGTGAGGGGTAAAGGGTGAAGAACTGATCATGAACTTTACGCGAGTCTCGTGAGCTCACCTTTATTTAAAGGTACCGTTTGGACGGAAGCTTGTTTAGATATATATTCTCTATACGTAGGTAGGTGTTCTATTTTTAATCCTGAGAATACAAAAATAATAAAAAAAATACATATAAAACGAACTAGATCCAGTAAAAACTAAATTTGAAATTATTAATAGAGCTTACGTTCATCGTGAACAATTTCCTATATGTATAGCATATGCTATTACTATACATAAAAGCCAGGGCCTAAGTCTAAACAATGCACTGATGGACATTGGTTCAGCAGTTTTCACATGCGGTCAAGCGTACGTGGCACTTTCTAGAGTGACAAGTTTGGGCGGTTTACATCTTATTAACGTTGACTTCGGTAGTGTTAAGGCGCAAGACTCCGCAATTAATTATAGAATATAATAGACTTAGAAGTATTTACCGTCCAGACTTGTCAAAACGCCTTATCAAAGCCTCCGAGAAAAGCCCACAGAGACAGAGAGTGGGCATTAAGGAAGACAGTTGCAGATGCACAAGAAGTATTACCTCAAAAAAAAAAACTAGGATCACTTCCAAAAAGAAATGAGATCCCATCAAAAACATAACATGTAAAAAATTCCAAGTCTCGCAACCTTCTACCGCAAAAAGTTGTGAGATACAATATAAAACCAAGTCGGTTAATTTGTTCAGTACCTATCAAAGTGACCCCCCGCCTATATGACAACTTTGACTTACATTTTCACCAGATAACATAACTAAAAACATATTACCTGACCGTTGTAGTGCCCGCATTAATATTACACATATTTATCTTTATAATAAAATGTAATGACTTGGCCATCGCACGACAACATATGTATAAGCATACGAGTAAATCTTGAATAGTTTACAAATTAGATAGTAAGGTCATTTCATTCGGTATTGAGCGGTGCTCATCCAGTTCTTTTCAGCTGTTTTTACTATCTCATCTGCATCTGCCCATATTTTCTTCTGCCGTCCTCTTTTGCCCGTGGGGCTAGGTCCATCTTTTATCTTGGTTAAGACGGCCAAGATGAAACAATAAGTAGGAATTTACGCATACAAATTAAGCGTGACATTCAAATCTAGTTAATAAAATTTGGTAGATTTTATTTTCATTATAATGTAGGTAGAGTATAATATTACCGTGTGCGATGGCCAAGTCATTACATTTTATTATAAAGATAAATATGTGTAATATTAATGCGGGCACTACAACGGTCAGGTAATATGTTTTTAGTTATGTTATCTGGTGAAAATGTAAGTCAAAGTTGTCATATAGGCGGGGGGTCACTTTGATAGGTACTGAACAAATTAACCGACTTGGTTTTATATTGTATCTCACAACTTTTTGCGGTAGAAGGTTGCGAGACTTGGAATTTTTTACATGTTATGTTTTTGATGGGATAGATCTTTAGCATTTAAGCCAGACTTGTTAAGACAGAGAAGAAAACATTCAGTTGCACCTATACCAGTATACAAATCAGCTTTCGTAAAAAGACAGTTTGATGTTCAATCCGCACTGTTATATAATAAGATAAATAAGGAGCTCAGTATTTATAAATTAAACTACTATGAATGTAAACAAACTTTAATGAAATGGTTAAGTGGACTGAACTATTGTGACACTGAAAATATATTGTATAGTTAGAACTTTAATTATATAACCTAGGTCAAAATTGTGTAAATTATATTAAGTTATGCAAAATAATGAACCTCACGCACACGCACGCAAACACACACACACACACACACACACACACACACACACACCTTTCGTACTTTGCATGCACATAGACTATAAGTAAATAAAATAAATGGTTAAATGTATAAATATAAATACGTGATATCCATTTTAACGCTAGAATTGTTAAAACTAAAACTGGAAGAGCGAGGCCTCCTGAATCTCCTGATACAGGTTGAATAAACCTAATAGAAGGACTCGACTACACTTGTACTTACCACCTAAGGTTAAATGGAAATAAATTATTATTATTATTTGTTTCTCGTTATTGAGTCTCGGGCTCATACGTCCCGGTCTTTTGGAAGGCTTATTATTATTATTATTATTATTAAAGTATCAAGACATGCTTAAGTACATATTCATTATCACGCTCTCAATAACACCAACGATAAACCTAGAATAGTTATGTTTATAAAACCACGCTCTCGTTCGCACTAGTGACGATTTAGTAACTATAAAATGAGCTATCATAAAAACAATACCTATTAATGATGTTTACAATATAATAAAGTCATAAATTATATAACCTGAGATAACATCAATTTGTTTTCAAACCTCTGATGCAGGGAGATGCACTTTCTTGCAATATCTTATCTTGAACTAGAAGGTGCCCTCGAACTTCGTCCGCGTGGAAGAGAAAGTCATAACCCTCTTGTTGCTCCTCCGTAGTCGGGGAAAAGTATCCTATTAGTATCTGGGCATGCGTAAAAGTATACCAAGAATTGTCGAAGTTGGTCCAGCCGTTCAGGCTTGAAAGGACAAAAAAATATTTTTAAAAATTAAGTTTAAAATATTATAGATGTTTTTTCTTATATTTTCCCTGTAAGTGTCGAAATTAAAAAGTGGCTGTAGCGTCCTCCCGTTTTCTTAGATTGATCCGAAAGGGACGACACTAATACGGTGTTGCCACTTTTTAATTTTTACTCGTCCTGGCGGTCCCGGGTCGAATCCCAGCCAGGGCAAATATTTGTGTGATGAACTCGAAAATTTGTGCTTGGGTCATGGTTTGCGTATTTAAGGATATATTTCTCTATATAAGTACGTATATCGTCGTCTAGTACCCATAACATAACACAATAAGCCTCTTCTTGAGCTTAATTTGGAACTAAATCGATTTGTGTGAGGTTGTCCGATATTTATTTAGTCTTTTTTGTTCGTAATGTACTTGGACGTTTGTTTAATCGCTAATTTATGTAGTATGGCAATAAGGTAGAATAAGTATCGGGCGCAGATACAGGGTTTCTTTAAAAAGGTGTAATTCTTTGTGTTTAAATTGGTAAAACACCATTTATGCAAATATAACTAACTCCGTGGTTAGTCAGCACTGTAAGGGTAAGTCTCCACTGAACCGGAGCGGAGCAGAGACGTGCGGAATCGACCAATCACAACAGTGAAGCGGACCTGAGATACAGACTTCATCTCAGGTGATTGGTCGACCCGCACGTCTCCGCTCCGCTCCGCTTTAGCCGAGCCGCACCCTAAGACGAAATTACTGCCATACGGCTGCCTGTCCACAGAAGCGGATCGGAGAAAATTAACCAATCAGGCTACGTCTTGTGAAGCCCAAAATTAATCAATGTGTCAATGTGTATTTGTAAATTGTACTTTGTGTTTGAATTTTAATTATTATGGAATCTCGAATTCTGGAATAAATCATTTTCATTTCATTTCATTTTCATTTCATTAAATTTAATTCTGAAGAATATTATTGGTTCATTTTACAGTTCTGATCCAGTGGACAGGCAACCTTATTCTTTCCTGTTCCGCACGTGATACTTCAAGGATAATCCAAATAAGAAACAAACTAAAGATAGGTATTTATATTAAAATTACTTTATTAGGTACATAATATCTATTATACAAGGCATTAAATGTAACTGTACACATTGCATAACATTTATATGGGGGACTCCTAGAAACATATTTCATACAATGTTTCATTTCGCCGAACTTTGATTCCTCTGTTATACATTTTTACTATAATGTTGTTTTTTATTTTATTTTTAGTATAAGTTTATCAATAAATTGCTCTGCTCTCTGTAACTGACGATTCGAAAGTGCTTGTAGCTAGGCCTACTTGAATAAAGAATATTTTGACTTTGACTTTACAATTCTTGCAAATATCATCCTATTGATTGGGTTAGGTTAGGTTAGAATCCAAATAAGAAACAAACTAAAGATATTTACACGCCAGGCCAAAAGTATGGAAACAAAGTTTATTCTTTGAATATTTAAAGTTTCCAAAAATTATTCCTTGTGTAAATGTTAGTAACCGTTAGGCCACCCCCAAAAGATGAAAAATAGAACATCCACTATTAAAACATTTGTATATTGTAAAACTATATATATATACTTACCTAACTCCGGGACAAAGTGCATGACGTCGTTTTTTTAATGCCTTTCTACAAAATGTTGCACTGGCAATTTTCGTAAGCAGAATTTGCTTTATTGACTTTTAAAATGTTTATAACCATTTTATGTTGTGATTTTGTAAGGTATTCCGTAAGGAAATCACAGGTTTGTATAGTAATATAAGCTTATTTTCATACTTTTGGCCTGGGGTGTCTATTAAAATTACTTTTTCACTTCTCTTGCTCTAAAAGCTCGACTTTATGCTGTGCGTAGGCGACATAAAGTCGCTTTTTATGCTCTAGAGCATAAAGTAAAATCGTCGTCGAAGACCAAGGCGATCGGTCCAACAGCCACACGATAAAAGTTACTTAATAAACAGATTTAAAAAAAAACTTCATAGAATAAAACCCGTTCCAGACCTTCCGATCCGATCCGATTTATCGGAAGAAATCGGATAATGTGTAGTGTATTAGATCCTAACAATTGCACTACACATTATCCGATTTCTTCCGATCAATCGGATCGGATCGGAAGGTCTGGAACGGGTTTTAAGTCTTTATTTTTTTCGTTTCGTTAGTATTCTAAGACCAAGGCAAAGATACCAAAAGCCAAAGTACCTACACAATAAAACTTCTTGAAATAAACTTGTAACTTTTATTCACTGTCAATTATTACTTTTTATACTAATATTTCTCATTGCTTTAGAGCAATTAATTAAAATTTAAAGTTATATTAGTGTAAATTTAAATTTTTAAGTATACCTAATATTTACATGATAGTTTCATTTCCTCGCAATCGAAGTGAAAAGTAGAGTGTGCAACTCGTCCATAAAACGCATTTTACACTCGACTTTATATTCATCCTCGCTCGCAAGCTCGCTCGGATGGATAAACGTCTCCTGTAAAATGGTGCGTTTTATGCACTTGTCGTACAATCTACTATATTAGGTACATAATATCTATTATACAAGGCATTAAATGTAACTGTACACATTGCATAACATTTAATGGGAGCCCTTTGCTTCCTAGAAACATATTTCGCCGAAAAGCATTTCGCAGAATTTTAATTCCTCTGTTATTCATTTTTTATAATTCTTGCAAATATCATCCTATTGATTAGGGTTTGTTTTATAAGTATAACAATTTCAAATAGTTTCTACGAAATGAAATATTAGGCAGGCTGTTTAAAAATGAAGACAGATGAGTTAAACGAAGCGCCATGTTGGTTTGTACTTACTATATTTGAAATTAGCACATCAATGGAGGCATGATTGGAGGGTACCATCAATATTACAATCCATACTTATATTATAAATGCGAAAGTGTGTCTGTCTGTCTGTTACCTCTTCACGCTTAAACCGCTGAATCGATTTTGTTGAAATTTGGCATATAGTTTAAGATCCGAGGAAGGACATAGGATAGTTTTCATCCTGGAAATTATACCTAAAAAGATTGAAAAGTGAGTGAACATTTCTGTTGGGGTGCGGTGACCCTGTAGGAAATGTAATTATTAGACCAAAAGCACAATTGCTCTTACATTTGCTTAGGCGCTTTTAATAATCCCTTTTATCAAGTTCCACGCGTACATAGTCGCGGGCAAAAGCTAGTTTATTATATTTTCATACATTTATTTATTTATTGATAACAAACATGCTTATAAAATAACTTAAATTTCGGTATTTACATAAATTCCTAAAATACTGGTACAGACAAGCGTTTAACGATATAGTGTGCCTGTGTGGTAACAGCCCTAAAAGACCGTGGTCTGAGCTAGGGCTAGTTCTAGTTACGTATCTCGTGACACAATTTATTCAACAGAAAATCTATTACTCAAATGTCTACAATAGACGATAATGCAAAAGTATACAGTATAATTTTGAATCTAGCGTTTAACCTTATGAACGCCAAGTGAAGTGATGAAGTGCTCCAAAATAAAAAAGGATTGAAAAATACTTGTAGCGATTTGAACTACAAAGTTTTTGTTCATTGAAATTTTGACTGCATTTGCTGGCGCCATTTTCCGTTGTCAACTGGGGCGTTCAAAAGGTTAAAGTTAATTACTAATATCATTTTTATATGGTGTGTCAATCAATGATGTTATGAGTACCTACATAATAATAACTAAATGTCTTTTATTGTATACTTAAGTCTCTTTAACACTATGTGTAACCTGAAAAAGAAAAAAAAAACAGTATAATCCAGGGTGTTTTCAGCGGCCATATTGCGGATTTTTAGTGGCACTAATTCATTTTACTGGCAACTACAAATTATTGGTATCTGGCGTTGAAAATCAGTGAATGTTACTGATGTAAACAAAGAGGAAACACTGCTAAATATTCCGAAAATTTCGAGTAATATTTGCATAATAAAGCCAAAATTATCCACAGTGATGATCGTCAAGTTGTTTTCAATAGGATTCAGTATTTATTTCGCAAGAGGACGTTGATCAGCATTCCGGTAAACAATGTTTTGAATTTGGTTCATGATAAATCCTTGACAAATCGCTACTGAAACGTCATAATCATAATCATATATATTTGCATTATGATTATGACGTTTAATAATACAAATATATGACAGTATGCACATTATTGCCATATGAAATCCAGAGGTCCCGGGTTCGATTCCCGGTCTCTTCCACCAGGCTACGCATTTCAATTTTTTTTTTGAGCTTTGATCTTTGTATCAATGGTTTCATATGAAAGCTGTTTGTAGCGCCACTATCACTGGGCAAGACCGACACTTGTTACACATACATTCTCATCTGATGATGATGACAGATGAGAATGTATCATCTGTTTTAAGTTCTTATTACCGTACCCGGATTCGAACCAGGGACCTCCAGGATTGTAGACAGGGGCACTATAGAACGGGCTGGGAGTCCATATATTTTACTACATATATATATTCGATAACAACGCAATAAAGTGTGATATCTTACCTAGACATCTTCACTAGCGCTTCCAGAATCTTCCTCACTATCGCTTGACCACTCTCCCTCGCTGTATTCTCTTTCCGCCTTCTTCTTTTTCTTCCTATGCCCCTTCTCTTCTCCGCTCGACTCCCGCTCGTCCTTCCTTCTCTTTCTATACTCTTTACTGTCCTTCTCTTCGTCACTAAAAGATTGCCGTACCGATTCGGTACCCTTTTTTTTCCTCCTGTGTTTGTCATCTTCACTAGAAGACTCGTGGCGTTGTGAGTCCGTCTCCTTCTTTTTTCTTCTGTACCGTTCTTCTTCGTCTTCACTGGAAGATACTTGGCGTTGAGGTACAAGTCCTTCTAACCCCTGGCAGATTTCCTTGGTAGGAGAGGTTGTACGGAGCACTTTGAGTGTGTTAGTTAGGTCAATATTTGGAGGTAGCTCGTGGACCTCTTCTTCTTCTTCTGGTTCACGCTTTTTCTTCTTCTTGTTTTTGGTTTTCTTCTCCTTCTTGCGTTTTTTCTTCTTGGAACTGAAACAATATGTGGAGTTAATGTAGCTCGGCTAGTCGGGAGTAAAAGACGAGCCGTAGAGGTATAAAGACATATAATAAGACAATATTTAAAAAAAAGTAAAGAAAAACGGTATTCAGTCAGTTCGCGGCACTACTTCTTGAAGGCGCTAGCCTTTTTGGAGCAGGGCAGGATAGTAGGGAAGGTAGGATTTCAAGCGTCCGTGTGGTTCCTTCCAAGCACATCAGGCAGGAACAACCGCCGGTCGAGGTGCGTTTAAAACGTCAGCGAAGTAAAAAACTATCATCTATCTAATTAAGTCTGATATTGTGCTTTTTATTCTTACCTGTCGATATCCGATTCTTCATTTTCTTCAGAAGATCTGAAACAAATGGCGAAACATAGGATCGTTTAGGATGTAACAGCATTAATTTTAGGTTGGTAAGAGAAGTTTTTAAATCATATGGAAATGGCTAACTACAACAAGAAACGATCTAGTCAGGGTCACGATACACGCGATCGCTTACGACTGGTCATTGAAGGAATGGCTTGGAGCCTATGGGCGTCTTTCAAACTGAGACTACCTTACCTATATTTCCTGCGTTTCTTTCTATGACTTTTCTCGTCATCCTCATTATCTGCAAAAATGAATTATACAGTTTAGTACTTGGTTTAGGTATAAACGGGTAAGTAATATAAGATATAAGAACTTATACTATAATATTCATATTATATACGCTCATATTGTATAAGCTTTTTTTGCATACCGTTCAAGATGTATAACGAACGTTAGATATAACATCAAAATATCTATTTTTGTTAAGTATAACGTTATTTAAGTATAATATCATTGTATATAACGATCATAACGTATAACGTTCATAATATCTCAGATTTATAATGTATATTACTCAATACATCTAACACCAAAATGCATAATGCTCGTATAGAATAACCGCCTGCACATCAATTGTGTACATACTTATGCAATAGTTCGCTGTTAAATTTTAATATACCTCCATGCAAGCAAGCATTTTAACGCTCCGCTATCCATGGTCATAAAACAAACCTAACCTAACCTACAGTTTTCGGTTTTTGACCCATATTCCATTTTGTCGCAGTTTTTCCAAACGGTATACTCTTACTTGCCAGAATTTCATCTGCCATTGTCAATTGTGTACATACTTATGCGATCGCTGTTAAATTTTAATATACCTCCATGCAAGCAAGCATTTCGACGCTCCGCTCGCTTCGCTCGCTCCGCTATCCATGCTCATAAAACAAACCTAACCTAACCTATATAGTTTTCGGTTTTTGACCCATATTCCATTTTAGGGGCATAGGGGTAGCAGTTATAACCTATTTGGTATATCATACGCTATTATATTTTCTAATCATTATACTAAAAGAAAGTATGTACTATGGTCGATATACGTTATGTATGTTATATCAACTGAATTTAGAGTATTTGAGTGTTATATAAAAAAACATTCTACAACATGAGTATTATACTAATTGACCGTTATTCCTAATAAAAATATTGATTTTGATGTTATAGCAAAAGTTCATTATATCTTGTGAACGTTATTAATATGAAATTATATATTAAGTAGTTGTATCTCGTGGGACGCACCCGGTATAAACAAATTGTTTATAAGCAAAACCTTTAAAAAAGTACCATGAGAAAAAACACAGTCTGACATTTTTCATAATTCTTGCAAATATCATCCTATTGTTAGGTCAGGTTAGGTTTGTTTTATTAAAATCTCAGAAAGTTTACGGTTGCAAAGGAAGATACTTTCTGCGAAATTAAACATTCGACGAATAATAATTCTAGTAGTCAATATAGACCCTAAAAAATCAACGGAGATTGAAAAACACCGATAGTGGTTTGAATTTAGCATGTTTTTGACCATTGACATTTCTGTCGTCAATAGGCGTCGTTGGCGTCAGTGGCACGAATTCCCGATGACGTGATTTGCCGTCTTTGGCGGTCGAAGGGTTAAAAAATGAAATAATAATATTAGGTGAGCACCGTATTTGGAGCGGTGGCGTTTCTTCTCGCGGCGCCGTCGTTTCTCCTCTTCCTCTGCTCTCTTCTTTCTCCGAAGGGATTCTAACGTGTCAACCTAGAATCAATACACATTTATAAAGATTGCTGATTTCCCATACGCCTTTAAATAAATCATTTATCATTAAAAACAATGAGGCGGGTGGCGTCTTAATATCATATATGATGATGTTAAGGGGCTTCTAAACGGGCCATATTTTGCTGCAATATGTGGCCGACAACTATAGCCGTCCTTCTCTGTCACCCTACGCTAGAGCAAGATGCAAATAATGGCCGGGCCACAAATTGCAGCAAAACATGGCCTGTTTTGAAGCCCCTTTAAGCCGACCCTGCCCGAAATAAGGTAATGCTATGAAAAATACAACTGATTTTGCTCCATGCCTACCGCACTCGCTACATTATTATGTAGGACTTTACCTGTAGTATCTAAGCTTGTTATAGTAATTTACGTCAGCCTAGGCGTAAGTGGGATCCTGCCTGCTACGCGGCGAGAAAATCTAAATTACTTGCCAAGGCAAGACGTAAAACTTTAGTCAAACACCGGCGGTAGTTCGTTAAGTCCCAGATCTCATATTTATGGCTCTGACCTTCGGTTCGGGGAAGACACCTGGGACATTTACGAATTCACCGCCTTAGTATGTAATGTACTCTCACTACAAAGTATAAAACAAAGTCGTTTCCGTCTGACTCTCTCTATCCGTAATCCGCATACATGCTTAGACCTTTAAAACGTAACGGATTTTGATGCGGTTTTTTCAATAGATAGAGTGATTCAAGAGGAAGGTTTATATGTATAATACATGCGAGGAGGCGGGCAGCGCGGCGGCGGGGTCGACGCCCTCCTTCTTGAGGAGCTCCGCTTCTGTCTCTCACTCCACTGTAAGGGGGTACAGCCTCACCATGGCGCTGGCGAGCGAGGAGGCGGGCAGCGCGGCGGCGGGGTCGACGCCCACCTTCTTGAGGAGCTCCGCTTCTGTCTCTCACTCCACTGTAAGGGGGTACAGCCTCACCATGGCGCTGGCGAGCGAGGAGGCGGGCAGCGCGGCGGCGGGGTCGACGCCCACCTTCTTGAGGAGCTCCGCTTCTGTCTCTCACTCCACTGTAAGGGGGTACAGCCTCACCATGGCGCTGGCGAGCGAGGAGGCGGGCAGCGCGGCGGCGGGGTCGACGCCCACCTTCTTGAGGAGCTCCGCTTCTGTCTCTCACTCCACTGTAAGGGGGTACAGCCTCACCATGGCGCTGGCGAGCGAGGAGGCGGGCAGCGCGGCGGCGGGGTCGACGCCCACCTTCTTGAGGAGCTCCGCTTCTGTCTCTCACTCCACTGTAAGGGGGTACAGCCTCACCATGGCGCTGGCGAGCGAGGAGGCGGGCAGCGCGGCGGCGGGGTCGACGCCCTCCTTCTTGAGGAGCTCCGCTTCTGTCTCTCACTCCACTGTAAGGGGGTACAGCCTCACCATGGCGCTGGCGAGCGAGGAGGCGGGCAGCGCGGCGGCGGGGTCGACGCCCACCTTCTTGAGGAGCTCCGCTTCTGTCTCTCACTCCACTGTAAGGGGGTACAGCCTCACCATGGCGCTGGCGAGCGAGGAGGCGGGCAGCGCGGCGGCGGGGTCGACGCCCACCTTCTTGAGGAGCTCCGCTTCTGTCTCTCACTCCACTGTAAGGGGGTACAGCCTCACCATGGCGCTGGCGAGCGAGGAGGCGGGCAGCGCGGCGGCGGGGTCGACGCCCACCTTCTTGAGGAGCTCCGCTTCTGTCTCTCACTCCACTGTAAGGGGGTACAGCCTCACCATGGCGCTGGCGAGCGAGGAGGCGGGCAGCGCGGCGGCGGGGTCGACGCCCACCTTCTTGAGGAACTCCGCCGCACGCCGCCGCCGCTCCCGCTGCTTCGCCAGCTCGGCTTCTGTCTCGCATTCCACTGCGCAAACAATAAATACTAGTTTATGTAACAGCTAGATAATAAGAACGAAAGAAGACACTCGTGCGATCCTATTATGAAACTCGCCTTTGGCTCGTTTCATAAAACCACACTCGAGTTTTAAGACCTAATTATGTACAGTTGCATACACTACTTTATCTTACACCAGTATTAGGCAACATTATCAAAGATTTTCTTTTATGTAGATATGAATATGAAGTAATCGGTACTCTTGGAAGAAAGAGACTGATGGAAGTGGCAAGTAGGCGTTCCCGTGTTTCCAAGCATATGTGCCGTGGCACCTCTCCGTCGTCAATCGCTAGTCAAACGCAGACTAGATTTGACGTGTGAAATTTGCAATAAAAAATAATTATTTTAAATCGATCTTGCCGTGTTGTGCAGCTGCCGAAATTCAACCCCTGGCAAAAACTGTCATTTCGTATCATCGCTAAAGTATTATTTAAATAATAATTCAATTTTTTCCTTTTTCTCCATTTGGTTGATCGTTATTTGAGTTATCACGTTAGTAGAATACAACTATATTCCTTAAGAAATACAATTCATTATCGTTTGTTATCTACATTAAACAGTAATCGAGAAAATTCGCTATTCAAGACGTCAAAGTGAACGCTACTCAAGTAGGGATGCGGCTATGTTACTATCGCTACTATTGTCGATACCAATTTCGAATTTGATAACTGAAATTAAATAATGGGAAATTTGTTAAGGGGAGACCTATACTACGCAAAAAAAATGTTTGTAGCTTAAGTTCGCGGCCTTATCTTACCGTTTAGAAATACCCTTCTTTTTGGCTCCGTCTAAAAAAGTATTGTAAATATGTATTATATGTTGAATATGTTTCGTAAAAGTTTTTTTATTAAATGTGGTTTTATTTACAAACTTTTAGAACCTTCATATGTGACGACCTCGTGCAAAGTACAGGTACATTAGCACTCCCTTTTCTGATCACCGCCTATTAGGATAAAGGAACAGTAACCGGCCCTGTGTTTTGCACGGATTGCAGGCAAGTTAGGATTAGGATAGACATAAACTGCCGGAAATGTATGATTCATCACTAGAAGAAGCAGCTAGTTTGGCAAGACTGTTTTTAAAAAGCTTATTAGGAATGTTATTTTTTCGTTACCAGAGAATATGTAACATATAACGTAAAATATATCACTACTGTAGAGTTATAAATGTGTTGGAATGCAGCATTTTTTTTTTGTTACATATAGAATTTCATATTGTTTTGTCGAAGACGAAACTATCGATAATTCATAGTTAATCTTAGGTACCATCACGTTTTAACTGAAAATATTATTGACCACAGTGTCATCTGTTGTCGAGTAGCAGAATTTTGGTGACTTCATGTTAGCTTTTGGTGACTTTTATGCATTTTTAAAACAAACTTATGTTATAATTTTTGAACATTGTAATTGACATCGCAAATGAAGCGAGGTAAAGTTGCTTTCAGTCTAGAACTGACGTCACTTAAGTGACATTTTGTTGTTGATATTGCTGTAACTTTAAACCAATGAAAAAAGAGTTGTAATAGTGTGACGTGTAACGATTTGCCTTTATTTGTATGAGTTTGGCGACAGCGAATTTCGTACGATTTAACCTACATGCCAATTCCATAGGTTCATTCTTCCATGTCGGTACTGCCAGTCAGTCCGCAGAGCTGAGAAATGACTGAGATGACCTGGCGCCGCGGGGGGCGTGGTCACCTCATTCATTCGCGGGGGCTATGGAACTGTTATGGAATAACATTTCTGATTTTGCACGCTGCCAAGTAATGTAGGTCTTTACCTATGATATCTGAAATTATTATAGTAATTTAACAATATGGGTGTAGATAAAACAACCATTACATTTTGATACCCGCGTGCCGTAGTCTGTCAATTGACAACATTTCATGTTTTTAAGACTACGATTTTATTATTTTTCTGTATTCCACTTAGTAAGAGGACGCAATCACTGTTTTTATATTTTTCCTGAGATTACTAATTATTTAACTATTTATTTCTTAAAATTTACTCATTCTAAAATGTAGTTACTCCAAAACTATGCAAGAATGGAACGGTTACTTAAGTCTGATGTCTAATTAAAAAAAATAACGAATTACGTTGAGCTTCACATTATTGACAGCGTTTTTTAGCGGATAGGTCGAAGGCTACAACTCTAGGCAGGCATAGTTGTCGTATACTTAGGTATATTGATTTCCACCTATTAGATGTCTGAAATATCGTCAATTATAATTTCACCCAAAAAATTACATCAATGTATTTTTTTTTTACTGTACCAAAAGTATGATCTCTGGTGCCCGCTACTGAACTTTAATATTTGATAAGACAACTCTACTCAATGCAAATCTATTTCAAAAACAGAACACCAGCATATTTGATTAAAAAAATACGCTACTGTTCCCTAATTGATAGAAATTACTTGTCAAATAAAATAACCAATCACGAGGCACCCGCCATGACCATCCGGAGCATATTTTTTATAGGTTAGTTTGAGATTAACGAAAAAGATTACATAACAAATATTCATAGCGAGGAACGACGATTAATTAAAGTAAAAAATGTTTTCCTGCGTTTTGCTCGCGTAAAAAGTATTATTTAACGCCACAATAAAAAAATGTTTTTGATCATTTACTTTTTTCCGATATGACGTGTTATGACGACTGGGGCGTCCCAAAGGTTAACAAAAATCACGATAGGTGTTTATAATGTTTGAATCAATCAAATGGCTAATCAGTTTTCAGGAAACAATCAAGTTTACTCACCTTTGCTATCCTCCCCAGTCAAATCGATTAAATCATCATCTTCTAAAGATATCACTTCATCAACATCATATTTCTTCCTATCACAATCTTTTTCTCGTTTCCTCTCTTTCTCAACACTCGGATCTTTCTTTCTTTCTCTATTCTCCGATTTAGATGTTTTGCTGTGTTTTCTTTTATCTCTTCTTACTAAAGGACTATCTTTATCTCTGTCCGTCGGTTTTTCTGGTTTCTTCTCTGGAGTTATGGATTTCTCTTTTCGTATTTCTGGAATTTCTGCTTTGTGAATAGTCTGCAAAACAACATATAATTAAATATAGACGTAAACGTGTGACTGAATCTCATCCGTGAGTATTCATACTTTCCTCTACTTAATTTGGTAATAGTTATAGGGTGACAAATTAAATCAAGTGAGTTGCGTTCTAGTACCAAAATAAGCAACGCTTCGAGTACAGTTAAGTTCTTATACCTCTGAACTAAAATTTTATCAAAAAAGTATGAGAACAGATTACGATTTTTGTTAACGGCGTAGAGGCGTGGTTAGAATTTTTATAATAAAAAAATGTTTTTTTATTATTTTAAGCATCTTTATGAAGTCCAAGAGAAGTGCATTTAAATCTGAGGAATGTGATTGCTGCCTCGGTTATCTGTGATGCTGTGTTATTAAGTTAAATAAATAAATTTTACTCCGAAGCGCTTCGCTTCTGCTGCAGCCTAATCCGGCCTCCACGAGGCTAGGAGATAGCTGTATTATTTCCTCGCACACCGCTCTACTACCTCGCCCAGCTCCGATGGAAATGCAGCTTATACTAAGAATCTTCAGCCCTGAAGTTTCAGGGATCTCTTAACTCTGTTTAAAAATCAGCGCCATGGGCATTGCTATACCTAGCAAAGCCAACAGCATTGCTGAGTGGAGACCATTTCGGATACACATGTCTTATACACTGTCTTTAATACTTAACCTAATATTTTAAATTGTAATGATGCGTTATCTTGAATAAAGCTTTTTCTATTCTATTCCACAACTCACCCTTTCTCTCTCAGGCTGTACCAAAACAGGCGCCTTCTCTTCAACCTTGGCCCGCTCAACTTTGACAGGCACAATTTTCACAGGCTCCGGTTTCACTGCTGGTTCCACCTTGTACTCCACCGGCTGTGCCACCAGGTTCTGCGTCGGTGTCTGTGGTTTGGGTGAGTCCTGTTTCTCTGTCTTTTCGGACTCTTCTTCTGAACTAGACTCGTAGGGCAGTGCCGGTTTTGGGAGTATCGGGTCGGGTTCTTTTAGCTTCTTTATTGAGAACGACACGGGTGCTGAAACAGAGTATACAAGAGTATAATTAAAGTTTTTGCCGTGACCGGTCGCGTGGAAATATTTGAAGTTTTTAAACGCCAAGCGGTGTAGCAATTCGCCGTACCCTTGGTAAGATATCTGGAACCAGTTCAGACCAGTGCGAGCGCGAGTGCCATCCGCTTGACGTGTCCGTGAGCAATGTCTATGTGTGCGTTTGCTCGAGCGCGCTTGTATGTAGATTGATTTCTGTACATATCTGTTTTGAGCCACTGGTGCCATTGTTGATTTTGGAGCATGCTCCTCAATGCTCACCTTGTCGGCACTAGGTTGGCACAATTTTTCAGGTAGTGATAAAACGAGTGGTTTTGTGTTCAAAAGGTTAAGAGTCAAATTCCTTGATAGCAATGGGATATATGTTTCACCGGTGCGTATGAACATTGACAAGCTGTGGTTATTTTACTTGCTGATGGTAATGTGATATTTGTGCAACTTTATGAATAACACTTTCTTCGGTTTCCGCGTATATTAACTACTAGCATTAACCCGCGGCTTCGCTCGCGTGCCTATATAATATACCTACATCATCCTACGGGAACAATGCTCTTTTTTTCAGGATGAAAAGTAGGCTATTTGTTAAGTTAGGGTATAATCTGCAATCTGAATTTCCCTCATGCATATCCGTTTTTTTTTAATCTATTAGAATAACGCGGGTCTCTATCCATACCTCAAAAGCAAAAACAGAACCCCCTTACTTAGGATCACGTGTAGCTGTCTGTCAGCCCGTCTGTTACAACCGATTTGCTGCAAAACTACTGGACCGATTAAATTGCAATTTGGCGCAAATGCTTTCAAGAATTTTCATGACCACAAATAAAATTTCAAAATCGGTGGCATTTTCGTAATTAACGTCCCAACAAACCATAAAAATTACACCCATACTCATATTTAGTCATTTCAACCCCATCGCACCCCAACAGGCGAGACGGTATTTCACGTCCACCACGTTTGTTTTTTTTTAAATCGTTGTTGTTTTGGTAATCAGCGACCCGATAAACCATAGAAACATTACCCTTGTTGATTTTCAGACTTTGTCACCACATTTCTCCCTTATAGGGGGTGAATTTTCAAAAACCTGAAACATGTGTTTACTCATTTATCGTTAGGAATACTCCTGTGAAGTTTCGAATAAATTAGTAATAAATTAGTAATCTTGTTTCCCCATACAAACTTTGGAACCCCATTTCACCCCTTTAGGGGGTGAGTTTTGAAAAATCCTTTCTTAGCGGATGCTCACGTCATAACATCTACCTGCATGCCAAATTTCAGCCCGATCCATCCAGTGGTTTGGGCTGTGCGTTGATAGATCACTATGTCAGTCAGTCAGTCACCTTTGAGTTTTATATATATAGATTTGAGTCTCCCTGACGTTTCGGCAACTTTCCAGTTACAGTCAAAGGTCGACTGAGTAAATCTCAATTTTTCTCTGTCTAAGTTCCATTCTGCAAGCTACCCATTTTCATAATTAATTAATTTAATTTTATGAATGTTACACTAAGGCTGCAAGTACCTGTGGGTCGCTTATGTTGCTCCTTGCCATTCGCCGTGCCTCCTCTCTTCTGCTGCATCAGGTTTTTGTAGAACGCGTGGTACAAGTTCTCAGGGTCGAGGAACGTGAACCTGTGGAAACCAGCACCATTAATCTATAGACCGGAAGGTAAGCTGGCTGTATAAGCAGGACTTAAATTTTCTATGCATTTTCGCCGAATACGTTAAAAAAATACATCGGACAACCTCACACAAATCAATCTAGTCCCACAGTAAGCTCTAGTAGTAGGCTTGTGTTATGGACACTAGACGACGATAAACATACTTATATAGATAAATACATACTTAAATACAAATAACATCCATGACCCAGGCACAAATATTCGAGCTAATCAAACAAATATTTGCCCTTGCCGGGATTCAAACCCAGGACTGCCGGTTCAGTAGGCAGTTGCTTAACCACTGCGCCAGCCGCGTCGTCTAAGTTAGTAATCACATGTCTAATTTTGCCTAAGTGTCATATCGTAGAAAGCGTTTTTATCTGAAAACGTAAACTATTTTATTTGGGATCGTTTTATACGTATAATATTTACGAGAATTATGAAACACTAGCTGCGCCGCGCGGTGTTATCCGCTCGTCGCACGGGAACACTACATTTTTTCGGGATAAAAAGTACCCTATATGTTAATCCAGGGTGCTAGAGCTGCCTTATACCAATATTTATCAACATTGGTCCAGCCGTTTGAGCGTGAAGAAGCAGCAAACATACACACAAACACAGAAACTTTTTTTTAAATATTTATGTGATGACTTTAGGGGAAATATTGGTGAAGTGAAAATCATTCTTGGCATAGAAACTAGGCGAACTCGCGTAGGCGGCCATCTTGTCGATGACCACTCGCACCTCCTCGGGAGCTACGACGAGCTCGTCCCGCCACAGCACATCACTACAGTAACTACCTCGGGTCGTTCTTGGCGCGCACGATCTCTGCGAACTCGTCGCCGTTCCGCGCGACGTAGGCGGCCATCTTGTCGATGACCACTCGCACGTCCTCGGGAGGGGTGACGACGGATGGCTTTTCTTTGCTTTCGGATGATGACGAGTCGTAATCTGTCGACAAATGTACTAAAATTGTAGAGATCTAACATAAATAAACCTACTTCTATACTATTATAAAATTTAACTGAAAATAAATTCTCTATAGAGAGGGGCTTTGTATAATAAGCACGCGGCGCCAGCCATACACATCGCTCATAATGCCAAAGTACCTGGATGGATTTTAATACATTTTCGTATAATGAAAGCTGGACATCCAAAAAAAAGGAAGATTACGCGGACGGAGTTGCGAACACCGTTTAACTAAACTATAACAGATATACATACGGGCCAGCATGGCAGTGTCAACTGACAAAGCACCGTCGTTTTTGCTTACCATCAGGCGAAGTAAAGCTACTATGTTGTGCCAATATAAAAAAAAACGGCCAAGTGCGAGTCGGACTCGCGCACCGAGGGTTCCGTACAAAACTTTCCATCCCTAAGTGGTTAAGTTAAGTTTGCACCCGGTATGTATAGCACCCCATATAAATTAGGTGCAGTTAGGTATTCAATTATAAAAAAAAAACTACTTACTAGATCTCGTTCAAAACAATTTTCGTTGGTAGTTTTTATAGTAATGTACTTATTTTAGAAGTTAGAGGGGGGGGACCAACTTTTTTCCACTTTGGAAGCGTCTGTCACGCAAACTATTCGGTTTAGAAAAAAAATATTTTAGAAACCTCAATATCATTTTTGAAGACCTATCCATAGATACCCCACACGTATGTTTTCGATGAAAAAAAATTTTTGAGTTTCAGTTCTAAGTATGGGGAGCCCCCAATATTTATTATTATTTTTTATTTTTGCATCAAAATCTTAATGCGGTTCACAGAATATATCTACTTACCAAGTTTCAACAGTATAGCTCTTATAGTTTCGGAATAAAATGGCTGTGACATACGGACGGACAGACGGACAGACAGACAGACAGACAGACAGACATGACGAATCTATAAGGGTTCCGTTTTTTGCCATTTGGCTACGGAACCCTAAAAACGGTCAAGTGCGAGTCGGACTCGCGCACCGAGGGTTCCGTACAAACACTTTCCATCCTTAAGTGGTTAAGTTAAGTTTGCACCTGGTATGTATAGCGCTCGATACAAGTGAGGTGCAAAGTTAACGCAACCTATCCCGTTTGTTGTATGGGAGCCCCCCTTAAATATTTATTTTATTTTATTTTCAGTATTTGTTATTATAGCGGCTATCACCGTTCTTGAGATACAGCCTGGTGACAGACGGACGTACGGACGGACGGACGGACAGCGAAGTCTCAGTAATAGGGTCCAGTTTTTACCCCTTGGGTACGGAAACCTAAAAACTAGTTGACTCACCGGACGCGTCGCTATCGGAATCCGTGTTGTAGTTCTTCATGAGACTGAGCCCCGTGGAGTTGGCGGGCGAGGCCGGCGCGGAGTCCTGGCGCCGCAGGGGCTGGAACGTCGGCGCCGGCGCCGGCGCCCGGGGGCGCTCCGCTGGACACGACACAAATATCGTCACTACTTAGAAAAGAGCCATTGCGATTTATTGACATAATATTTAATATAAATTTTGGTCTGACACAAATCTGTCCACAACTTTTAAGCTTCGTTGTAGAATGTAATTTTAAGCAATGGATTATCTATGTTTAAATTTATGATTTACGTTCAAATGTTCAATGTCCTAACTGTTAAATATAATAAGCAGAAAATATGTATGTTAGAGACCCGATGTCTTACTAACTCAAGAGATACTTATTTTGAGTAACGCCGGAGACAGTCACTAATGTCAGTCAAAAAGATTCGCCCACCTACTGAGCTCCGGCCCGTAGTTCTCGTCCAGCGTGGCCGTGCCGCGCATCTCGGGCACCAGCGTGTGCGCGAGCAGGACGGGCGGCTACTGCACAGTGCACTCACCGCGCTCCTCCCTGCGGTACAGGACCGGCGGCGCGGCCCGGCTGGCGTGTGCGCGAGCAGGACGGGCGGCTACTGCACAGTGCACTCACCGCGCTCCTCCCTGCGGTACAGGACCGGCGGCGCGGCCCGGCTGGCGTGTGCGCGAGCAGGACGGGCGGCTACTGCACAGTGCACTCACCGCTCTCCTCCCTGCGGTACAGGACCGGCGGCGCGGCCCGGCTGGCGTGTGCGCGAGCAGGACGGGCGGCTACTGCACAGTGCACTCACCGCGCTCCTCCCTGCGGTACAGGACCGGCGGCGCGGCCCGGCTGGCGTGTGCGCGAGCAGGACGGGCGGCTACTGCACAGTGCACTCACCGCGCTCCTCCCTGCGGTACAGGACCGGCGGCGCGGCCCGGCTGGCGTGTGCGCGAGCAGGACGGGCGGCTACTGCACAGTGCACTCACCGCTCTCCTCCCTGCGGTACAGGACCGGCGGCGCGGCCCGGCTGGCGTGTGCGCGAGCAGGACGGGCGGCTACTGCACAGTGCACTCACCGCGCTCCTCCCTGCGGTACAGGACCGGCGGCGCGGCCCGGCTGGCGTGTGCGCGAGCAGGACGGGCGGCTACTGCACAGTGCACTCACCGCTCTCCTCCCTGCGGTACAGGACCGGCGGCGCGGCCCGGCTGGCGTGTGCGCGAGCAGGACGGGCGGCTACTGCACAGTGCACTCACCGCGCTCCTCCCTGCGGTACAGGACCGGCGGCGCGGCCCGGCTGGCGTGTGCGCGAGCAGGACGGGCGGCTACTGCACAGTGCACTCACCGCTCTCCTCCCTGCGGTACAGGACCGGCGGCGCGGCCCGGCTGGCGTGTGCGCGAGCAGGACGGGCGGCTACTGCACAGTGCACTCACCGCTCTCCTCCCTGCGGTACAGGACCGGCGGCGCGGCCCGGCTGGCGTGTGCGCGAGCAGGACGGGCGGCTACTGCACAGTGCACTCACCGCGCTCCTCCCTGCGGTACAGGACCGGCGGCGCGGCCCGGCTGGCGTGTGCGCGAGCAGGACGGGCGGCTACTGCACAGTGCACTCACCGCTCTCCTCCCTGCGGTACAGGACCGGCGGCGCGGCCCGGCTGGCGTGTGCGCGAGCAGGACGGGCGGCTACTGCACAGTGCACTCACCGCTCTCCTCCCTGCGATACAGGACCGGCGGCGCGGCCCGGCTGGCGTGTGCGCGAGCAGGACGGGCGGCTACTGCACAGTGCACTCACCGCTCTCCTCCCTGCGGTACAGGACCGGCGGCGCGGCCCGGCTGGCGTGTGCGCGAGCAGGACGGGCGGCTACTGCACAGTGCACTCACCGCTCTCCTCCCTGCGGTACAGGACCGGCGGCGCGGCCCGGCTGGCGTGTGCGCGAGCAGGACGGGCGGCTACTGCACAGTGCACTCACCGCTCTCCTCCCTGCGGTACAGGACCGGCGGCGCGGCCCGGCTGGCGTGTGCGCGAGCAGGACGGGCGGCTACTGCACAGTGCACTCACCGCGCTCCTCCCTGCGGTACAGGACCGGCGGCGCGGCCCGGCTGGCGTGTGCGCGAGCAGGACGGGCGGCTACTGCACAGTGCACTCACCGCGCTCCTCCCTGCGGTACAGGACCGGCGGCGCGGCCCGGCTGGCGTGTGCGCGAGCAGGACGGGCGGCTACTGCACAGTGCACTCACCGCGCTCCTCCCTGCGGTACAGGACCGGCGGCGCGGCCCGGCTGGCGTGTGCGCGAGCAGGACGGGCGGCTACTGCACAGTGCACTCACCGCGCTCCTCCCTGCGGTACAGGACCGGCGGCGCGGCCCGGCTGGCGTGGCGCGGCGGCAGCGGCTCGGTGCCCGGCGGCGCCACCTCGCCCGGCGCCAGCTCGGGCCCGTAGTTCTCGTCCAGCGTGGCCGTGCCGCGCATCTTGGACACCAGCATTGTGTAGTCGCAGTCCGCGGACGGGCGGTAGTGGATGCTCGGGATCGACGGAGCCTGCGACCAAAATAACTCTACACTGAGACTATGGGCTGGTTCAGACACGGCGGGAACCGCGCGATTCTATAATCGCGCGGTTCCCGCCGTGTCTGAACTGGGCCTATAAGTCCACACTAGTTATAACTACGCGACGCGACCAAATATTCTTTGTATGATATTGTATGCCGTACGTAGCGCATAGTTCCGCTAAACCGTAATGCATTATACATCCTACAATGTCACATCTTTGAGTACATTTTTACAATTTCAGGATAGTGAAGGACTTTTAAACTTTCACATTTTGTTGTCGAGACGAAATGTTGACAATTTTAAATCCAGCTATGACAGGCAATCATCATCATCATCATAGGCAATCATACCCGGGGTTAACTAGCTCATAAAAAGGCCATTAACCTATCACTTGTCGCAATCCAACCTTGACGCTAGCAGAATTGTCAGCATGCATGCGGGCCAGCATGGCAGTGTCAAATGACTTGGCACCGTTGGTTTCTCATCAGTTGCCATTGCGACTTGGGCTCCCCTTTTTGCTTACCATCAAGCGAAGTGGAGCCACTTTGTTGTGCCGTTATAAAATAAAAATAATTGTCCCAATGGACAGTAGCCATTAAGTTAAAAATTTAATTGAGAGGCCATTTTCTATTGATTTGTCTTACAAATTGTAGGCGAGCATATCACTACATAGTATAAAACGAAGTCGCTTCCTGGTGTCTGTCCTTAGGTATGCTTGCACCCATGCGAAGCCGGGGCGGGTCGCTAGTTTATATAATAAAATGTGGTTACTTATACGACAATTTTACAATACTTACAGATTCAATTATAGTTGATGCTAAGCTGGGATGCAAATATTCTTCAGTTTCAGGTTGTTTTTCTGCAAATAAAATAAATACTATATCATAATCATAAAAGATATTGTTTAATACGTTTTTTTCAAAATGGCAACATCATTTTGGATAGGACATTCATAGCCGGGTCCACACAGGGCGAGCGGCCTCGCGAGGCAATTGCCTCGCGAATCTAATCTGAACTTATCCTGCCTGCAGGCAAGACATTGATTGAATCTATGGTTT
Source organism: Apotomis capreana (assembly GCA_947623375.1). Classification (NCBI taxonomy): domain Eukaryota; kingdom Metazoa; phylum Arthropoda; class Insecta; order Lepidoptera; family Tortricidae; genus Apotomis; species Apotomis capreana. The sequence continues at coordinate 4,474,401 of OX392517.1, read as the reverse complement.
GAACGTAGTTTACCACAGTCATCATAGGCACTTAACCAAAACTAGACACATACTGATGTGAAATTACCATCATAAAATTGCAAGTAATCGTACCTTCAACGATTTCAGGCGCCTTCTCTGGCCACTTTCCAGCCTTGACCAGGGCCACTAGCGCAAGATAATAAGGCCGCAGCGGAGCCCCCATGTCCAAGAACCGGAACTGAGGGTTGTCCCCCTGCTTCGCTTTGATGAGGATCTCCATCTGGGCACCCTGGGACGCTATGAAGTTAGCCGTCTTCTCAATTATGGTGTTCTGCTTCAGGGAGTCCGGCTGGAAACGAGGGAACAAATTGAAATGCTACCTCATCCAAATATGCTATGTATATCTGTTTAATTAATTCAACTCTTTTATTGAATTGTTAAAAAGAATAGTTGATTTGGCAAGACTTTCATAACATTGTATTACTAGTGTCCCTGTCCACTTCCTACATGGGCAAACAAAATAAAAATTTGCCCACATTGCAACATTATTGAACCACCACCATTATTGGGTTTACTCACATCTTAGAAGTCGAATATCACTTGACATGTTTCAAATTGGTTCACGATACATCATCAGCCAGGTTCTTCGGACCGGTTATGCCATTAAATCCCTCTTAGTGATGATTATTATTTATTTATTATTTAAGAAGAAGATACATTTATTTTGCAAACCAATTACATTTAAATTTTATATCTAAATAATTGAACTACATTTTTATATTAAATTTAACTTAAAATCTATACTTCTATAGAAATTCTATGAGAAACGGTGTTCTGGTTGCAAAAATGGAGTCCACTCAGCATATGTCATAGCACTCTTGAGCACCACGACGCTGATCTTCCGTGGATCCAGATCAGGAAATGTGTTGAACAGCGTGCCGTGTAGTGTATCTGTGTTGGTTTGTGTAAAAAAGATAGATATGCAGATAATGGGTTGTGATGTTTTAGAGTCACTAGTCGACATTTAACAACTTGTATACTTAGTGTGCATAATCAAGTCAATGATATACTTACTACCACTCCAGACAAGCCTAACTGAGACGCGCAATCATATGTCAAAGTTCGTCCTTCTCTTTCTGAAAGCTCGACAAAACCCTCAAGCTAACCGCCCGAACATAATTGTTGTTGTGTCAATAAATACTCCTTTAAACGTTTTTTAAAAACAAACAAAGAAGGTGCTTTTCTAATTGGAGAAGGAAGATTGTTTTGATTTAGCCACTTCTAAGAAACCCAAAGGGCTATCCATTCATTAATTTTCATGGAATTAATGATTTAAATTTAGACGATTTTTCGTCAAACATGGCCTGTTTTTACAAGCTTTTATTTAACTTGCAATGTATGTATGTATGTATCTAAGTATGTTTGTTCGGGCGAAATCTTGCAACTCAATTTTGAAGCAGATATCGTCATCCGATTGAGCTGAAACTTTGCATACTTACTTAACTTTGATGACAATACAATAATATGGTACCATGGGGCTGATCTGATGATGGAGCCGGAAGGTGGCCATTATTATTTAAGCCTTCTATCGGACATTTTTTTTTTTATATATATTCCCCAATGATTATTTCCATTAATTTTTTTTGTTTCATTATTTTTTCTTTTTATTCGTATATATCCCTTTTTTTTAATTTTTGCATGTCCGTTTGCCAGGTGGCAAAGGCCTCCTCCAATCTTCTCCATTCTGGCCTTTCTATGGCAATAGGAACTCTATAATAGAAAAGCAATCCTACCGAGTTTGGGCTCTTAAGAATCGTCTCAGTGAGCATTTGATGGATATCCAAAGAAAAGTACAGTCGGCTATAAAAGCTTGTCACTAAAATGTCATTTTTGACAGAAACTTATTTGTTGTGATAACACTGATAACTTAGTGTATATTGCAAATTTTTAAATATTTGTGTATTTATTACAGCTTTATCTCTATCTCCAAATCCATTTATCGCTAAATGCACAGTCGTGAACATTAACATTAATAACATATTATGTTACAATGTGTAAAATTAGCTTGTCAACTTTTGTTGGCAATAAAGATTAATTATTATTACAGGTTTATCTAAATCTAAGTTTTCTTCCTCATTATGGTACTAATTGCTTTTACAACAATAAAGATGTCATCGATGCTTACCAGCAGAATATCAGGTGCAAACAAGGCTTTGTACGATGGTATTGGCACAAAAGGCTCATCAACTTCTACAGGAGTCGGTGGAGCTGGTGCTTCTGCAGGAGAGTCATAGTTGAACCCAACTTGGCCGTAGCCAGCTGCATGGAGACGCTTCAACTCTTCCTCTGACGAACATAATACCATATGAAATCTTAGAAATTAACTGATATTTTAGATCACAGACAAATACAATTCTTTATTATCTCAAACAACATAACATTTTGAATGTAGCATTTTTTTTACAGACAGTCGGTTTGATAGCAATAGGATTCAATTTAACCTTGTAAGGCCCAAGGCAGTTTTCGTGTTACTAAAATTAGACCCTTATTGTCATTTTAAGAATGTTTGAAATGGCTTTGGAATATGTACATTGTAGTAAACAGTGGGCCTTATGAAGAATTCTGTGGCCCAACCTGATTGAACTTGACGAGTTGACAATACAAGCATAGCTAAGGAGTTATAAAATGCTGCTAGACAGGCACTTTAGATTGGTATTCTAAGCTCTAGGTTAAGAGTTAACAATCTTTAAACAGTAAACTTGATACTGAACTAAACAAGAAAACCATGTTGAAGTGTTAATAGTAGAGTTGGTAATGATCACCTTTGTACATCTCCTCTTCATCTTCATCTGTATGCAGAGCTCTGTACCGTTCTGCATCACACAGCTGCTCCACATCGAGCTCACCCCGAGTGAGCTCCACGCGCCAGTCGAAGCCACCAGGGGGAGCCTCCAGCGATGACACGTCGTGGAGCGCGCCTCGGGCATCGTACCTGTCCACATTGAGGAAAAAGTTATAAGGGGTTGAGATTGCTGTCTTTTGTTTAAAATTACAACTATGACCAATTTTGTTCATAATACTATCATCTTTATTTCTCGTTATTGTTTATAGGCATTATAATAACTTATTTTTTAATTTTGCTATTTTTCCTGAAGATAAAGGTGTACGTAACTTGTTTTTAAACACTAAGATTGGTTAATTTTGCAACAAAGTATATCAACAAAAAATAGTTTAACAAGTGTGTACATCAGACCATAGAGCACAGTTTTAAACACGATTAACATTACCGGCTGTATGTCTTACGTTCAATGCCTTTCCAGGATTCGGGACAAAACAACAACAGTTTCATAACCTCAAAACTTTTACTGTTGGACTTAGTTAATGAACGCAATTATACCTGTTCAAGTAATACATACCACTGAAGAGTATCACCATTAGAATATGCGACGTAGCAGCCGCTCGTCGCGAGATCTTCACCCCGCACGCTTCGAAAATCCTCTGCGAAAATCTTAAAGATTCTCCAATATTAAGTATTTTCCAACACATTGCAATCGCTTTATAGTTTTTAGCGCCACAGTTATAGTAAAAAACAGATCGAACCTGTCGATTTTCAACGTTTCATCCCCCATCCACGGAATGAGGTGTTTGCCTTGATCAATGTGTAGAGCTTTTTCATCGTCCCTGAACAATTTGCACGAGTAGCCGAACACGAAAAGCTCTTCTTTCTTCTCCTTACACTCACTTTTTCGTAATATACCAGAATCACTCACACTACCAGTCCATTTAATCGACATTTTGATAATTTCTATTCAATTATTTAGAAAACGATATGTTAGCAGCAATTTCGACATTTGGCCACTAGAGCGTTTTTCACTTTTAGGTGACCTAGCTACAGTGAATGCGATTCGCGTTTTATACTTATCTTGCTCGACCTTACGCGATCCAGATAAGAACCTCTCAGTTTTCACCCAAACCCGAATCGCAATCTGAGAAATCACAGAGCATATACTATTTTATTATTTATTATTCTTAATATTTTTTATTCTAATTATTATTATTGTATTATATATTATATAGTTGAAGCGCATACCGAGCATGTGCACTTTTAATGCATAGTTTTCTATAAAAAAAATGTTTAAAAATTAAGAAGTTAAAAGTAGGAAATGCCTCATAGCTGTCAAAAACAGAGTTGCCAAAGGTCAAATTTAACTATTATGTGATCATTGAAAAGCAGGAAAATTAAATTATTATAAGATCCTACAATGGTTATCTAAGTATATACATTGTAATTAAATTATATATCTTACAAATCTACTAAATAACATAATATAATAAGTAACATTTTATCAACAACAATTTTCCAGATATTTGAATACAACACAAGTAGGTATTCACTTTTCAAAGAATGGTTGAGTATGCATCCATTTAGAGTAAAATTAACGTTAAGAATATGTTAAGAATTACTTAATCTTAAATAAATTTAATCTGTACACTATACATCATAGAAAGGAATAGGCCGTTTTCAATCAAAAAACTAAACAATGGCAACTGGATATAAACCGGCTAATAAAAAAATACCGTGCGTCGGAATATTAGTACAGCTCTATGGTATCTATACAAATTTGTTGCGCAATAGAGGTCTCAAATCGCATATGGCGGACGTTTTATATATTTTTGCATCGAAAACTGATAAATTCTTTTAGTTATGAGTATCTTGTGACCGCTAGAGCGTATTTGTTAAATTTAGCTGATAAACGTTAGTTTTTAATGTGTAAATAAGTTTATTGTACCTAGAGTCTTGTAAATATTGATAGTATTTTCGTGCGTGGACGTGTTGTTCCGTATTGTTTAGTGAAAAACGAAAAGTCTGTGATATAAACATTATAATAGATGGTAGATTAATTTCCGGAACAATTTGTAAATATTGTACAGATATTTTAGAATTTTAGTAGCTAACTGAGACAAGACTGAGAAGCGAGTGAGATTACTGAGAGATGTCAGCTGTGGGCCTGTTGTCTTTGAAAGAGAATCCCGACGACGAAAGCCCCCAGGATGGCTCCAACGATGAAGGTAAATATATTGCAACTCATTCCATCATCCGCCGTCATGAAATCTTCCGTCGCCTCTACAAATTTCATTCATTTTCACCTTGCACCCTAGATTTGTTTTTGTACTATTTTTTGCTGCACACGTCAAGAATAAATAAGAATGCAATATGAACATCAGGAAATACGTTTTGTGTTCTCGCTGTCTTCAATATTGTCCTTATTATCATCTTATTAGCATGTAGGAAGTGATCTGCAAGTAGGTCACAGTGCAGAAAGTGGGACTACATAACAGTTCTTTTAGTGCAGGCTAAGACATTATAAGCTATAACTTATAATCATTAGATTTAATAAATTTCAATAGTGAACAAAGTTGAATGAGCATTTGCAGAGAAGCATGCATGTTTGTTTTTTATTGTTTTGTTGTTGACATTACTGTATTACATCAATGGTTATAAGGCTTCTTAGGCTATTTATCAAATTAATCGTCAAACACCATGAAATTATCTGGGGACTGACCTTTTAGAAGCTTTATTTCAATGCCATTTGTAATAAGCTTGTTTATTATGATTTGTTGATGTTTTTTATCAATGTTGACTTACAAATATACTAGTTCTCTTTATAATCCAAATTTCTTCAAGAAACATTTACATCTTATAACTTTTTACATCCTTTATATCCCATTTGGGTAAGTAATTCATTCAAATTTAACTCCTCTAAGCCCCTTATTTGGAAATTAACACTAAAGTTCCATAATTTGAGCCTCATTGGGGTTTGATAGTTCAAACGATTGTAGTTCAGAAAAAATTAAAAAAGAGGCCCTTAATTTGAAATGAGTGTCCTCTTATATCAGTGTGCTGCGGATTAATGAGTCGTAAAATTAAAAGGGCAGAGGGAAAACATACTTTTCTTAGCTGTATATTTTTTGCACCTCTAAAAGTTCCTGATCTCATACATTTCCTAGATGTTACTTGAATGCAAAAAGTTGCCGGAACACTGGTATAGAGCATTGCGGAAAAATAAAATACTTTGCAAATTCAACTTAATGACCTGATGAGTATATCACCAGGGTTATTTGACTCTGAAATTAAATATAACAAAACATCATCAGAAATCATACTTGGATAAATATTAAAGTTTTATTTCCTATAGGAAGGGTTGATATGATTTAAATCTGAAAATGATTTTTTTTATAAAAAAATCTATGATTTCAATCAATTAATTTTGACTGCAACCAAAGTAGTCAAAGTGCCTAGAGACTTCCCCCATCATAGATTGTTAGATATATAATGCATTACAATTTATGACTAAATAAGTAAATAAAAACAAAAAATAGATTACGGTGTGCACACTTGTGTGCAATACCATACATACGAGTAAACCGGTACAGTTTGGGGATTCCCTAACTAAAACAGGGACTGGTACTAGTTTATTGAGTAGCATTATTCCTTTAAATGCAAGTGTTGAGCCTTTCACAGGAGTATTAGTTGATAAACACAAAAGAAAGACCAAGGCCCTCTTACACATACACATACAACTCAACTGGCCAACTCTACTGTCACGCATGTAAGAGAGTATTTAAAACTGTTTGGTCTAGCCAGCCATATTAGAGCTCATAATAGGCGAAGTCCATAATGTTTTGTATGATTAGGGTTGCCATCATCGAAACCGATGAGGAGGACTTTAAACCGGGTGGAATTTTTCTATGGGCCCTGGAGGGGAACTATCTTAAATCCTTTAGTTAGCTCATTTTACTGAAAGGAAACATTCCTTTATTTTTAAAAAGAAACAAAACTGCATTCAAAGATTTTCCAAAATTTGCTTGCCTCAACCGGGAATTGAACCGACTAAAAATTAAAAAATTAACCCTCAATATTTTATTTCACGAATGAGTAGGATAATTGTTCAGGATAAAATTTATCCAGTAAACTTAGACCTACACTCATCTGTTGTACGAGATTCCATGAAATTTAATACTTATTACAAGTTCTTTATTAACAATTTTTAACTTTTTGTCAGAATGCCTAGTGTAAGAAGAGATTGTGCATTGATTTATTATTTATTACCATTTAACGAATTTCTTATCAAAGTCTTCAACAACGTACTTAGAAATAAATAACATTAGCAAGCTTGTACTTCATACAATGTCTTTGGATGTTAGAGAGATAAGAAAATTATAACATGTGATTTACTTATTACAAGTGAACAGTAGTTGTATTGTTTCCCGGTTGAGGCAAGCAAATTTTGGAAAATCTTTGAATGCAGTTTTGTTTCTTTATAAAAATAAAGGAATGTTGTCTTTCAGTAAAATGAGCTAACTAAAGGATTTAAGGTAGTTCCCCTCCAGGGCCCATGGAAAAATTTCACCCTGTATAGTTGATAAACAAGTCATACAGTATTGGTCGATAAACAAGTCACATCAATACCGAAACGAAAGGAAACTTAAGGCTCCTATTAATAGCTCTATTACGATTTCTTCCGCAATTATAACCTCCCCATATAAAAATAGAGTTTTGGAATAATATAGATACAGAAGTGGCAAAAATCTAGCATATTAATAAACGTCGTCGACATTTTGCGCCTCTTTAAGATTCAGTACTATTTTATTTCACATTCAGTACTATTGGAAGTTCCAAATCACACTAATATTATAAAGACCGAGTGCGCAGGCGGGCGGTGAGTGTGTTTGTGTGTATGTTTGTTACTTCTCACACTCAAACGGCTGGACTAATTTTGATAAATTTTGGTATGGTGGTAATTGACACCTAGAATTAACACATAGGCTACTTTTCATCCCGAAAATGTTGTGTTCCCGTCGGATGAGCCGCTAACATTGCGGGTCGCAGCTAGTTTAATATAGTAATAATTGTAAATACACGAAAAAAATACGTAGTTTTGTATTTTTTATAATTTTGGCAATTTTAATATCCTTGTATCCCAAGAAACCTAAAATATTTGAATGTGATTTTTTCCACTACTGTTACCGCTATTCTATTTCCTATACTAGGCTGATTTTATTTATTTAAATTATAAACTCTATTGCACAAAATACAAAAGCAAAAGTACAAATGGCGGACTAACGTCGCATACAAACGAGGTGCAAAGTCAATAGAACTAAAACCCTACCCTTACTCACTGCGCATGAAATTATAGCATTAATAGATACACTGTATGTATAAGTATAGTTGCCCGGTCGAGGGGAACCGTGACCTTCAATATCCATGCACCCCTGCAGGGATTGTGTTACGTAACGATAAAACATCAATCTAAAAGTGGGTACTTTTAACGCGCCGCCATACTGCCCTCTTAAAGCGAATGGCGGTATCTCATTATTGAACTGTTTATACCAATACGGTATTAGACTATAGTGAAAATTCATTATGCCATTGAAACCACTAAACATGCATTCAAAAATATACAGAACCAAATAAGCTACCTAAGTTTTGGACATTGTGCTATTTTTAATTGTAAAAAAACTAAAAAGAGGATCTGTTTTGACCACTGATTTTTATGACTACTTTTTATAAACTTCATACTAACAAATCGTTTTTAGGGTTCCGTACCCAAATGGTAAAAACGGGACCCTATTACTGAGACTTCGCTGTCCGTCCGTCCGTCTGTCACCAGGCTGTATCTCAAGAACGGTGATATCTAGACGTTGAAATTTTCACAGATGATGTATTTCTATTGCCGCTATAACAACAAATACTAAAAATAAAATGAAATAAATATTTAAGGGGGGCTCCCATACAACAAACTTGTTATAGATTACGGTACGGAACCCTTCATGCGCGAGTCGGACTCGCACTTGCCCAATATTTTTGACATTTCATAAAGAGTAGCCGAGCTGTCATCAGACACGTATTGTATTGTATAGCTTTAAACATTCTGCACCAGATTACTAAATATACTACCTTTTTACCACCTTTTTACTTGTCGCTAATTGACGAGTAAAAAGGTAATTACGTAGTAGGCGCAGCGTTGACAGTTTATCATTTTATCATAAACTTAAGAGCTAGGCTCTTGTCGGTGGAGCAATTTCCAATCTTCTCTATCTTGAGCTCTCTCCTTGACGGCCTGGTACGACACGACGTTCACCTTTTCCTTTATTTGGTCCATATAAGCTCTTCTTGGTCTTCCTCTTTTCCTCCTTCCTTCAACTTTGCCTTCTATAATAGTTTTTAGATATTCGTATTATCATTTTACTCGAATCAAAATGTCTATAAATAAATAAATACGGGCAGTGAAACATAGAACCTCCCCCTTTTTTGGAATTCGGTTAAAAATGAGACACCGCCTATTGCTTTAGTAGGACAGTTTTTTTTTTGTTTTCTAACAAGGAATAAGTTATTTAAAATAGATACTAATAACTGCACTATTACTAAAGTTTTAATAATTCTATATCGAAATATTATACTATTACTTTCGGATGTTTGTATATCTACTTAAGTGTCGCTTTACGTCAATAACATCATTTCAAAATGTCATATTGCGAGAGTTCTCAGTTTTGTAGGTTTGGTCGCGACTTGAATTAACCTAATAAGAGTATTATGACATTTACGCGGGAGAAACTAATTTGGTACAGTACGAGCAAGTAACTTCAATTCATTCATCATGTGATTATCTATCTAGATATACACGAACTAGATACATAAACAATTCATTCATCCTCGATTTCGCTAGGCATTTTATGCCGACTACATATAGGTACCAATGTAGTTATCGTTCACGTAACAACTCAACAACACGTGCTGTTATCCGCCGCGGGACCTACATCAACACGTAAATGAACGTAAAAGCCACGTAATATGTACTATGGCTATACCTAACTACGCACCTATTAACGTTTACAAACTTCTGTAGATATCTGAGCAGCGCTAAAAACGTATTATGGTGAGTATGAGTATGCGCCGTATTTATTAATGGAATTCAATAGGTGCTTAAAGTAATGTTAATATTACCACATTTTTCATTTTTGATAATGTCCCTGTCGGTCAATCAATATTCATCAACTATTACTCAATAAGTGTAAGACTGAACTAACAACATGGCTGAAACGACTAAGCTACGATGATACGGAGTTATTACTATATCGTGCTAATTATTAACTCTAACACTAACACACACGACACGCACACACACACACACCCAAACACACACACACACACACCCACACACACACACACACACACACACCTACCATTAATATAGTACCTATTGTATTAGTGTTACTTAAATTAGGCTAAAACCCAAATTAAACTTATTAATATATAAACATTGTTAAAACGTATAAAGCTAAGATTAAATAAGTAACCTATAGATGTATAATATTTCCTACCTATTTACCAGTTAAGGAAGAGCGGGGCATCCTAACACAGGTCTACTTACCTAAAAGGAAGTCCCAATCACTGCAGACATTGTACTTGTTAAAAAAGGGAAAATAAACAATTTTTTCATTTTTTTTCATTTTCATCTCTATATTAATTTCCACCTGTTATAAATATGAAATGTTGTCATTTGTGATTGAAAAATTGGGCAAGTGCGAGTCCGACTCGCGCGTGAAGGGTTCCGTACCATAATCTATAACAAGTTTGTTGTATGGGAGCTCCCCTTAAATATCTATTCTATTTTATTTTTAGTATTTGTTGTTATAGCGGCAATAGGCAATAGAAATACATCATCTGTGAAAATTTGAACTGTCTAGCTATCACCGTTCTTGAGATACAGCCTGGTGACAGACGGACGGACGGACAGAGAAGTCTCAGTAATAGGGTCCCGTTTTTACCCTTTGGGTACGGAACCCTAAACATGAATTTGAAAAGTTCCACATTCTAAAAGAGCGTGGGCGATCAGTTTTTGTTCACTGCGCAGAAAAATTATAGTCTGACTTTTACTATAAGGCGCATTTAGTATGGAAATTGTACCACTGTTATTGTTGTGTTGTGAGTGTCAAATTTTCCACAAGGCGACTTTATGTAGAGGGCCGATTTCTAGATGACGCTGCTTTCGCATTTTTTATTTATTTTAAAAACTAGTCTGAAAGTATAATCAAATACAATAATTAATAGTTTTAAGTTCTGTAATAATTAATGAAATTAATTTAAACTAAACACTATTTGAAAATTTGAAATATTGTCAATTGGGTGGTAATTTCATGGTGGTACCTCTCTGCGGCACCGGCTAGATTGAATAGGACACCTAAAATTGCATATTACGAAGCTCTCGTTTAATATTGGCGCAAATAGGTAGACAATGCCTAATTATATATCCTGGCGCACTGAACGATATTAAAACTAAAATCATGCCAGCGGGCTAGTGATTATTGGTGCTGCGTATTTTGCTTACAATGCATTCCTGGCGGGAAATAGTTTGATGGAAACAACAAGAGAATACGTGACATGTATACATGTTCACGAGGAAATACCATCGCCAATTTTTCGATACAAATCGAGGTTTCGCTCTCGTCTGTTTCCTTCTCAATTGTTTAACCTATCTTTATGGAATTTTAGGAACTGAATAGGAAGGAAATGTTCTGTGTCGGACCGTTTCGATTTATTTGCAAATGATTATAGAATTTGTGTACTAGGCGGCCGTTTGCGGCGGAATTTTGGGTAAAACAGACGCCTAGACAAATAAGATAATAAGAGCGCAAAAATCGAAACTTCCATTCAGTTCCTAAGCCAGATCAAGACCTATTGTTTGTATTTTGATTTTATACTAACTTCTCGTGTTGTTAGCCAGTAGGTTATTAAAACTAGGCGCAGCGATATGTGTGACGCTCTAAACACTTCACTTCAAAGTATTAAAAAAAAGAACCGATGACGATAATGCTTTGCTAGGTACTTCGCAGTGAATTTTGCTTGCAGTGCGTTCTTGGCAACCGGCGGTTCGCAAAAACTGCTGTGATTTTGTTTACGCTTTGTTCGTCTGCCGCTGACGGGATATCGATACTTCCTAATACTTTTATAGGATGGAAAAATGTTATTTATTATTCAGATACATATTCAAACAGATTTTCGTTTACTGTCAAAAATCTTTATTATTCAAACATACGTGAAATATTTACATACCTAGAATAAATTTAAAAATATGTAAAAAACTCTTTCGTCGCGGCATGGTCCCGAAGACACTGGCAGCATTTGCTCGCTGAATCGCAATGCTAGTGCGTTGTGCGAGGAAGCTGCCAGCTCGTCGATCCCCAGTAGTTTCTGTTATTCAGATAAATTACACAGCATTACAGTAATAAAACCAAGGCACTGTGAACTACAAAAAACATACAAGACTTAAAACTATTTAGATTTAGGCGACATAACGGCGTGGCTCCGTTGCCTCGTCTGATTTGGCGTAGGATTCGGCAGATTGCCCTGATAAGTTGCTGAGTTGCTGATAAATATTTATGTGTGATTTTGACGATGGTTGCTACGGATGCTCATTTTGTATTTATGCATGCATGAAGTTATTAAATAAAACTGCGAATTTGGGTCTTTTTCGGTTCGGAAGCGGATATAATTACGGATAACATGAACTTCAATCAAAATGCAACACAAGTGTAGGATTCTGGAAAATAACAATGAAGCAATAAGTTCGTGCCAAGAATCACATCAAATTATCGCATCTGCAGTCTCAGAAAGTTGACGGTCATTTATCACCTTTGTTTATAATGTAAATGTAATATAACACGGTAATTCAAGGCCGTATGATAGCGTGAATTCGATGATAGGTATAGTGTGTAATAAACAATTGTTTTGCTTTGGTGCACTGATTTATCAAATCAGAAGATAATAAATATCGTTTGACTGGCTGCCAACTATGATTTTGATATCTTGAAATTGTCACCCCCAAATGGTCACATTTCCATCCGATTGCATTGATTATAACGTCATCGTCACTAGTCACTACTAAAAAAAAAAACCGGCCAAGAGCATGTCGGGCCACGCTCAGTGTAGGGTTCCGTAGTTGCTCATCCTTCACAATAGACTTAAATTACGAGAAAGATTTCAAGCTCTATAAAAAAGGCGTAAACGCCAAAGTAACTGTAATTACTTATTACCTTCTGGAAGTCAACTTACGTCCTTTTAAGAAAATTATGAAATTTTGCGATAACTCAAAAACGGCTCGACCGATTTTGTTCAATATAGTTTTCATTGAAAGTACTTATAAGGCCTCATGTTCATGAACTTTTCCATAATTTTTTGATCTGTGGTTGAAAAGTTAGAGGGGAGGACGCAATTTTTTTTATTTTCGGGGCGAATATTTACAAAACTGCTGACTTTATCAAAAAATAATGTATGGAGACCCCTATTATTTTCAAAGGACCTATTCAACGACACCCCACACACTAGTGTTGAAACGAAAAAAAAAGTTCACCCCTACTTTAGGTGTTGACTGTTGGTTTATTGTACCCTTTTGTCGGCGTGATACATATCCATACTCATACCAAAGTTCAGCTTTCTAGTACTAATGATCACGGAGCTAAGCCGCGGACGGACAGACGGACATGACGAAACTATAAGGGTTCCTAGTTGACTACGGAACCCTAAAAAACCTATCCCGTACTTACCTATTTATTTTTACTCCGAACAAAAATACCTAAGTGCGTAACGTTTTTCCTGATGTTGTTCTGAGATATGTATAATTTTTTACAAACTAGTGACGCTTCTTCAACGTTTCTTAAATCTCTACCTATAGAATGACTGTAATCTACAAATTGTTGCAAATAGTGAGTACCTATGACAAATCAGCATCAATAAAGCCCATAGCAACTATAAATATTCCAACGACTAGCAACCACGAAACCAGTTTAATATTTGCAAAGCGGGTAGATCGAAATCGCAGCGCGCATAGTTGTTAAAAAATGTCGGGTAGTTCCAACTATTTCTCGATTATTCGCCGCGAGAGCGTCAGTCTTTGAGACGAATTCGTGCGCACCGCGACTCCCGCGACCTTTTCCACGGAAACCAGAGTTTTCGAACATTCACATATCTTTTTCCATCTCAACCGGGACTTTTTACGTACCAGTGACGTCTATCGTGCCTATACGTAGCTAAACCGCGGGCATTTGTCTCTTAGACACCCCTAGACTAAGCGTAATTTTAATCCAATTTTAACTTAAATATAATTTCGTGTTTTTTTTTAATTCTAATTTTATAACAAATTTTATTAAACTAAGTTAGGTTAAGACTAAACGGTCGCCATTTTGTGACGCCGCGTCCGTGACTTTCAAAATAACGATCAAAACGCGCGTCGGTCGTAAGATGGTCAGCAAGGAGCCGCCATTACAGTCAGTTGAAGTAAAAAACAAGAGGAGGAGACGTAGGGCAGGAAATAGAGCAGGAAAGAGACGTTCGAGGAAGACTACGGTTGTTGTAGCGGCTGTGGCGACGTTGCCGTCTGAGAAATACTCTAGCCCTGTGAAGTGTGCTGTCCACGCCTTTCTGATGCGGTACCAGAGTGCTTTGAGGAAGGTGCCAGCTCATCTGCCGCCAAAGATCCACGCTGGGCCGCCTTCTAAACGCGTTAAACGCGTTTCTTGGAGTAAGTTTTTTTTTTATACACTGCCTTATGCGTAATTATCATACTTATTCAGTTCCATTAACGGTTTTTAAGTTTTTGCCACGATTTGCCATTTTGGTGACCTTAAAATAGTTGTTCTAAGGGTGTGACGAAAAACAAATGATATTTTCGTATCATTTTTTGTTACATGATAATTGATAGGCGAATGCTCGCGGTGAGGCAGCACCCCAATGAGGTATTAGCTCTAATAGTTGTGTTGGTGCTTGTGTGCAGGTGCGATTAGTCAGATTTAAAGCAGATTTATACGAGTCAGATTCTACATATTTTCTACCTAAAGAGTTTTTCTTTTGTCAACGGTCGAACGAAATTATGGCTATAAAATAAATACGAGGGTATGATACCTGACGACTCAGTACCTCAGTACCGTCACTGATTGAGCATAATAGATATTTACAGCATAAATAAGTGTACCCCGGGGCTTTCGGTGCATTAGTGATTTTGATTTGACGCCTACCGTCGGCTTACAGTACGACACAAATGAGTAGAAATTAAAAAGTCGCAATACTGTAGTGTCGTCCCTTTTTAAAAGCTTTTATTTACAATACAATAATATGGTACCATGGGGCCAATCTGATGATGGAGCCGGAAGGTGGCCATAGGAACTGTGACGACTGCTGGGGGAATAGCCTCAGATGAGGAATTAAGAGCAGAGGTACTTCGTCTATGTTATTTATTCGGTCGCTAGTATAAGACTGAATATACATTTTATATTTATGACAGTGGCCAACACCACTGAGAGTGAAGTTCATACCTTCACAGAACTCTATAATAGAAAAAGCAATCCTACCGAGTTTGGGCTCTTTAGAATCGTCTCAGTGAGCAATTGATGGATATTCAAAGAAAAGTTCAGTCGGCTATAAAAGCTTGTCACTAATTGATTTTTTTGTCAGATACTTATTTCTTAGATTGATTAGAAAGGGACGACTACAGTATTGCCACTATTTAATTTCTACTCTTTTGTGTCGTACTGTAGTTTCAAACCATTCGTGCACCGAACACCCCGGATATGTTCCTAAGTCAGATACCATAACCTTCCTCAACGATCGATCTGTTTGCGGGGAAGCTTTGATATTCTGTTAGTTGTTTGACCCAAATCAAAGACATCCCAATGTCTATCTGTGACCTAAATAGACCAGAACAATTTCATAACCAACTCCTTATAAGATTATCTTTCCGGTGATTCCTTTTTTTTAACCCCCGGCAAAAAAGAGGGGTGTTATAAACTTGTAAGTTTGACATGTGTATGTGTCTGTCTGTGGCATTGTAGCTCCCAAACGGATGATACGATTTAAATGCGTTTTTTAGGGTTCCGTAGTCAACTAGGAACCCTTATAGTTTCGCCATGTCCGTCTGTCCGTCCGTCCGTCCGTCCGCGGCTTAGCTCCGTGATCATTAGTACTAGAAAGCTAAAATTTGGTATGAGTATGTGTATGTATAACGCCGACAGAACGGTAAAATAAAAATTAATAAAAAAAATTTTTTTTCGGGTACCTCTCGAACACCTAAAGAGGGGGTGAATTTTTTTTTCTTTTCAACACTGGTGTGTGGGGTGTCGTTGAATAGATCTTGTAAAAATAACAGGGGTCTTCTAACATTATTTTTTGATAAAGTCTGCAGTTTTGTAAATATTCGCTCCAAAAAACAAAAAAATATTGTCCTCCCCCTCTAACTTTTCAACCACGGGTCAAAAAAAATCGGAAAAATTCATGTTAATGAGGCCTTATAAGTACTTTCAATGAAAACTATATTGAACAAAATCGGTTGAGCCGTTTTTGAGTTATCGCCAAATTTCATATTTTTTCTTTAAAAGGTCGTAAGTTGACTTCCAGAAGGTAATAAGTGATTACAGTTTCTAGGGCGTTTACGACCTTTTTATATAGATTAAAATCTTTCTTAACGTAAACCTCGGGCTTAAAACAGCAGTTTATTGTGAAGGATGAGCAACTACGGAACCCTACACTGAGCGTGGCCCGACATGCTCTTGGCCGGTTTTTTTAAATCGAAATCCACGTCTGTCGAGATTGTTCTTAGTGTTACAGTTTTCTCAACCAAACAGTTGGGTCGGGGTATATTAGTACATTTTGAATTAAGGTTATTACGGATGTATTTTTGTGTTTAAATTACCGTGTGAACTTTCACTCTTCTTCCGTTTCAATGAAGTTTGGGTTGGGGTAATATCGATCTGAGAGAAAAAGTTTAAAGAATAAAATGTGCTTATTTTAGCATAATCTACAAGATTCAATCTAATTTAAGCCCAAAACAACAAAAAAAAATGTTGGTCTTTGCTATACTCTGACCGAAGTTCGGTGAGATTTTGCCGGAGCTCCATTTTACTTCATAAAATTTATGACCTGTAGGGTCAAACAGTATTAAAACGCATTTCGATAAACTGAAAACATAAGTAAAGCGATGTTTGGGCCATGACGTAACCTCTACCTGAACTTAAATCCATCAAGGTGATTTATAATATTGGTTACAATTTCCTATTCGTTAAGTCTTTGTTTAACTTTTTAACCTTCGTCGGTGAGCGGTACCTATATTTTTTGCCCGGATTGCCGTGAAATTGCATCGGAATGCAATTTTTAGTCAAAGTTATTGACTAATAGCGGCGCCGCGCGGTGTTACTCGCTCATCCCACGGGAACACTAGATTTTTCGGGGTAAAAAGTAGCCTATGTGTTAATCCAAGGTGTCAGTTATCTTCATACTAAAATGTATCAAAATTGGTCCAGCTGTTTGAGTGTGAAGAAGTAACAAAAATACACTCACAAACTTTCGCCTCTATAGTATTGTTTGAAAAGAATACTTTTTATCCCGAAAACATTTAACAAACAACATAAAGGTGAAAGATTGTCAATGTGTAAGCATGTTCCTTCTTTACACTGAAACGGTGGGACCAATTTTCATACAATTTGGCATGCAGGTAGTTTGGATTAACACATCGTCGGGGATAGTGCAAATCCGCGTAACTAGCGTTGGTTAATTTAATACCGCATAACTTAAGTTGCCAAATTAAGATTTCTCGCCAGCGAACGTAAAATCCTGACAAGAAACGACCTGTTCAAACACCCGTTGCAATTAACCAATAGCGAGATCAATACTTTCTGTGTAAAAAAGGAAAAGTAGCCTTCAAAATAAAACAGTTACAACGTTTTAAGCTTCTCCTGTGTGGTTTGGTGTTTTGCGTATATACACAACGCAGTATTTACCACTGCTAGTAACGCGGCACTATACCCGACGAAATGCTACTTTTAATCGCAAAAAATGTTCCCATGGGATTAGTTGGTAACACAGCGGGGCACAGCTAGTATGTTATAATTATAAGTTATGGAGTACAAATATACTTGGGATGTGAAATACAAGAGTGCACGCAACAACAATCACATTGAACGCATTGTCTTCAATCGAATGTTATCGCGTGTCGCTTCCCTTTCCTGTGACAATTGTCGATGCTGATATCATGAAGGGCTGTGTTATGGCTACATGTCGAAGAAGTAACAGGATAAATAAAAGTATATCTAATCTCAATATAATTATTGTATTAAGCGGTGTACATTCGCGTGAAATTGTCAGGAACGGCCCGACATGTTTCGAACTCGTATGGAGCTCTTCATTAGGGACTGCTGCCCGTACAGCGGTGTGGTCACTCAATCTCAAGCGGTGTAAAACATTGCGCAGTAGCCATGTATATATACTGCGTAATGAGTGTGTCGCTCTTTTTACGTGAGATTAAGTATCCAACAACAATTTAAACCATCGAGGCGGTCAATGGGTACCTACTCAGAAAAGGAAATTTGCTTAAATTGTAGCTTAGAGCTTCGTTATAAAAAGTCAATGTAAAATATAACCGGCCAAGTGCGAGTCTGACTCGCGCATCGAGGGTTCCGTACAAACTTTCACTTATACCATCTTAATTGGCATGAGTTAAGTATGCACCTAAAATGTATGGCGTCGCATACAAACGAGGTGCAAACTTAACGCAACCGAGTTCTCCAAATATGATGTTTGAAAAGGACTATATTTTTTATGATTTTATTACAAATGTATAGTTTTCAGATTTTTATAAATATTTGTAGTATGTGACGATATTACTTGACATATTTCATAGTTATAGGTCATCGGGAAGTACCCTATCATTTTGATTCCCTTGAGAGTGTCGAAATGTACGTTTTTTGCGACATAAACGGCCGTATCTTTTTTTCACGTTAACGTAGAAGTTTGATTTTTTCACAGCTTCAAGGGACCGTAGACTTAAGTAGGTATATGGTTTAAATTTCAACTAGATACCTCCACGCGTTCTCGAGATAAAGGGTCTTGACAGACAGACAGACGGACGGACAACAGTGATTCTATAAGGGTTCCGTTTTTTCCGATTGAGGTACGGAACCCTAAAAACCAATAAAGTGCTTTAAGCGTTGTTTTTAGTACATGACATCCTGTAATAGTACATTACATACCTCGTGAATGTCCCAGATCGCAGGTGTTCTTGAATTGGCCAGAAAATCCCACTATAAAAATATTTACGTCAACCTAGGCCGTATAAAGTGGGATTTACTTACTGCCGGTTACCCAGAGCGAGAAAATCTACATTCCTGGCAAAGGCAAGACGTAAAACTTTAGACAAATCACGGGCGGAAATTAGTAAAGCCCCAGATCGCATAATCATTCACTATTTCACCGCCCCTAGGTAAGTAATGTTAATGTACTATTACAAGCATTCATGTCGGTCAATGAACGCGCATTTTTACATACACATCAATAAATATTTATTTAAAGCGTAGTAAAGCAATGTCGGGGTCAGGAAGAAAACATTGTTTACTTTTTACATCATCATCTACCTAAACAGTCCGTGAGTTCTCGGATTGCAATTCAGGTTTGGGTGAAAACTGAGAGGTTCTTATCTGAATCGCGTAAGAGCGAGCGAGACAGGTATAAATCGCAAATCGCAATACCTTAATATTTAGTTTTAGACTTTTCTGTGCCCTGTTTCGCGGTATTATGGTTTAAGTTTTACTGTAAAGTAAGCATCAGCGAGCGTATTATTTAAGGGAATTAGCATAAACCGATTTTTTGAAGATTCAGTAGCGATGCATTAGCAAAAAAGTCGATACAATGTGAGCTATAGATAGTTGTTTGAAAATTGTTCAAGTTTGTAATTTTTTTACGTTTTCAACCGATATCTCCGTCAGTTTTAACATTTTCAGAAACTGAATCGATCTGTACAGTTATCGAACCGAGAAATCGATAAATGTCAAAAGAAAGTGGTCGCATTATCTTGAAATTTATCGATTTTTTAATGAAATTTGGTGAAGAGGTTCAATAAATATATAGTTGGATATCCAAACATCGAAAGTAAATTTTGGGCCAATCTGAAACGAAGACGCTTTGCTCGCTCGGTCAATTATACTATACCTAACTATAGCTGGTGCAATATGAGAGCTTTCTTTTGATGGTGCCACTGACAAATTGAAAGTGCTCTGTTCATGACTCCCCTTTATTCGTATTAAATAATAAAAACACTTATCACTCCGAGGCGTCCTTCAACGGTTGATTCCAGACTACCTCTTACCAACGACGTATGTCTCATTGAAAATGATACAGAATTTAACCTTTTTCTAGTACGCAAGTATTACACGACTAAGCTAAGTTTGCGTCTGGTTTGTATGAATCGTATACAAACGTGGTTCACATTTAATTTGGTCAGGAAATAGGGTTGAAGCAATTTTCGTTCATGTTTGTTCCTGACTGGTCTTATTCAAATTAGAGTCTGGGTATTTCCTTTAAACAGAAGAGCTTAAGCGACAAATATTTCTTATTAAGATACTGTCTTATGTAAACGGGTTACTGTAATTTAAAGGGTTGTACGTACAATGTGCGCTGGTTGGATTAAGTGGACTTAGCAAGCGAGACTGTTATATACTTATATTGGTCAGTTACTGTTATTTAAGAAAATCGTATAATAGTCAGTACAAGCATTATGGAAATATTTTCAAATGAATTTAAGAGTCAGACTCTTGTCAGTGCAGCTAATGAAGTATGTAGCTGGCTCCATCTATCCATATCCATAGCCACCAAATTGAGTTTTGTCTACATTCGTTGTTTGTTTTATGTAACACTAGGAGGTCAACTCAACTTCTTCCGCGTTTTTTTTTCTTCACCTTAGACGGATAAAAAGTATCTTATAACCATCTTTGGATGTCCAGCTATCTCTGTACCGAAATTGATTACTATTTGTCCAACAGTTTCGGCGTGATTCGAGGACAAAGAAAAGTATGAGAACAGATGGCGCCAGGCAGGCATGTCGCCGCGCGCCTATACAAAACAAATGACGATCCTGCATCACGCTATTAAGATTTTACCTGAAATCATGACCCCTCCATAGAAAACTGATTTTCAATACATGTCTAGAATTTTATAATAGTTATAGATTATTGTTCTTCCTCTTTTCCCTTCAACCTCTCGTTCTAGGTTGTTATGTATAAACCACACTAGGGCTGACCCAAATAAATAAACTGATGCTCTTTCCCCAGGTCACGACGAAAGTGTATCGATGAGCGGCGGGGGCGACCCGGCGGTACTTGCCGTCGGGCCGGCGAGGCGGCCGCTCACCTATACGCGGGAGCAGCTGTTGCGGCTACGCAACTCTCCGCTGGTCAAGCAGGGGTTGGACAAGCCGCTGGTTGGCTGCGACGCGCTAGCACTGTGAGTACAAGAGTGACAGCCCTAGTGAATAGGTTCCACCGTCGCGCTTGGCTGTGGCGGAGTGGCGTGGAGTGCGTCAGTTCTGCGACGTGCTCGCGCTGCGAGTACAAGACTGCGACAACCCTACAAAATAGTTTCCACTGACACGCCCGACTGTGTAGGTACTGTAGCTTGGAGTAGCGTGGACTGCGTCAGGGCTGCTACGTGCCGTGAGAGTACAAGAGTGCCAGCCCTAGTGAGTAGGTTCGATCGACGTGCTGGGTTCTGTATGTACTGTAGTTTCTAGTAGACTTAGAGTGCATCAAGACTGGCGACTACTAAGTATACATGCACAAGCAGTTTCTGCGGGTCCACAACTCGTTGCTCGTCAAGAAGAGTCTCCATGCTTGAACGACGTCATCATCTGCCGGCGTGTCTCACATCCACTTTAAGGCTGCCTATCCACTGCAGCTAAGCCAAGAAATTTAACCAATCAGGCTCAGTCTTTAGGAAGCTCAAAAGAAGTGCATTTAATTGTGAGGAATGTCACTAAGCTGTGTAAAAAACCGATCTCCGCTTCAGTGGACAGGCCAACTCAAGCTTTTTTCCCGGTACGTAGTTAATATAGATCTATTAATGGCTGCCACAGGCATCTTCAATCACAAATGCCAATAATTTTATTTCCTTTTTATAATAGTATAAAAAGGAATGGTCTCAGATAGAAGTTACTTAGGAACATTGGGTTCACATTTCACTGAGCATTGAGATTGAAGTAAATAATTATATTTTCAGGGTCCTGAAAAAGCGGTCCGACTCCCCCAACGAGGATGACCGGGGGGCGAGAGGCGACGCGCCGTACGAAAACCATAAGGTAAGTTATAATGTCCATGATGTGTTTATCATTTAAACTTTCCATGTGGTTTTAAATGTTCCATACCAATGTCAAGAGTTAATGAGATTCATCATCATCATCATCATTTCAGCCTATTGCAGTCCACTGCTGGACGTAAGCCTCCCCTAGGGTTCGCCACATGGCCCGATCTCCCGTTTTCGCCATCCAGTCACCACCAGCCACTTTTTTCAGGTCGTCGGTCCATCTGGCCGTCCAATTGTTGTCCATTAATGAGATTAATAAGGGTAAATTTCGTTCAAAGCTAAAACTGCTACACAACACAGACGTAGTAGTTTATCAGTTTTCTCACAAACGGAAGACCCCCAGAAGTTTAAATAACAAAATTTCATAGTTTTATGATTACGGGAGTTTACGGTCAGCTTTTCGAAAGAGGCGGGAGGACCGCCCGTATAGCATCACTGTCATACCATGACAAAACAACCCATATATGGATTCCCTATACAAAGTAGTGTTATAGACCTAAAATGTAGGTTCTAAAGAGTTTTACATAGGAAACTCCCACGAGTCTGAGACATATTAAGATACATATAAAATGCAGCGTTCGATTGGCCGCTTGGGTGGCCTCCTGAAAATTAATCGCGAACCGATTCGAAACGTCGTCGATTGTCGAGCATTATTCGACTTAAACACGAGTAAACCCGTATCATATGTATTTTAATATGTCTAAAGACTTAGATTTCATGCAGGGAGTGTACGGGCGCGAACGCGACCGCGAGCGGCGCTCCGCCGACCCGCGCGAGCGCGTCCGGAAGGAGAGCGAGCCTAGCGGCGGCGGGATCGTGCTGTCCCCGCAGCGCCGCTCCTTCACGTCCGGGTGCGGCGCGCCGGCCGCCGCCGCCGCGCCGCCGCCGCACGTCGCGCGCACGAGGCCCGAGTCGCCGCTCGCTGTGCCGCAGGCTAAACCCGAACCAGGTACGGCAGCGTACACTCAAGACACAGACAACCCCCACTAGACGGAGCATGTAAGGCACATGTAAGGCGACCCGCGCGCACCAACGATATGGTACGGCAGAACATTAAAGTATCAACATGGCGGCCACCGTTTAGTTGCGTCCATGTTTATGAGGTCTCTCTACACCACTTAACACTACAATTTACCATGTTATTTATTTAATTTCTTTTTTCGTTGACGTACGCATGGATCATAAACATGGACGCAACTAAACGGTGGCCGCCGTGTTGATACTTTAATGTTCTGCCGTACCATATCGTTGGTGCGCGCGGGTCGCCTTACATGCTCCGTCTAGTGGGGGTGGTCTGTGGTCAGCGTCCACTCAAGATCATACTCATACTCATGCCCAAGAATATATATACTAACGTAAAAAGAAACGACAGCGACACTTGTGTGCAGTAACAAAACTCGCGGCTATGTGTGCGTGTCGAGCTTAGAGCATAGACAAATGGAGATGTCATAACGTAAAGTCTTCGAACAAATTTTTTCGCTAATTTTAGCGGGGGGCGAGGTAAACACGTACAGCACACCACCAAAAGACGAATAACTCAACAGACACAAATTTTGCTGTTCCGATAAACGCACACTACAGCAAAATTCAACACATCAAAAATGACATGCACACAGATACTGTTTTCACGTAAATGTGCAGTATACATAAGAAAATCATAGTGATGGGACACATATGAAGAATGAGTCAAATCATTTTAATGAATGAACTGAATTGTCTTATAGGTACTATTTATTGTGAAATTTGAAAAGTGTAAATTCTGTATATTGAAGATGTAATCCAATTAATATATTTTTTTATATGTATACTCGTATCTGTCTATATTTATTGTATCCTTATTGTTGCAGTTTATGTAACGTTAAGTATTCAAACCTCCTTTATAAGCATTCCGATGTTTTATATTCTTAAAGAAGAACGTAATGTCACTAGATTTTGTCACGTCAAGATTGAAATACACGTAAACTATTTTAAAGCTTTATTTTCATTATTTATTCGTTTATACTCGAATATTCACTTCCACTGCCGAAACTATAACACTTATCACTCTCGCATAACTAAACTGTGAAATAAAACTGTCGCCCGCGGTTGTTTCGGGCTTGAACAATCACTGACTTCTAAAACAAGTACACTCGACTTCATATTGTCGTTGCTAAAATGAAACCACTTCATTTTCGCGATTTTGGAGCCGATATCTATGTGCAAGTTGTGTGAGCGTCCATGGATCTAATATTAGAGATTCACAGATCGTCACAGATCAAATAACCGTTTGTTTGAAATGACAATTTTAGTAGACGTTCACGCAGGGTACTTTGAATGGGCACTGAAAACAACTGTCATTCCCTATGGAATATTGATTTAAAGATAGGAGTAAATAATGAGTAAAGAGAAAACAATAAAACAAGTGGTTACTAATTTAATTAGAATTACCACATATAAAATAAAATTAAAAAAATTGGGCAAGTGCGAGTCCGACTCGCGCATGAAGGGTATATATGTATATATAGGTATAACAAGTTTGTTGTATGGGAGCCCCCCTTAAATATTTATTTTATTTCTTTTTTAGTATTTGTTGTTATAGCGGCAACAGAAATACATCATCTGTGAAAATTTCAAGTGTCTAGCTATCACCGTTCTTGAGATACAGCCTGGTGACAGACGGACGGACGGACGGACGGACGGACGGACGGACGGACGGACGGACGGACGGACAGCGAAGTCTCAGTAATAGGGTCCCGTTTTTACCCTTTGGGTACGGAACCCTAAAAAATATAATTAAGAAGAAGAAGAAATATATTCATCTATCTATCAGCCACAGACGTCCACTGCTGAACATAGGCCTCCCCAAGAATCGTCACAACCCTCGCTACGCTGCGCTTTCCTATACGTGGTCGCCACTCTAGCACTTTGCTGACCTAACGGCTAACGATTCTCCGGGCTACATGGTTTGCTCATTGCCACTTCAATCGTGCAGTCCTGTGAGCTATCCCGGTTACCTTGGTTCTTCTGCGGCATTTCCTCATTTCTCATTCTATAAAAGAAAAGAAGAATAAGGAAATAAGGAGGCAGCAGTGAAGATGGAAAAAATATGAAATAAAGTCTATAAATAATAGTATATGTATAACGCATAGAGTCATTGCCCAGCATTAAATGTTCCTTTTACCTAGATATACTTTAGCAAACAATTGTTTTCATTTTCATATTAAATTTCAACATCGTATGTCTAGAGAAAGGTAATATTTCTAATTCACCTTACAAGATTTAAAAATAACATACATCTATACCTATTATTAAATTCAATCACTACATAGTATAGAACAAAGTCGCTTCTTGCTGTCTGCCTGTTTGTCTGTCTGTGCCTATGTATACTTAGATCTTTAGAACTACGCATCGGATTTTGATGCAGTTTTTCTTAATAGATATTTTAATCATAATTTTGCACCCGTGCGAAGCCGGAAGGGTCGCAAGTATCTAATAATACACTAACTATTAAACGAACTGCAGTGATCGAATGAATGAATGATTCATTCAAATGTTGAGTCGCGGTTTTGATTTTGTCACATCCCTCGCCCCTGTACCACCGTTTTATGTTTTCATTTTTCTGTCGTTTACGTATCGCAACGGTTTTTTTCTTTAAATGGAGATTGTACTTGTGAGAGTCAGAATGGCGGGTGTACCATCACGGATTTGTAAAACAATTATACCAAAAAAATGTACTCAAAATGTACTATTTTGTACCAACTTTAAAAAAAATTGTACCTCTCCGTACAAAAAGTTATTACAATGTTTAGGTACACCCGCCATTCTGACTGTCAGGATGGCGGGTGTATCGCTGTTTACCATGAAGCCCTTGTTTATTGAGAAATGTTATTACTCTAAAAAAATGTACCAAAATTGTACTCCAAGATACAGTTAAAATATTTGCAATCGGATGTGTAACTTGCGAGTTATACACAAATTAAATTTTGTTCGTAGTAAGTGAAGGGCCAAGGGGAAGAACTGGGTAAGTCACATTTTGCTAAATTTTACAGTACTGAAGATTGAGGTTGGCTAATCCTTTGATGGCTGTATGGCTTCAGTAATAATAAAGCAAAAAAACCGGCCAAGTGCGAGTCTGACTCGCGAACCGAGGGTTCCGTACAAACACTTATCTTAACTGGCCGGTTAAGTTTGCGCCGGATACAAATGAGGTGCAATGTTAAGGCAACTGAGTTCTCCAAATATGATTTTCGAAATGGACAATACTTTTTATGATTTACCTACAAATGAATAGTTTTCTGAGCTTTCCCTATACTTGTAGTATAAGACGATATAACTTGTAAATTTCAGTTCCAGATCAACGAAAAATACCCTATAAATTTTGAATAGGTACCTTGAGAGTGTGTGTCGAAATAAACGGTTATGCCAGGACAGGAAGTACCAAGCACCAGTCTATATCCACTAAGTATGGCAATATAACGAATTATAATGGCATATTTTTTGAAGCCGGAAGCTCTTTCTTACGGTGGCGGTTCGTAGCCGACTGCAGACAGCAACAGAAGACGACGGACGTGGCCTGCGAAGTGCGGACCGACTCCTTTACTGTAGTACCATTGGACAGTAGCATCAATTGAACTACTGACACACTTGTATATTGCTAGTTCCATCGATGGATCTAGAGACACATGTTGGTTTGAGTAACCCCTTTATTACTGTAGTGCCATTGGATAGTAACCATCAATGGAACTAGTAAGACATTTGTATATTGCTACTTTAATTACTAGACATGTTGGTTTTAGTAACATTGACCGATATTACTACGTCATGCTCCCTGGAAACCCCACTCTCTGTTTTGTGATTTATTACTGATGTACAAAATATGTACTGAATTAGTACATACTTACTTAAAAAAAATTGTACCTCTATAGATCGAGAGTACAATAAACTGAATTCGGAGTTGCTGTAGAGCATCTCCCCAGCAACCCCAAAATTTTAACCCTATAATATTTAAAAGAATTATCCCCTAACTTTCAACTATTAAAGAGTTGTTTTTTCCATACCAGATGCAAATACCTGAATAACTTTATAAAATCGATTTCCCTGAGATGCCATCACCAGATCTCGAAATGATAATAATGGGACCACATCAGGAGGATGCTCTTTCAAATACATAAGAATTTTGAGAATTGGTCCACAAAGGAAAACCATTATAAGATCACTTCGTTGTCCGTCCGTCCGTCCGTCAAAACCCTTTATCTCGGGAACGCGTGGAAGTATCGAATTGAAATTAAAACTTAAGTCGTAATCTTAAATCAGGTCTTTTAACAGGTCTACACTCTACAGTCCCTTAAAGGCCTTGAAGCTGTGAAAAACACCAACTACTAAGTTAACTTACAAAAAAGATGCGGCCGTTTA
The DNA here is from genome assembly GCA_947623375.1 of Apotomis capreana. Lineage (NCBI taxonomy): Eukaryota > Metazoa > Arthropoda > Insecta > Lepidoptera > Tortricidae > Apotomis > Apotomis capreana. The sequence continues at coordinate 4,446,875 of OX392517.1, read as the reverse complement.
TTCAACAAAAACGTTATTTCAAAGGTTGCTCCTCATTTGTATCCGGCGCAAACTTAAACGGCCAGTTAAGATAAGTGTTTGTACGGAACCCTCGGTGCGCGAGTCAGACTCGCACTTGGTCGGTTTCTTTTGCTATATTATTACTGAAGCCGTAATGCTTCAGCAATAATATATGCTGGCAGTCAGCCAATCTTCAGTACTGTAAAATTTTGCTAAATGTGACTTACCCAGTTCTTCCCCTTGGCCCTTCACTTACTACGAACAAAATTTAATTTTTGTATAACTCGCAAGTTACACATCCGATTGCAAATATTTTAACTGTATCTTGGAGTACAATTTTGGTACATTTTTTTAGAGTAATAACATTTCTCAATAAACAAGGGCTTCATGGTAAACAGCGATACACCCGCCATCCTGACAGTCAGAATGGCGGGTGTACCTAAACATTGTAATAACTTTTTGTACGGAGAGGTACAATTTTTTTTAAAGTTGGTACAAAATAGTACATTTTGAGTACATTTTTTTGGTATAATTGTTTTACAAATCCGTGATGGTACACCCGCCATTCTGACTCTCACATTGTACTTTAATACACATTTGATACTTCGTAAAAATACTTACCTGTGATAGGAAACGCGATCTTGTTACGTATTTGAGCTGTCAGATCGCCTTTTACAAGAAAATATCTGCACAATTCACCATTTTTAGAGGGAAGTGTCACACGACACAGATCAATGCAAAATGGCGGTGAAGCGACTTCAAGTAGTTTTATATAACGTGCTTGACCAGTTGACCAGTTATTTTGCCGGAGGGGGTCGCCCGTCCATGGCATCTCCTGTCATTATAAATACTCAAAGGTGTCGAGGGGCGAGTGCGGGACGCGCGCGGGGGTGAAGGGCATTCACGTGAATGCCTCGTCGAAGGATTCGGCATTACAAGGTCACCGACGCCAAAGTTACACCGATAGGCCGCTGTCGTGCCTGTGACACAGTCTGAATTCCGGTCCGGTCTCAGAACGAAATGACGTCGGCAAGCGAGACATCGCCATATGACAGACATAAACAGACGCTTTCTGACGTCATTCCGGTCGGAAACCGGATTGAAATTCTGTGTGTGGCCTGAGTTACAGTGACGTATTTATTAGTTTTAATAGAATTTTCATGGCCCGATCAATTCTTCGAAGCTGACTATAGCTTCGAAGAATTGCTTGTAGCTCGGAATATTTCGGTATTTCACATGAGGCCTACATTAAACTGGCAAATACAGGTGATGCATGCTTCAAGACCGAGTATGACATTGTATATTGATGCCAACATTTGTTATCGTAACTCAATTTCATCAGGTCTCTTTCTATTGATCCACTATAACCATCGGTCGTGGGTTCTATCCCCAGGATCGCGTAAAATTTTGTATAAAAAAAAAATCTCCAGCAAGCTGAAAGCAAATTATAGTATTTTATGCAATTTGTCGAGTGATATAGATTTAAAAAGTTCGTTGTGGTTATCTTGTCTGTGAAATTATAACCGAGTACACGAGTACAAAAAAAAAAATTGTTTGTTGTCATGTTCATGATCAGTTAAATACAGTATTAACACTTTCACGACTAACAACCCGCGTGGTGGTACTCGTAAAGGCCCCCATACATGACCAGGTTTACCTTCAGTTTTATTAGATCGGACTTAAATCCGTACCGTGTATGAATGCAACGGCCTTAAGGTCAACACGCTTTACAGCGGCCGGATGGACTGAAGCGATTCAATCACATCGGCCTGATCAGTTTTGCCTTCCCATGTATGGGGGCCTTTAAGTTCTACTCAGCTGCCGGCCCAGCCCGCTGGCGGACTGTTCTATAAAAGCGCCCACCTGGCGGGCTCTTGGCGTCTGGAGTGGGGTTGCGCCCACCTAGCGGGTCCCGTCGATTTCTGGGACAGTTTTAATTTTTGCACCTAATCGTGAAAGTGTTAATTAAAGTATGAATGTTTTTGAATGACAGCGGGCAGGCGTATCGGGTCGGGCCGCATCATGGTGCGCGACGTGCCGCACTCGGGCTGGGAGGAGGGCGAGTACCGCGCCAGCGAGCCCTACCGGCCGCGCGACCACCGCCCCAACACGGACAGGTAAATTACACTAGGGCTATTACATTAGGGCTGGCACTCTTGTACTCTCACGGCAGTCGCAGCCCTGACGCACTCCACGCTACTCCAAGCTACAATACCTACACAGTCGGGCGCGTCAGTGAAACCTATTTGCTAGGGTTGTCGCAGTCTTGTACTCACAGCGCGAGCACGTCGCAGCCCTGACGCTACTCCAAGCTACAGTACCTACATAGAAGGACTGTATCCGATCATTTTGTCACAAGTTTCACCATTGATATCAAAAAATCCCATCCGCAATATTGCTACGATAGTTTTACTTTGGTGTTTGCCATAGCCACGACTTTAGCGGCAAGCGGAAGCGGCGAACGGCGGCCCATCGGTCATACATGTGAGCGACACACACCACGCATGGACGCCGCTCAGTTAAAACCATTGTGACAATATTACGGGAGCGGTGAGGTCCGTCAATGGACCCCATGTAATTATGGTTTAGGTCATCATTTTTTTTTTTTCATTAATTTGCAAAGGTGGAATTTTTAAAGTACATAAATCGACAGGTAGAAACATATACCAACTCGATTATTTAGGACCTAAACCATAATTACATGGGGTCCCGCTGCATATACGTATATCCGTCACTTCTATGTAGGGTATCCAATCGGCTATTTCTAGTATTAACAAACACTCAATTTTGAACCGAAATCACGGTTAATTCTTACACATCGGTTAACCGATGAGATAGAAAGAATGTAATACATATATGTATTATTAAAGCCTGACCAGAAATATATGAAGATTGTCAAGAGGGCGCTATTTATAAGATTTATATGGCAACAATTTTGCAACCAATCGCAACCGCACTATAATGACATTAGTTTAAATACCTGGCAGTTCCTATGGGAACCTCGTAATATAATTTTATGTAATGCACTCTTTTCCTGACTGTTTTTCGTGAAGTAAACACGTGTACACTTTATTTATAATATTACGTTAACGACTACGACTGTGAATGGTTTTCGGCATTTTCTTTGAATATTTTTAAATAATCGTCTTTTAAAGAAACGTAAACAAACCACCACGAATGACATTGACATTGTTGGCAACCCATCATAAAATCATTGCCAGTGTAAGAAATTACTTCCAGTGAAATTCCGCAATATGGCGCATCCTCATATATTTCTGGTCAGGCTTTAATTGCAAATCTAAATCACATTGTTTCTTCCTCACTTTCACTCTTATTTGGATTACAAAACTGTTATTCCTGCCGTTAAAATTAAGTACCGTTGATCTAAATATGTCGATTGTCATTGGAGTTATATAGTTTTAATACTATTTTCTAATCTCATTCATTTATAATTACAGATTTACAGAGCGGCGTTCGTTCACACGTGACTCCTACTCCTCTGACATGAAGAGGGAAAGGGAAGACCGATTCAACAACGAAAAGCAGAGAGACAGGTATATACATTACATACCTAGGACAGTGAATTCGTGAATGTCCTAGATCGCAGGTGTCCAGGGATCATAATTATTTATAATGTAAAGTGTCCGCAACTTAGACTGCGTAAAACATTTTTACCGTATTCTGATAAAAAGTATCTTACCATTATTGGATGTCCAGCTACCCCTTACCCTTACCCGGGTAAAATCTGTCCAGCCATTTCGGCATAATGAGAAGACAAGGGTGGATCAACCGTTTCTTGTTGTTAGTCTGTCCCGTCACCCAGGAGACAATGGTGATTAAACTTCTTAGAAAAGTGTTCATAATTTATAATAGATATTTAATTAAAATAATACGTCGAGTTGCGGAAAACTAGCCCGCTATAACCTATAACCTATTTGATTAATTAATTAATTAATAAGTTAATTTTCAAGAGATTTTCTAATTAAGAATGGTCTTATAACTGCTGCAATTACAATATTTTTGTTGAATATCGCCGCCGAAAATCGTAGTTAGAGTAACCCAGGGGACATCACCGTGGCAACAAGCAACAGAAAAAAGTTGATTGAGCCACAAAGTTTTTATGAATAGATGGCACTGTACGGCTAGCGCCGCGCGCTCATACAAATCCTGCATCGCGTTTAACTTTTTCCTGAAATAAGGGTGCAGAAAATTTAAGCGGAGCTGAGATACAGATTTCAACTCAGGTGATTGGTCTATCACGTCTCGCCTCCGCTCCGGAGACGCACCCTAATGAACCCACTCAGTGATAACGTGCACCGTTTGTTTCGCAGGGAAGACAACCGCAGATCAGGTGGTCGCTATTCTCAACGGCGTTTTGAGAAAGAAGATGAACCAGAGTGGTAAGTTCGAGACTTTAATTTTTGACTGAATTGTAAAAGGTTGCATGTCTCAAAATCTCATAGTGACACTCAATAAGTCGGTTAAATGGGTAAACGACACTCAGTTATAATGTCAAAACTCCATATTAGGTTTAAATTACTATTCGAGAGTAAGCGTATTGAAAATTGAAATAAAAGTTTGGACGAATCCGGCCTAGGCGAATACATAAGAACCTGGCATAAAGTATTAAAAACAGAAATTCTCACTTCAATTTGCCCATGTCAGTGCTAGATCATTGTCCTCAACCCTTTGACCACCAAAGACCAGATCACGTCGACGGAAAGTTGTGCCCTAGACGCCACGATGTCATTTGCCGCTATTTGCTGTCAGCTTGGTGTCTGCGACACAGTTTTCCGCCGACAAGCTGAGCGGACAAAAGGTTAAAAATTCTTTGGGCAAGCCGGGGCAAGTTAGGCTTATTATGATTATTACTTTATTTATTTATTTATATATGGGGATCCAACAGTTTAAATTATGCTAATAGTGATAATAGTAATACAGAGCTAATTATAGAATCACACATATAGCAACATAATAGTGCCCCCCGCTAAGATGAACAAAAAAGAAGCGGGGCTCTACATACCTTTTCTCGAACCGTTTAGTTTAATTTTCAATAACATTCAATAACACGCACAGTTAAGTTAGTTTAGAGAATAAGTTGCTCAAATGCCTTATTTACTGCAGCACATTGAGTGTGTGGTATGTAGTACGCATACTTTTACATACATAGATATTCATGTCTGGACACTGAATTTTCAGTTATTACGCCAGACTACTGCTATGGATATATGGTCATAAATATGTGCAGGTTTAGTGGAGGACCGACATCTCAACTGGAGACGATTGAACTGCGTGGCTTCGACGACCCTCCGAAGAAGAACGGCTCGACGAACGGCAAAGATACAGAAGTAAGCACGAAGAATAGTTGCATACACGATACACTTTATTTATTATGTGTAATTTTACGAATCTACCACGAAACTACTTATCCGGAGTAGTGCTCTGACCCCAGAGCTACTGCAACGTTAGGCACATCGCGTGAAACTAAGCATTATATATCGATACCTTAGAGCACAATCCTATTAAAATTTCGGAAAAAGTAGTTGCAATTAGGACGTTAGTGCACAACTCTGTGGTTTAAATTTATTCGGCAAAATAATTGTAATTAGCACGAGTGTGAACTAAGGAATCGATATGTTCACCCAAAGCCTCTCTGTACTTATACAATACAACAATACAACAATTCTTTATTGCACACCAACAAGAAAAATATAACATGAGAAATCATAAATTAAATAATGGTAGACAATAGGCGGTCTTATCGCTAAAGAGCGATCTCTTCCAGACAACCTTTGGGTGGCGGAGAAAACAAAATTAAACAGAAAATAGTAGGTGGTGAGATAAGAACTTTAAGTAATTTGAGAAATAATAAATAAACGACAAACAAAATATTAAAGACAGATAAGACATACACATACACAAATAATATCTATATATATAAACATACATAAACGTACATACATACAAAAAGGGAGAATGAAAAGAATATCACAGCAACATTAGACTTATAATGAAAAACGACAGCATATAATTATTAAAGGATTAGGCTACGGTAGAGATAAATAGTGATCTTTAAGTTTATATTTAAAAATTGCCAAAGTTTTAGCTTGTCTAAGATCCAGCGGAAGCGAGTTCCACAGTAAAATAGCTTGCACAGTAAAAGAATTAGAATAAAATTTTGACTTTGATGCCGGAACAGTGAGTATACAATTTTGAGCGGACCTTGCAGATGTGAGGTAACTAAAACGATCTTTAAGGTAGCGGGGAGTTGCAGGGTTAAAAAGAATATTATAGAGAAGTGAAAGTGTGTGAAAGTTACGACGAAGACGGATAGGGAGCCACTTGAGTTGTGAACGGAAACTGGAAACATGGTCATACTTGCGTAACCCAAATATGAACCTAATGCAGATGTTTTGAATACGCTCAAGTTTGTTAAGCTGCTCCTCGGAAAGGTCAATATAGGAAATATCAGCGTAATCTAAAATAGAGAGGAGTAATGTCTGAGCAAGCGTAATTTTAGTAGCAATGGGTAGGAAATAACGAAGCCTCCTCAGAGAACCTACTGCGGCAAACACCTTCCTACTAACCTCACCAAGCTGTGTCACCCAAGAAAGTGTGCAATCTATAATAACACCCAGGTTTTTAACCTGATGAGAGAAAGGAATCAGAATGCCATTGAACAAAATAGGTGGGAGGTTTATGAAGTCAATTTTTGCGATCATCTTAGGGCTACCAATGATTATAACTTGAGTCTTGGCAGGGTTGATTTTCAGACCATAGCTACTGCTCCAGTCTGAAATACGCTCCAGATCACAATTTGTCGAGGATATGACCGATGGTAGATCACCGAGTACACCCTGCGAATATATTTGAAGATCATCGGCATAAAGGTGATAAGAAGAAGATAAATTACTAGTAATGGAATTAATGAAAATAGAAAACAACAATGGAGACAACACGCCGCCCTGCGGAACGCCGGCCAACGTACTGCACCAAGAAGAACGGGAAGTATCCACCTTTATACGCTGCCGACGACCAGTTAGATAGCTATGAAACCAATCAATAACCGCAGGAGATATGTTAAGAGAACGTAATATCGCCAATAATATGTCAAAATCTACGGTACTAAACGCGTTGCTAAAATCAAGCAACGTTAGCACCGTCAACTTCCGATCACTCATACCTGACCGAATATCATCCGTAATTTTTATCAGAGCAGTAGTCGTGCTATGACCAGATCTGAAACCAGACTGGTAAGGATTCAGGAGATCATTACGATTAAGGAAAGATGAAAGCTGCTGAAACACCAAGCGCTCAAGGACTTTGGATAAGAAAGGAAGAATGGAAATGGGACGGTAGTCAGAAAAAGTAGGATTGGACTTTTTAGGTAAGGGAATTATATCAGCATCTTTCCAAATAGCAGGAAATATACTAGATGAAATTGAAGCATTCATGATGCTGGTAATGACAGGCACGAGGAGGTCAAGAATGGGAAGGATCATATTCCGGCTGACATCATCGACACCAACGGCGTTGGAACTAATTGATAGTACGTTCTTCTTAACATCACTGTCGGAAAATTGAGTAAGAGAAAAGGGACTGAAGTCAGGAGTTGGGAGAGATGAAAGATAACTGAGGGTCCTGACTTTAGTAGGGCCACTGAAGATAGGAGAAGAGGAGAAATGCTGATTCAACCGATCAGTGTCGACATCTTTAGAACAGGAGTTTTGCTGAGTTTTCCCAACTCCGAGTGACTTAAGAAACTTCCACACTTTAGCAGGGTCACCATTTTCAACAGACTGATGAATATGGCGCCTTTGAGCGTCTCGACATACAGTGCTACAACGGTTCCGCAAAGTGTGGTAACGCGCTTTGTTTTTATCAGAGGGGTCAAGTTTAAACCTAGACTTAGATAAATTCTTTTTCTCTATGAGCGATCTAATTTCCTCGGTTAACCAGGGAGCAGGAAGATGTTTAACCTTGATAGGTCGTACTGGAGCATGCGCGTCATAGAGCTGAGTGAGAAGCGAATTGAATAATGAAATTTTCTCATCAACAGTATTAGCCGCAAACACGACACTCCAGTCAGCCTTCAACGCATCATCACGAAGCTTATCCACATCCATCCGACTAAAATTACGCTGAAATATGGTTTTGGGTCTAAGTTTAGGCGGACGAATTTTGTATGATAAATAAAGTAAATCATGATACGAAAATGCATCCGCGGGGCACTGTCCAAATTTGGCAACATGAGGTTTTGAGGAAGTCAGGGAGAGATCAAGAAGTGAAGGAAGGCAATTCGGAAAGTGATGCGTAGCTCTAGAAGGGAGAATGCTCAAATTGCAAGCATCTACGGCAGATTTCAAAGATTTTGACCGATGGTCATCTTTGAGGAGACATGTATTGAAATCTCCCATGATGACGTGATGATTAAAAGAAGGCATAATATCCTCGAGAAGTTTCTCAAAAGAGGCGAAGTAATTGATATTAAGAGAAGGTGAGTAAAATACACCAAGAAGAAATTTGGAATGAGAAATAGTAATATCAAGAAATAAATATTCTGCGGCGTCGGAAGTGGGAGATTCCACTGACATACCAGCAATAGAAAAGGGGATATGAGACCGAAGATAAATAGCAACTCCGCCGCCACCTTTTAAAGTGCGATCGTTCCGAATCAAAGTAAAGCCAGGCAAAGAATATGAAGTAGAAGGAAGACAAGGCTTAAGCCAAGATTCGGAGACAAGAATCGCATGAACATTTTGAAGATCAAACGTTACCAATAAATCCGTGAAATGAGCGGGAATACTTTGAGCGTTAATGTGAATAATATTAAAATTTTTAGGAACATCGTTCAATTGTGCTGCTAAGAAATCGTGAAGAGAAGGAGGTAAACTATGAAAGCTGTCATTATCACTAACGTTACTAGATGAACAGGACAAAAAATTTACATTACAATCACTACTGGAAGTGCTAACTTTTAAATGTGCCATAAAAATAATAATATATAATAAATACAATACAATACAATAAACAAAAATAAAAATAGAATGTCCAAATTCCACCCGCCAGCAGTCAGGACATTAGTATAAAAGATTTAGTTAAGACATTAAAAAAAAAGAAAACAAATTTTGCCGCAGCAAAAACAAAACGCACAGTATTGCTTTTATCTGTTGCTCCTCACACTGACAGTGACAGATGTCTAACACTACAATTTGATAATTAAACATTACTTTTAAGTTTTAAGTCGGTTTTCCGGTTTGTGACTTAAGATGGCCGCATGCCTTTAAGTTTAGTTATCCGTTATTTATTCATTTTGGTTGTTCAATGTGTAGTATTGATAGTCTATTGTGCAGTGAACTACCGTATGAGTGAATAGTTAATGAAGAATTCAACTTAAAGCGTACATAGCCCTTCTTGGGTCAAGGCCCGGTAGACCGCGTGGTTCTTTGTAAATCGCTATCACTTTACAAAAAGCTCAACTCACCGTACAACGTTCGTCAACTTTGACACTGGCAAAATTGACCCAATGGGCAGTAGCCATTTTTTTTTTATATATAAAAAATAGAATAGAATAGAAGTTTTAAGTCAAATACTTTGAATCTGATGAAGAAAAATAGAAGAGGGTACACATAAAACAGTATAATACTACTAAATTAAGGAGGAGCAACATACCGAACCTAAATTACAAAAACAAGCTACACCAAGAAACAGAAAAACAAGCGTATAACTAAGATTGGCCTTTTGGTACTCGCTTTGGTCGCCTGGTCGGTTGCGTGGCAGCCTGGGAGTGTTGTGGGGCCTCTTCGTCGACCGGTGAGGACGTAGCAGGCGCCTTCGCCGCCACCGAAATAGTCTCCATTTGACCAAGGCTCGTTACACAGTGTCGTTGACCGTCCGCATCAAGAACAAACACGTCCCCGTTCCAAGACCAGCAGTTACGGACACCAAAACGATCCCGAGCGGCCATGAATAACTCGTGACGGGGCTTCGTTAAGAACTCGCCGACTGTGACACCGGAACCCTTCAGAGCTACCTTGCCAAACCAAACTTCATCGCGGATGGAGATGTCCCGGAACTTCACAAGGATGGGTGGCGATTTCCCAGCTCGAGGCTTGCCCAGGCGATGGCAGCGCCCAATATCAGTAGCGGACACACTGCTTTTAATTAGCTTCAGCTTGCTAATAATGAGCCCAGTTGTGTCCTCAGAGCCCGACTGTGTACTGGATGCTTTGACTCCATGAAACACCAACATTTTGCGACGCGAGCGCATCTCCATGGTGTCAACTTGCTTTGCAACAAGCTCCACCTGCCTCTGCAGCATGTCGAGCGACTTTAAAAAGGGCTTATCCCTTTTTTTATCTAAATGAAACGTAAGTATACAATTATTTAATTATTCGCCAGAAATGGAACAACAGCGGTGGATCGAGATCGCCGGGCGGCGATCGGAACGAGCGAAACGAGAGGAGCGAACGCAACGAGCGAGGCGAGCGTCTCGAGCGGTGGCGGAGCGACTCTGTCTCTGAGTCAACCTCGCAGCCCAACGAGGACACCAATGATACCAGCAATGTAAGTATCTACAGCCAATACCGTTCCGACTGCCGTTACAAGACATGACAAGTTTATAATAGCTATTTTACGTCACCCTAGGCCGTAAGGGGGTTTTATTGCCCGCTGCGTGGGGAGAAAATCTCACTTCCTGGCCAAGGCAAGATAAGACAAACCACGGGCGGTAATTCATTAAGCCCCAGATCGCATATTTAGGGCACTAACACCTGCGATCTGGGTCGTTCACGAATTGACCGTGATTTCAGACGAGAGAGAATAAATGACAAGTCGGAAATAATCTTACACACGAGTTTTATACACAATTTTAATATCATTCGAGAAAATAAACAATACTTACAAAAAACTATCGTGTAATTTTTATTGCTAAGCATATGGGTGGATCAACATTTTCTTGCTGTTATTCTATCCCGTGACCCAGGGGACAATAGTGGTTAAACTTCTGAGAAAAGTGCCGATAATTTATATTTATTACTGGTATTGTCAGGAGATTTATTACTGGTATTGTCAGGAGATAGTCTACATAAGTATGGGCTTATAACTGCTTCAATTACAAAGCTTTTGCTATATACCTACGGAAAATCGTAGCTTTAGCAAAAGTGACCAGGGGACATCACCATGGCAGCGAGTGGCAGAAAATAGTTGATTGACCCATCACTACATAGTATAAAACAAAGGCGCTTTCTCTGTCCCTATGCCCCTTTGTATGCTTAAATCTTTAAAACTACGCAACGGATTTTGATGCGTTTTTTTTTAATAGATAGAGTGATTCAAGAGGAAGGTTTATATGTATAATACATGCATAATTTATCAGCATTGCACCCGTGCGAAGCCGGCGCGAGTCGCTAGTATATTATATTATTTATTATCCTAATCCCTTAACAAATGGCATCACGTCACAAATGATAAATGTTTCAGTTCTCGCAGGACAAGGACTCGGGCGTGGAGTCGAAGGCGGAGGAGCCTCCAGCCGGCGAGCAGCCCGACTTCAATCTGGACGAGTTCCTTAAGCTGGACTCCATCCCCGATGTGCTCACGGTACGTTTGCATTTTTTTTTTTTTTTTTTCCACACAAATCGATCTAGTCCCAAAATGAAGCTCAAGAGGGCTTGTGTTATGGGTACTAGACGACGATATACATATATAGATAAATATATACGTAAATACATAGAACGACCATGACCCAAGCACAAATATTCGATCACACAAAATATTTGCCCTGGCCGGGATTCGAACCCGGGACCGCCGGCTCAGTAGGCAGGTGTCTACAAACCGAGCCAAACGCGTCGTCAGCATACCAATATAGAATAGAATAGAAAAATCTTTATTCAAGATAACACTACAATTTTCACTATTAGGAGGCCTTATTCCTTTTAAAATGCTGATTGTTTTAGATAGATTCTCTATGGTCATACATGTTTCTTAATATATTATTGATGTTACTACCTGGAACAGGGCTACTGGGATTTATTGGTATATATTTGAAACCTACAGTTTGAATTTTTCATTGATAATTTTTGTTTCAAAAACTACTCGAAATAGACAAAATTCACGCGGCAAATTAGTTTTTTTAACTTATTTTCAACTGCACGCAATTAAAGCATGAAATAGCTATGTTACTACCTAGAACTCGGGAAAAAGTATTATTCCCTTTAAAAAGTTGGTTGAAATTATCAATATATTTGTCATTATATGAAGAAAAAAAATCCATTATATTTTTTTACGTGTTTTTTTATTTATGGTACAGATTGAAGTGGTAATTTATCTCTCTGCCTCAGTGGTACATTTTATCCTAGAAATTACCCTTTATGCAGTTTCTTGTATATGGAAACCAAAGAACGAGGATAGGGACGAAAAGCGATTATTCCATGGCCAAAAGTAATTTATGAAAAAAATAATAATAAGTCGTTCTCTTCCTGATTTTTCTTTATTTATCGCAGAATGGCAGCGGCGAGAGCGAAGGTGGCAGCAGATTTAGCCGCTGGTTCCGTCGCGAGAGCCCGACCAACGACTCGCGCCACTACGAGAGGCTTCTTAACAACATGGTGGATGGTAAGATGCTCTCTGAAGTTATGATTAGTAAAGATGAAGCAGATAATTTCTAATTACCTGGCACTGTCCGTGCAATATCACGGTATTCGGCGAGAAAAATACGAACATGGTTGTAATAATAAATATAAATATAACATTATTATATTTACACAAAACCTAATAGTTATTTTTAGCAATCTAGATCGCGGGATTATACTTAAGTCCATATAAAAATTACTATAGGAAATCCATGGTTTTGCACGGGCTGTGCCGATCACTGCTGATTCCCAATTAACAATTAAATTAGTACAACATCGATATCGTGAATGTCTCAGATCTCAGGCGTTTATGGCCCGAATCAAGTACAAGCCCGGGTAACGTAACAGTACATTACGTAACAAGGGTGGTAAACGAGGAATTACAAACGAGTATCTAATAGAGGCTAGGCTTTAATGACACGAGTTTGGAATTTCTCAGTTAAGTACGACTCCCACTGACCGGGTGGAGTCGGCGCGAGCTCAAGCGCATCTAAATAGTTGCCAAAGGATGTAGAGCTTCATTACGACAGTCAGATCCCATATTCGAATGTTATTGGCGCCGCTGCCGGCCGATCGGGCGCTTGCGGACGCGGACGGAGGTGCTCGGCTGTCGTCGCGCGTCATCGGCTCCGTTCGGCCGCCGCCGCGCGTCTCGGCTCCGTTCGGCCACCGCCGCGCGTCATCGGCTCCGTTCGGCCACCGCCGCGCGTCATCGGCTCCGTTCGGCCACCGCCGCGCGTCATCGGCTCCGTTCGGCCACCGCCGCGCGTCATCGGCTCCGTTCGGCCACCGCCGCGCGTCATCGGCTCCGTTCGATCACCGCCGCGCGTCATCGGCTCCGTTCGGTTACCGCCACGTGACATAGGCTCCGTTCGGTCACCGCCACGTGACATAGGCTCCGTTCGGTCACCGCCACGTGACATAGGCTCCGTTCGGTCACCGCCACGTGACATAGGCTCCGCTCGGTCACCGCCGCCCTAGTAGATTTAATCGCTCGGACACACGCAGTCGGCTGCCGCCGGGCGCTCTAGCGTCCGCGGGACCGTGGCAGCAGCCGACCCAGCCCGGTCAATGGAAATCGTACATAAGTTATACATATGTAACTGTCATCGTTGGTTTCCAGAGCTGGACAACTCGACGCGTCCGGCGCCGGCGGCGCCCTCGCCGGCGCACGTGTTCGCGCCCATCTCCCCCGCCGCGCGCCCCCCGCCCTCGCTGCTGGAGCTGCTGCGCCGCGCCAACGCACACTCCGAGCCGCGCCCCGGTCAGTACTCCACGTCAGCTACATGCTCCCCCCGCCCTCGCTGCTGGAGCTGCTGCGCCGCGCCAACGCACACTCCGAGCCGCGCCCCGGTCAGTACTCCACGTCAGCTACATGCTCCCCCCGCCCTCGCTGCTGGAGCTGCTGCGCCGCGCCAACGCACACTCCGAGCCGCGCCCCGGTCAGTACTCCACGTCAGCTACATGCTCCCCCCGCCCTCGCTGCTGGAGCTGCTGCGCCGCGCCAACGCACACTCCGAGCCGCGCCCCGGTCAGTACTCCACGTCAGCTACATGCTCCCCCCGCCCTCGCTGCTGGAGCTGCTGCGCCGCGCCAACGCACACTCCGAGCCGCGCCCCGGTCAGTACTCCACGTCAGCTACATGCTCCCCCCGCCCTCGCTGCTGGAGCTGCTGCGCCGCGCCAACGCACACTCCGAGCCGCGCCCCGGTCAGTACTCCACGTCAGCTACATGCTCCCCCCGCCCTCGCTGCTGGAGCTGCTGCGCCGCGCCAACGCACACTCCGAGCCGCGCCCCGGTCAGTACTCCACGTCAGCTACATGCTCCCCCCGCCCTCGCTGCTGGAGCTGCTGCGCCGCGCCAACGCACACTCCGAGCCGCGCCCCGGTCAGTACTCCACGTCAGCTACATGCTCCCCCCGCCCTCGCTGCTGGAGCTGCTGCGCCGCGCCAACGCACACTCCGAGCCGCGCCCCGGTCAGTACTCCACGTCAGCTACATGCTCCCCCCGCCCTCGCTGCTGGAGCTGCTGCGCCGCGCCAACGCACACTCCGAGCCGCGCCCCGGTCAGTACTCTACGTCAGCTACATGCTCCCCCCGCCCTCGCTGCTGGAGCTGCTGCGCCGCGCCAACGCACACTCCGAGCCGCGCCCCGGTCAGTACTCCACGTCAGCTACATGCTCCCCCCCGCCCTCGCTGCTGGAGCTGCTGCGCCGCGCCAACGCACACTCCGAGCCGCGCCCCGGTCAGTACTCCACGTCAGCTACATGCTCCCCCCCGCCCTCGCTGCTGGAGCTGCTGCGCCGCGCCAACGCACACTCCGAGCCGCGCCCCGGTCAGTACTCCACGTCAGCTACATGCTCCCCCCCGCCCTCGCTGCTGGAGCTGCTGCGCCGCGCCAACGCACACTCCGAGCCGCGCCCCGGTCAGTACTCCACGTCAGCTACATGCTCCCCCCCGCCCTCGCTGCTGGAGCTGCTGCGCCGCGCCAACGCACACTCCGAGCCGCGCCCCGGTCAGTACTCCACGTCAGCTACATGCTCCCCCCCGCCCTCGCTGCTGGAGCTGCTGCGCCGCGCCAACGCACACTCCGAGCCGCGCCCCGGTCAGTACTCCACGTCAGCTACACGCTCCCCCCGCCCTCGCTGCTGGAGCTGCTGCGCCGCGCCAACGCACACTCCGAGCCGCGCCCCGGTCAGTACTCTACGTCAGCTACATGCTCCCCCCCGCCCTCGCTGCTGGAGCTGCTGCGCCGCGCCAACGCACACTCCGAGCCGCGCCCCGGTCAGTACTCTACGTCAGCTACATGCTCCCCCCCGCCCTCGCTGCTGGAGCTGCTGCGCCGCGCCAACGCACACTCCGAGCCGCGCCAACGCACACTCCGAGCCGCGCCCCGGTCAGTACTCTACGTCAGCTACATGCTCCCCCCGCCCTCGCTGCTGGAGCTGCTGCGCCGCGCCAACGCACACTCCGAGCCGCGCCCCGGTCAGTACTCTACGTCAGCTACATGCTCCCCCCCGCCCTCGCTGCTGGAGCTGCTGCGCCGCGCCAACGCACACTCCGAGCCGCGCCCCGGTCAGTACTCCACGTCAGCTACATGCTCCCCCCCGCCCTCGCTGCTGGAGCTGCTGCGCCGCGCCAACGCACACTCCGAGCCGCGCCCCGGTCAGTACTCCACGTCAGCTACATGCTCCCCCCCGCCCTCGATGCTGGAGCTGCTGCGCCGCGCCAACGCACACTCCGAGCCGCGCCCCGGTCAGTACTCCACGTCAGCTACACGCTCCCCCCGCCCTCGCTGCTGGAGCTGCTGCGCCGCGCCAACGCACACTCCGAGCCGCGCCCCGGTCAGTACTCCACGTCAGCTATATGCTCGGTATTCGCGCCCATCTCGCCCAACATTCCATCAGTATAATATAGTGTAGGGTGTCGTTGAATAGGTCTTTTAAAAATAATAGGGGTCTCCAAACTTTATTTTTTGATAGTCAGCAGTGTTGTAAATATTCGTTCCGAAAATCCAAAAAAAAAGGGTCGTCGTCCACCCACTAACTTATCTGATTTTGAATAAAATCGATCGAGCTGCTGTTTTAAGCCCGCCTATTGTGAAGGATGGGCAACTACGGAACCCTACACTGAGCGTGGTTGCTCTTGGCCGCTTTTGTATTTAGTGTATTACCTCATTTAAACTAGCATGAAATTTATGCAAACATGCGTTCGTTGCAGAAATGAACAATGCGGGCGGTAAGATACACAGCTTGGAAGAGCTCGAAGCGAGGCTGCGGCCGCCGCAGCCCGCGCCGCACCCCGACCACGACCTGTCGGCGTTCAAACGACTCGTGAGTATAGCCCCTATTACAATTAATTAAAAAAAACTATTTTTTTATTCAAAATATCAACAAAAAACTTATACAAAATGCTAGATTTTATATTTGTTTGTATTTTTCCCCACTCGAAAAACTAAATAAAACAATCGGAATTTTGATAATAATATTTTTTCAAGGGCCCATAATTATAAAAATAAACATCTTAGAGGTATAAATAACCCTCATATGAACAAATTTCCTGATCTCGTTTTTTTTTACCTGTCCGCTTTATATGAATTTGAATGGTTTGACATTGAACTAATTTTGGGTCTGCCTATAGATCTCGAATACATCCGGAAAATTCCGGATGTAGCCGAATGATCGTTGTGTTACGTGGCCATGCATCGTTGTAGCCGCCGCAGCGGCTGCCGTGCGTATCTAAGATGGTGCTTAAGAGGCCTTATTCCTTTTAAAATGCTGATTGTTTTAGACATTTTTCGCTTTGATCAAGCATGTTTCTTAACATATTATTGATGTTACTGCCTAGAACAGGGCTATTGGGATTTATTGGTATATCTTTGAAACCTACAGTATGAATTTTTTATTGATAATTTTTGTTTCAAAAACTACTCGAAATTGGCAAAAGTCACGCGGAAAATTAGTTTATTCAACTTATTTTCGACTGCAAGCGATAATAGCATGAAATCGCTATGTTACTACTTAAAACTATCAATATATTTGCCATAATATGGTGTAATATATGTAATAATGTGGTTGACCAGGGTCGTTGATGGGAGACAAAGTATATGCCGAGCTCTAGATAGTAGTGAACCTTTAATTACTTAAAACATTAGCTTAATATACATTTTTACAATAAGGTTAACGCTTATCCAAGCAATATGCATTATGCTACAGTAAACCATTGTGTTACTGTTGAATACTAAATGTAGACATTAGCTACATACTACAATGGTAACAATAAATTTTAAAAGGAATAAGGTCTCTTAATAGTGGAAAAGTGTGAAATGAAATGAAATGAAATGAAATTATTTAATTGCATAAACATGGTAGTTAGGTGATGCAGCATATAGTATGTAGAGTTCCACATGTTTAGCCGAAGATGGCATGCAATTTTTTACAATTATTATAATATTTATATAATTCTAGTGTAAATGTCTAACAAACTTAACTTAATGACTAAATACAATAAAAATTATAATGTCCGACGTAACAATTATTTTCCAAAATCAAAGAATTCATTGATAGAATAAAAACATTTCTCCTTTAACCAATTTCTTAGTTTGATAACAAACATTTTGTTGGGTAAATTACGTATGTCATATGGTATCTTATTGTACACTCTTATACTCATCAAATAACAATTTTTGTTAAATAATTGGGTTTGAAATTTCGGCATTAACAGTTTATACTCGTCTCTCGCTCGCAGCTGGTTGTTTTTAGATGGATTTTTAAAGTAAGCTGGAAATTTCCGAACTAGACATCCCAACTCTAAAATATACAACCCAACTAGAGTGAGAAGTCCGTGTCTTTGAAATAAAGGTCTACATGAGTCTCTTGGACCAACGCCAAAGACTGCTCTGACACACTTTTTTTGAGTAATAAATACTTTATATACATCTGTAGAGTTACCCCATACTGCTATTCCATATTTCAAGACCGATTGTGTAGTGACAGCAGTGCATGGTGGTTGTTCGCAGCTGGCGCAGGTGTCGGGCGGCCACGCCGTGCCGGCCGCCGAGCAGCCGCGCGCGCCGCCGCCGCCCATGAGTCTACTGCAGGTACTTATTTATTTTTTTATTTATAACAAACATGCTTATAAAAGAACTTAAATTTCACTATTTACAGAAATTCAAAAAATACTGGTCCAGACAAGCGTATAACGACATAGTGTGCGGTAACAGCCCAAAAAGACCGTGGTCTGAGCTAGGGCTAGTTACGTATCTCGGGTGGCGCTACGATGCCACCCTAAGGCATATCGAAGCAACTGGTTGAAAAATTCAAGGACTCTGACATCTGATTCGGTGGTCCAATTGGGAGGACGCCAGTGTTGGCCCGGAAAGCCGTTGGAAACGCAGGTTCGAATCCTGTCCGAATCATTAAATTTTTCAATTTTCGCTTCATTTGTAAACATTTAGTTTACGTTAGCAGACGTTACTGCTTTAATAAAAAATAAATAATATAAAATGTCAGTATAAATTACGCTAAGACAATTTACATGCATTTATCGTCATAAACATTGACGTATTAATTACATGGACACACAATCCGACGGAAAAAATGGCACCCTCCCAAGTAATGCAAAATCACAAATCGCATTAGTTGGGCGATCAGTCTCGTTTAGACCATGACACGTGATGGGTCTCAAAAATGACTTAATTTTCAGTGAAAAATTGCAGAAATAACAGCTATAAAATAAAGAAAAAGGTCGGAATATTCTTTTTCACGCAGATTCTATTGATTAATTAACGAATCCTATGTAAAATCATACCATATTTTAGATTAGAATTATTAACTTTGTCCCTACAAAATGCACCTCATCACAGATCAAAAATCTAAGGAGTCGCTATAGTTTTATATTTTATTAATTAATAAATTAGTGCAATAAATAATTATCCTATTTTTTTATTATAGATTCCCACGCGATCCTAAACAACGAGATAAATTTAGTAAGAGAGAGTTTAGTAAGAGACAGACGTCTAGAATAATTTCAGCCAAATAATTCGTCTCTCGTGTGTTAGTTCGGCATAATCATATATGTTTTTTTTAAATATGTTTAATCAAAAGAAGCGTAAAAGTCTTTCACTCAACACAGCTTTAATATCTCAATAAAAACGTAAAAAAATGACAATGTATACAAAAGAAGCGTAAAATGGTTATGTAGTGTTTGTGGTAGTAGGTATCTATACATAAATAGATATACCTGTCTCAGGCGCACGTCACATACGATGCTGCGTTTAGTTACACGCGAGCCGAGGGCAAGAGTGGACGCATGACATTGCTATGTGTGCGGCGGCGAGTGAGCCAGTGTTATGAACATATGCCTTTTACAGGCAGATCCTACAGGTTACATTAATAAATTAATAAAAAAATTGCTCTTTGTCATTGTTTTATTTTGTCTCAGAGTCTAGACACTGTCAGTTTAAACCTTTGAACGCCAAGAACAAGACAATGTGTGCTGCCGTGCATACTACGCCACCGACTTTCACGCCACGCCATCAAACTTTAAAGGGTTAAAAATGTTAATATTTTGCACTTGCCTTACTCTCATTTCACATACTAGAACAAGATGAGTTGGGAAATCATAATGTCATTATTACTGATCCCTTCTATGCAGTGTCGGGACCCTTTTATGCAGTTGTTAAATAAAAACGTAACTTAATTTGTTATTAACAATTTACGAGTTTATTTAGTTCAAACAACAAATATATTTTAATACCTAAATAAAAAAATAATGAAAATATTTTTAGTATGTAAAACTATTAAAATCTGCTCCATTCGTGCCATGTTCCAAGTTTGACAAGAGACATGAGTCAGAATACGCTAAAAAAGTTAATTTACACGAAAAATATTTGTGGTAATAAGTACGTAAGCCAATTTGACATTTAAACGTTTGAGTAAAGAGTTATTTTGTACGAAGTAATTATGTTGTTGTAAATTATAAATAAGCGTTATTGGCATCTACTTGAACATGACAGCAGTGCCACTTTTTTCGACAATTTTGTTCGGGTCTGTGGCTCTATTATAAATAATACCTCAATGGTCATAAAGATAAAAATGAGATAATATAATAATAGTCAAAAACATAACAATTGATTGTAACAAAAGATATTTACATGTCATAATCATAATGCAGCTAAATGTGGTTACAATATAAGAATATCTCCAGGGATTGTCAAAAACTCTAAAAAATACCAACTACCAGCAATATTTATACACGGTGCTAAATACAAACATTATTATTATTATATATTACTATGTCAAATAATTTGAAATTAAATATGTCAAAGGTGTCTCCTTGAAGGATTGTCAACAATGTACTACAAGAAACCAAAAACAATATAAAATGAAATATAAATTATTTATCCATGTACTCATTTACTGAGTATAATGGATTATCCAATAAAAAGTTTCTCAATTGATGTTTGAACTTCTCGTCTGACGCTTCGGTTCGCAACTCGTCGGGTAGATGTTCATATAACGTTGGGCCGATGACGCGTGGGTTTTTTTTTGCCAGTGCCATGCGACGCGGGACTGTCCTAATAAAATTGAAGAATTTGTGTATGGCCAACCAATAAGAACCTAAGTAACATGGGATCATCAAATAAGTAAATGCGATGAGAGCTTATTTGGGTCAATCAACTATTTTCTGCCACTCGTTGCCATGGTGATGCCCCTTGGTCACTTTTTAAAACTACGATTTTCCGTGATCATATTTAGCAAAAGCTTTGTAATTTAAACGGTTATAAGCCCATTCTTATGTAGACTATCTCCTGACAATACCAGTAATGTCAATGATCAACACTTTTCTTAGATATTTTAATTACTCTTATCCCTGAGTCAGAATAACAGCAAGAAAAAGTTATGGACCTATTTATTTATTTATTATTTCGTCCGTTGACAACCGAAACTCAGTACGTAACAAATACCTACCTAAAACAAAACTCGTGTCTCAGTATCAATCTGGGTCAATCAACTATTTTCTGCTACCCGTTGCCATGGTGATGTCCCTTGGGTCACTTTTTAAAACTACGATTTTCCTTAAGCATTTATAAGCCCATTATTATGTAGCGAAGCAGTTACAAGCCCATCATTATCAACGCTTTTCTTAGAAACTTAATCACTATTGTCCCCTGGGTCACGGGACAGAATAACAGCAAGATCCACCCATCTACAAACTAGATAGATTTTGAAGAGTTGTGACAGAATTTTTTTGTTATCGCCTGACCATTTATTAGGATAACCAACGGCTACGAACAATACATTGATCTTAGAAGTAGTTAACGGAAAGCCAATTAAAGGTTCCCACCGGTAGTGACATTTTATATAAGACTAGCGACCTGCCCCGGCTTCGCACGGGTGCAATGCTATTAAATTATTCATCTATTATACATATAAACCTACCTTTTGAATCACTCTTATCTATAAAAAAAAACCGCATCAAATCCGTTGCGTAGTTTCAAAGATCTAAGCATACATAGGGACAGACAGACAGTAGGAAGCGACTTTGTTTTATACTATGTAGTGTCACGACTTTCCTGTGGACATATGCAGAACCTCTCTGTCAATAAAAAACCCGCGTCAAAATCCTTTGCGTAGTTTTAATGATCTAAACATACATGGGGACAGACAGACAGTAGGAAGCGACTCTGTTTTATACTATGTAGTGATATGACATACGAGGGTTGTAACTTGTACCAAATGCACTATGGTCTCGAGGCCCGAGGGGATAGAGTCAAACACCGAGAATCGAGATTGATAACAATGCTACGTATATTTATTCTTTGAACTCCACACATATCGACAACTTGAGAATTATCATTAGCAGTACTTACGCATTTTATGGTAAACAAACGTTCGCGTGATTCACAATTGACGCTCTACGGTACAGCGCCATCTACCAGGCAATTGAGACATCTCACTACTGAATGACAACTTATACAAGGGTTTACAGTCTGTTTGATATTATAACAAACATTTTGTCACATCACGGGACCCATATAACGTAAATCTGCGCGACACATTGAATTTCATAAAAAAAACAAGGAATGACATAGTGGCTTTTCAAGTATCTATAAACGTTTTTCACTTTCTATTTGATTCCATTAAGTTCATGTTATATTTTTTCTTATCACGGTGTTGAAGTATTTAACGATAATAAATCATTACTCAAACAGTTACGTACTACATCTTATTTTTTTTAAAGTTGTGTTGTGACTAAATCTTGCGTTTCGATTCATGTGCTATTTCTGTAAATTGGTAGAAATCGATTAAATCGATAAGTTTATAACCTAAAGAAAGAACAATAAAACCAACTATTACTTTACATAGAAAGCTCTAGTGAGTCCGGCGGATCGTAGCTCAAAAAAAATATTGATTTACACAAAATAAACAAAAATATATTCAGGTTTGAAAAAAAGCTCGTCGATAAAATCGATTTGATCAACCATTCATAATCGTTAGGTTTGGCAAACAATATGTTTTTGCTACATCACTACAAACATCAACAGAGAACTGTCAAATGTTTGTTATAATATCAAACACACTGTAACCTGTTGCGTTCGTGTTCAGATGCTGAACAAGAGCATGGAGCAGCAACAGCAGCAGAAGGCGCCGCCCGCGCAGCCGCACATCCCGCAAGAGCTGCTCTACAAACTGCTGCAAGTGCAACAGGTACACTAGCACTTTATTTAGCCTTTTTTTTATACTACCACGGTGGCAAACAAGGGCTTGTGCACAAATAACGCGAGGTTTTTTCGGCTACTTTTTGCTGAATTTGGGTGATTTGCCCTCAGTCCTCTGTCAAATATATTAAAAATATGAGCTACACCAAGCTGAACACTTTTATGCAGTGTTATACTGTAACTTTACTTCTTACCATAATTGATTTAATTTTGCTTTGATATTTATGACAGCGGACTGACGGCGGTCGAAACGCCTGTAGAATAGCCCATTTGTTATAGTAATTTTACAAGATGGGTGGAGATAAACGTGTATTGAACTGAATACGGGTACGTTACAGCATCAGCAGCAGCAAAGCGAGATGATGCCGCCGCCGACTCCTGGGCCTTCGCCCGCCGACCGCGAGCTGCTGCAGAGGCCTGAGGCGCAAGCTATCATACACGGTACGCACTTACATCTCTCACGTTTTCCAATTGACTTCATTTCGCTCAGTTTTGCTCAGCGTTCATTGTGAGATCGTTTACTTTGAAAATGGTCCATATCCATGTGCGTGTAATTTTCATCAAACCGGTAATGAAATAATTGATAAATTCCAAAAGTTACGGAGATTCCTTCGAGCCGCGCTCGACCACCGTCTTTCGACGATTGTAGTCAGAGAAGTAAACCTAGAAAGACACGAGCAATTTGCAGTTCTTTATATTGTTCTGGAAAGAAAACAGCTTCCAAGATGCTAGAAAACATTATGCGTCTATAGAGTCAGCAGAAGAAACTGAAGAGGATTTATCTGACAGTGAACCGTGGTCGTCATCGCTGCCTTAAATCAAGCCAGAAATAAAAATAAAAATTGTAAATAATATTTTTCTTCCTTCAAAATTTTATTTTTATCTCTCTTTTTTCTAATTATAATTTTCTCAAAAATACGTTCCAGAAGCCGATAAACCAACCGAATAGTTTGGCCAGCTAAATCGTCATTTTGTCCCTATGTGCGGCGGTGTCTTCAACAGACCCAATTATCTCTTTAACACTTTCGACACCAACAACCCGGAGGCCGGCGCTCGTAAACTTTGTTCCGGTAGCCGGGGTTGATGCTATAAAAGTCGGCTCGGCCGGCATCTGGCATATGTCTTACTTTTTTGTCTGGTTGCGAAAGTGTTAACTAAATTCCTCGTATCATTGTACTCCAGGTTTGAAAGCGGGCGAGATAACGGTGCAACACCTGATGCAGCAGCTAGGGAACCCCGGCCTGCAGTCGCGTCACCGCGAAGTGCTGCTCACCATCCTGCGTCTACATCAGCAGCAGAGACAGGTTCGTTGTCACTGTCATGTATGGCAGGAATGTGAATGCGTTGAAAACTTTAACATAAATATTTAGAGGGTACTTGTAAATGTTATATAATAAATATCGGACAACCTTACGCAAATCGATCTAGTCCCACAGTAAGCTCTGGTTAGCTTGTGTTATGGACACTAGACGACGATAAACATATTAAATATATAGAAAATATCCATGACCTAGGAACGAGTAGAGTAAAGATTTTCGAGTTCATAACACAAATATTATTAAATGACTAAAATTATAAATTTAATAAAATTTCTAGAATATTTAATAGAGAAATAGGTGCTTTTGACAGTTATGCTAGAGGTGCAGCAAACATGGAAAAGTAGCGAATATCTACGACGTATTTTACGATAACCAAGAAACAATGCTTACACAAATCAGGTCTTTGTATGTTGTTCTAACTTTGTCCTTGACTATAAAATTTAAATTGCGAATTAAATATAAGAGTATGAGTATGAATTGTATTTTAATATCGGCTCCATAGCTCTCTAAATTTCTACCGCGCTATCAGATGTCCGTTGCCTAATGCCCAGTGTGCAGTAATAAGTCCTACCGCGCCATCAGATGTCCGTCGCCTAATGCCCAGTGTGCAGTAATAAGTCCTACCGCGCTATCAGATGTCCGTCGCCTAATGCCCAGTGTGCAGTAATAAGTCCTACCGCGCTATCAGATGTCCGTCGCCTAATGCCCAGTGTGCAGTAATAATTCCTACCGCGCTATCAGATGTCCGTCGCCTAATGCCCAGTGTGCAGTAATAATTCCTACCGCGCTATCAGTCGTCCGTCGCCTAATGCCCAGTGTGCAGTAATAAGTCCTACCGCGCTATCAGATGTCCGTTGCCTAATGCCCAGTGTGCAGTAATAAGTCCTACCGCGCTATCAGTCGTCCGTCGCCTAATGCCCAGTGTGCAGTAATAAGTCCTACCGCGCTATCAGATGTCCGTCGCCTAATGCCCAGTGTGCAGTAATAAGTCCTACCGCGCTATCAGATGTCCGTTGCCTAATGCCCAGTGTGCAGTAATAAGTCCTACCGCGCTATCAGATGTCCATCGCCTAATGCCCAGTGTGCAGTAATAAGTCCTACCGCGCTATCAGATGTCCGTTGCCTAACGCCCAGTGGGCAGTAATGTCAGAGTTAGTGAAGGAGTATCCCTACTGTTGCAGCAACAGCTGGGCGGGTCCCCACTGCCGGCGAGCGGCGCGCACCTCGCCGTGCCGCTGCACCAGCCGCTGCGCCTGTCGCCGCTGCCGCATCCAAGTACGTATACTATACTAGAGGTCACACTTAACACTTGTCTTGGACCACAATTCCGTACCTGCAGGGCTAACATATCGTCTGTTGACAACCAAAACTCACTAAGTAACAAATACCTACTTAAAACAAAACTCATATCTCGGTGTCAATGTACTCACTAGATACGAGGTTTTGAAGAGCAGTGACAGAAATTTTAGTGAGTTTTGGTTGTCACCAGGCGATATCTTGCCGCGCCTTCGCTTGTCGCGCGACTCAGAATCTCCTGTCTTGCTCGCACGGTATCGAAAGGAAAGTGACGGGTAGTATTTGTTGCGCGACGATGAGTCGCGTATCCAAGTTATGCTAGACGTACTGAGAAGCATTACACTGTAAGTGCCTCTGTACCTGAGAAGCAGACGCTGTATGTTCATGTATTTAACATAGAAAGTAGGAAACATTGTCACACTAATAAATTAAATGGGTAGATGGAATAAACAAGAACAGGATTATCAGTACATTGTCCACCCAAATTATTAAGTGTAACAAAAGGACCGGACCGGTTTTCAGGCCGTCCTTTTTCTCACTCTGAACCTCATTGTCATATTTGCGGGTGCGACCACAGGCATTGCACTTAACCCTTAAATGCATGAATTAAAAAAACACAATATTATAAAATATTATTTTATTTCAAATAAATGTTTCTTGTTTTCAACCAGTAATTCATTTTTGTTTATGTAAGCTGCATCTTACACCATGCATTTAAGGGTTAAGTGTTTTTGCTTCTCAGGTAGGGGATGGGTTAGTGTTGTTATTATTCTCAGGTACAGAATTTATCTTCCATTTTAACCTTTTGAACGCGAAGCGGTAAAGCAATTCACAAAGCCACTAACGCCAAAGCAAAAACGGTGCTTCAAAATCAATCAATTGAAAAACAACTTGTAGCGGATTGAATGACTAAGTTTTTAATCATCGATAATTGGAAGTATGTTGGCACAATTTTGCCGATGTCGTGATATATATTGAATGCAATATTTTACAACTACATAGTATATAATGGAAATAGGAATTCATTGCAACCTGACATAGGCGTGCATAGATAACAAAAGTGCCTAATGATTTAGTGCCTATATGGAATGTACAGAGTCAGCATCAAATGTAGCTGGGTCAATCAACTTTTTTCTGTTGTTTGTTGCCATGGTGATGTCCCCTGGGTTATTCTTTAAAACTACGATTTTCGGCGGCAATATTCAACAAAAATGTTGTAATTGCAGCAGTTATAAGCCCATTCTTATTTAGAATATCTCTTGAAAATACCAATATTATAAATTATCAATACTTTTCTAAGAAGTTTAATCACCATTGTCTCCTGGGTGACGGGACAGAATAACAACAAGAAAAAGTTGATCCATCCACCTGTCAATTTTAGTATGCAATTTAACATAAGCCATTAGTATAATTGTCAGTTACTTTTGTCGCTGACTGTTCGCAACTAAGATTGAGATAGTAAATTAATTAATTTCTCCAACCGATCGAAGTATTTATATGAGAATTGGCATTATAAATTTATAAATGACCGTGGTTTTACAGAAACGAACCAAAGATTTATATAGTAGCGACCGAACTTATTCATTGATTAAAACTCACGTCACTTTGATAAAAAATATGCGCTGGTTACTCTGCATAACTATGGTCAAACGGATTCTAAATTTGAATTGGCTTAATAACGACCTCCGAATGAACCCTGGACGCAGCGTTTTGCGTGTCCCCCATAATGGCGACCAGCCCCAACACGCTGGCCGTGCACCATCCAGGTAGGCTGTGTCACCGAGTCCGCGCCGTGTTTAACCTTTTGTACGCCAAAGACAGCGCGAAAAATCACGACAGAACGCTGTGCCCCAGAAGCCACGACAATCATGGAGTGTAGAAAGAAGGACGCTATATTTAATGAGAGGATGTTTGAAAAAGTGTCCAGCGGCATGCAGTGCGGATTTTTAGTACTAGTTTATTTTACTGGTAACTGACGTTGAAAGTCGGTGAATGGTCACTGATGTAAACAAAAGAATAGTTCCTATACTATACTTAAAAGAACTAAGTAGGAACTAACAAAAAATAAATGTACTCGTAGTAATTATCCGTAGTAATTATCATAAACTATATTTCACTGCAAATCATGATCCGAAATGGTCTCATTGGTATAGACTTATAGAGATCTGTCAACTTGCGTCTGGGACACGGTTTTCCGTCGAGAAACTAGCTGTGAAAAGGTTAACACGCTACATACGCTCAAGCTGGAAGCGAATTATAGGACGAGCAGTGCACCGCATTGCAGAACATCCGTACGCTCAAAGACAGGGGCGGGAAAAATAATTGGAATGCCATTTTTTTAGGGTTCCGTACCCAAGGGTAAAAACGGGACCCTATTACTGAGACTTCGCTGTCCGTCCGTCCGTACGTCTGTCACCAGGCTGTATCTCAAGAACGGTGATAGCTAGACAGTTGAAATTTTCACAGATGATTTATTTCTATTGCCGCTATAACAACAAATACTAAAAATGAAATAAAATAAATATTTAAGGGGGCCTCCCATACAACAAACTTGTTATAGATTATGGTACGGAACCCTTCATGCGCGAGTCGGACTCGCATGTGCCCAATTTTTTTAAATAGCATTAGCTGTAAGCATCTAGTAACTGCAGCTCTTTAATTTTTCATTACCGTGGTATATCATAATGGTTTATTATATTTTCTTTCCAGCTTGAGCATATGTGTTTGGATGGTTGGACCAGTTATGATTTTTGAAGATTGAGCAATAAATTGTGTTGTATTTTGCTACACTCGTACAATTATATAGAAAGAACTCTAAAGGTACAAAAATAAACCAAAAAAGAGGATAAGCTGCAAAACATACACGATTAGTTCGTTTAAAAATATCTTCACTAGCCTCCTGGCGCCCAGCATTCGTAATTTGTCAGTTTAATTGAAGCCTTATGACAAATAGATTGACAGTAAACTATCAATTGAAGTTTATGTACTATGTGTAGGACATTGGGCCTCAAGACGCCAGTCTACCCACCAATACAATTGACAACATTTCATACTTATAACAGGTGGAAATTAATATAGAGATCGACAGGGCTTTATGTCGTGTACCTTAAAAAAAAATCTTTGAATTTATTCTTCTGTATTTAAAGAAATATAAGACGATGACGACGCGGTTGGCTCAGTTTGCAAGCACTTGCCTACTGAGCAGCGGTCCCGGGTTCGAATCCCGGCCAGGGCAAATATTTGTGTGATGAACTCGAATATTTGTGCTTGGGTTGTTCCTATGTATTTAAGTATATATTTATCTATATAAGTATATATATCGTCGTCTAGTACCCATAACACAAGCCTTCTTGAGCTTAATTTGGGACTAGATCGATTTGTGTGAGGTTGTCTGATATTTATTTATTTATTATTATTTATAAGAAAATACATCAAATAACTGCAATCTAAGACAATACGGGCTAAATAGGGTTGTTGTCTAAACCAAAGAGCGAAAAAATATATTTTTTTTTATTTGACGTTGACAGATGATAGATTCATACCGAGTTTTATTAAGTTTTTTTTTTTTAAATAAAACCGACTAAAGTAACCGTTCCATTAAGTTCTGGTTTTGGTGTTGCCACATTTTAAAATGAGTATGTTTTTATAAATAAATAATAAAATAAATAATCATCTCCGAAAATAAATAAAAACAGAGATTACTTCATCTTTTTAAGCAGAATTCAGAAAAGTAATAAAATAATAGTCTTAAAAATATGAAATGTTGTCAATTAGAGATGAACTAATCGGCTATTAGTTAGCTGAATGTGTGTATTACGGTCGGTAATTTCTCAATCTTTAAAAATGGTCCATGCGTTTTCGTTGTGTAAAGAAGCGGTTTAAACCGCTTCGTTTGCGTTATAAACATTTATGGCAAAAAGTCAAATATTCTTTTTTTTTATTGAGATTATGACTCAATATATTTTTTTAGTCTATGTATTTCGCTACATGTGTTGTTGTGTCGTGGTGTTCTGTGGCATGGATAAGTGTTGTGTGTTGATATGATGCGCATGTTGTTGTTGGGGGAGGAAAAATACCAAACTCGATTCTAGATATTATTTCGTTATTATTAAAATCCAAAGAGAGTTTGCTATTTTTGTGAACCCATTGATGGGTGATTATTTGAGTCCTTTGACCGTTTGATTTTCTCGTCACAATATTGATGATGACGAATTGATGAGCTTCATGACATGACACTAGGATTGGTAAAAAAATTTAATGACCGCGAATTAATTTTTTTTCTATAAAAAATATTGTTGATGATTGGCACTTGTCAATGTCAAACCGTTGAAATTTTGACATTGAGAAGTGTCAACCATCAACTAGTTTTTTTACCAAGTTTCGATAGCACCTAAGGGAAGATCTCTTTGCCTTAGTACCCGGTCGCCTTAACTTTGCACTTCATTTGTATCCGGCGCCATACATGCTAGGTGCAAATTTAACCCGGCCAGTTAAGATGGGATAAGTTTGTACGGAACCCTCGGTGCGCGTGTCAGACTCGCACTTGGCCGGGTTTTTTATGAAAGTAGCAAGCTAGACGAATCAGCCGGTTAAAGTACTCAAACACTCACCTTGACACCTGACTAAGGCCCATTTAGACGGTGTGAACTTCATTTTCATTCATTACATTGCATACCTAGATCGAACCCAATGTAATCAGTAGGGTGGGTCATTTTTTTTTTAATTTCTTACGGGCACAGTTGAAAAAAGGTGCCATGTGGTGCCATTAATTGATACATATTTTTATTTATTTATTTATTTCAGTTATTGCCTCTGGATTACTCCGGAAAAAAGTTCCACAAAAAAAAAGTGGCTTTGTATATATATTTTTTTGTTATAATAATATTTCGTTCGTGCATGCCCTACTAATTATACTCAGAATAGATACATTATAATATTGGGCCAAATTTATAATATTCAAATCAGACTTCATAACGCTCATTTTAATATGGGCATTTATATGGGCAATTTAAAAATAGATTCGGAGGAAAAAGTTACACTTCAATTACAATTCAATTTGATATCTAGTTTATACTATCATGAATAGTTTTTTTTTCTATGCCCGAAGAAAAAGTATTGAATTTTTTCCCATACAAAAGTGACCCACCCTAGTGATCAGGCTCGCATGCGTTCACACCCCATCTAAATGGGCCTCCGGTCCCATTATTTGACCCCGAGCTGTGGCAGGTGTGCCGCAACGCATCCCGTCGCCGCGCGAACTGGCAGCGCACACGCAGAGCATCATGCAGGGCGCACTCATCAAGAAGAAGCTGGAAGAGCAGCGGGAGAACTACCGCCGCCGCCACGACCCGCCCAAGAGCACGCCCATCTCCTTCACGCCCACATCCGTGAGTACACACATACATCATGCAGGGCGCACTCATCAAGAAGAAGCTGGAAGAGCAGCGGGAGAACTACCGCCGCCGCCACGACCCGCCCAAGAGCACGCCCATCTCCTTCACGCCCACATCCGTGAGTACACACATACATCATGCAGGGCGCACTCATCAAGAAGAAGCTGGAAGAGCAGCGGGAGAACTACCGCCGCCGCCACGACCCGCCCAAGAGCACGCCCATCTCCTTCACGCCCACATCCGTGAGTACACACATACATCATGCAGGGCGCACTCATCAAGAAGAAGCTGGAAGAGCAGCGGGAGAACTACCGCCGCCGCCACGACCCGCCCAAGAGCACGCCCATCTCCTTCACGCCCACATCCGTGAGTACACACATACATCATGCAGGGCGCACTCATCAAGAAGAAGCTGGAAGAGCAGCGGGAGAACTACCGCCGCCGCCACGACCCGCCCAAGAGCACGCCCATCTCCTTCACGCCCACATCCGTGAGTACACACATACATCATGCAGGGCGCACTCATCAAGAAGAAGCTGGAAGAGCAGCGGGAGAACTACCGCCGCCGCCACGACCCGCCCAAGAGCACGCCCATCTCCTTCACGCCCACATCCGTGAGTACACACATACATCATGCAGGGCGCACTCATCAAGAAGAAGCTGGAAGAGCAGCGGGAGAACTACCGCCGCCGCCACGACCCGCCCAAGAGCACGCCCATCTCCTTCACGCCCACATCCGTGAGTACACACATACATCATGCAGGGCGCACTCATCAAGAAGAAGCTGGAAGAGCAGCGGGAGAACTACCGCCGCCGCCACGACCCGCCCAAGAGCACGCCCATATCCTTCACGCCCACATCCGTGAGTACACACATGGGTCCAGCAACTATTTTCTGCCACTCGTTGCCATGGTGATGCCCCTGGGTCACATTTTAAAACTACGATATTCCGTGGTTAATTTTGTAAAAGCTTTGTAACTTAAGCAGACATTGACCATTCTTATGTAGACTATCTCCTGACAATTCCAGTAATATCAATAATGAGCTCTTTTCTTAGAAATTTATCCCCTGGGTCACGGACAGAATAACAGCAAGAAAAAGTTGATCCAACCACATACACTACGGAGTCATTAAAAAAAACATGTACATAGTTAAAGACTTAATAAAAACAAAATTACGATCGCGTCTTTTGTGTAGCGAAAGTTACTCAATACAAAAGATGCGTTACACAAAGGAATCAATTAAGTTTTGTTTTAATTGAAGCCCTTAACTTAGTACAGTCGCCATCAGATATATCGCAGCATATAAGGTGTTCATAAACATCTGAACATGTTCTGAAACGCTCAGTCAATAAGAGTCGTGGTCACACATTTATGAACGCCTTATATGCTGCGATATATCTGATAGCGACTCTTATTGACTGAGCGTTACAGTACATGTTCAGATATTTATGAACACCTTATATGCTGCGATATATTTGATGGCGACTATACTAAGTTAAGGGCTTCAATTAAAACAAAACTTAATTGATACTTAAGTGTTTTTTGAAAACGACCACTGTCAAAAAGTTCAAGACCAAACACAATTTTTAGTTTCATTTTCATAAATTCTTCTATAGATAAGAAGAATCAGGAAGATAATAAATAAATTAATTAATAAGTATCAGACAACCTCACACAAATCGATCTAGACCCAAATTAAGCTCAAGAAGGCTTGTGTTTTGGGTACTAGACGACGATATACATTCTTACATAGATAAATATATACTTAATTACATAGAACAACCATAATCACAAAATTGAATGAAGCACAAAATATTTTATTTCATCACACAAATATTTGCCCTGGCCGGGATTCAAACCCAGGACCACCGGCTCTGTAGGCAGATGCACTACAAACTGCACCAACTTCGTGGTCTTTAGATTATTATAATAAATATCAGACAACTCGAGCTAGTCCCAAATTAAGCTCAAGAAAGCTTGTGTTATGGGTACTAGACGACGATATACATACTTATATAGATAAATATATACTACTAGCTTTTGCCCGCGACTACGTCCGCGAGGAACTTGGAAGTATGGAAGCTATCTCGTACAAAACGATAGATATCCACCTAATCACCTTAATTAATAAAAGGGATTATTAAAAGCGCCTAAGCAAAATGTAAGAGCAATTGTGTTTTTGGTCTAATCGTTTCATTACCTTTCCTACAGGGACATCAATGTCATCATGAATTACTTACTCACTTTTCAATCTTTTTAGGGATAATTTCCAGGATGAAAACTATCCTATGTCCTTCCTCGGATCTTAAAGTATCTCCATGCCAAATTTCATCAAAATCGATTCAGCGGTTTAAGCGTGAAGAGGTAACAGACAGACAGACAGACAGACAGACACACTTTCGCATTTATAATATTAGTATGGATACCATGACCCGGGCACTGGTTTGGCCGGGATTCGAACCCGGGACCGCCGGCTCAGTAGGCATGTGCTTACAAACTGAGCCAACCGCGTCGTCGGTTGTAATATAATGTTAACCTTTTCGTTGTGCAGGTGTTGCGTAAGATGACCGCGGATAAGGAGTCGGACGCACCGAGCCCTAAGCAGCAGCAGTGGGCACAGCCGCCCAAGATGCCGCAAGGACGACCCATCGTCAAGGTATAAAAAACTAATAATAATAAGACTGTGCTAATACTACTCAATACTAATACATTTACTCCTACATACAGTGCGACCAAAAAGAGTAGAAATGGTGTTGCAGGTGTTTATGGGCGACGGTAATCGCTTTACATCAGGCGATACGTTTGCTCGTTTGCCCCCTATAACATAAAAAAAAAGTGGCAATACTGTAGTGTCGTCCCCGTTTTCTTATATTGATTGGAAAGGGAGGACACTACAGTATTGCCACTTTTTAGGGTTCCATACCCAAAGGGTAAAGGCGGGACCCTATTACTGAGACTTCGCTGTCCGTCCGTCCGTCTGTCACCAGGCTGTATCTCAAGAACGGTGATAGCTAGACAGTTGAAATTTTCACAGATGATGTATTTCTATTGCCGCTATAACAACAAATGCTAAAAATAGAATAAAATAAATATTTAAGGGGGCTCCGATACAACAAACTTGTTATAGATTATGGTACGGAACCCTTCATGCGCGAGTAGGACTCGCAATTGCCCAATTTTTAATTTCTACTCTTTTTGGTGGGACTGTACAGGTCTATATCGACGGCAAAAATGGGAAACGCTGTAAACGCCAAGGGTATTCATTGGCGTTTACTAAGTTTCCGCTTTTTGCCGATATTGACTCCTAGATTACTTTTCGTCGAATGTTTAATTTCGCTGAAAAATCATTTCGTAGAATGCATTTTTCTTTGCAACCGTAAACTATTTGAGATTGGCATACAACAAACCTAACCTAACCTAATCAATAGGATATTTGCAAGAATTATGAAAAATATATAATAAATATCAGACAACCTCACAAAAATCGATCTAGTCCCAAATTAAGCTCAAGAAGGCTTGTGTTATGGGTATTAGACGACGATATACATATTTATATAGATAAATATATACTTAAATACATAAAACAACCATGACATAAGCACAAATATTCGAGTTCTTTCGAGGCCGGGATTCGAACCCGGGACCGTCGGCTCCGTAGGCAGGTCTCTACAAACCGAGCCACCCGCGTCGTAACCCCAAGGTATAGTACAAATTTTCTAAACTAAGCTCATCCACTTATGAACTCAAAACCATTGAGTGGTTAACCACAAATTAAGATAACGAGCTCGTAGTAAGAGCAGATTGTAACCACCTTGGAAGGTTAATATAGATTATCGACTCTATTTCCATGTACATTAGACTACAAAATACACTAACAGAATAATGGTGATCATAACTTTTTTGGAATTTTACAACCGCCCGACTCTCAACAAGAACGTACTCTCTAGAAAAAGGACTATGAACTCTCATCATCAACAATTTTAAACCTATTCAACAAGGAATAAGGTTGAAAATTCAATATCCTCGCAACGTAGTTCTAACCTTTTTTGTAAGCAACTGGTTGGCGGTTACGAGAACAATAGCAGATAGGATTGTATTAGACACAAATGCCATTGTGAATGCAGGTAAGTGGATGAGCTTAGTTTAGATAATTTCTACTATATGTAATGTATTTCATCTTGTATGGCAGGGCAACCAAAGCGGTGCGGCGCCACCCATGGGCTACGCGCCTTCACCGGCGGAATACCAGCATCATTATCAACAGCAGGTAACAAATACACCTTATTTCATAGAAAAAAAGGAATACAAAAAAATAATGTATCTATGCTTTCGAAAGCAAAAGTTGATTAGCGCATTGATTTATTGTCACAAGAAAAAGGCAACATTATGACTGAATTATTCTGCGGTAGCTATTAGGTACTACTACAAATCGAACTAAGAAATCGAACAAAATCTTCGAAGACCATTAAATTACATATTTTGACCTCGGAGACCCAAATAAAACCATAAGGCCTAAACGCCCAATGTACATTTTCTTTACATGTAATGTACCTGCGGCCCAAAACTCGTATTTTTGGGGTTCCGTACCTCAATCGAAAAAAACGGAACCCTTATATGATCACTTTGTTGTCCGCCCGTCTGTCTGTCTGTCAGGACCCTATATCTCGAGAACACGTGGAGGTATTGAGTTGAAATTAAGACCATATACTCAAGTCTACGGTTCCTTGAAGCTGTGAAAAAATTAAACTTCTACGTTAACGTGAAAAAAAGATACGGCCGTTTATGTCGCAAAAAACGTACATTTCGACGCTCAAGGGAATCAAAATGATAGGGTACTTTCCAATGACCTAGAACTATGATATTTGGCAAGTAATATCGTCACATACTACAAATACTTGTAAAAATCTAGAAACTATACATTTATAACAAAATTATAAAAATATAAGTACTCCATTTGGAACATCATATTTGGAGAACTCGGTTACGTTAAATTTGCACCTCGTTCGTATGCGGTGCCATACATTTCAGGTGCAAGCTTAACTCAACCATGCCAATTAAGATGGAATAAGTGAGTTTGTAAGGAACCCTCGGTGCGCGAGTCAGATTCGCACTTGCCCGTTTTTTTTGTGTGTGTGTAGTTCTCAACTTGGATTTTGTACACTGGGTGTTTAGGCGTGCGTATAGCACAAACTGTCTGGGTCTGAGTTATAAGTGTTACTCTGTGCAAAGAGAATTGAGAAGTACCTCACGAGGTTATTGGTCTTCGAAACATTGTACCGCCTATTGCAGTTTTCTGAAGGACCAACGCACCTTTATCTGCGGCCTTGATAGTACTGTATTTCAAGTAAATTTCTACGTCGAGTTGTCGTCCATTAACAAAATCTTATTTGTCCTTTCAGCAAATGTCAGGCAGCGTACGCCAGTTCCTACATCCGCAACAGAGGCAGCAAGTACCCAGCTCGGTGAGTTTCTATAATGGGGCTTCTAAACGGGCCATATTTTACTGCAATTTGTGGCCGGCAACTATGGCCATCCCTCTCTGGCACCCTACGCTAGAGCAAGGTGGAAATAATGGCCGGCCACAAATTGCAGCAAAACATGGCCCGTTTAGAAGCCCCTTAATGTACACGGGCGTTCAGAAAATTGCAAACTGTAGTGTCGATAATTAAAAAAATTACATTGTAAAGATCTTAGGTTTAAATTAAAGAGCCGCAGTTTGCAGATTCTTATCAAAACGACTATCGATTTCTTTTTTATTTTAAATCATTCTTCTTCAAATCGTCGGTTGACAACTAAAATAAAAAAATAAAAAAAAAAGTAACAAATACCTACTTAAAACAAAACTCTTATCTCAGTATCATTCTACAAACGGGATACGACGTTTTGAAAAGTAGTGACAGAAATTTTAGTGAGTTATGGTTGTCACTAGGCGAAATTATTTTACTTTCCCTATTAAAAAGCTTTAGTTGAATAAGTTTCTGTCAAAAATGACATTTTAGTGGCAAGCTTTTATAGCCGACTGTACTTTTCTTTGGATATCCATCAAATGCTCACTGAGACGATTCTAAAGAGCCCAAGCTCGGTAGGATTGCTTTTTCTATTATAGAGTTCCTATGGCAACCTTCCGGCTCTATCATCAGATCAGCCCCATGGTAACATATTATTGTATTGTCATCAAAGTCTGAGTATGCAAAATTTCAGCTCAATCGGTTGACGATATCTGCTTCAAAATTGAGTTGCAAGATTTCACCCGAACAAACATACTTAGATACATACATACATACATTAATGCAAGTTAAATAAAAGCTTTTAAAAAGGAAGCACTTCCGGAAAAAAAATGTTAGGGGATTGGCTTGATTTGTGTATGATTGTCGCTTAACAATTATTTATTTATTTATTCCAGTTGAACAGCATGAATAACATGAACAATATGAACAACATGAACAGCATGAACAACATGACGCGCGGCATCGCCGGGGGCACCACGCTGCATCAGCTGCTGGTGCAGTCTCATCAGAGGAGTCTTAACGGTAACTAGAATTCATCATTAGACCCCGGACATTTGTCGCGGTGACGTCACAATAGTAGGGGAGTAAACGGACCGGTGTTAATTAATACAATAAATGACATCAATAAATTAATATTCTTTAGTTAAAACTTTTGCAACCAGACAAAAAAGTAAGACATATCCCAGAAACCGGCCGAGCCGACTTTTATAGCATCAACCCCGGCTACCGGGTTGGCCGGCATCTGAACAAAGTTTACGAGCGCCCGGCCTCCGGGTTGTTGGTGTCGAAAGTGTTAATATTACCTATAGGTCAATTGTCAATTGATTTATTTATCGTCGTTGTTATTTCGTTAACTGAATCTCTGTAACAAATCAAATGTTTGGTTTGCATTAATATACCAAAAAATAATATTGATCAATTAATTCAATTAATTATGTAATTTTAGTCGTAAATTATTTAAATTTATAAACATATACAAAGACAAAAGCATCTAAAATATTATAGATTTTTAATTTTTTATTGTTTATAATTTAATAACAAGTGGAGTGTATTACTTGATAAAATAAAAAAAAAACATTTTGAAAAAAGATCGCATTCAATTTTTCTTTCTTAATTTTTCTTTCTTAATTTACCTTTGTGTCATTATTTATAAAAATAAAAATGTGGTATTACCACATAAAAAATATGAATCGATAAAAAGATTCTATACAAAAAATATATGTTAAAATTTATTGGGTTCAAAACTGTTAGTTTTTCCTTAATTATTAACACATGTCCATTTACTCCCTAAACTACCCTATTGTCACGTGACTGCGATGAAAATCCGGGGTCTATTCATCATATCGTCTGTATACAAGCAAAACTCGCTCAGTAACAAATACCTACTTAAAAGAAAGCTCGTATCTATCAGCGTCAATCTACAAACAAGATACGAGGTTTTGATGAGTAGTGACAGAAATATAAGTGAGTTTTGGTTGTTCTCTAGTATGTTAAGAGGCCTTATTCCTTTTAAAATTTGTTTTATTCATATTATGACAAATATATTGATATTTTCAATCAACTTTTTGAAGTGAATAATACTTTTCCCCGAGTTCTAGCTAGTAACATAGCTATTTCATGCTTTGATTACGTGCAGTCAAAATTAAATTGAAAAATCTGTGAATATTGTCAATTTCGAGTAGTTTTTGAAACCAAAATTATCAAAGAGAAATTCGAACTGTGGGTTTCAAATATACACCAATAAATCCCAATACCCCTGTTCTAGGTAGTAACATCATTAATATGTTAAGAAACATGTTTGATCATAGAGAAAATATGTAAAACAATCAGCATTTTAAAAGGAATAAGGCCTTATTGAGCTTAATTTAGGACTAGATAGATTTGTGTGAGGTTATCCGATATTTACTTATTTAACCTCGTGAGGCCCTATGTACCTCACAAAGTACAAAGTAACACTTGTAACTAAAGCCCAGACAGTTTAAAGAAATAAAGAAAGTGTACTTTGCGAGATACAGTGGGCGTTTAGGCCTAACTGTCGTTTTTGAGCTTGGGCCTCACGAGGTAATGATTTACTTATTTTATCTATCCAAATATCTTATACCCTCCATGATGCGTTCAAGAATCGCACATTATGACCACCATAAAAATAGACTGTTTCGTTAGAACAATTTTCTAATCTGTAGAAATGTTATTATTGCTAAATAATAACATTGATTTCGATAATATTATTCATTCAAATTTCGAACATCTCTGAAAAACAAAGAAATTTGATTTGACCTCTATTCTAATATCACTCGAGATGACGTTTAAATCGAAATGAATTGTCAATTAGCAATCAAATTTGACAAATGTCGCACGTAAGTAAGATATCGAATATGATAGTTGGGGCCTACTCTAGTTTGTCTCTGAATTGAAAAAAAAAACTGACAGCTGCCAGAAAACTTCATTACCGCCATTACCGGGTGAAATTTGTCATAATGTGCGCCTCCTGAATGCATCATGGAGGCTTATGATATGTGGCTAGGTAAAGTAGTGTATGTAACTGTACCTATTTAGGCATTAAAACACTCGTGTGATGTTATTATGAAACTTGCCTTCGGCTCGTTTCATAAACCCACAGTCCTGTTTAATACCTCTCATTATGTACAGTCACATAATAGTAGTTTATGCAACTGATGCATAATGATAGGCCTTAAAAAACGAGTGTGGTTTTATGAAACGAGCGTTAGCGAGTTTCATAATAGAATCACACGAGTGTTTTAAGGCCTAATTATGTACAGTTGTATACACTACTTTATCTACACACATATCATAAGTACTCTAAGATGATGATGATAAGGAAATGACCGGCACCACTAGTGCTACCTGTAAAATATCTAAAAACGACATATACTAATGCAGTAAGAAATAAATCTGAACAAATACATAAACAGATTATTAATTGCAATAGTTGTAATTTACATTTACATTGAAACAATATTTTCAACTAAAATGTGAATTACAATAAACTTTTCACAATTCTACTTTCGTAACAGCAAATAACCAACAAACAAATGACAACAATAATGGCGCCATTCGAACCTCCGTCAAGACGAATGTTTTTTTTTCTAAATCATATACAAACGAATGTATCCATATTCTCATGTCACTCGAGATCAAATGTCGTGCGGTTTTTATAAAAAAACATACTGAATTGACGTTTCGTGTCGATAACAATATTAATATCTATGGATACTAGAATAGAGACCAACTTGTGTTTTGACAGCTGTTCCTAATTTAAACTCGTAACCTTACAAAAATCGGTACTGTAATAACATTACAGTACAGATTTTACCTACTACCACAGACAAAAAAAATCTCATAGTAAAATTGGTTGTAATAATGTTGGTCATTTCCTACGATTTCTGAACGCATTTTAGACCACTAATGATATGTCCGTAGATAAACTACTATAATGTACTGTTGCAGAGCTAGGCGGGCAAGGCAGCGGCGACAACCAGCTGGCGCGCTGGTTCTCGCCCGAGCTGCTGGCGCGCGCGTCCGCCGGCAAGCTGCCCTCCGTGCACGTGCCCAACGCGCTGTCGCTCGAGGACCTGGAGCGCCACCACCACTCGCCCGCGCCGCCGCTGCGCAACTGAGCTCCCACCACCACACCACACCATCACCAGCAACAACTGTCAGACTCTAACGGGTGCGGCAGGAGTCGCGAACCATAGTTGTGCTAGAAGGGTTGTAGCGGCACCACCACTCGCCCGCGCCGCCGCTGCGCAACTGAGCTCCCACCACCACACCACACCATCACCAGCAACAACTGTCAGACTCTAACGGGTGCGGCAGGAGTCGCGAACCATAGTTGTGCTAGAAGGGTTGTAGCGGCACCACCACTCGCCCGCGCCGCCGCTGCGCAACTGAGCTCCCACCACCACCACACCATCACAAAGTAACAACTGTCAGACTCTAACGGGTGCGGCAGGAGTCGCGAACCATAGTTGTGCTAGAAGGGTTGTAGCGGCACCAACACTCGCCCGCGCCGCCGCTGCGCAACTGAGCCCCCCACCACACCATCACCAGTAACAACTGTCAGACTCTAACGGGTGCGGCAGGAGTCGCGAACCATAGTTGTGCTAGAAGGGTTGTAGCGGCACCAACACTCGCCCGCGCCGCCGCTGCGCAACTGAGCCCCCCACCACACCACCACACCATCACTAAGTAACAACTGTCAGACTCTAACGGGTGCGGCAGGAGTCGCGAACCATAGTTGTGCTAGAAGGGTTGTAGCGGCACCACCACTCGCCCGCGCCGCCGCTGCGCAACTGAGCTCCCACCACCACCACACCATCACAAAGTAACAACTGTCAGACTCTAACGGGTGCGGCAGGAGTCGCGAACCATAGTTGTGCTAGAAGGGTTGTAGCGGCACCACCACTCGCCCGCGCCGCCGCTGCGCAACTGAGCTCCCACCACCACCACACCATCACAAAGTAACAACTGTCAGACTCTAACGGGTGCGGCAGGAGTCGCGAACCATAGTTGTGCTAGAAGGGTTGTAGCGGCACCACCACTCGCCCGCGCCGCCGCTGCGCAACTGAGCCCCCCACCACACCACCACACCATCACTAAGTAACAACTGTCAGACTCTATTACCCGTCTCTTTCTTCGCTGTACTGTTAGAGAGTTACGGGTGACGGTATCTCGTGCGGCAGCTAGAAGGGTTGGAGCGCCACCACCACTCGCCCGCGCCGCCGCTGCGCAACTGAGCCCACACCACCACACCATCACCAGCAACAACTGTCAGACTATTACCTGTCTCTTTCTTCGCTGTACTGTGAGAGAGTTATCTCGGTATCTCGTGCGGCAGGAGTCGCGAAGCGTAGTTGTGCTAGAAGGGTTGTAGCGGCACCAACACTCGCCCGCGCCGCCGCTGCGCTACTGAGCGGACACGTCGGGGGCCACCACCACAACTGCGACACAACACTTCGCTGTACTGTGAGAGAGTGATGGGTTATAGTATCTCGTGCGGCAAGATTCGCAAAGTGTGGTTGTGCTAGAAGGGTTGTAGCAGCACCAACACTCGCCCGCTGCGTAACAGCGACCCGCCCACCACTTCTAGCACAACTGTCAGACTCTAATACCTGTCTCTTTCTTCGCTGTACTGTGAGAGAGTTATCTCGGTATCGCGTGCGGCAGGAGTCGCGAACCATAGTTGTGCTAGAAGGGTTGGAGCGGCACCAACACTCGCCCGCTGCGTAACAGCGACCCGCCCACCACTTCTAGCACAACTGTCAGACTCTAATACCTGTCTCTTTCTTCGCTGTACTGTGAGAGAGTTATCTCGGTATCGCGTGCGGCAGGAGTCCCGAACCATAGTTGTGCTAGAAGGGTTGGAGCGGCACCAACACTCGCCCGCGCCGCCGCTGCGCAACTGAGCGGCCAATAGCACAACTGCGACACAAGACTTCGCTGTACTGTGAGAGAGTGACCGTATCTCGTGCGGCAAGAGTCGCGAAGCGTAGTTGTGCTAGAAGGGTTGTAGCAGCACCTGAGCGGCCCGACCACCACTTCTAGCACAACTGTCAGACTCTATTAGTTGTCTCTTTCTTCGCTGTACTGTGAGAGAGTGACGGGTGCCGTTATCTCGTGCGACAAGAGTCGCGAATCGTAGTTGTGCTAGACGGCTAGAGGAAGCCTAGCTGAGCTCACCAGGGGCTGACAGTTTGGGTAGGGATGCTTGGACAGTCTGACCTAACGGAAACCATGGAAACTATACATACGTGACTTTAAAATATTGTCTAACACGGCTGTCGGCACGTCATGTAACAGTCAAAGTTACTAATGCCGGGTGTACACTTTCGCCAAGAACGGGAGATCCTTCCTTCTTATACAGTCTGAATGAACGTTATGTTACTCCACTTAATCTCGCCGAGAATGTACAGCCGCCATAAGATTTTTGACAGTGAGAAAAGACAAGAAAGTGTAGTAATTAAAAAGTGGCAATACTATAGTTTCGTCTCGTTCTTTTAGATTGATTAGAAAGGGACGACACTACAGTATTGCCACTTTTTAATTTCTACACGCAGATATTCTAAAGTTACGTATCTTTCCGTGGTATCTGACAAAAGTATTGTAACAAGTTTAGAAACTTGCTATAAAAATGTATCGCGCGATAACTTAAATATGGATCTGAATTCCGTCAATTAAATGGCTGTATTAAAGTGATATGAACCAAAGACAACAACAGTTCGTGCCACTTTGTTTAACGGCAGATTAACCCAGTTAGTCACTGCACTGTATCAGTGTTCGCTATTTAAACTGTCAGTTTTAACTGATCCTTTGAAGTTAGTAGTGTATTGGAAAGAGAGGCTGTCAGCGTTTGAATTGATGATTCCATTTCAACTGTTTCCTCCAACAGCTGTGGTAACCCCAAGGACGTAACTGTGTTCGAAACTTCATGTACTTACGCCCTTCCGTATATTCACAGCTTATTTGTCAGTTTGAAAAACCGTTAATGCCTTGATTTTTCCTTATTTTAAAGGAAGTTTAATACATTAGGAGGATTAAGTCTCATTACCTCATTGAGGAAATCACCTGTATGTAACCGTCTTTAGATTTAAACAAAAAACGGAATTTGTTTTTCAAATTGTAGACTCCATTCAAAATTGCTCAAGTATATAATACAGGTTGTTACAGTTGAAATGGTTCTAAAACGCGCTATCGGATAAATGTCAAGTAAATTATTTGTGACTAAATGACAAATGGAAGTAACGTGTATGAACTTGTTCCTTTTTTATCCGCGGTGTCTGACAGACGGTCTCCGATTTTTGAGTTTCCTCCGATCGTCTGTTAGTAAAACCGGGCTGCATGCTCCCGATATTTTGTCCCCCATTTGATTGTATATTTGTCTTAGTGTACTTGTTAATGAAAATGATCCTCTATAGCATGAGAAGCTGGTATTTGCATGCTATTGAGAACACAAATAACTGGATATGGAAGCTAGGGTTGTACAATGTTCATATGATATGTCATTAGGGCCTTTGCATATGACGTTTATTAGACAGAAAACGACACGTTGTATGCAATACAACTGGTTTAAAAACATCGTATGCAAAGACGCATAGGGGTGTTGCCTCACTGTGAGCTTCGCTTGTGATGTAACAAAATCTCATTTGTTTTTGTTAAATTGCATATTGCTCATGGTGACGGGGCACCCTAAGACGACTGAGTGTCGGCATTTCGAACTAGTAAATGTATGACTTTTTTTCATTAATTTAATGGGTTTGACGTTAGACCAGTCTTTGTTTCGATTGAAAAACTCACAACTGTTTTCACTTAAAGTTCGTCGTTACGTTAGTAACCTCAGATTACAAAAAAAGGCAAATTGTTGTCAGTCAGAATACGTCGTCACTTGATTCACGTTGTTTTAAAAAAAGTTTCTATTAAAGAAACGGCAAAAGTAAAAATAGAAAGGGTCGTGTTGTTGATTGAGTATAATAACGTAGTCATATGAAACAAGTAAACTTTTGGTTTAATGTTTCATTTTATAAGCACATTCCTAACTTCATAACTAATTTTGTATTTTGCATTTTCGCTTAACTTTAACCACTTAAAACTGGATTTTGCACATGATGTCGTCAATGATTGCTCTGAGCTTGTTTTAATGAAAAAGGCATTTTCTGTAAAATAAAAGATTTTAGTGGTTCGAAATGTCTTCAACTCTTCACTAATGTTACAGTTGGACGAA
The DNA here is from genome assembly GCA_947623375.1 of Apotomis capreana. Classification (NCBI taxonomy): domain Eukaryota; kingdom Metazoa; phylum Arthropoda; class Insecta; order Lepidoptera; family Tortricidae; genus Apotomis; species Apotomis capreana. The sequence goes on along the minus strand of OX392517.1, from coordinate 4,402,266 downwards.
GTACAGGTTAGTGATAAGACATTTTTGGCATTACTGTACATAACAGCATGGAAGTTGACAACGATTACAAATAAATCGTCATATTTCTTGAAATGATAAATAACACTTTGGTGACGATACTGTAAAAAATATTCCATTAGAAATTGAGCGGCAATATCAAACTTGTGTCTACACGATGAATACCTTACAATAATAATTTGGTTCGAATATATTTACATTTACTTGATTTTTTTGATAGATTTATAGAAGGATTTACAGCTATATGCCTCCGTTTATTATTCATGAAGACACAAGTTTATTTTAACTGCGCTTATTAATGTTGAATGAGGATAATGGTCATACAAACAATACATTCGTAACATGTTAAAGTGAAACGGGTACTATTACGACAGGGGATCGTGATATACCCTTACTTTATCGCAGCCAGTTGTAAATACTAGTATGATAGAAACATTTTTTTTGTAAAAAACTGAATGTATGAAATACCTACGTCTCGTGACACCGAAGGAATTTGTTACCTTTAATATTGCCCGAGATCCTGTCACTTGTTCAAATCAAATCTTGGAATTGGTTTCGGTTATTTTCATCAAACATATATTAAGAACCATTTCGATGGACAAAGCATTAAATAAAAAAAAACTGCATTAAAGTCTGACCATCCGTTTGGACGATACAAAGCCACATACAGACACACAGACATGTGAAACTTATAACCCCTCTTTTTTTGTCGGGGTTTATAAATATCAAAAAGTACACATGTACCACTAATGCTATCCTACAACCACACAAGTAAGTTACTATAACATAGTAGTATAACATCTGAACTTTTTGATATCTCACTTACCCATGTCATGTGGCGCGTTTCTCAAGACTAACGGTAAAATAGATTCCATTTTCAAAAATTATTCGTTGTTGCGGCTTGGCCAGACTAATGTTGGCAAGATAGATTCCATTTTTAAAAATTATTTGTTGTGGCTTGTTCAGGCTAACGTTATAAGATAGATTCCATTTTCAAAAAATATTCGTTGTTGCGAGAGCGTGTAGGTTGGCAGCTGGATCGGGGTGAAATTTTGGATGTATTCCTTTATATAGTGAGTTAAATGTCCCATAATGTTAAATGTATTTTTTAGCCCCCGTTACAGCGCCCTTATTTTGACTAATATTCAGGTAGACGTTTAATAATATTGATGATACTATTGGCCGTGAAAATGAAGTGAAAATATTGTCTATTTAGAAACTTAAATGACTTCTGAATCGACTTAAACGAAAAATATCATCAACATTATTGAACCACTGACTTATGTATTAAATTGGGAGATATACTTAGATGTGTATGAAATAATTACCCGATATCGTGACGAATGAAAAACGGTTTTTTGGATCTTTAACCGTCATCGAATAGTGAAATTGATTTGAAAACTAAAGAATGACGATACATTGGCATTGCCAGTATGTTTGAGGTAAGTTTACGCTAAGAATCTACTCGGCACATTAGAGTACGAAGTGAAATAGGATCATAGTGTAAATGTCCCTTTAGCTATAAAATATCTTCACTTCATGATACTAGGAAGTTATATTTATTGCATTTCTTATTCAAATTTATGCGAGTAAGTGTGCTGCTACACCGCTATCGTTCGCCTCTAACAAAACAAATGAGATTTTCTCATTTTTTGGTAGATTACAGACGAATAGACGCGGTGAGGAGCACTCTAAGAGATATTTTATAGCTGATACTAGCATTGTTTAGTTTTCGAATTATATATATGGAGCGGCGTGAAGCTTTTGTGAAGTTTTTCATCCAAAACATTGGACGGTTGACATTGTGAACGATGAAGTTTTTTGAGTGAACGAAACGAGCGAGTGTAGTGTGAACGGAAAGTTAGTATGCAGAATATTTATATATATATTGTATAACATTATGTATTGTCTACGGTTGTGTTTCTTAGCATTTTTGTTACTACGTCATTTACGAGAGGAATGGATTTTCGTTTGCGATGTATATCGTGTCTTGTTTCGTCTGCTATTGGTAGGAACATTTTTGTAAACGATTTTGGAACTCCCAAGTGTACCGAACCAGCATTTGTCGGGATTCCACTGAAAGTATATTTTTTTAAACGTTTTACGTATTTCAATGTACGTTTTAGCGATTTGTGGAGTTTTTTTTGCCGTTTACCCCGATCAACGAGTATTTTTTTACGACCTCGACAATGCGTTCCGTGAAAACCTGCGAAAACAAAAAAATATTAAAAGAATAAAATAGATGTATCACAAATTATGTCGAGATAAATGAATGATCTATTTTATCTTGCATTGCACGATCGGACTCATTGTCAGGATCGGATCGTTGATGAAAGTTGATTTTGGAATAAGTTGAGACCTGAACACAGCAATGTCAATTATAATTTCACAAGACAGGTCAACTCGAGTGTCGCTGATCAACAAAGCAATATGGCGCTACTGTTTCGCCTTATGCGTTGTGAACTGATCTACAGAGCCCTCAATAGAGGTTCAAAGGTTGCATGGAAACAAGAAGTTACGGTCAAAAGTGGGCACACAGAAGGGCAACTCCGATGTCCGAAATTCGACCATCCATCTCACTTAAATATAGTTTGACAGCAGATCGAGAGGGACGGCACTACGACGATCGAATTGCGAACATCTGAGTAACTCTTCAGTTATTATTAGCGATGGATTGAAGTATCATGTAGCTTTTCCTTTTTGTTTTCATTGAAGCCTTAAAGGAATAGCAGGTTTCAAAGATTTATCTTATTGTGGACTAGAATTGTGAAGCAATCATGGACTGGTCAGGACATCGCTACGCATTAGATGCGCTAAGCGATTTTGGTTCTTATGTAGTGGTGACTAGTGGCGAAATTTCTGTTTGTCGAATGTGTCTCGCGCCAGCGGGGCCGCTTACGTATTACAACTTAAAATGTCTCCTGTAAGCTTTAAATTATTGATTAAAGAAAATTTGAAAGTTGCGGGGTCGTTTTATTTCAGTTATTATTAAATTAAAATTTATGAAACGTGTAAGGTCTCATTTTTTTTATGTGGGTACACACCACAATTTTTATATTAAACTATAGATACAAAGATATCAAAGGTCAAAGAAAAATTTAAATGAGTTACCTGGGGGACGAGACCGAGAATCGAACCCGGTACCTCTGGATTACCGATCCAGTGCGTTAACCACTTCGCTACCCGAACTCCAACCAACCTTTCGAATTTTTCCTTGTGTTTCGTGTGTCGATTTTTGCATTGTTTATTTGAAAGGTTTTTACACCTTAGCCTTGGAAGCCACACCTTAGCCTCAATAGTTTATTATTAAATTACAGAAGTCTTATCGCTAATCACGGAGATGCCATTACTTTGCGCGACTAGCGGCGCGGCGAGCGGTTGAGCGAGAGATCCAAGCGCAGCGGCCATACGAGTGAGCGAGACACATGCTGCCGCTTACGCGTTAAGTAGTGGCATCCCCGTCACACAAAGATTTACTGTGGTATCTACAGACAATTTGAATGTTTTACCATCCTATTATATCGGAGTTAAATCATTTTATTATGCCTTCTCTATAAATTTTAGTATCTAAACAAGTTGAGATCAAGATATAGAAACAAGCTTCCCGACCGATAATAGCAAACTTTATTCACTAGATCTGTAAAAAAACTCGTCTGTGTTGTTTAGGGTGCGTTTCCACTGAAGAAGATCAGTGAAAAGTTACAATCCACCCGTATGCGGCTATACACTTTCTAAATTAGTCTGACGAGAGAGATGCAGCAATATATGAGACACGTATGGAGATAACTCAATCGCACTCGTTCGTATTGCTGCTTCCCTCTCGCTTACTAATTTAGGAAAGTTTAATAGCTGCACGGCCCGAGCAGCAGCCATAGGAGTGAGTGAGACCCCGCTCTCGAACCTTTCTCTTTCACCTATGACCACCGCTGCTGGTCGCCCGCAGTCGTCGCCATGCTTTTAGCCGAATTGACAACATTTCATATTTATAACAGGTGGAAATTAATATAGAGATCGACAGGGCTTTATGTCGTGTACCTTAAAAAAAAATCTTGGAATTTATTCTTCTGTATTTAAAGAAATATAAGAAAATACATCAAATAACTGCAATCTAAGATAATACGGGCTGAATAGGGTTGTTGTCTAAACCAAAGAGCGAAAACATAGATTTTTTTTTATTTGACGTTGACAGATGACAGATGCATACCGAGTTTTATTAAGTTTTTTTTTAATAAGTAAACCGACTAAAGTAACCGTTCCATTAAGTTCTGGTTTTGGTGTTGCCACATTTTAAAATGAGTATGTTTTTATAAATTAATATTAAAATAAATAATCATCTCAGAAAATAAATAAAAACAGAGATTACTTCATCTTTTTAAGCAGAATTCAGAAAAGTAATAAAATGATAGTCTTAAAAAATATGAAATGTAGTCAATTTAAATGATTACGATCGTGATATTTGGTAGTGGCACGACGCGTTGGTATTTATAACGGTCTACTTCCATATAACATTTCCAATAATTTTTATTAAAATAGAAGCTGACGTACAACTATAAATGTATCCAATTTGGTAAAATCAACACAGTATCCTTTGCGGACGAAAATATTGATTTACAACTACAACCTGTCGGAAGCCAATGAAGCACAGTTGAAACTGGCAGCTTACATGTCATCTCGGGCCGTCATTCGAGTTCCACTGAAACGTACTAGATGGCGTTAGTGGTATTGAAATGTGGCAAATGTGTCGCTGATTAACTAGGTTAAGGCAATGGTCCGTGGTGTCTATACAAAACTGCGGTTACTAGGTACGTGAAACACTACACGACACACATTTTGCTTACGTTAGTTATTTTGTAAGTAGACGTTACTATATTACAGGCAGCTGTATCAGATAATTAGTTATGTACATAATATATTGGTCTATGGTCTCACTGGCCCAACTCGCACTTGAGTTTTTATGGGTGCCTACAACCTTTTTTGGGAACTGGATCTAGTCTGGTAACGTTTAATAACGTTTATGCATCGAATTTACAAGGTTCCGTACCACAGTCGTTAAAAAAACCGGCCAATAGCATGTCGGGCCACGCTCAGTGTAGGGTTCCGTAGTTGCTCATCCTTCACAATAAACTGCTGTTTTAAGCCCGAGTTTTAAGTTAAGAAAGATTTTAAGCTCTATAAAAAGATCGTAAACGCCCTAGAAACTGTAATCACTTATTACCTTCTGGAAGTCAACTTACGTCCTTTAAAAGAAAAAATATGAAATTTGGCCATAACTCAAAAACGGCTCGACCGATTTTGTTCAATATAGTTTTCATTGAAAGTACTTACAAGGCCTCACTTACATGAATTTTTCCGAATTTTTTTGACACGTGGTTGAAAAGTTAGAGGGGGGGCACAATTTTTTTTTGTTTTTGGAGCGAATATTTACAAAACTGCCGACTTTATCAAAAAATAATGTTAGGAGACCCCTATTATTTTTACAAGACCTATTCAACGACAACGACACCCATCACCCCCACTTTAGGTGTTCGAGATGTACCCGAAAAATATTTTTTTTTTAATTTTTATTTTACCGTTCTGTCGGCGTTATACATACACATACTCACTCATACCAAATTTCAGCTTTCTAGTACGAATGATCATGGAGCTAAGCCGCGGACGGTCGGACGGACGGACGGACGAACGGACATGACGAAACTATAAGGGTTCCTAGTTGACTACGGAACCCTAAAAACGGTTACTTTGATCCTTTATCCAACTAATTTTACTCAGCTTTTTACGTAAATCTACCGAAATTAAACAATTGTAAATATTTATTAATGTTTTATTTAGAATAGGATCAGGTACAGTTGTATTGAAATTAAACAAGCAGATCTTTGGCTTAGTTACCTATTGTAGGTAAAGTTTTAGTCCGACCAAAAAAAGTAGAAATTAAAAAGTGGCAACACACTGTGGTGTCGTCTCTGTTTTCTTAGATTGATTTCAAAGGGACGGCATTACAGTATTGCCACTTTAATTTCTACTCTTTTTGGAAAGACAGTAAACAGCTTTAACTCTCTCTTGCTAAATAGTAGCCGACGATTTTGTATAAAATTTGGCATAAGCCAGTAGTAAAAAAATATCTTTAGATACTGACTGTATTTACTTACCTGATATTCTTTTACATACTTACCTTATTTAAGTTATTTTCTTTACCTCCTCAATTAATCACACTTCGACAACAATGTCATACCTTGTAGCTGAAAGGTAATAAAGTGGGCAGGTGGCCATGGCCAAGTTATAATATAAATACCTACTCGTATAAATACCTAATATTATGTAAACAATAAAACAAGTACCTATACCTACATAGACCGCTTAAATCAAGGATCGCATTGAATGCGAATTAAAAAGGGTCCGCTTTCGGTGTAATTATTACATTCTAATTATGAAGCGGAGGTAAATATAGGCCGAGATGTCAGCGTATGTAACATTATCTTATTGAGTACTAACAACCTATCGGAAAGAGAATAAGTAAGTAGGTAAGTGAATAGTGTAAAGAGATGGGTAAGATGTAACTCGATAGATTTGTACAATCAGTAACGCGGAAAAAAAACTATATTTCGAGTTACCGTGTAACCCATAACCATGTCAGTGACGTAAGTACCTATTCCAAATAGTGTTGTATTGTGAAGTGAAGGCTGCAGAGGTTCGTGGAGGAATTGGGGTGGTTGTAGTAGCGCAAACCCCTTTTCACGTTGGATATGACTTGCGGAGAATGCCCAGTGCAACTTACTAACTCAAAATTGTGTTCGAAGTTAAGCGTTATAGTAAGCTAAGTACCTAAGTAAGCTGCATCATATTATGAATGAATGTATCTAAATTAAACGACAATAAGTGTTCAAACCCTGTTGATTTTGGATTTTTTTGCTGCGGCGTCAGGGGCACAGCGAATTACTTCACTGTGCGCGCTTGTCGTTGAAAATGTTAACTCTGTCTTGCTATGTAATTAATTGTATATGTAGCTATGTAATTGCAGTTAGATGTAACCATTTTCAGTCAGGAGTACCTACTGCAAATGGACCATGAAGTCTCCTTTTGACACGTGGGTGTCATTTATTTATATGTTACTTAATCGCTTTTTAAACTAGCGAAAATGAAGACAAAACAAAAATAGGAAAGCTGTGATATCTTTTAAGAGGAAATACCTACCACTGCTCATTTTTCCATACAAATCTAGGTTTCGCTCTCGTCTATTTCCTCCTCAAATGTTTAACCAATCTTTACGGAATATTAGGAACTGAATGAGAAGTAAATGTTGTTGTTTCTGTGTCACACCGTTTCGATTTTTACGCTTATTATAATACAATTTGTGTACTAGGCATCTATTTATGCTCAAAATCCCCCTCAAAGGCCTCAAAAGCGTTCATTTTGCTCTAGGCATTCACTTTGCCTTTACCTCACATGAAAAAATATAGCTGCAAATAGTATCGATACTTTATCAGTCGCTATCACTATTTATCGTCCCATGGAATGTAGCACTTCCATCCAGTCCTTGGCTTTTTTTTTCTCTACTTTGACATCAATTCTTAAATTTCTGGAAACAAAGACATTAACGTGTTGATAATAAACCACTAACTATAACAACGCAGTATAATATACGTAATTAGAGTCAAGGACTTCGAATGTCGATTAAAAAAATAATTTAAAACAAAGCAAGTAAATACGATATACGAGTGCCTGCTTCTCAAAGCAGCCACTGGCCGACTGCCGATTTCGCTTTCGCCTCGCAGAGCGATATCATTTGCACATGCGCAGTTGTGTGTTGTAGTTATACAATCAATAAGGCATAGCTACGTTGGTTTAAGCGTTGTCTATTTGTGAAGTATACCTACATTCAGAGGTAGTTTGTTGGTGACTGCAAGATAAGAAGTCACACTGCGTTATATTATTATCAAACCGCGATGAATAAAGGACTGGAGTAGGTATCTGTCATGTCATTTCACGTTAATACTGACGTTGCGGTCACAATATTGTCAAACTTGAATGGTTCTTGTCTCGTAATAAATATAAAAGTAACTAAATACATACAGTTATTCGTAATAGTACGACATGAATATCGTGTCCATGATAAGTAAAATTTACACAACCTAGCCCGGAGTTGGCCGAGGTGAAGTTGGCCAAAGCATGAATTTCCGCAGCGAAGTATAATATTCGCCCAAAATCGGTTCCTTGCGAGTAGTGTACAGCTAGGGTAGTATATGTTAGTATGACATTATACTATTTTACCTTAACGACATATAAATACCTACAGAGTTACAGACATTTCCGCATTAACTGCCTATGCATAAGATTGTTCTGGCCTCGTATCCTGTACCTCGTGGCATAGTCAGCTGCATAAAGATAAACACAACCGGTCCTTTCAAAAATAAGAATAATACCCGTCAATATTGGTCGAGGGAAGATATTTATGAACGGTCTAGTGGTGTATATCTTTCTGTAATGGATTATACCTACTAAAAACCAGGTACTTATAGCGAGTTTTAGTTATACACCGGCTGTAATTTAATGACTACTATGCGAGAGTAAGCGTTATTCTTTGAACAAAAGTTTGGTTAAATCCAGCCTTAGATTCTCCTGACATGTTCTGGTTCGTGGCGTTCTAAAATTTTTTTTCTAAATTTGCCTAATTTTGCGAGGCCGGGGCCAAGTTCAACAGTTCACGTACCTATCACATCTTTTATGGTACGGTAATTCGTAAAGCCCGAGATCGCATATTTATGGCCCTCACCTTGTTCGGGCCGCAAACAACTGCGATGTGGGACATTCACGAATACACCGCCCTAGGTATGTACAGTCGAGTTCATTTACATCTACACACTTACGAGAACAAAAATATCTGAACACGATCCTATTTGTCAGGAGCATAAAATCGTGTTCAGATATTTTTGTTCTCGTAAGTGTGTAGATGTAAATGAACTCGACTGTACTATAAACCGTTAAAATGTTAATCCCTTAGAATTCTAAAGTTAAGGTACAGGTTACAAAAAAACTATATTAGTCGATTGGCTAGTCCACTTTTCATAAAACGGCAATAATCAAAACAAACAATCCAGCTAAGTGTCTTATATTAGGTAGGTAAATTGCAAAATTAGTAAACTGATATTACCATGCATACATAGGCACATTGGATTAAAATGCATGTTTTTTCTCGGGGGTTAATAAAACAAGGTGACTGCAGAGAACGTATAAAAAACAGCTATTAATTTTTTGATGGGATCTGAGACTATAAGTCTAACCAAATACATAGGTTATAAAATATATACTTAGGTAACTAAGTACCTATCATGTACTTAAAAGGATTTCACGTTTATTTTGTTATGTTTTTACATAAGAAAATAAACGTGAAAGCATTCCTAAGGTAGCTACAAAAGATCATTGGCTAGAAATGTAACTAATCTCTAAAATTGAAGAAATTCTATTATTATTTCAAGGAAACGGTTAGGAAGGAAGGTCCGATCTTTTTAAGTCTAATTAATAAGAAAGGTAGGTACAGTAGAATCCGGTTATAACGACGGCCAAGGGACCGTTGATATTACGTCGTACTAACCGGAAGACGTACTAAACGAACAGACAATTTTTGTGTTTGATTAATCACTTACATAATGTATTTATTAATATTTAGGTGACCAGCAGATAAAAAATCATTGAAATGAAAATATGTATGTATGTATTTATTTAATCTTAAGTACGTACATAATGTACCGGTCTATAATTGGTCTATATAATCTATTGTAACATCTAGTGCAAAAAGTCTGTAATTTTTGATTGGTTTTGGTTTTTATTTCTATAGTAAGAAGTACGAACTGCATTATGCAAACGAGACATAATGCTTTTCATGGTGTCATCTTCAAAATTAGACGTGCACAAACACATTTAGCACTTCTGCAGCTTTTAGAGCTTCAGATACGCTCGCTCGGAGTGGTAAAATTTTCTTCCAGGTTATCGTCATTATTATCTTTACTATCTTGGCTGTTGACGATAACATTTTGCAGAATATTTTCTCCAGTCGGCTCCTCACACATTGCGAGATCGTCATCAATAGCAGAATATTGTTCAAGTTCTTAATTTCCTATGGGCAGTCCTTTATTCAGAGCTCTCGCCCAGACAGACAGCGGCATATCATCACCGTTGTCGGCAACAACACTGAGACTGTCTCGGGCAAATCCAGCTTAGCCATTGTAAAAGTGCCACTTCAACTTGCTCTTGAGACGACACCCTCACGCGTTTAGGTTTTAAAACATTCGCATTGAACAAAGGTGTCGGCAAGGGGGGTGCGCGGGCGGAGATAGCTTCTTATCTACGATTTAATTTGTAAACACGTCAACGCTTGTCGTTGTAACCGGACAATTATGTGTGAAATTCCGTCGTTAAAAGCGATCGGTCGTTGTAAGCGGAGTCGTAATAAAAGAATGTCCTTTCATATAAGCTCATTCTAAAACCAAACATACGCCTATACTTACGTCGCTAAAAACGGTTGGTTGCTATATGCGAAGTCGTACAAAACGGACTCCACTGTATTCCTTTGTTTACTTTACTGCGGAGCCCTAACATGCGTTACGAGCGAATTAAAATTTAGTCAGTAAATAAAAAACTGGTAGTTTTTATCTGTGTTGTTACAAAAGTAAAAAATAAATAGGGATAAAGATAACATCCGCTTTTATGTCGAAATTCCATTGTTTAATACGACTTTATAAAACATATTCTATGGTTTATCAAAGGTTATCTGTTACATAACATCACCAATGTAGAATTCGCTACACTACACACACCTCTAGTATCCACGGTATAACGAATGCATGAATGCAAAATGCAGGTAACGATTTAACTGCCCTCTCTATCGTACGTTATATAAAGATTTTACATTAACATTAATAGCCGGGTCGCGACGAGACAGAGTTCATTAATTTAAACTTTAAAGCGGGGACGACTTACGAAACACTGTTTGCAGTTTGCAAATTCACTTGACACAAATGACGTTTGATTTGACAATTCGTTTTTGTCGACCAACCTGAACTTCTGCGTAACGCGTAACTGGCAGGAATGCTGAAACAAAACTCGTCACGAGAAAAAGTGAACACGCACATTCGAGAACGTTCAGTCGCGTCAAAATTCTAGTGAACGTGAGTAGAAAAATAATAGGTGATTTGATAGCCGGCGGCGCGGCGTTCCTCCTAAGCGGTCGTCCGTTGAATGATTGTATCTCTGCCCGGCCCGGCTGGAATTTCTTTGGCGCTGCCGAGCGTTCGCGCGAGCGGTGGGGCGTGGGTTGCCGACCGCGTCGATCCAATCCAGTCGCCATCCTGTCCTGGCCGAGAGGCACGAACATTCACAACAAGGAACACTTTAATGCACAGATATGTGCCTCCAATGTAACCAACGCGCGGACCAGTGATTAGGAATCAATATTTTCTTTTATTAATTATTTTTTTAAACAGGTTAGTGCAAGTTTCAATTGTCGTTCGTAGGCGTTGCTGTAATGGCGTCGCATAATACGCAGTGCATTTAAATAAAGTGGGATTGATTGGTTTGATTAACACTGCTTGTAGATAGAGTATATCTACAACTACGAATATATTATTACGGACATATGAATATGAGTAATATGGGTTGTTTAGTTGTACAATTCTCGAATTTGAGCAATGATGTTGTAAGCGTTAGAATATTGGCGTCAAAGATTATGAACTTAGACTGCACAAAAAGACGACGGACATATTGTGTTGCGTAATCTATGCGTGCTCATTGCTCCCTTTGTATATTTATTTTATTTGTACAAATTGTATTGTATCCGAATGTTAGAATTACTTATATAGATAATTGAATCTGATGAGTTCTTATTTCTAATCCAGCAGTTACTCAGGCGGACTCTACTATAGATAGCCGACGTTTCTAAATAATGTAAAATGATTTGGATCGAAAGGTATGTTTAGTAGAAAAGCCTTTATTTTAAAAAAGTGCATTTACAGTCCTTATGTTTTGGAGTATCGTTTGCTTTAGTTATTTTTATTATATGTCAAATTTCATGACAGCTTTATTTTTTTAAGCATCAGTATAATTTAGCTGCACCTTACAATGAAATATCCTGTCATAACCAATAATTAAATAGATCAGTACATTTCCGAACATGCAGAATAATAAAATCGAACAAAGGAGTTGACAGTCTCCGTACTAAACTCATCACGTTGCCGTTTTCGCTATGAAATAGCTAGGTATCTTTTCGTATCCGGTTTTGCTTGGAATAAAACACTTTTTTTTTAATAAATGATTATTCCCGCCAATATTCACAATAAGAACATTAAAATTAAATTCAATGTCAAATAATTTGACTAGTTTATACTCGTTCATAGGCCAGATGCAGGGTTCTTTGTTCGAAGTCGATTTGAGTAGAGGGGCCGCGGGCCGCGGCCGCGTGCGAGTTTCGACGCCATTTTGATTTCACTCGGTCATTCGAAGCTGCAGGCAACGGTGGGCGATCCGGCGATGCCAACAACGGCGCTGGCGTCCATCTTGTGACAAACTGAACATGTTTTCAAGAAATAGAAGATTACATTTTTGTAATGAATAAAATAACTGTTACAGTGTAAACGTGTGTGTAGTCAGTGTATAAAAGATCGAGTGCAAGAAGGTATGCGTGTTTAGTGATTTTATATGTATTTTATTAAATGGTCGTTCCGAAATTTCTGGATTGTCGGTAGATCAGATGTTGCTCATAGAATTTTAGTTTATAACAACTTATTATTAATTTTCAATTTAAATATAGTGTAAGTACCTATTCAGTATTTTTAAATAATGTAGCAAAATATTGTCCTCAGTTCAGGATCTTCAAGATTTTATTTTTATCGTTAGTACAATTTACACGCTTAAAGCGAGGTTTTCAAATTTGCTAAAACCGCGTTCTTGTTAAACCGGATTTGCTAAGTCATTGAAAAGGTATGCAATTGGGAATAGTTATCTTTTAAGCATATTTCTGAATGAAGTATTGTAGTAAAACCTTGTTTTTGTGATAGGTATTTGGCCATCACATTAGGGTTGATTGCGAAAAAATTATACATATTTAAGCGCTTTAATTAAAACAAAGTTAGGTAATTGATTCCTTTGTGTGACGAAAGTTACCCATACATTTTGTATGACTTAACTTTCGTCACACAAAGGAAGCGATCGTATTTTATGTTAAATAAGCTTTTAACTATGTACATTTTTTTTGCAATCGACCCATTAATGTAGTTATTGTATTACCTGCGTGGCAGTTTTGGAATAGTGGTCTTTTAGGATCAGTGTAAATTTTTTTTCGATTCGGTCATAAGTCAACGTGACGTCATTGGAATGTCGTTTAGAGTTGCCAGTGAAAAAAGGTGACCAAGAATTATTAAGTATCGTTTTTTATCACACCTAATGTACCTACCTAAGTTTTAACCGGTTAGTGGTTAGGATGTTTAGAATATAAGGTTATATTATTCAGTTATCTACGTACTAGTATCGTGGGAAACCTAAAAAACTACGAGACCCTGTCGAGTGTCGATTTGCTTCTGAAGCAGATTGAAGTCGGATTTAGCTGAAATCGAAGAGGTTCTTCTTTCGAATGCACAGAGCGAGACGGGTATAAAACTCGAACCACGTTTTCAACTCACAAAGGTACTTTAGGTACCTACTTACAAGTTTTGCATGGGAAACTGTCAGTTTTTTTTTACACTGTTTGCCAAATCCAGTGATGCAGTTTAGTTTCTTCCTACGTCGAATAGTTGTTGCTTGAAGTGTGACCGCGACCATGTGTTATTTTTGCATGATATTATAATCCATGCAATAATTTTGCCCACGTGCTAAATATTGCATACCGACTTGCTTCGCTTACGTATTATGTTCAGCCATAGGGAGTACCCCCGCTACCGTTACAATATGTATTGAACATGTCCGCAGAAGAGCTAATCAGTCACGTGACTTCAATCGTCGCCTGTCTGTCATGTCAGGCCGTCCCTGACAATTTTTACGAGAGTTTAAATAAACCGTTTTTGAAGTGATATCGTGTCTTATAAATCGATGGATGCCGGCTGCACGCACTAAAACGTTCTGCCTGAGCCGAACGTGCAAGCGAGAGCGCAGAACAAGTGATAGTGATTCACGATCGGCCTAAGCGTTCGGCTTGTGCTTGTGACGCATCTATCTCTCTTCCACTCCATCGGCCGGCTTTCAATTAATTCATAATCATAACAGCATACATTCTTCATCAATGTTTTCTTGTTTTCTCATGACGTTATCACGTAAAATTATCGTCCGTAAACGAACTTTCCGGACAAACAATTTCATAATAATTATTAAAGATGTCTCACGATAGTTTTCATAATACATATTATTCAACTGTCTCCTTGTTCAGTCAGTCAGTTAAGCTGGCGCACTTGTGCCCGTCCGTCACGAACTTGAGTTATATTCGTAAATTCGTATTGATAATCTGTGATTTTATTTCTAATGCTTGTTTTTAAATGTATGATATCGATCCTGTACAGTCCCTCATTTAGGCAAAAGGTGTAATTTGATAGACAACATCTCTGTTTGACCAGTCTCTGTCTTATAAAAGAAATATCTAAGGCATCCCAGGCTCCCAGCCATCGCCACAGTGCGTCTGCCAGTTTTGCCAGGTTTCCATTTTGTCTGTATTGATTTTAAAATCTCAACCGCAGCTTATTTGAAATGAATCGCGACTTCAAACAAAAGACATTTGTTTTTTTTTATTTCCATGATGATTCAAGACGTTATTGCGCTTAAACATCATGTCATCATATTTTTTAGAGCGATAACATTTTCGAATAATCATTGTCATCAATTATCATATTTTTTTCGAGCAATAAATTTCTCAATTATCAATAGCTTCATCGTAAACTGCGATACACCCGCCGTTCTGACTGTTAGGACAGGAGTACCTTCACATTGTAATAACTTTGTGTACATAGCAGTACAATTTTTTTTATATGTATGTATGTATGTAATCACTTTATTGTACACAAAAAAAATTCACAAAACTTCAAAAAAAATAAAAATAAAACATGTACAAAGGCGAACTTATTATCCCTATAAGGGATCTCTTCCAGTTAACCTTTGAGCAAATGAGAAAATAATGGGATATCCAAGAAGATAGACAAACGCTTAGCGGCGAACTAAGAGTCCTGTGTCACCTGTCATCTCGTTACATTTTTCTGATTATAGGTTATAAAATGTACTGAGATGACAGGTGTCATAGTCGTAGGACTCATCGTTCGCCGCGAGGGGTATAAGTAGGGAACAAGATGTACATTTTGAGGTATTTTTTTGGTAAAGTTGTTTTCTAAATTCGTGATGGTACTCCCGCCATTTCTAACTCTCACCGTAAGTACATAACATTCAGAACAAACGCAAAGGTGATCGGTTCGAACGACCGGGACTCGGGACTAGGGTAAAAATAAAGAAGCGGTCAAAATTAAGAAGTTATAAAAAATATTGTACTTCCGGTCATAGAGAGGCATACACCTAGGTTACAGTTTGTTTACTTTTTAGTAAAGCCTTACTCCCACCACAACTAGACAAATACCGCCTCAAATACCACAGTAACTCCGTTGTACTTGCTCTGTACGAATTGTACGCAACGCACCCCAATCGTTGTACAGTAGCCGGCAAACAACTTGAGCGTGACCTTGACTGCGCAGTAGCCGATTTACGTACAAATTTACATGCGCAGATCCGCCATTTTGGTTCAAGTTGTTTGCCGGCTACTGTAAAATGCGTTTAGGACATGCCGTCATCTTCCTTTCGATCTGCTTCGGCTTCGAAAGCCATCTCGCGGAATCCGCTTAGTGGATAATTTGGCCAATCACTCCCTATGTTCTATTCAAGCTTTGCGACTTTGAGCGTCACTAGTGTGTACAATACCAAATTTAGAGCGCTTTTTAATTAGTTAACTTTATAAGTAGTTTCTATCTATCAAAGTACAAATGGCGGAATGGTCTTAACGCATTTTCGACATTCACATTCGCCAAGACTTTGAAGATATCCTCTATCTGTGGTTGTTACTTTATGATTGACTGACGACCTTGAAACCGTGATTATTAAAAGTCTCATGCTTGGAAAAGACTTGTTTCTTTCTGCTTCTATTAGTTGTCATTCGCATCACTATCACGCCGTAGCTGGTATTTTTTATTTCAACTGTTCTGTCCAACTACTCGGAGATCTACCTCGCTGTTCTTCCTGCTATACTTCCGATTATAGCCAGTTTCTCAAGGTTGTTATATTCACTTCTCGAATTGGAGCCGAAGTATGACTATCCCGTCCCGGTGGCAAACTCTTGTGGCTTTCGACTTTGAGTTGTGAAAGGATTGACTCTTTATCTGACTAGCATGGTCCACATCTCTACACCATATAAAAGCCTCGTTTTTTTCATATTCCTTTCAAACGAGTTATAGCATCTATTCTATGACGCTTGATTTCAGGAACACAGCTTCAGTCGTTGCAAATCAAATTATAATACGTATAGGTATCCCATTTAAATAAAAAGATAATAATACCCATAGAAGAAAATAGGAAATGAAAATTATTAAATGAATATTTTTACCGTCAGTAAGCTTGACTTAAGTGTATAAAATGTTGTTTTAAAAGTCACAATAATTCGTTGGTTGTTAAACTTGCTAACGTAAATATATAAGAGAATTTAAAAAAAATAGTCTGTGCGGTTTTCGGTAAACTTGACCAAGGGTCCATCTTTCGGTAACAGACCGGATTCTATCAGCAACCTCACAAGTTTAATCTAATTAGAAATAAATAGACCTCGTAGGCAAAGCCGACCAAAAAGGAACCAATAAGTTCCCTACGTACTAACATGTAAATCTAATGTATGGTACGGGGATAATTTCCTTGAAGCTGACTTTATAATTAACTGAAAATTAAACAACACCCGCAATGCGAACTCGTTTTGGTGAACTTTATGTAATTTTCTACGATAACATTTCGATAATGAATAAAAAGATCATTTGCAACGCGAGATAACCTTTTATTGGTGATATGGTCATTTTTCACTTTCAACATATGAATGCGGTAAGTTTAAGACGACATATTTGACGTCAGTAACTACAGTAGCATGATTCGTGTAAACTAAAACCTGTAGACAGTGGCGTCAGCAAAATTAGTTACGGGGGTCTTCGCTCCTGTTACTGATACAATGAATTATCGCGTCCTTATAAATATTTGTGCAATTAAGTTTTCGTTTTATAAAGAGCTTAATCGTATGCCTTCAATAATGACTGTTAGTCGTTGGCGGCCATTCTAATGCTTTCCAATTCGGAAATCTTGCGGGTGCGCAAAAGTTTGTTCTCTAGACTTGACATTTGTCACTGAAAGCTGTCTCAGTGGCAGGTGACATCAACTTTCGCACTAAGCGACTTTGCGAAGATACGAACACCAGCTAGGCCCGCACCAAGATCTGCAATGGCATTTGTTGGTTTGTGAGTTCAATGAAAGAGCGTGCACATTTTGAAAGTCTAAAATTTGGTATTTTATCCAAATTAACTTCCAAAAGGCTTGCAGAGACCACTGGGCACCGAAAAGCTGGCAGCTTCCACGCACAACGTATCAGCATAGCTGTTCAGCGAGGAAATGCTGCCAGTATTTTCGGTACCATGCCGCAGGGGATCAATTTGTTTTAGTTTATTATTTTAATTTTGCCTTTGTTGTCCATAATTGTTAGTAGTGTGTTTTTATTATTTACTTTTTCTTTGTTTTACGTACAAATACCATTTGTTTAGAAATAGATTGTTACAGATTTTCGGAAATTTAGGATCACGTTTACACGGATTTTGACTGCTTCACATCTCTGTTGATTCGCGATGGATCTGGTGTAAGACTGACGTGTCTGTGCTACCACGGATTAGAAAGTAATTCTCTCGTGATGCGACATCTTGCGTCCGCAATATCGTGTGCCACTCCTGTGTGCGGAGACATTCCCGTTTGTGGGTTTGTGCGCCCACAGAAAGTCTGAAGACGAGATCCATGAATAGAAGGGACTTCAGATTTTTAGGCACATCTATGGTGATTTCGGGGTTTATTTGAGTAACTCGTTCAGTTCTTCATGGAAATACGATTCTTTCTCTGAAGTTGGTTATTGTTTGTGCAAACGTAATTACCTAAGTATACCATTCTTGGTTATGTAAAGAAACTAAGAAGTATTAGGTACTCTCGAGTGTTGACTTGTGGAGGTAGTTTGGCAATTACATAAGTGCAAGCATTAATTACCGACATCGATTTCGTAGTGCAATTAAAATATATATTTGACTCGTAATTGACTCATAATTTTTTAGGTTATACGAAAAAGGTTAAATATTATTTATAGAGTCATGTGGAGCTAGTGTGTTGTGCGAAATTAATGGGTTTGCACGCACTTACCCATTGGCCCCATTGCGTACACTTGTCTCACATGACTCTACCTACTTAATTTTCCCGAATTATAATTTTAAGATATGCTCACTTTATTCACGCCGAAATATCGTAGGTACTTGTAATTTTTTAATTCTTATATATTTCTTTTCTTATTGTATTAAGCGGTTAATACTGACGTGAAATTATCAGGAACGGCCCGACATGTTTCGTACTCGAATGGAGCTCTTCATCAGAGACTGTTACTCGTACAGCGGCGCGGTAACTTCGTCACTGAAGTCTTATTTTTTAGGTCTTCCTTTCTCGTCTTAGAGGTTTTAGGTCTTCGTTTAGGTCGCAATAATTTTGTTATTGTAAAGTTGGTACTCCAGGTTTCGTCTATATCGCCAAAGCGTAATGTGATAACCTCGTGTACTTACTGAAACTGAATACTTCAGCTAAATATACTGTTGACGTTTGAATTGTAATGCCAGATGGATATAAATGCTTAATACGGTATTTGACAATAGTAAAAATAATTTTTCTCGCTCTAACCAGTAAACACAATTTCAAAAATACCGGGAAAATAATAAACTATTACTAAATTTTGGACACTACTTACAGTTCTTAATAAAAAAAAAGAGGACGGGTTTCGTTCGTAAAGACTTTTGTGACGTCACAAGCCAGTATCTTCGTAAAAACTAGTCTTTTTTACGTTTCAAATAAAGAAGCTGATTTGAACTGTCATCATCATCACATTTAAGTAAAGATTTTCCACATGCAAGAACTGCTCACAAATAAAGTACCTATGCCAAATTTTCAGATTCTGCTTAATTGTATTTAATCGGCTGACGTAACTGCAGACAAGAATTTCACGTTTCACCATCTTCAAATATATACATAGCACTCTTATATATATTTATAACAAAAGTTAAATAGGGTAGGGTAACGTTACAGTTCAACGCCATAATGTAGATGCTACTACTGAATATTGTGTCCATTGAAAGTAATATTAATCCAATACATTAATAAAAAAATGGTCTTCCATTATGAAATTGGAAAGAGAGGCGTACCCACGCAGTAACAAAAATAAATATTACTTTGCTTATTATGTTAAGTTACGTGCATTATGTGCACAGAATGTATATTTGTTTAAAGAATTTTCATTTATACAATGAATAAATTTGAATTTTTATATTTTAGCCGCCAAAATGGATTCGGAATACGACAGAAAGTTCGAGGAGATGAAGAAGTATATCCCATTCTTGGAGAGCATGATAACACGGCTGGAGAACACTACCACGGGTTCTGGTAATCCTCGGCAGGCGCAGCTAGATAAGATCCGGTCTCTGAGAGATCTCCTATTAGATAAGAAGAAAAGGTTATTATAGACATATATTGCTTAGTTATTCATTTTATTATTATAACAAAACGGTGTGTAGAGATGTGCCGTTCTCGAGAACGTTTCCCATTTGTATAGGGAAAGAACTTTCTCGGAAACATTACCTCGACGGGACTGAAGAGGTATTGAGGAAGAGGGATAAAGTCCCGTTTTGTTATAATAATGTGTGAAAATCGTGTAAGTTTAAATAAATATATTAAACGAAATTTTCAATTATGCTTGCTTTCTGAAATAAAATAATGTTGCGTTTTGTTTTAGGATGAAAATGGACAATTTATTGAAGTGTGAACAAGTCCTGATTAATTTATACGCAAAGGTCGAACAGGTACGTTGAATTCTTTGATTTCTTTGAGTATTTATAGACAATGGAGGTGTCATAACGTAAACTCTTCGAACAATTTTTTTCGCCAATTTTAGCGGGGGGCGAGGTAGACACGTACAGCACACCACCAAAAGACGAATAACTCAACAGACACAAAAATTTGCTGTTGCGATAAACGCACACTACAGCAAAATTCAACACATCAAAAATGACATGCACACAGATACAGTTTTCACGTAACTGTGCAGCATGCATAGGAACAACATAGTGATGGGACACATATGAAGAATGAGTCAAATCATTTTAATGAACTGAATTGTCTTATAGGTACTGTTAATAAACACACAATAGTGAAATTTGAAAAGTTTAAATTCTGTATATTGAAGATGTTATCCAATAAATATATTTGTTTCTATGTATATCTGTCTATATTTATGGTGTCCTTATCACTCTCGCATAACTAAACTGTGAAATAAAACTGTCGCCCGCGGTTGTTTCGGGCTTAAACAATCACTGACTTCTAAAACAACAAAGAACCGTTTGCATCAAATGACAATTTTAGTAGACGTTCACGCAGGATGCTTTGAATGGGCACTGAAAACAACTGTCATTCCCTATAGAATATTTAGTCCAGCGTGCTTGTAGTCTAGAGGTCACTGGATATAACCTTTAAAAAAGAACGTACGCCCTTCTAAAACCCAGCAACTCATTGTAACTCTTCTTTCAGTTGCTTAGAATTTCTTATGCTTTATTTGATTTTGTCGGACTGATTTCTTTAACTAATTTATCTTACAAAGATACGAGTAAAGAGAAAACAATAAAACAAATTGTTATTAATTTAATTAGAATAACCACATATAATATAAAAAAAGTTATAATTAAGTAAATATATTCGTCTATCTATCAGCCAAAGACGTCCACTGCTGAACATAGGTCTCACCAAATATCGTCACAACTACGTGCTTTCCTATACGTGGTCGCCACTCTAGCACTCCTAACGGCCATCAATTCTCCGGGCTACATGGCTTGCTCATTGCCACTTCAATCGTGCAGTCCTGTGAGCTATGCCGGTTACCTTGGTTCTTCTGCGGAATATCCTCATTTCTCATTCTATAAAAGATAAGAAGAATAAGGAAATAAGGAGGAAGCAGTGAAGATGGAAAGAATATGAAATAAAGTCTATAAATAATAGTATACATATACATGTATAAGAATATGAAATAGTCTATAAATAATAGTATACATATACATGTATACTATTATTTATAGACTTTATTTCATATTCTTTCCATCTTCACTGTATGTATAACGCATATACTCATAGCCCAGCACTAAATGTTCCTTTTACTTACCTAGATATACTTTTAGCCAACAATTATTTTCATTTGCATTCAACATCTTATGTCTAGAGAAAGGTAATATTTCTAATTCACCTTACAAGATTTAAACATAACGTACATATATACCTATTGTTAAATTCAATCCCTACATAGTATAGAGCAAAGTCGCTTCTTGCTGTCTGCCTGTTGTCTGTCTGTCCCTATGTATGCTTAGATCTTTAGAACTACGCAACGGATTTTGATGCAGTTTATTTTTTATAGATCAGAGTGATTCAAGTGAACGGTTTATAATATGTATAATACATGCATAATTTATCAGCTTTGCACCCGTGCAAAGCCGGGAGGGTCGCAAGTATCTAATAAAACACTAACTATTAAACGAACTGCAGTGATAGAATGAATGAATGATTTATTCAAATGTTGAGTCGCTGTTTTGACTTTGTCACATCCCTCGCCCCTGTATCTACCACTGTTTTATATTTTACATTTTTCTGTTGTTTACGTATCGCAACGGTTTTTTTCTTTAAATGGAGATTGTACTTCAGTGCACATTTAATAGCTACTTACCAGTGATAGAAAACGAGATATAGTTGCGAATTTCAGTTTTTATATCGCCTTTTACATGAAAATACTGCACTATTCTATCACTATTCACCATTTATGGCGTCTCCTGTCTAAATAAATACTCAAAGGTTGAATTTAAAAAGTTGTTTATTTCACATACTTCGTAAATGTTATAAATGTGACAGTTAAATCTAATATGTTTTTTTGATGATTTCAGAGGGATACTTTACCGGGTATTCAACCTGCATCTGAAGCTATTTCTCTTAAGGATAAAATCGATTTAAATGTGGCCCGAAATAAGCTAAAATCTATTACGGCGAAAACTCATGATCCGGATACACTGCCAGAAATAGCAAGGGCTAGCGAAACTGAGGTCGTTTGCTCTCCTGGCAGCAAAGAACCGGCGCTGTTTCAGCGCAGGCCAAACAAAAATTCGCTATCTCCTACTAAGAAATCCTCCAATGAAGAATCACCTCAAAAATCTAATTCGAAACGGAACTACACGCGGGTCCTGAAGTCTCCGGACCGACGTGGAAGAATCTGGTCTCCATCTGATGGGCCTCCTAACGATGAACATCTTGTTAGCAGAAGGTCACCTCCCAGGCCCTCACGCAGATATTCTCCTTCATACCACAAACGTGAAAGAAAAAAATCTTATAGACAAGAATCTCATAGTCGCAAATCAAAAGATTTAAATATTACTTTGAAAGTTCCAGAAGAAAGCTTGAACTCGTTGAATACAAAAGACATATTGTCAAGGATAATCAATTGTAGCGATGGTGACGTGGATATTGCTACTTTGCGTGAACTGCGAACGCAAATACTCGGCGAGTTAAAACAAACGGGAGCAAATGAAGACATATCAGACTTAATTTTGAAGTCTTATAAATCTAAAAAGAACAAAAAGAGTCAATCGAAAAACAAAGCTGATGTTGAGGAGGGAGAACTGTCGGACAGCGAAAGTGAAGCCATAGAAAACATTTATGGCAATCTAGTTGTAGTTGAAAAAGATAAGAGCAAAGATGCATCTACTAATCAGAACAAGTCTACTGAACAAGATCAAGAGTCTCGTAAAATTCAAATTTGTCTTGTGATCAACTCTGACAAAGAAGAAACTTCACCCGTATTAAGTAAAAATAAATTATTGACAGATAACCAGAAAATTTGTGATGTAACAGATTTCGAGATGTACGATGACAATGACTGCGGTAAAAAATCAACAGCAGCATCCTTTATAAATAATACATCGGTTATTGATAAAGAACCTACTAATCAAAAGCCAATATCTCCAATAAAAACGGATATAACTAATACGAAGAACATAATAAATATCGATGAAGATATTGTTAATGAAAAGGATACAAGTGCCAATAAGAGCTTTGGTAGTGGTGTTATAGATATGAACAACTTTGATTTGCAAGACAATTCTAATAACGTTATTGTAAAAGAAGTGTTCAAGCCTGTACCAGAGCCCGTTTCTGCTCCAAAGCCCGTTCCTGCTCCAGAGCCCGTGCCTGCTCCTTTCAAAGTAAATTTCTACAAACCAATTGGTTCAGATGCCACTGAAATAACGGATTCTCTCAACATTGAAGCAACTCTGAATAAATCTGTAGATAAAAGTGTGCGAATTGATAAGCCTGTAGAGAATTCTGCCGATCCCAAGGAACCTCTCAATAAGTCTATTGAAAATGTACAAGTTACGTCAAAGGAAAAAAGTTCGGAACCTGTAGAGAAAAATACTGAATCAATTAAAACTAGGGACATTCTTACAACAAAGACACCAAGTTCTAGCTCTGAATCGACGGACAATAAAGATACTGAAATACCTTTGCTAAATGAACCTACGATAAAGCCTGCAAAAAAAGATATAGTATCTGAAATCGACATATTACAGGCATTGAAAAATGAGATATTAAGTGATACCATATCGATACCCTGTGCTGAAGTGGTAACTCCGGCTTTACATCAGCCCAAGGTTACTAAAGTGGCTAACGTGCAAGAACTGCCAAAGAAAAGAATTTCAATAGAAAACTATAAACGAAAAGCAGTCCCTTTAAATAAACCGTCCCTATTTGTTAAAAACCCGGGAATTTCGTTATCCAAAAAAGAGTCCATGAAACAGAGTTTAAAATTGACTGACAAAGAAGTTGAAAGGTTTAACTTAATATCAAAAATAGCACTTGGCGATAGCTCCGATGACGAATTAGATACTGATTTAAAATCACCCGTTGCTGCAGCAGATCTTGCTCCAAAGTCACCTGACATGGAAATTGTAGACAATAAGCCATTTTCTCCTCCTGTCATAATACCCGCCGATCCTGTGAAAATGGCTATTGTTAGCTCTAAAGCAGATGTTGATATGCGAACATTACCAATGATGTCCCCGTCTCCTAACACAATGAGTCCATTCGCGCCATCGACACCGATACAAACGAAGAATGATGTGAACCCTGAAATCAAAATGCCTGTCAGCGATAAGCTTGAGGCGAAAAGACCTATACCTCCGGTGGATCCACGCGTCAGAAAGGAATCTGTGCTTCCGGCAGCTCCGCTAACCTTCCCAAATATGACTCCATCCCGAAATGCGCCTAATATGACTCCCAGTAGAACACCTAATATGACACCTAACGCTCGCTCTTTTGAAGTTACTCCAAGTCGACCATTCGACGCAGATGACCGCATTCGCAAGCACGTGTATGCTCCTATGTTTTCAGCTCAAGATACAGTTGAACATAAACCAGTTTGGGAATCATCCGAGCGCAGTCCTAGAGATAACAACTGGGAAGGCTCCAACATTGAAAGAGAAAAAAGCTCAAACAGTAGATGGGATGATCGGAATTCAAGAAACAACTTTCCTCAAAGAGATGATGGGGCCAGATCACGATACAATGACTCTAATTACGACATGGCTTATGATCGGCCTAGAAATGATAGGAATAGTAGAGATGAATATAACAGGCAGGAAGGGCAACGCATGAATAACTATTATCCGAGACAAGACTGCCCAGCGACTCCTACTCCTTCATTTGGTAGAGGAGATGGTCCATCAACTCCATCACATTATTTTGGTAGATCTGACTGTCCTAGAACCCCTAGTCATCCTTTTGGCAGGTCAGAACATGTAAATCAGTCTTTTGGAATGTCGGAAGCGCCTCTTACTCCAAGTCATCCATTTGGCCGATCAGAGGCACCTACGACTCCGAGTCATCCATTTGGAAGGTCAGAACCTCCTTTAACCCCGAATCACCCGTTCGGAAGATCGGATGCTCCTTCGACACCCATTCATCCGTTCGGACGATCTGATTATTCATATAATAATTCGAGAAAACAACAAGATCCCAGATTGAATAGAAGTTACGAAATTGATTCGAATAGTCGAAGAGATTCAGGATCGTACAATGATCGTTATAGATATCATAAAAACGATCCGAGAAACTTTAGCAGAGAACAGAGTGTACCTAGGAATGAACCCAAACCGTATACTCCAGATCAGACTTACAATAGAGATCAATTTTCACGACGTGAACCTAGTGTAGGACGTTCTATGCCGAAAGAAAATGATAGAGATCGCTTGTACTCAAGAGATAGAAGTCGTGGTGTCGAAAGTTCTAGAAGCTATGCTGAAGTCGGTTCAAGACGTAATTTCCAGCGTGAGTCTAGTGCAGGCCGATCTATCCCTGATCATCGCTCAAGAGCTTCAAGTGTAGGTAGAAGCATGAACAGAGGCAACGAATTATCAGTCGAATCACACGCAGGCCGTGCATTCACAATTGATACTAGTGTTAATAGTACTTTTCAGAAGTTTCTTGACGCGCGTAAAATTAATGACAGTAACTTCGATGCTCGCAAACAACGCGCTTCAAGCGTAGGACGCTCTTTACGCGAGTCCAGTGTTGGTCGAACTCTCCCATCCAGCTCGTCCCATAAAATAGAAAACAATAACAGAGACAGATTTAGGAGAGCACAGAGTGTGGGAAGAGATCTATCTAATACTTTACGAGCTGAAAAGAGCTTCAAGGATGTAAAGGCTGAATTTGAGTCGTTTAAATATAATGATCGCAAATTTAATAAGGATCAAGGACAGACTAGAATAAAAGAAAACTCAACTTCTCGTGATCCGCGCCTTCGCAGGGAGAGCTATGACAAACAACAGGATGTAAAACATAGTCTTAACAAAACGCATGCTAGAGAGTCAAATACGGTGGTGAAGAATTTTAACTACAGGGATCCAAGGCAACGAAGAGAACACAAACTGAAAGATAGGGATAATCGAAATCGGTCAGATTCCCGTGACAGGCACAGTTATGGGATTTCAAGTGACAGTGTATCCAAAAAAACTGTCATTAGTTCAGTGAAAAATTATAAAATACCAAAAATAAAACGTGCGCCTGAAGAAAAACCAGTTGAACCCATCGTCGAAGTAATGCCTACTAAAACTGAAACCAAAAAATCGTCAAGCAAACCGGTCGCGAAAGACAATAAAGTCAATTCAATAGAACAACAAATAAAAGTAGATAAAAAAATGAAAGAAGTGAAAAAGGCAACTTCTGAAAAAAAATCTAACAAGGAAGACAGTGACGAAAAAGTTAAATCTGCATCTGTAAATGCTGCCGTACAGAGTTCTGAAAAACGGGTCACGAGGCGATCTGTTAGAAAAAACGACGAGGCACAATCATCTGCACAATCAGAGGATGACGAAATTATTCACACACGGCCACGCAGGTCCAAGAAAGTAATTTATGATTCCGATTCGGATGAAAATCAAAGTAAAAATAAATCTAAGGGTAAATCCGTTTCTCCTAAGAAATCCCCCAAAAATAAAAGTAAAAAACAAACTATTAAGCCTACCAAAATCGATGAAAAAGAAGACGATACCGAGAGCAAAGTCGTGCAGGAGATGTCTGATAAAGATGCAGAGGATAGTCAAGAAGCATTAGATTCCAGTTTTGGTTTAGATGACATAGAACTATTCGCAGATAATATTATCACTTATCCCGTTCTAGACAATATCAATGCGCTTATAGCAGATCTGGACAATGATTTAGCAAGTTCTAAGGCCGGAGCATCGTGCAATGACTTATTCAATGAAATTAGCATTGAAAACATGCTTGAAAAAATTACTACCAGTCCTGTCAAATCAGAAATTAATAAACCTAATACAGAGAGTGCTAAGCCTATAACGGAAACTATGAAGAATGATTTGTTTGGTACACTTATTAAAGAGGGTGAAAGTAATGAAGCCGATGCTGATAAATCAGCAGTCACCGAAGACAAGAAGGCTGAAATATCAGAAGAATTACCTAAAGCCATAGATACAGCTTTTATTGAAAAGCAAACAGACTTGCAGAACGATCCTCTATCTAAAACAAACCAAATAGATGAGAAAAACGATATAGAGCCCGTTGTCTCAACTTCGGTAAACGAAGAAGAATCTACCAAGGAAGACAAAAATATTGACAGTGAGAAAAATATCGATGGACATTTGACACCAGATAGTACCGACGATGCTGGTATAGCAGTTCAAAATATATCTGAAACAACAGGCCCTGACAGCACTATAGAAAAGCAATGTGAAATGAGTTCTGATATTTCATCTACTCATGATGCCGGAGATAAGCCAACCAAAGATAATTCAGAGGTTGCAAAAGAACAAACTTCACAAATTGAGTCTATTGGAAGCTTGCTATCAATTTTACAAGACAAATCTAAAATAAAAGAACTGCTTAGCATGCTCGGAGAGAAAACCAGTGAAAACGAAAAAATAAAAAAAAAGTTAGAAAAATTAAGTGAAATCGTATCCGATGATGAAGATGCTAACGATAAAGAGCAAACAGCACAAATTGAAAGTTCGTCTAAAGATAAAATGGAAATAGA
This sequence comes from Apotomis capreana, assembly GCA_947623375.1. Classification (NCBI taxonomy): domain Eukaryota; kingdom Metazoa; phylum Arthropoda; class Insecta; order Lepidoptera; family Tortricidae; genus Apotomis; species Apotomis capreana. The sequence continues at coordinate 4,374,344 of OX392517.1, read as the reverse complement.
ATTTACTAAGCAAGATGGCAACCAAGAAATCGCTTCGCCAATAACAACAGACGAGGATAAAACCTTGAAGCAAAATTATAGTGAGCAGCCGAAACCCACAGGTAGTCAGTCAAACAACTTGACAGATATAGAGCACGTAGTTCAAACAGAAAATGTAGATAAGGAGGAAACTAGCATAGCTAGTGAAGAAAAAGATGGTCTAGAAACAAATCAAGTAGAACCGAAAAATCTGGTAGAAAATGATAACAATGATAAAATCGTAGATAGCGAAGAAACAAATAGTCCAACACAAATAAATGAGGAAACGAAACTGCAAGACGTAGATAAGGATGCTAATTCGGGACCAGAAGATAAAGAAGACATAGAAGATGATAATAAAACAGAGCCCGTTAAAGTTACAAAAAAAGTAGTGAAAAAAATACCGAAGCGGCTTAAAACTGGTAAATTCAAGAAGGGTAAAGCTGGCAAGCCAGTGATTCGTGAGCTGAAACGCGTAACTCGTTCGGAAGCCGCTGGATTATTATCTAAGCCTAAGCCTAAAAGAGTACCAAGAGAACTGAAACTATTGCAGGAGTCTATAAAAGAAATGTTTATGAGCGATGACATTCTAAATGCTTCTGGCATTCGTATGTGTCGTCTAGCTAAAATGGTAGATGAAAAAACTTCTCCCAAAGACGATGCACCTGTAAATGAGCCTGAACCAATAGTAGTTTTGGAAAAAGTAAAGCACTTCGAGCAAAAAGCACTAAGTTTAGAGAAGTCAATGCGGAAGAAACCTGGGCAAAAACCGAAAACAAAGGGGACAATGACTCCAGATGAGAAACATTTTAGAGAAGAAGATAAACCTCTTGTAAAATACAAACCAGGTCCGAAATCGAAAACGAAAAATGTGCACACCGAAAACGATCCATACGATTTTGAAACTGATTCTATAAATGAAAGTAAATCCAGCGAAAAAGTGTTAGACAACAGTTCGGATTCCGAAAACGAGTCGTTAGCATCTTCCAAAAGTTTTGGGAGTACGGAGATGCTTGTCGAATTGAAGAAAAAGCCCAAACGTAAGAGAGGCGGATGGCAAGCTGGTATTATTAAACCTAAAAATAAAAAGAGGAAAATAGAAGCAAAGCGCGCTGAGTCACCACCTCCCAAACCAAAGCCTGAACCAGAACGAAAGTACACAATACCAGATTTCAATTGCTTCACGGATAAAAACTATTGTTTCTCCAAAAATGCTTCTGAATACGCCTGCCGTTTATGTGACTCGACACACAGTGGCTCAGACATCGTATTTCATTATAAGAAGCACCATCCGCATTCGGAAATCCCACTCTCTCGTATGAGTCCAGATATAGCGAGGGAAGCTATCGAGCAATGTGGCGACATCGATTTCCGAGCGATCAGTAAAATGCCTACCGATAAGTATACTTGCAGATTCTGTTTTAAAGAGTTCGCTAAGAAGAGAGCAGTATTGGAAACGTTCTTTTGGCACGTAATTAGTATGCATACGGGTGAATACAAACAACTTTGTTCTGAATGCATTAATATAACAAGATGCCCATTTAATTTGGATATTCCACCTCCGCCGAAAGATACTAAAGGTCAACTCATCGGGTATATTTGCGGCAAGTGTAACTTCACGCAGATATCCCTGGAGAATCTCAAAACACACGTTATACAACGCCATAATGATAAAGAAACTGAGGTGTACACTATAAACTTTGCTGTTATGACGAAGAAAACCATAAATACTCTTATGAAGCGCTGTCGTTTGGAAAGTAAGCCTCGTACCACCAGGACCACACGGTCTAACCAGAGTTATACCGAAGCGAGCGACGATAGGAGTGAAATCACTGAAAGTGAACCAGAGACGGCGCGTTCCGATATGAAGTCTGACACCGCAGAGCCAGGCAGGACTCGAAATTTCTTCAAGCAGAAAATTTCTTTTGAGAACGAAGACAATGCCAGCGACATGTCGAACATTGCTAACACGGAATCCAGCTCATTAAAAGTCGAGCAAGACGATGCTGAAGATGACACCCAAGAAGATAGTCGTTTAGATGAACCATTCAACGAAGATTCTGCTGCTGAGAATGAAGAAGAGACTGAACCAGCCCAGGCTGTGGATAACAGCCAGGCTGCTTCCGATGACATAATGGATTATCCGCATTTCAAAATAAATTACACGGATGCTGGTAATAAAGAATATGTTTGCTGTATAAATGGCAATAACAATCACTATAAGACCGGTCTGTTGATCTCTATGAAGAAGCACGTGCAGCTCAAACACTCGGAAGTCTGGGACGGGTACTGCTTCGTGTGCAAAGTCATCGTCACGTCGCAGGGTCAGCACAAATTCAGCGAGTGCTTAGCGCATTTCCTAGATAAACACATCGATAACTTCCCCGTTTTAGAGAAAGTTAGTGAAGCTGTTGAGAAACCTCCTACGCCTATACCTACTCCTGAAGTTCCTGAAGAATCAGAAAGAGCACCTACGCCTAAAGGCTATATCAATGTCCGTCCATTGGACCAATTGCTGGTTAAATCAACCGCATTGCCAGTGATCGAAAACGTAGTCAGCCTTGTACCACCGTCGTTAGAAGTAGCACCGCCACTGCCGAGTCCTACCTACCCGGTCACTCAAAAAGAAAGCGATCCGCCCAAAGACTACAAATATGAAGAAGCCCAAGCTGAAATAATGTCTAGAAAACACAGAGTCGTTCTAGACGCCATGATGACTCCAGAAAAGTTAGTCCAAGTGTTTAAATGCGCGGGCCGTTTTTGCTCTTTCACTTCTGACTCCCCCGAACAGTCGTTGCTGCACGCTTCGACTCACCAGCGAGTCGGCGGCATGAATGCATTACTATGCGCGTACTGTGACTTCGATTCGTCTGGCAACTCCATTGACTTGGTGTCGCACGTGTTTAAGAACCACGGTCGTTGTCAGTTCGTGTGCGGCATGTGTTTCTACCGGGCAGCAGCGAGCCAACTGGTCGGCTCGCATATAACCAGGGTGCATGGTATGGCCCCGGCGGGGAAAGTGTGGAAGTCTACGAGTGCGTCCGCCGTGGCTGACTCCACGGAAGGCAATCTGACGAGGGAAATCGCGGTGCCACTCTACATATGTAAACATAGTAAGTATTTATTGAATCCGTTTATTATAGTCTCTAAATTTCCATACATTAGTTAGACATCGACACTTTCACTCAATCGTACCTTTACTGTATTAGAATCGATATTAATTAGTATTCAATTCAAATTCCAATGTTTTTTGATAAAATAAAATTTTACACGTCAAGAGGATATTTATGAAATATTCTTTTTTCCAGGTGAAAATGAGGAGACGTGTTCATTCAGAACCGTCACGCACACCAAGTTTTGGGAACACCTGACGAACAGACACGGGAGTGCCACGGAATTCACCTGCTACGTATGTGTTTAAAAGTTGCTTTTTGAATCAAATATCAGTAATATTTCGATTAATTCTAAGGACTTATGACTTCATTGAACTGTTTGCTCTTATTTTAAGTACGGATGTGAAACTGAATACTACGTGTAATTTATTTATAATTTACTACGCAATACAAAAAAAATAATATAAATACGCAATTCCTCAGTTGTAAACCTGTCAAACACTAGTCAATAAATTAGAATAAAAGGTAACGAATAATATAATATAGGACCGGGTATGGTGGCGCGAACTGGGGAAGGCCTATGTCCAGCAGTGGACGACTCCGGGCTGATGATGATGATGATGATGATGATGATGATGATGATGATGATGATGATGATGATGATGATGATGATGATGATGATGATGATGATGATGATGATGATGATGATGATGATGATGATGATGATGATGATGATGATGATGATGATGATGATGATGATGATGATGATGATGATGATGATGATGATGATGATGATGATGATGACCTGCGTCAATAGATGGCGTTATTATCGTCGGTCGCTTTCTATACATTAGTTGTATAAAGAATGACCATCTGGTATCACTCCATTTATTTATTTATTCCATACTCACTGCTGTCATTGTATTTAATACTAGGCAACAGTTGTTAAATAAATTGTATATATTTTTTCAGATCTGCAACACAACATGCGGCGATGCCACGACGCTGGTAGTCCACCTAAAGACCCACGGCCTAAAGCTGTTCCACTGTACCCTCTGCGTGTACGGAGCGGACAACGAGCCTGAACTTCTAGCTCATGCGTCCGCGAAACACCCAGCCAAGCCGCCGCAAGCGTACATTAGGACTATATGCGGCCAGGTACGTCTTTATCAGTTATCATGTGTAAAAGCCGGTTCCCCATCTAAAGACTCACGATTTAAAGCTATTCCAGTGTGTGCTTTGATTTGACCCTATAGACCACGCGTCCGCAAAATAGCCTACCATTTCACCACATGGGTATATCTGTTGTTTCAGTTATTTAATTCGGAATATTCGTTTCAGAGTGGCAACGGAAGCTTCAAGATCTTACCGCTGGTTGAATTAAAAAAGGTCATACCGCCTTCATTAGACGTGGCTTCCAATAAGACGGTTGAGAACCCTGTCAGAGAGGCCGAGCGTTCTATCGAACTAGAGAAACTCATCGGACATGTGCTGGATGCTCCCGAACCCGCGGCGGAATCCACGCAAGAACCAACTGCCGCAGAAATACCTGATGACAGCAACATGATCGACGAAGCTCTCTCGAACCTTCTAGAAGATCCAGCCACGGCCGCCATGGCTACGTTAATACCAGTTCCGCCTTTAGCACCTTTGACCGTAGAAACGTCTCCGAGACCCACAACACCCGCGTCCCAGCCGAGTATTTCCAAACAGCTAACACCAGTCTTGAAACAAGAACCGATAGAAGCCACACCCGAAAAGAATGATTCCGAAGTGATTTGCTTGGACAGCGACGATGAAGACTCAAAACAGGGCATCATCAACCTATCAGATGAGGAGACGACTCCCACAGAACAAAATCCTTTGACATTAGTAGGACTACTCACTAAAAAACCTGACATTCTTCATAAGTGTGGAAAATGCCACATGATCACCAAAACTAGTCATGGATTCAAGCAACATATGTACAGGTGCTTTAAGCCGGGAGATGAGCTGAAATGCGTACACTGTAAGTTCACGGCGACCGAAGTTGTCTCCTATTTGACCCATCATACCTTAGCGCACGGCGGGACGCGCTACAACTGCGGAATATGCCCGCACACAGAAGACTCCATGAATGCGATCAAGAAACACGTCAAAACTCACAAAGTATCTAAAGTCGTCGTAACGTCTACCGTCGGGGCTGAAGGACAATTACATTACGTCGTTGGCGGTAAGCAGGACACGCCGGTGAAGGCCAAGCCTGTGAAGAGGAAATCTTCCGGAGCCACCGTCGCTCCCCCGCCGAAGGTCGCGAGGCGCTACGGACCGGCGGATGTAGACAAGCTGCCGATCAACCCTATCCTCGACGATTTTGTCTACTGCGGGATATGCGAATTCAACACTAAAGTGCGCTTGAACATGGTGAGGCATCTCCAGCTGCATGCGGAGCAGCAGCCCGCGCCCAACACCGCGCCCGTCAACCCCGTCCCGCATCTCGAGACTAACGAGAAACACTTCGACAAGATGGTCAACCTCGCTTCCAGCTCGATAAATACCCGAGCGCCCGACAAAAGCAAAGAACCGACGCCTACATCTATGATATCATCCGACATGGCGTCCCGGTATCCCAAATACGTGCCCGACCGTTATCGATACACCTGTGGGGCTAGCGGGTGCACGTACATCTCTGTCGACGAAGCCATGCTCCGGTGCCATTGGGAGACCTTGCATTCCGGCACCAATGATTACCACTGCGTCCACTGCCCACCGTATCAACATCTGGATAAATCTCAACCGTTAACGGCAACCCGCATCATTGCGCATCTCAAAATGCATGATATTCGTCTGTATGCGTGCTCACTGTGCCCGTACTATCATAATAAAAGACATATTTTAGATAAACATATGTCTGAAACGCATAGAGGCAACGGTAATGTTGTAATAGTGCGTGAGGAGAGTGGCCAGCCTGCTCCTACTACGTCCAATGCCGCGGCACCTACCATGGATCTGAAGGCTTGGCAATGCGGTTTATGTAAATTCAAGAGCATGCTTCGTCCAGAAGTAGTAGAACACTGCTCTAAGATGCATCAGTCCAAAATGCAATACAAGTGCGCGTACTGTCCTTTCAGGACTTCAATGCCGGAGAATGTTACTAAACATCAAACAACATCTCATGCGAACAGAGAGCATGAGATAATCTACTTCTACTACCAAGAAGGTTCCATTCCTCATGGTCCCGATGGCACTCCGCATTGGCAGAAACAGAGGCAGAAGACCGGCGTGGACTCTGTGAAGGAGGAGGCCGACCCCACTCCCACCACAGGAACCATCCTGCCTCAAATACAACCTCCACCTACTGCAGCCGGAGTGAACCTCAACCTGATCAAACAAGAGATTGACCCCGATGCTCAACCTAACCCGGAGTCATTGGAAGAATTATGCATGAAGTACGGAGAGTTCTGTGAGCCAAACGGTCTCAACTACAAGTGTTCTTTGTGTAAAGTGGTTGTAGAGGACACTAAAGAAGCTATGCAGTCACATTTGTTTGAAGAGCTTCAGTACAGAAAGTAAGTAAAGTACATAAAACTTAATTAAATAAATATACCTAGCTAGTATACATACATGTACCTACCCAGTTTGTTATTCAGTTATTTTGATAAAACACAGTTTTACATAGTAGTAAGTAGTTTAAATTTCCACATGTTAATGGATAGTATAATTATTGTAGATGATTACTGAATACTGATTAACAACATACTAATATGGATAAGTGGTAAGATTTAATATTATTGGATTACCTAAAGATTTCTATTACTGTATCAATTCGATTGATAGGATATTAATTAAATATAATGACACACATTCTTTCATGGATGTTCCATTATATCATGTAATCTTATTTTTCAGATGGGGCTGTAGACTTTGCTCATACAAAGCGTTCCATCAGACAGGCTTGAAAGAACACATGTGGACGGAGCACCGACAGAGCCAAGAACCTATAGATCTGCCCGTTGACATCAGTGTTGAAGCCTGGGTCTCCAAACTACTCGACTATCAGGAAAATCTCATCAAGAAGAATAGAGACAAGCTCGCTCAACAGAAAATGCAAGATGAAAGGACTGTTGCCCCGTCCACATCTAAAACTGTCCCGCAGAGCACTGAAGCGAGTAAACACAGTATGCAAGAATTGGAGAAATACTTTGGGTCTCTAGGTGTGCCAACTAACATGAAATTCTGTTGTCCTAAATGCCAATTTGTAACAAAAGATGATACGGTGATGCAGGATCATTTAGAAGCTGAATTGACTAGAATAAGGTTGGTAGTATAGGTATCTTTACGTTTTCATACTGCTTGGCGTTCAAATTGCTGATGATTTTTTGTATTTGCTTGTTTAATGACGGAGTGCAATATGGCTTGTTACGATGCAGTTAATAATGTTGTATAATAGTGTTTTAATATTCGATGTATTAAGGATTTGTGAATAAAGCAGCTAAAAGTGTTCATTTCGATAATCACCGAAATAAGTGCTAATTTGTGATAGTTAATAGCGATATCTAGCATACCAGAAAAGCCAGAGCTTTAGCCGCGTGATGTCCCGTCCATTATATCTTTCTATTCAATAGGTGTAAACAGCGAGAAACAGTGAGAAGAATCACGAGAAGCGAAGATGTGGCCTCTGACAGCAAACAGCTTTGCTTAAAACATGACACTTTTCTTCTTTTAGGTGGTGTTGCAGCAACTGCTCCAACAATTTCGCCACGTACCACGAAGCTCAGTACCACTGCAAGAGCGTGCATGCCGGGCTGACCTCGCGGCCCATGGAGGCGGTCCGAGATCCTTCCGTCCGGTCAGCCTGGGTCGCCGCCGTCATACAAGTCCAGAAACTCAGTATGAACTGTATGCCTGTCGCCACAGAACCCGAGAAACCAGACGAAACGGAAGCTAACGATGATAATTCTCTACTCACGGTACGCTACGAAGAAGATGTGCCCACGCCTGAGGAAGAGACATTGAGACGCCGACAATCTGCCGCAGACAGCGACGATGAGAGTCTCGTTATAGACGAACAAGTGCCCAAAAAAGCTGGCACCGTCAAATGTCCCTACTGTGACTACTCGACGAAGTACATCAAAGCTATGGAACCTCACATACTCCGGCATTACAATCTCAAGCCATACAACTGCCCGTACTGCAGTTACAACAACCATAAGAACCCGGTGCTACAACACATCGCGAGTTGCCATCCGGACAAGCCGTCGGTGCTCAGGAAAGTTGAGAGACCGGCGGGACCGCCTAAGGTTACAATCATCAAACCTGGAAAAAAAGTAGTCCCCGTTAAAAACGCAGAAGAAACTTTAGTATGTCTGATATGTGAGAAATTGCTAACTGAAATCGATTCAGAGAGTCATACCCATGAAAACGCTACCCAAATGTTCGCTAAAAGGGGGGACATTGTAGTGAAGTGTTCCGAATGCCTGTTGCTTTTCTTAGATGTCGTCGACATGCAATCTCATTTCACCTCTAGCCATCCGGACTTACCGATAAACTACGCTTACTACAAGACCGACCACGACTCCAGAGGATTCTTATTCTGTTCCCATTGTAACCAGCGGTTTTCGTACTTGATTGATCTGAAAACCCACCATAATCTCGTGCATAGCACGTTGAAACTGAAATACACAAGTAAACCTTACGCGCCTGGTGAAACACCAGAGACGTCCAACAAGAGGAAGTCTGATGATGCGACTATGTCGCCAAAAAGGTAAGCAAGAATCCATTAACCGGGTGTTTATATGACGTTATCAAGGAAGCATGAAATTAAGTTTTATTATTTACACGGGAACACTAATTTTTTTCGGGTAAAAAAATATCCTATGTTTAGTCCAGGGTGTCAGCTACCTTCATACCAAAATTTCCAGCCGTTAGAGCATGAAGAAGTAACAAACATAAGTACGTAAACACACAAACTTTCTCCTTTATAATATTAGTGTAATTGTTTTACATGAGTATTTTGGAGCACAAGGCACAACAAGGATTATTTCCCACCATGTTTGAAATTTTACCTCGTAATGTTTAAAATCAACAAATTTTCTGTGACTTATAGTTATAAAGGGTTAATGTCACCCACATCCCATTTCGGTCTAATCAAATTTATTATATTTTTTCTTTATAGATTCCAATCAGGAGAGTGAAGAGAGGGAGTGTTATTTTTATGAGACAAAATGAACGCGATGGAAGGCCCTGTCCGACACCGCTCTGCAATAAACCGGTACACTCACAGTGAATTAAAAAAATAAACATGACTCAAAAATTTATGTTACAGTGAACGCTGCTAGTGAACAGTGATAGTATTTATAGTGTAAGAGACTTATTGAAAGTGAACTAATTATAGTAGTGCGCCATGATTCAAATTGGGGTAAATAATCTGTGATTTCAGCAACATGATAGTTGTAATTAATGTTAAGTGTAGTAATTGAAGCATTTGCGATGTGGATATAGAAGTTATATTTAGATTTGTTTTGTCGCGGTCTTGTACCAATGTTGCCTGGGAACTGACAATGTATGACATGCTTTGTTAAGGGTAAAGACCTAATAAAGGTTCAGGCTCTTTCGGTCCGTTTTCCTAAAATGTCTGCTTCTCAAACTGGTCTAATCTAATAACAACAGCAAATGGTTTCCTAAGATCCACTGTCTTGGAATGATCGTCTCCTATTATGTCCGCTTCGAAAATTGTCCTGCTTCTTATAATGTCCGCTAAGCTAATAAAGCGACAATGGGGGAAGAAGGCTATTTTGAAGTAGATTTTCATATTAGGAAACTGACAATGTGGGAAGAAGGGTGTACTTCCTTTTCGCCGAATTATGTTTCGCAAACGTTTCATTTCGGAAAAGTTTAATTTCGCCAAAAGCATTTTTCACTGAAACTGTAAACTATTTCAGATTGTTGTAAATAATAAAATAATAAAAAATATCATCCTTTAGATTAGGTTAGGTTAGGTTTGTTTTATAACAATTCGAAATAGTTTACAGTTTCAGTGAAAAATGGCGAAATGAAACTTTTGCGAAATGAAACGTTTGACGAAACGTAATTCGGCGAAAAGGCAGAGAACCGGGAAGAAGATCAGTTTGAGAAGCAGACATTTCAGGAAACGGACCGAACGAACCTGAGCCGAAAAAGTTTACCACCTTAACTCACTCAATTAAAATTTGTATCAAAGTTTCCGTTGTGCTACGACAATTAACCATCGAATAACGTTAACCCCTCGTATGCGATGTCAAAAATTTGCTAATCAAATTGAAATCAACTGATAGTTTAACGTAAGGTTCAAATGTCACGCACGGATCCGTGTCTAAGCATACGAGGGGTTAAGGTTCGTTATTGTATCGTAAAATTTTGCCGCATAGCGGAACTCTTCCAATCGTTTTTATCTTTTTGTATGGTTAATTTCGTCCAAGTTTTTGGTCCTTATTTATAATTCTAATTGAAATTCGCACCTCGTAAGTTTCCGTCTCTCAAGTTCTTCGACAATATCCCGCTACGTCGAATCTTCGGCACCTAAAATAAATGGTAACTAACATCAGAGACGTTTATTTACAAGGCGCAAATTGTAAGAATATTTGACAAAATAGGACGAAAATTGTAGATACGTTTAGACCTATAATTATTGAACATAACGTCAATTTCTTGTGCCAGAATTTGTTTCTGCGAATAAGTTCGACTAAGGCAGTTGACGTTAGTGTCAATAAAATGTTTACAAAACGTGGCAGCTCTGGTGACGTGGGCTAAGAAATAGTTCCTCTTTGTTTAGTTAGAATAAGTACAATTTAGCTCACACACACACAAAGTCGAATGCAGACAAAGCTATCAACCTTTGTCTACCTTCAACTTTGTGTATAGTATAGAAGCTCTGACTGTTTGATAATTAGGTATTATACAGATATTTAGACTTGTGGATATAACCTAACATATCTGTATAAGGGTGCGTGCCCACTGATACTGAGCTGAAATAGTATTATCGGATTATATGTCAGTTCTCAGTTTGGGGTATTCTATGTGTATTAAACTGAATTATAAGACTTATTTGTTGATTATAGATTACTCGCCAAATCATTTCTCAGTTACAGACTGTATAAATATAAGTTTTTCCAATTATCATCGGGTTTTATTCTAGCTGATGCGTGGATGGATCGTGAGAGTCAGAATCGCGGGTGTACCATCACGGATTTGTAAAACAATTATACCAAAAAAATGTACTCAAAATGTACTATTTTGTACCAGCTTTAAAAAAAATTGTACCTCTCCGTACAAAAAGTTATTACAATGTTTAGGTACACCCGCCATTCTGACTGTCAGGATGGCGGGTGTATCGCAGTTTACCATGAAGCCCTTGTTTATTGAGAAATGTTATTACTCTAAAAAAATGTACCAAAATTGTACTCTAACATACAGTTAAAATATTAGAAATCGGATGTGTAACTTGCGAGTTATACACAAATTAAATTTTGTTCGTAGTAAGTGAAGGGCCAAGGGGAAGAACTGGGTAAGTCACATTAGCAAAATTTTACAGTACTGAAGATTGATGTTGGCTAATCCTTTGATGGCTGTGTGGCTTCAGTAATACCGGCCAAGTGCGAGTCTGACTCGCGAACCGAGGGTTCCGTACAAACACTTATCTTAACTGGCCGGTTAAGTTTGCGCCGGATACAAATGAGGTGCAAAGTTAAGGCAACTGAGTTCGCCAAATATGATTTTCGAAAAGGATAATATTTTTTATGATTTACCTACAAATGAATAGTTTTCTGAGCTTTCCCTATACTTGTAGTATAAGACGATATAACTTGTAAATTTCAGTTCTAGATCAACGAAAAATACCCTATAAATTTTGAATAGGTAGGTACCTTGAGAGTGTGTGTCGAAATAAACGGTTATGCCAGGACAGGAAGTACCAAGCACCAGTATATATTCACTAAGTATGGCAATATAACGAATTATAATGGCATATTTTTTGAACCCAGCAACAGAAGACGACGGACGTCGGCTGCGAAGTGCGGACCGACTCCTTTACTGTAGTACCATTGGACAGTAGCATCAATTGAACTACTGACACACTTGTATATTGCTAGTTCCATCGATGGATCTAGAGACACATGTTGGTTTGAGTAACCCCTTTATTACTGTAGTGCCATTGGATAGTACCATCAATGGAACTAGTAAGACATTTGTATATTGCTACTTTAATTACTAGACATGTTGGTTTTAGTAACATTGACCGATATTACTACGTCATGCTCCCTGGAAACCCCACTGTCTGTTTTGTGATTTATTACTGATGTACACAATATGTACTGAATTAGTACAGACTTAAAAAAATGTACCTCTATAGATCGAGAGTACAATAAACTGAATTCGGAGTTGCTGTAGAGCATCTCCCCAGCAACCCCAAAATTTTATTGAAAAGAAATTACGTAAAAACCGACTTTTTCTAGGTCCAAAAAAATTGTACTATAGTTTTTACCGTTGAATGAGTTAGCTATGGCTACTTAAATTACTTAATTGTGACCAGGATGCGAGTGCCTCCAGGCGATAATATTTATATTGTTTCTTCCTCCCGTGCTATTTCTTATTTCTAGCTAGGAGTTCAAGTGATTGTTAACATTACTTCTGCCCTGCCACCTAACACCCCTACAAGGTAATTTAACTAGTGTAAAACCGTAGTACAATTTTTTTGGGCCTCTTATTTCCATAGAAAGTCCGTATTTACGTGCATTTTACAATTTTAGGGTTGGTCTGCAGCAACTCCGAATTTTGTTTATTGTACTCTCGATCTAATGAGGTACATTTTTTTTTTAAGTATATACTAATTCAGTAAATATAGTGTACATCAGTAATAAATCACAAAACAGACAGTGGGGTTTCCAGGGAGCATGACGTAGTAATATCGGTCAATGTTACTAAAACCATCATGTCTAGTAATTAAAGTAGCAATATACAAATGTCTTACTAGTTCCATTGATGGTACTATCCAATGGCACTACAGTAATAAAGGGGTTACTCAAACCAACATGTGTCTCTAGATCCATCGATGGAACTAGCAATATACAAGTGTGTCAGTAGTTCAATTGATGCTACTGTCCAATGGTACTACAGTAAAGGAGTCGGTCCGCACTTCGCAGCCGACGTCCGTCGTCTTCTGTTGCTGGGTTCAAAAAATATGCCATTATAATTCGTTATATTGCCATACTTAGTGAATATATACTGGTGCTTGGTACTTCCTGTCCTGGCATAACCGTTTATTTCGACACACACTCTCAAGGTACCTCCCTATTCAAAATTTATAGGGTATTTTTCGTTGATCTAGAACTGAAATTTTCAAGTTATATCGTCTTATACTACAAGTATAGGGAAAGCTCAGAAAACTATTCATTTGTAGGTAAATCATAAAAAATATTATCCTTTTCGAAAATTATATTTGGAGAACTCAGTTGCCTTAACTTTGCACCTCATTTGTATCCGGCGCAAACTTAACCGGCCAGTTAAGATAAGTGTTTGTACGGAACCCTCGGTTCGCGAGTCAGACTCGCACTTGGCCGGTATTACTGAAGCCATACAGCCATCAAAGGATTACCCAACATCAATCTTCAGTACTGTAAAATTTTGCTAAATGTGACTTACCCAGTTCTTCCCCTTGGCCCTCCACTTACTACGAACAAAATTTAATTTGTGTATAACTCGCAAGTTACACATCCGATTTCTAATATTTTAACTGTATGTTAGAGTACAATTTTGGTACATTTTTTTAGAGTAATAACATTTCTCAATAAACAAGGGCTTCATGGTAAACTGCGATACACCCGCCATCCTGACAGTCAGAATGGCGGGTGTACCTAAACATTTTAATAACTTTTTGTACGGAGAGGTACAATTTTTTTTAAAGTGGGTCAAAATAGTACATTTTGAGTACATTTTTTTGGTATAATTGTTTTACAAATCCGTGATGGTACACCCGCCATTCTGACTCTCACGGATGGATCATATTGCTGAAGCTTGCCATATCGAGGAATTAAAGGAACGTTTTAAGATATCCGTCAAATTAGCTAGTAAGTATGGTGTTATGCTCTTTACAAAATGAAACATCGATGTCAATGATACATCTTACCAACTTTATTTAAAAATCCAATCACTGAGAACCGCTAAAGTAAAGTGTGACTGGGCTGGACATGTTTGCCTTATAGTATGGTATGCTGAAACTGTGGGCTTAGACATACCACTGACTGGAATCCACTCACAATCACAACCCATCCGTAATTTTTTTCTCAATTACCTACGCTGGTGTTCTGCGTCAGACTACGATGGAGATGGCGAGATGTGTCTATGCCACACCCTAAACCACGGTATAGAAAAAAAAACTATTTTCGGTGCCCTAAACGCATTCCAAAAGGAATGGTTGGTTGTGGTGGGGATACGGACGAGTGGAAGATAGAGGCCTTTGCCCATTAGTGGGGAAGAGTACCTGATAAAATAATAACGATGATGACTGTCGTTAAATTCTACAGCATAGCATACTGTAGTTGGGTCATTGTCAGTTCATAAAACAAAATTTGTCCCTTCGGTGGTCAAAAGTTAAGAGCTTGAATGAATCTAGGTTATGTTGCTATGACATCGGATTATAGAAGAGGGAACGTTCTTTATTCTCACAGGCATTGAATCTGAAAATAGGCCCTGGAATCCTTAATTTCGCAAATGTCCACCGGAAAGACGCGCACCTAAATCTGACAATGACCCAGTGTGGACCCAGTTATATGAATAAAACTAGCTCCATATAATGAAAAATAAACAGGGTAAAATAATTGAATGAAAGCAAGAAGTAAAGTTACCGATAACAATGTCATCACTACATAGTATAACTTGGTATAACACAAAGTTGCTTCGGCCTGTCTGTCCCTATTAGTTTCGCTCCCTGGATATAAGTATATATCCGTATGGGCTTTTTACGAGATTTTATATCGGATGCCAAAAAAATATACAAAGGAGTCGAAAGAACAAGACGGGGGCGTGTCACTCCCTAGCCGGAGCCCGGAGCCTGATTAGGCTATAATTACAGTAGGTAATACCTACATATGTACAAATCATGTACCTTATGTACCAGTGCCCTGTTTATCAAAACTTACAAGTCTTGTATTACAAGCATTTTACTTGTAAAAATATTCATTATTACAAGTTTATGTTTATCAAAATTACACGTGTAAATTACGGGCTACAAGTGATTTTCTGTATTTCACAAGTATTTTTTTACACTTGTATTCGTGATTCTGTTTCTCAAAATGTTGCTTGTAAGTTACATGTTGTAGAAAATCATTAATGATCCTGAGAGTGTCCTGCGACTCTCTGTGCCGTCGTACGATTTTACAAGTTTAGTCTGATTTCAATCTACGATTCGTAACTCGATTTCATTCTTGAAATGTGGTCAAGTAATAGTTAAAATTAAGTTTTATTTTTGACCCATAATAAATGTTTTCAACTTTAAAATTAAAGAACATGTCAATAATACCTACGAGGACATGATTTTGTACCTAAAATATTAAAATAATAAAATTGTTTAATCTCGCAATACTCATAAAATTCCATATTCACCTAGCCCAATTTATTAAAGTAATAGCTTAAATTATGATATCTATTATATAAATTCCTTATTTTTTTATCCAGCATATTATCGATATCTTTGGTGTAGGTACTCTACAATCTGTATTTTGCAAATTAAGTATCTTTAGAAATATGTAGATATCTCTTATTATGTAGTTAGCAACTAATATTTGAAATTTATTTATTTATTACAGCATAACAGAATACATCTATACACTGTGAAACTAAATTCAAACTTAAAGTAAAATATACTTCCAAAGTGAATTTCTTTAAATTTGAGTAGAATGTATCTCGCACCGCACATAGGTGTAATCATTTCCAAGAGTTCTCTTTAGTAACTCTAAACCAAGAGATTGACACGTTTTAAAAATGTTATTCCACTCTTCCGTTTTTAGGGTTCCGTACCCAAAGGGTAAAAACGGGACCCTTATTACTGAGACTTCGCTGTCCGTCCGTCCGTCTGTCACCAGGCTGTATCTCAAGAACGGTGATAGCTACACAGTTGAAATGTTCACAGATGATGTATTTCTATTGCCGCTATAACAACAAATACTAAAAATAAAATAAAATAAATATTTAAGGGAGGCTCCCATACAACAAACTTTTTATAGATTATGGTACGGAACCCTTCATGCGCGAGTCGGACTCGCACTTCCCCAATTTTTTTTATCTTTCAACAGTTTGTCGCTAAATGCCCTGAACAAAATATCTTTTTTGTCACACATTTGTTGGAGAACTGTAACTTTGTGATCGTTTCTAGACATTTTGTTAAATATCCACGGGACAAATATAAATTTTAAATTAGGCGGGAATTATACTAAGGGAGCGTTCAAGTATTACGTAACGCAATTTTTGAAGATTTTTGACCCTCCCTCCCCCCCTTGTAACGCACCGTAACGTTTTTCTGTACCCCCCCTCCCGCTCTCTAAACGTTACGTAACACCATAAGTGATACAAAAAGTGACAATTTTTACCCAAAAGTCACATAAGATATGTTAAAATGATTAAAATGACGACCAGACCAATACAATCGAGGGATTCCCCGTAAAATAAACGACAAGGGTTGGCAACTTGGGCGTTTCAAATCCCAATTTTTTTTATAAAAAAAAAGAAACAATGTTACGTAACGTGTTGTAAGAAAGACCCCCTCCCACCCCGGTAACGCATCGTAACGTTTTACGAGACCCCCCTCCCCCCTAAATAGCGTTACGTAATACTTGAACGCCCCCTAATAAGTAGCAATCATTTTATGCTCTTAATTTCGTCTCGTTCGTATTAGGCACAGACAATATAATATACCTTTCAGCCGTGTGTTTAAGTAGACCGTATAAAAAAAAACAGAATATGGCGGGAAAATGTATTGGCGGCATAGCATTTTGATTGTAGAACTTACAAGTAGAATTTACAAGTGTGAAATTTTACAAGCCTTGTAGATTATTTTTGATAAACGCAATTTACACGAACTTGTAACAATTTCCTTGTAACTTGTAGACTTGTAAGTTTTGATAAACAGGGCACGGTCGCAAATCGTATGTACCTCCGTAGATTTGAAGATACTGTTCATTAAAGGTGGCCCGTGAATATGTAATAGCAACGTAAATGGCGTTTCACTAGTGTGCGCATGTATTGCTATTAGTTTGGCACAGGCGCTTATACGCAAAAAGTTAAATGTATGATAATAATAGTTTGTGAAGACATTTTTTTTACAAAAAAAGGTTTATCCGAAAGGTTCATGATAGGTAAATTATTCTGGTATTGACATCGTATCTTGAAGCGGTCAATATCAGCGGATCCGGCTCCGGCTTCGTACCCCGCCGAAACTACGGAGGTACAATACGATGTCCGATACATGGTACATAAGCTATGTACATGATTGGATTATAACTGCAATTGTAGCCTAATCAGGCTCCAGGGTCCGGAAAGGGAGGAACACGCGAAGCTATTGACTGAACTGAATCACCTAACCAACCATCCACCTAATGCAAGTTGTCAACCCACTCATCCATAGATGGTGCTTGCAGTGTCGCTTGTTACACACCCTAGCTCGTCTTCAGTTCGCACTATACTCTAACAGTTCGTAATTATTCCGGTAGATGGCGCCACTAGCGTCCACTGTGACTGTGAGTAAGGATCAGGACGAAAGTTAAGTTAACCGAGTCCATTGAATATTCTGTATGACCGAGTCACTATCGAGTTTCAATCGAAACAAATTTCGTTTACTAACCACTACTGTCGAGTATTTTTGCTATCCGAAACCTTATAAATAACCAAAAATTTGTATGCTGTATAAACCAGCCAGCCAGCTGTAAAAAAGTAAATAATAAGCTTGTATCAAAAAAGTCTTTCAACTCTGACGAAGGGTAAGCACTTACAACTAGGCACCCAATAAAATGGCTTACTTACCTACTCCTTCATTGATGACGCGGTTGGCGCAGGTTGTCGTGCACCTGCCTGCTGAGCCGGCGGTCCTGTGTTCGAATCCCGGCCGGGGCAAATATTTGTGTAATGAACTCGAATATTTGTTCCTGGGTCATGGACGTCTAATATGTACTTACTAGCTGTGCCCCGCGGTGTTACCCGCTCATCCCACGGGAACACTAAATTTATACGGGATGAAAAGTATCCTATGTCCTTACCCGGGTCTCAAATTATCTCCATGCCAAATTTCATCTAAGTCGGTTCAGCGGTTTAAGCTTGAAGAGGTAACAGACAGACATACAGACACACTTTAGCATTTATAATATTAGTAGGTATGGATTAGTATGGATTTATACCGAGTGATCAATCCCAATTGGTCAGTAGGGAAAAGTCACAAACTAGAAGAAATAGGGAAATCTGTTCTTAATAGGAACCATGGCGTCGATTTTAGATTTAATAAAAATTGCATTATTATTTTTATATAAATCTCATACATAATTTCATAAGTACTTACATAGATTATCCCGGTCAAAACCTCAGTAAAGAATGTTACAATATGAGATGCGACTACTTACAGAATTTTAACCATGTTCAATTCCCGGTTACATAGGGCATTTGTAAAGAAATATAATAAAGCAGTTTCTATTGCATCTAAAATCGAAGCCATGGTTCCTAAGAACAGATTTCCCTATCTCTTATAGTTTTCGTTTTAGTGACCTATTTGGATTGATCGCCCCGTATCCCCATAGTACAGTCGCCAGATAGTATATCGCAGCATTAAGGCGTTCATAAATATCTGAACATGTACTGTAACGCCCAGTCAATAAGAGTCGTGTTCAGATATTTATGAACGCCTTATGCTGCGATATATCTGATGGCGACTGTAGGTACAAGCTTTGCTTAATTTTGGACTAGGGCGATTTGTGGAAGATTAATCTAGATTGTCCCTTAGTTGTGGTCCTTAACCGCCGAAAGGATTTATTTATTCCTTTTCAAAATAAATAGCGGCTAAAGAAACACGTTACTTAACAGACTAAACATCTAATTCTGAACAAGAGGTTGCGAGGAGAGTTGCTTCAAGCAAGGCAACTTAATTAAACCTGTATCCCTGCAGTTCTATTCATTAAGACGTGGAGTGCATTCGGCGGGTTTGCCTGTAATTATGGTTCTGCAGCTTGGTTTGTGAAAAGGGGATGTTTCTAGGCTAATTAAGTTATTGTTTCCATTTATTCGTTAAAGACATCTCGGCTGAGGTTTGTAGTAATAGTAGTACCTTCCCAACTTCCCACAGTGGTGGCGTGCATGTCATTAGGTATATAGGCAAAAAGGTAGTGCCTACCTTATGATTTGACTCGATTACGATTAGGGTATCAAGATGCAAAGTTATGGGTAACGTATTTATACCACGGTTAACTGCGTCAATTTGTACACAAACGACCAATGAAATACAGTTCTCAGGAGGCTTTAACGGAGATTAATGAAAAGGAGAACACTGCAGTGTTTTTTATCTTAAGTTTTAACAATGTGAGTTGTAGACCTGAGGATTATTTTTCGGCTGTGGCTTCATGGCTTTTTCCGTATTCAACTGAACCCACATTTCGAAAAAAAAAATTATACTGACACGACGAAAAAAATGTTTTTTAAGTAGGTACCAATACACAAATTATTGAACCTACGAACAAAATTTCACGAGAATCTGTTGAAAATGCGGCCTATACGAAATTTAAACAAACTGACATCCAAACATCCAATCATCGGACATACGAATGAATTATTGGCCAAGCTGATACAGAAATGCTACGCTCGCTCGGTCAATTACATAACATCATTGCACTCGTGCTTAAAAAGTATCACCATTATAGAATAAACGGGAAATACTCACACACACTCCTAACCTAAATCAAGAAAAGAGCGTTCCGGGAATCCGCCGTCAAATGACCACATTCCTCCAAGTTTATACGGCACTGCAGAGTTTCAACGCTCGCGAAACGTGCGCGATTCGCCGATCCGATGGCACCCATTTTGACTGCACGTGACGCGAATCGGAAAACAAAATGGCGACAGACGCTTCGGAGTTGCACTCAATTAAGATGCGAATGCGATACGATTATGAAAAGGATTTGTTGGCGGAGTGTGGAAATGTTTCGGGGTCCTTATTTGTTGAAGAAAACAGCGATCATATACACACATATTATAAAGGCGAAAGTTTGTGAGTGTGTTTGTTACTTCTTCACGCTGAAACGGCTGGAATTTACAGCATGAAGGTAGCGGACACCTTGACATAGTGTGACATACCTAAGCTAATTTTTATGTAATAAACCGCTGATGGTAACACCGCGGGAGCAGCTAGTACAATCTATACTTACTATTATACAATTTTAGATTTGTGTCGAAAATCATTTCTCTATGGAGAGGGGTCATGATTTTAGGAAAAAAATTAATAGCGTATTTCATGATCGTCTTTTGTTGTATATGGGCTCGCGGCGCCATGCCAGTCTGGCGCCATCTATTGGTCATAATTTCCTTTGTCCTCGCATCACGCCGAAACGGCTGGACATTTTTTTCCAATTT
Organism: Apotomis capreana; assembly: GCA_947623375.1. Classification (NCBI taxonomy): domain Eukaryota; kingdom Metazoa; phylum Arthropoda; class Insecta; order Lepidoptera; family Tortricidae; genus Apotomis; species Apotomis capreana. The sequence continues at coordinate 4,353,603 of OX392517.1, read as the reverse complement.
CGGTACAGGGATAGCTGGACATCCAAAAATGGTTATAGGACACTTTTTACCCGGCTACGGTACTGCCAACACATTTTAAGAGTGCTTTACGTACACAGCACACATTTCTTACGTACAGTCGTACTACGTAGCATATTCGCCATCATGCTTAATAATTAGAATGTATGGAAAAACCGAGGACGTGCCGCCGAGACGTGGTCTCTAACTATGGGCCTTTTAAGGTCTCTGCGAGCTATGGAAAGTGGAATGCTCGGGATATCTACGAATTCGAATCAAAAGTGAGGAGATTCATAGAAGAACCCAGGTCATCGACATAGCTAACCGGGTAAGCAAGGTGAAGTAGCAATGGGCGGGGCACGTAGCTCGAAGAACCGATGGCCGTTGGGGCAGAAAGGTTCTCGAGAGAAGACCACGTACCGGCAAGCGCAGTGTAGAACGGCCTGGTTAGAGTTGCGGGGACTCGCTGGATGCGGGTCGCTGCTATCCGGCCCATGTGGAAGTCTATAGAGGAAGCCTGTGTCCAGCAGTGGACGTCCTATGGCTGAAATGATGATGGAAAAATACACCACATTTCTATGTGATACCTACATATAGCCGGTGATGCCACCATGGCATCCCAGTGGGACAGAGGTCTAAAATAATCGTGTTTAGACATTTATGAATACCTCTTTACTCAGATAAATCTGACGGCGACTCGACTGTACATTATAGGGTTAAATTAACGCAGTATAGTGCCCACGTACCTAGTCTACTTAATGAAGTTTCCACTAAAGTAGTGCTACGTAGCTTTAAGTAGTAAGTAAGTACTTACCTAGTTTGTTGCACGGAGATAAGTTTAAGTACATACTTGCACATTAAAACTTTATAATCGAGCACTGGCATGTGTTGCTAGTTAGGACCAGAACACAATTGTGACTTACGATGTCGTGTCTTGCAACTTTGCGTTATCGTAACGTGGAAACCTACGTCATTAGGGGACATTAATTAATTAATTAAAGGGCTACGGCCAGGGAATGTTAAGATTTATATACTACCCTGAACGACCTTCGGTATCGTGCCAGTATGCTAATTATCGATTATCGTAACGTGGAAACCTACGACAACGTCATTAGGGGACATTCATTAATTAGTTAAAGACAATTTTGGCCGAACCGAAGGCTACGGCCATGGCTCTGCAGGGAATGTTGAGGTTCCTATACTACCCTGCCCGCCTATAATAGTTGCTATTATCATATAAATAGGTGGCAAAACATCCGTCACGCTTTGACACGATGCGAGTGTGTGTGACAGATGCTTTGTCACTTATTGAAGTGAAACTTCTAATGCGACTTCCAACAAGGTTGCGTTAAACGTTTAACGGTTGTGTTAAACGTTTAACGCTACCGTGGAGCGGGTAGGAAAGCACTGTTGCGTTAAACGTTCAACGCTCCTGGGGAAGGGGAATAGAAAGAGACAGAGCGAGAGCGAAGAAGTTTGTCTTAAAGAAACAATATGAGTCCACTAAAAATCAATTTCTACCCCTTCCTATTTTCATTTCCACATTACGAAGTTTCACTTCTTCAGCGCACAATTTTTTTGAAGTGAAACTTCTAATGCGACTTCCAACAATGTTGCGTTAAACGTCTAACGTTAAACGTTTAACGCTACCGTGGAGGGGGTAGGAAAGCACTGTTGCGTTAAACGTTCAACGCAACAATCCCACAGACGATGCGACGGATTTAAGGTTATGTCAAGGTACGTCTCTTGTGAATATCAATTTATTGTTAGGTTTTCTTTTTTGAAATTACAATTTCTACCCCTTCCTATTCTCATTTCCACTTTTATCACGAGATAAATTTAACCAACATAGGCCCCCATGAAAGACCTTCGGTATGCGCTTTCCCTTCTTGCATGCTCAACGTCTCCGCGCCGCAGGAGACCTGCTGACTGGGTGTAGTCACTGAACGATTTCGTTTTTACCTTACCATGAGTTGTATTAGGTACCGCAAGTTTGATCATGTGTCTCATTACCGCGCTCAACTTAAATGGCTTCCGATCCGTCAGCGTAGAGACTTGCACGTTCCTTTTGTCTTTTGTATAATGTCCTTTTCATTCCTGCGTCTCCTCCTTACCTCGCAGAGAAGTTCTCTTACATGGCGGATGGTAGTGGCCATCGCCTGCGGTCAAGTGCGAATCTGACTCTATCTATCCCACCGCATAGATCTCACGTTTACGATATGTCTTTTACTGTTCGCGCCGTGAAATCCATACTAGTTAATCCATACTAATATTATAAATGCGAAAGTGTGTCTGTCTGTCTGTCTGTTACCTCTTCACGCTTAAACCGCTGAACCGACTTAGATGAAATTTGGTATAGATATAGTTTGAGACCCGGGAAAGGACATAGGATACTTTTCATCCCGAATAAATTTAGTGTTCCCGTGGGATGAGCGGGTAACACCGCGGGGCACAGCTAGTTATGGAATAAATTGTCACCCGCCCTAAGGCAGACGCAGTCCGTAGCATCGCTCAAGGGGAAGTTAAACGAATTATGGCTGTCGAACGAATGATTAGGTTGCTGTTTTCGTTATAATTATAATTATATTTATGTTGAATATTATGTATATGTATTTATACAGATATTATGTTATGTAATATGTATTATAGTATTGACTGTTGCCTATCTCTCTCTCTGTTGGTTTTTGCATTTTCAATTGTTCATGTGTATTATTGTATATTAGTTATACTCCTTTGTAGTGTACATTTGTGTTTAGCATTCGTGTATAGCACTCATTTGCTCAAAGGTTAACTGGAAGAGATAACTTAAAGGGATAAGTTCGCCTTTGTACATGCTTATTCTTTTGTAATGTGTTTTTCTTGTTTTTATGTACAATAAAGTGTTTACATACATACATAGTTTATGTACATATAGTGAGCGTACTCACTAAGCGACTGTTTAAATGATTTGTATGGAGAATTGTAGTTCTATAAAGTAACCGCTAGGCGCTTTGTGCTATCAGGCGGGGCGCACTCCGCGATTAACGTTTCCCGCTACAAGTACATGCCGGTCGCCGCATGCATGCGGACTATTCATTCAGTGGCTGACACGCTCTGTCTCGGAACGAACGCACGTATCTACACGATTTTCGCACGCGTTTCGCGCACGATTTGCGTCGCAAGTGAACGTACCGCATTTGTCTTTTTATACTAGTGTTTAAATAAATAATAAGATACCTAGCTAAGAAATATTGCATCGTAGCAGGATGCAGGAATTTGCTCGAATTCGGATATATAATATTAAATTTAACAGCCACCAATTTAAAGACGGCAAAACAGTTTTTAGAAGTTAACCATTTGTAACTAATGTGTCATGTGTACCTATTTTATTGTGCGTTATTAATTTAATTATCGTCCTTTGTAAACAAAATCAGTCTTTTTTTTATTACTGCATCGCACCACCACGCCTTACTATAGCTATTTTTCTATTTGTTAGGTTGCATTATTCTTCTTTATACGTATTATTATAGCGTTTAAAAATAAAACAACAAGATGTTGTATTGCAGTGGTTCGCAGCAACGCCAATAAAATGTAGCCAGGTGGGGGATTAAATTTGTGTAAATTTTGAAATTTATTATTTTATAGTTAAATAAATAATGAAATAATATATATAATGTATCAATAATATAGTTTGCCCTCTATATTGAATGCAAGAAATAAATGGAAAATACATTATTATTTTATTTGATCATTGATAACCCTCGCTAGCGTCGACGCGGCAAGTGAGCCAATTCATTTTCACCGTTATTACACAGCCTCAACGTTCCGTTTGGCTTGCGCTGGAGACGACGACTTTAGAAGGGCCATAAATCATATTTTTTTGGCTAAAAAAAGCGGCTTTTGTAAAGATCAAAGTAGTGTGCCTTCTGTACTTGTACTATTATCTATTCTGTGGTACTATCCATACAGGTCGTCCACGCTGTCGTTAGCGTGACGGTCACGTCACGTTGACTCGTGGTAAGGGTACGGAACTGAATAAATATGGTTACAATAGATAAACACATAAAGTTATAAATGTAATGAAATATGTATCTAAGCACTATGAGCCCACGGACCTTAGGTCTCGTGTCTTGTATAAGTACCTATATAATAAATAAATAATAATAAATAAATAAACATCGGACAACCTCACACAAATCGATCTAGTCCCAAATTAAGCTCAAGAAGGCTTGTGTTATGGGTACTATATATTAGACGACGATATATACATACTTATATAGATAAATATATACTTAAATACATAGAACAACCATGACCCAAGCACAAATATTCGAGTTCATCACACAAATATTTGCCCTGGCCGGGATACGAACCCGGGACCGCCGGCTCAGTAGGCAGGTGTCTACAAACCGAGCCAAACGCGTCGTCGAAGGGTCGAAGTCCAAGGGGTAAGGTCTAAGTATTAACTAATTTGAAGGTTACACTCATATTACTCCGATTGGTTAACCTGAGTGGTCTGCCCGCTTGCAATCGCCACCAAGGCTCCTAATTAAACCCATCGCAGATACTGCGAAAAAGTTTAGTCATGTCCTATGTATGTTATCTATTTCCTACAGGTGTCTTCTTATCGGTGGATTATTTATTAGGTATTGATCGGGAAATACCAGCTTATCGATCAATTCTGCCCATATTGAAATGAAATGAAATGAAATGAAATAATTTATTCAGTAAGTAGGCTACAGGGGCACTTTTACAAGTCAAATTGTGAATCTACCGGCATTTCGCAAGAGGAGACCGCTGTTGAGAAGAAAGCCGAAAGAAACTCAACAGTAAGTCATTTTTTCGTAAATAATACTTAAAACAATTACATGATACATTTGTAGTGTTATAACTAATTACACTGGTACACGTAAAGGAGATGTAAGATACTCCAAATCAATGTGAAGTAGGAACATTAAAATAACATTTTAACGATAAATTTAAAATATTAAATATACCCAGAGATGTATAAAGTGTCTGGGTGTCACAACATGCAATAAAATAAAATAACTTAATTAATTTAATTCCACAGAGATGTATAAGGTCTCTAGGCGTCAACGTGAATAATTTACAATAGAAAATAATTATTAAACCTAAAATTCTTAGAGATGTATATGGTCTCTAGGCGTCATAACATGCAATAAAAAAAATTTTAAAATTATTAAATTTCATCAGAGATGTATAAAGTCTCTGAGTGTCATACTACACTAAGCTGTTTCTTAGAGATGTATACAGTCTCTAAGAGGTCAAAAAGTAAAAATCAACATATAATAACTTCAATCGAGTAAACTGCCGTCCTAATTCAAAAGGACGGATGTCCAAAAAATCGATTTTCAGTTTTTGACATTTTCCTATAGATTAGGTATTACTCCATCATATGATCTAAATAAAAAAAAATATAAGTTAATATTTTTTTTCAAAAAGTCGTTAAGAAAATTTAGCACATCTCCAAAAACACACTATTTCCTAAGCGAGTTGGTCGTATGTGCCTTAAACTAAGCTAAATCGCCACAAGTTCACTTTCCTAATCAACTATGGACGCATATCCCTGCTATGCGTCTTTATGGCTTAGGAAATCAGCTATGCGTCTTTTTGGCTTAGGAACCATAATGAAAACATTCAGAGTGAAGGTAGACAGATAATACGGTACTTGCATTACATTTGCGTAAAACGTCAATTTTATATTTGATAGTGATAAACAGCGCTGTATTTTCTCAAGTTATAAAAATAATAAAGTGTTTCTTGTGAATTGTGTTCAGATTAATTAAGTGAAAATGAAAAGGTAAGTAAATATAAGTATCTTCACCGTATTTTACTAGCATATGGGTTCATTATAACTGTACATTGCGTTAATAGATTACGATAATGTGAAATTCCATTTTATTGAGTGATTGTTATATAAAAATGATATAATTTTATGCACTACATGACAAAATGTGATGTTTAAAGTGCGTTATCTGATTGTATTATTATGGCATATACCTACTTCTTCTAATATTATATTGTTAACGTTTTAAGTATATAAGAAGGACATCGGTTGATTGTTATATATTATTATGTTCCAGGCACAAAACTTATTATAGTCGTGGTCAACAATTGACCAAGTTAGCACTGAGAACGAAAATACAAGAAAATAATAATGAAGAAAGCCCACAGATGACGACATCGCTACCGTCGACATCAAACGGTGAGTTAAATTACATATATCGAATATTTGTTCCTGGGTCATGGATGTTATCTATATAGATATTTATTATATATATCGTCGTCTAGTACCCATAGTAGGTACAAGCATTGCTTAGTTTGGGATCAGTTCGATTTGTGTAAGATTGTAAGTGAGAAACTTCATCCTTTAAAAGGATGAAGTTTCTCACGTTTACTTAATTTAACACTAGTATGCGGTTGCTACATATTTAATTTGGCCCTTGCTAGCATGAACAGACCGGACCCCACAAACGGCACCCGTTCACGAGTATGACGCATATCTCAGCCATCGCCTCCCTCAACCATATTATAGGGAAGGCTGCGACCCGATCAACGACGCCACCGTAAGCAAAGACCTTTAAGCGAGCATGACATGCTCAAGCTGCCAGGCATACTTGACTAATACTGTTTGCCCGGTGAGAAACAACAAATTGTGCTCTCATGTTACATTAAAAATTCTTTAACTATCTACAGCTACTATTATCTATTCTGTGGTTGTGCTTAGGGCTGCCATTTCTAAAATCGCCGAACCCGGACAAAGACTTTTAAAACCCGGACATTTAGCGTGAATCGCATTTTTTCCCCGGACGTATCCGAAAATAGTATTAAGTATAAAAAAACCATCGCTTTATTTTTAACCGGCTTCAAGAAGAGTAACTAACGACTTCAAATAAACTTGCGCGGCATCTGTTTTCATATAGTAATAATTGAGTAGTTTGGCATGGCATCGACTTCAAAGGGTGATTCAAATGTGATATTTACATGATCGGGTTATTTTTTGCTTTTCAGTTTTTTTGAAGTCGGTTCTTTTTTTGTAAATAATTTATTTATTCACAAAAAGCGTCCGAGTTTTCCCCGGACAGTTTTTAAACCTCCCCGGACGGTATCTAAACGGACAAAACCGGGGAAACCCGGACGGATGACATACAGTCCTAGTTGTGCTAGACGGGCTGCTGCAGTTTGTACTACAATATAATCTATAACTTTTTGGATCATTATAGCAAGGACTATCGAAAACAATGGTCTTCCAAAGATTGTACCCAGCCCATTGTTTTTTTTAATAATCTGTAATAACAAGCCTCACCCTGTATAATCAGATGACATCACATCACCACCTCGTATACAATAGTAAAAAAATAGGCTGTTAATTTATTGAATGAGTGTTCCGTATCATCCTAAATTTACCACCAATTGTCTGAAATATTTAAAGTAGTTTCAGTTTTCATACATTTTGTTCGCAAACTAGCTGCATGAGGGTAAGAAATAAAAAACTTACCGTTTATACCTACACAAGTATATGTATCTACATATACAATGTGGGTCCTGTAACATAAGCAAAAAATTAAAACATAGATTTTACTCGTTAAACTGAACATTTGTTCAGCAACTTTGAAAGAGAGTCAGTTTTCAAAATTTTATTATTTCAACCAAATAAATAGTATTTTCAATGTATGTCGTCTAACGTTGACGTTCCCTGAGCATTGACAATTTGACATAGCTGTCACTACTAATATCGGACAGTTCGCAATACATTGCTTCTTTGTCTAAACTTTATTCTACAAAATAGGTATCATTTCATACACGTTATTTTCAGAAGTTGTTTAACACATGTTGTTTAGTTTCAAGGGACGAATCTATGTTTTTACTTATTGCTCCTGTTACAGGGCCCACCCTATATACAATATAACGTTGAACGTTGATACAAAGATCAAAATTCAAATGCGTGACCTGGCGAAAGATAATATAAGATTTTGTGGCTTATATTAAGTAACTAGCTTTTGCCCGCGACTACGTCCGCGTGGAATTTGGAAGTATGGAAGCAACCTCTTACCTACAGCACGATAGATATCCACCTAATCACCTTAATTAATAAAAGGGATTATTAAAAGCGCCTAAGCAAATGTAAGAGCAATTGTGCTTTTGGTCTAATCATTACATTTTCTACAGGGTCATCAATGTCACTTACTCACTTTTCAATCTTTTTAGGGATAATTTCCAGGACGAAAACTATCCTATGTCCTTCCTCGGATCTTAAACTATCTCCATGCCAAATTTCATCAAAATCGATTCAGCGGTTTAAGCGTGAAGAGGTAACAGACAGACAGACACACTTTCGCATTTATAATATTATGAGTAGTATATAGTATAGTATGGATTAACGAAACAGGAAATTTCTTGGCTCCAATATATTTCTTTGAATGCATAATTATATTTTCTATCCGTGTGGTCGTAAGATACAGTCTGACCAAAAAGAGTAAAAATTAAAAAGTGGCAATACTGTAGTGTCGTCCCCGTTTTCTTAGATTGTTTAGAAAGGGAGGACACTACAGTATTGCCACTTTTTAATTTCTACTCTTTTTGTTCAGACTGTACGTTATATCCGACTACGGCAAATAAAAAGGTGGGTCACGCAAACGAAGTTACAGAACAAAATTTGATCGTGGAACCCTAAAATTAGCAGTAAAATTAAAATGAATCTGATTCAACTGTTATTAATCATTACCAAAATATTTTGAGGAGTATCTTTAACAATCAGCCACCTGCGTGATAATGAATAACAAATATCATATAAAAACATGGTTTGTCTTGGAGGAATCAGTACACTGTTCCAGTTTGAATCATGATGATACAGTTGGTCGTTCTTGGTGCCCTGGTGGCCATTGCAAGTGGTAAAACTACCAACGTCGCCCGATGTAAGTACTGTGTTTTGAATTATGTACCTAGGGGGAAAGTGATATGAAAGGGACAGGTTATGAAATATTGATCATGAATATCAATGTCAATATTGTCTATGGGTCAGTGTTGCCAAAATGCAGAAAACAAAAATGTACTAGGTACTTGGTTTCTGCCGCGGTAAAATGAATTTGTCCCATTCATAACCTGTCCCTTTCATAGCACTTTCCCCCTACTCCTACTATTATAAACCTCTGTCTGCAGCCGAACAGAAGGTTTCTCATACTTTATAAGTAAAGGCAAATGCATTGTGCCGTTTTTGGCTAGAACTTTTTGCAATGCAATTCCGTAAAACTACCCAACTATAGTCCAGTCCTCACAACTATGGTCCAATTTAATCCGAAAATTACTCGTTAATATTATGACAATTATTGCGAATAAACTCTAAGGTGAACATTATTAAGCAAACTTAAATAAAAACGTATAAAATCACTGAAAGAATGTGGATTTTGATAAAAAGAAACGAGTTTTGTTTTGGACCATAGTTGGATGATTGGACTATATTTGGGTAGTTTTACGGTTTTCAAAAAGGTCCTGTGTCAGTGAACGTGTTAACATTTCAGCGTGTAAATGCAACCTGTTGGTCTATGATGGTCACGTTTATCACGTGATTAATAAAATAAATGACAGAGCATCTGTCACTTTTTGACACATATAGTATGAGAGTAACGAATGCTCGTGATAAACGCAAGCGTCATAGGTGAGATGGGTATTGCCGGTAAACAACGGTAAACGCTCAAACATTTGCACGCTTGCTTGCAGGCTGAGCACATTGGAAACACATCGAATTATAAGACCTTAAACAAGCCTTAAACACTGTGTTCTAGCAAACAAATGATGTGACTTTGACTTTGACTAAATCCTTTTTTTTTAGTTACACAATTTTTTACATTCTTTATCTCGTTTAAGTTTTAAGCATCTGTTGCAATCGATTTTTTATTGAATTATCTATATTTTAATTTAAAACCTGCGTTTTTCCAGGCACCCAAAATTCCGGCGCCCTGCCCATCAACACGTACATCGAGGGCTGCTATTCCACCCCCTGCGGGCTGAGACAGATGGAGGATGCCGTTATTAACATCAAATTCAGAACCTGTGAGAATTATTTGCTATTGACTTCTCGATTTTGAAGGTTCCGTACCCAGAGGGTAAAAAACGGAACCCTATTACTAAGACTCCGCTGTCCGTCCGTCTGTCTGTCTGTTACCTGGCTGTATCTCATGAACCGTGATAGTTTCTGCTGCCGCTAACAATAAATATTAAAAACAGAATAAAATAAATATTTAAGAGGGTCTCCCATACAACAAAATCTCATTTGTATGCCGCGCCAGCACCATACATATCACGTGCAAACTTAACTTAACCCGGCCAGTTAAGTTGGGAAGTGTTTGTACGGAACCCTCGGTGCGCGGGTCCGACTCGCACTTGTTTCGGCTTGATTTCGGCCGTGGACTGGACACTATAGCTAACTCTTGTGGTTATAGAGAACTTTACTAGTACGCTCTGTGACATGACCAATTTTTACGTTAACTTGCGCATTCGTGACATTTTCAATCATAAGGGTCCACTTTTCCGCTTGCCATATCACATTGATTGGCTAAAAGCGCTCCATACAAATGGCCACCTACATGTGACGTCATTTGTGGGTTGGGTAAGTTGGGTACCAATATTTGTATGGAGACTTGAAAAAGTACTTTTAAGTTCATGGTTGTCATTACAATTATTGTTTTGTTAAAACCACTTCAACATTTCTTTTGGATTAATAAAAAAAAAAATTGCCACCTTTGTTGTCACATAAGTATATAAAACCAAAACACGCATAACTGATGTTGGAACAAAAACTGCCAAACTCAAAATGGGACTTGGCTGGCCACGTTAGCCGCATGCACCCGGACAGGTGGGCTTACATAGTCACCAAGTGGGTGCCGCAAGATGGGCGGCGACGCCAAGGAAGACTGAGACGGAGATGGCGGGACGATTTAGATATATTTATTTATTTATTTAAACTTTATTGCACAAAACAAGGCAGTACAAATGGCGGACTTAATGCCAAATGGCATTCTCTACCAGGCAAACAGAGATACTAGAAGTGGGTGCAAATATTCCTAGGCAACTGGCCGGAAGCAGCAGCCAATAGGGAGTTGTGGAGATCTAACAGAGAGGCCTTTGCCCAGCAGTGGGACATTGAAACAGGCTAACTAAAAAAAGTATATACTCGTATATATATATATTTTTTATGCTCCATGACATATTGAGCATGACAATTTTATTTATATAACTACAGTATGTTGTATCAACATTAGATACACCCCTATTGGTATGGAAACAAAACTGTACTCTGTATTCCATCCAATCATAGACACAAAACAGATAGGTACATAAATCAATCTAAGTGCATACAAGCGCGCTCGAGCAAACGCACACATAGACATTGCTCACGGACACGATATGTCGGACCAGTTCAGACCAGTGCGAGCGCGAGTGCCATCCGCTTGACGTGTCCGTGAGCAATGTCTATGTGTGCGTGCGTTAGCTCGAGCGCGCTTGTATGTAGATTGATTTCTGGACCAATCTCTTGTGTCATAGATGTAGAATAACGTTTAAAATGTGTTTTTCAGCACGTAAAACCCAGTCGATGACGACCCTGGCCACCGCCTACCTCTCCCTGCTCGGCATCAGCGTCCCCGTCCCCTACCCACTTGGAGACAACGCAGTCACTTGCAACTTCTTGAACAAGTCCTGCCCCGTGCCTGGCAACGAAGAAGTCGACTACACGCTCCGGATGTATATTGAGCCGTCTTTCCCAGTCGTAAGTATCTAATGCTCTTAAGAGGCCTTATTCCTTTTTTTTAATCATAGTATGACAAATATAAGATAATTGAACTTTTTACAAAGTTCCCTGAATTCTAGAAAGTAACATAGCTATTTTATGCTTTCATTGCGTGCAGTCGAAAATAAGTTAAGCGTGAATTTTGTTAATATCGAGTAGTTTTTGAAACAAAAATTATCAATGAAAAATTCAAACTGTTGGTTTCAAATATATACCAATAAATCTCAATAGGCCTGTTCTAAATATTAGCATTGATAATAATTATGTTCGGGGACATAATTATAGATAAAAATGTTTAAAACAATCAGCTTTTTGGAACGGTTAAGGAGCCTCAAGATAAAAAGAATTGTTGATACTTATTCTTCACTTGTTTCTCGTTCTAGGGAACCTCACTACCCGTCGAGTTCCGGATTGTGGATGAGAACGAGTCCCCCATCGTATGTGTCCGAGTTCCCATCACCATCCTGGGCGCCTCGGGCTAGACGCAGCGCCCTCTACAATGAAACCAACTCAAGTCGATCCCATGCTAAACATTCGTATCGATACCTTAAAGGACAATCGTACTAAATTTTCGGAAAAAGTAATTGCAATTAGGTCGTTAGTGCACAACTCTATGTGGTTTAATTCACTGGCAAAAAAATGTAATTGATACGAGTGTCAACTGAGGTATCGCTATATGAATCACCACTAGTGCTGCCATCTCTAAATTCACCGAACCCGGACAAAGATTTAAAAAACCCGGACACTTGGCGCACATCGCATTTTTTTCCGGACGTGTCCGAAAATAGTAGAATTAAACAAACAATCGCTTTATTTTTCATTTACCTCCATTGAAAGCGTCCGGGTTTTCCCCGGACACTTATTGAAAACCCCCCGGATGGCCCCCGGACGTGCTCCAAACTAGGACAAATCCGGGGAGGCCCGGACGGATGGCAGCCCAACGTTAGACTTAGACTATTATAATAACCTCATGAAGTTCTAACGGCTATAATGAAAAGATATAAATCACCAAAATTAAATACCTAATAAATTAATTACTTTTTGAATTGCTTTTGAGATTTCCCCACCACACGTTCAGGAGAGCCTATCAGTCGTGGCGGCAGTGCGCCAAAGCTGGCCCGGTTCCTAAGATAGCCCCCTTCAAAATTTTATAGTTATAACCGTTCGAACGAATTCAAATTTCGCGCCCATGTTCGGTTAGTACCATTAACTTATGTCTTAACTCATGTCTATGGTACTCGAACAAGGGCGCGAAATTTGAATTCGTTCGAACGGTTATAACCATAGAGTATATTGAATGTTTTATAACTATAAAATTTTGAAGTGGGCTATCTTAGGAACCGGGCCATCTTTGGGACAAGTACCTTACTCTATGCTGCGGGCGATCCCCCTGTCGGCGCGGCTACTCGACGCGGGCGTCACCGGCGGAGGCGGGGATCTACCCTCATCATTACACACAATGTCAATTCACGTTGCACTCACGTCTCGTCCACTCTAACCACCGATGTATCCGAAACCGTCCTCCAGTTGAGGCGCACTGACCATCCACAATCTCGGTTAAAATTCGTATGACGACTAATTTCGATAGCCTCCTTATTTTAATATTATCATTTACTAATTGAAGTTGACATTTAGTGCTGCCCCTGCTACCTATAGTTCGTCCACGTTCCATCGTACGGCGCTAAAATCTATACAGTATACCTACATCAATTTACACACAACCTATTTAAATAAGAATCGATCAACTGGAACCGTTCACTGAAAAATAGTCTGTTATAGTCCGGGAGCTCTACCATATAAATTTTACGTTGTTTAGTAGTTATATTTATTATAAGTGAGTCGGAATTGCGATTTATTTTGTCTAAGTACTTAATTTATCCGTATTTGTGGATTTTTATTGTGTAAGTACTGTAAATTATTTGCTGGTTGAAACTACTGCCTACTGAGCCGGCGGTCCCGGGTTCGAATCCCGGCCAGGGCAAATATTTGTGTGATGAACTCCAATAAGTATGTAGGTATGTCGATGTCTAGTACCCATAACACAAGCCTTCTTGAGCTTAATTTAGGACTAGATCGATTTGTGTGAGGTTGTCTGTCTGATATATTATAATCTGACCTATAGTAATTAATGCAATTACTGTCAGCTTTTTTCTGAAAATTCGTCTGGTGCCGAAATTTGCTCAGGGCCCCTATGATGGTTGCGTTTATCACGGATATATACGGATGTCGTGATAAATAAGGGACAAAGCATCTGTCACTCACACTTGCATGTCGTCAAAACGTGACGGATACTTTGTCTGTTATTTATCGCGCGATAAAAGCAAACATCATTGGCTCGCAGTACATTAAAGGTATGTGGACACTTTGAAGATTAACTGATATTATTAAATTATTGAAAATAAACTTTATTTCTTACCATATCGGCCCGACGCCCCAGTGGACTTATTTACGGTAAGTACGTAATTATGTCATAGGTCTACAATGGTATGACATGCAATCTATGAAACAGTCAGGCCATACTTTTTAGGGTTCCGTAGCCAAATGGCAAAAAACGGAACCCTTATAGATTCGTCATGTCTGTCTGTCTGTGCGTCTGTCCGTCTGTCCGTCCGTATGTCACAGCCATTTTTTTCCGAAACTATAAGAGATATACTGTTGAAACTTGGTAGGTAGATGTATTCTGTGAACCGCATTAAGATTTTGATGCAAAAATAAAAAAATAATAATAAATATTGGGGGCTCCCCATACTTAGAACTGAAACTCAAAATTTTTTTTTTCATCAAACACATACGTGTGGGTTATCTATGGATAGGTCTTCAAAAATGATATCGAGGTTTCTAAAACATTTTTTTTCTAAACCGAATAGTTTGCGTGACAGACGCTTCCAAAGTGGAAAAAAGTTGGTCCCCCCCCCTCTAACTTCTAAAATAAGAAAATGAAAAATCTAAAAAAAACATATGATGTACATTACTATAAAAACTACCAACGAAAATTGTTTTGAACGAGATCTAGTAAGTAGTTTTTTTTTAATACCTAACTTTGCAAGTTTGCACCTAATTTATATGGGGCGCTATACATACCAGGTGCAAACTTAACTTAAACCCTTAGGAATGGAAAGTGTTTGTACGGAACCCTCGGTGCGCGAGTCCGACTTGCACTTGGCCGGTTTTTAAACAAAGGTGTACTTAGGATTGGTAAAGACAGGGCTTAGCTTGTTCAGGGATCTGATAATTTTTTTATAGTATTTATAGCTTTAAGAGCTTGTGAGTTTTGGCCGTTATAAATTTTACTTAAGCCCAGTTTATTTATTTTTTTCTGTTCTGTTCAGTGGGTGAGTCGTAATCAATAATAAAAACTAAATGAATGAAACATTGTATATTTAGTGTTTTCCCTTACTCACACATCTTCATTACATCTTATCCTGTGACTTTGGGCCCTCTTAAAATTAGACCTCGAAAAGATTCGAGAAAAGGTAAGTAGTGCCCCTTCCTTTTTGTTCGTCTTGGCCGGAGCACTACCGAGCATCCTCATTTCAATGGCGGTTTTTACAACCTTGAACTTATTTTATCCCGGCAACAATTAAATAGTGGCTTGTTAGATACAAATAAAATGCTAGCAGACCTATATTTTTTCATGTTTCTTTTTATTCCGTAGTTATTAGCGTTTTTTCCATAATATTTTCGTTATTAAAATAATCAGTCAGTTATTGAGCTTAAAGGACGAGCGTGCCGTTGTTGGCTTTAGTTGCAGCAGTTGGTTCCATGATAGTGATGGGTACCCGAATACACACAATGGCGGCATTATTGTCAGCATCCACAATACGAAACTCGATGGTTGGCGATATACCCTGAAAAAAAAAGTTACTAAAGCGGTAGGCCGAGAAAAAATAGTTGATATATCGTTTACTACAGGCTATATGCAGGAATTTACGCTCCAGCACAGTGTTAGGAGTATAGAAAATGGAAGGAATTGTAGTCACACAAGTTCTACTATAATAGCAAAATCACTCTACAGAGCTCTCACCATACTCATAAATATTGACAAAGGTAAGTTATGAAAGAAAAAGGAAGAAAAGTATATTTACAAGAAAACATTAAAAAAACAAATAAACTTATACTAAAAGATAAATGTAATGTGATCTACTACAATCTAAGCAGGACTCGAACCTGCGACCCTACGTTTCCGTTGTAGTGCTCTCCCAACTGAGCTATTAAATCGTTACGTCAATCACAACAAATCTTTCATTCCATAACTCTACGCTACTGGAGCGCCCTCTGCGTCATATGTGTTTAAAATGCTTTTGCGCATTAGCCATAATACCCTAGGGTGTGCGCTTTACACGCACGATCCCCAGGCCTCATTGCTTTACAGCAAGTGTGAGGACTACGGGAGAGATGGCGCTATTCTAAATGTTTTTATGGAATCTTTTTTTATCGAGTCTATTTTTAATGTGAACACCACATTTTTATTTTTCTTATTATACTTACCACAGGGAAAGTGGGCTCGATGTACATATTCAGCGTGTAATGCAGAATTTCGCCCTCCAGCACAGGGCAGTAGGAGTTATTCAGAAAGTTGCACGTGACTGCGTCTTCACCGAGTGGGTAAGGGATCGGCACGGGCAGTCCGATGAAGGAGACGTAGGCAGTGGCGAGGGTAGTCATCTGATGGATGGTGCGAGCTGAAAAATAATTCATTATCCACGTGTCATTTTATCGATTCTGTTTTTCATGTGGAAATACAAAATTTTGTTTTTATTAATATTGACACTAAGATAAAAGAAATATGTAATGTGATTCAATGAAATGTGCAATGTTAGTAGGGTTCGGTCCTGCGACCCTACGTTTCCGGCGTAGTGCCCTCACAACGGAGCTATCACATCCTTACGTCAATCACAGGATATCATTGATTGCACAATTGTACACTACTAAATATGGTTTGTATAGATTTTCAAATATGTTAATCCACTGCAAAGAGCACAATGGTATTCAGAGGTTGGTTAGCAAATGATAACGATAACATACTTCAATCAAGAAGATACTTACGCGCTCTGAAGAAAATGTTGATGACTGCATCTTGCAGTTGCGGTAGCGCGCAGGGTGGTGTGATGCATCCCTCGATGTATGCGTTGATAGGAAGGTCGCCGTCATTTTGTGTACCTGCAATAAAAAATTATTAGTTTTATGTCCCAATAGACTACGATATTCACTGTGACACAAATACATGACATCAATGTCTGCTCAAAGTTTGTTCTTACACTACAAAAACAGGTCAGGTCTCTTTTGCTGTGTTACAACATGATAAAAACTAAGATACATGCACACTTTCAAATTTGCGGGTATGACTTATGAGTAAGCATCGACGTAACTTCTCGGAAAAGTACAGCATTATAAAATACTAGATTAGTTTTCCTATTGTTCTATATCGCTAATTATTCATACCTAAAAAAAATCCTAATGCCTAAGCACGATTGCTGTGAAATTATCAGAAAGCGACTTACAAACTGCCCGAAAAAGTGAAAAAGACTAGTCTTAATTAGGTTATCCATATCTGTTATTCTTAATATGTTTCGACACAAAATATACTCCTAACGACGAATGACGAGTTCCAATCCCAAACTTCATTAATTGGGAGAATACTGGGCTTCCCACATCCCAACTATAATCATCATGTCGTTGATATATACTCAAATACACATATAGAAACTCATTAAAAATATACTTACATTGGTTGACCTGAGTGGTCTCCCCACACGCCAATGCCACCAGAGCTCCCAGACAGACCAAACGCAACATGACTCCAAATTCAAATGCTATCAACTCATTATCAAAAATGAAGTATCTTATATACTACATGTTATCGATTATCAAACAGGTGGCGGCTATCACTGATAATTGATACGTGAATAGACAAAAATATTAAATGAATCAGCTTGACATATTTTAACTATTTCAAAAATACTGTTATTTTTCGATGCAACTGTTCAGATTAGATATTTGCATATATCGTTCTGATTTATGGTTCGGATATGTTTTTGTGTATTAATTTTAAATTTGTTTTACAACAGTAAGTACAGTCGAGTTCATTTACATCTACACGCTTACGAGAACAAAAATATCTGAACACGATTTTATGCTCCTGACAATAGGGTCGTGTTCAGATATTTTTGTTCTCGTAAGTGTGTAGATGTAAATGAACTCGACTGTACCTACCCAAGACAGATTTAATCTCAACTCAATACGATATTATCGATTCTAGTTCAATGTGATGTTTATTTTCAATCAACTAAAAAGTATATATGTATGTATGTAAACACTTTATTGTACACAACAACTGGTTATAAATACATTGATAACAAATGAAATATGTACAAAGGCGAACTTATCCCTATTAGGGATCTCTTCCAGTTAACCTTTGAGCAATTGAAGGAATGGGTATTTGAAGAAAATAGGCAAACTACACTGCGTACAAACAAGATATCTATATTATACTTAATAAAACTATGAGTACATAAACTAAGTAAGTAATAATACACATATAAAGTATTTCTATATCTTTGTTTTTTCAGTTCATGTTGACATAATATTATTAGTTTTAGAAAAACATGCGCTAAAGACCTAAACAAAAAAATAATTAAGGAAAAAAAATTACCCGCTTTAGAGAAAATAAATAATAAAGCTAATTTAGTTTTATTCTCAAATTCGATGACAAAAGGCATGTAACCATGGGATGCTGGCCTATAAGATTCCGACGTAATCCGAACCAATATTTAATCGCCATAGTTAGGTAGGTATTGGGAGTGCAGGGCAAACAGGGAGTTCGGGACTCAGTTAAGAGTCGTTCACACTCGTCTGCATTACAAGTTTGAATCAGCAAGCATTTCAGTACCTGGGTAATTCTTTGAACCTTTTAACCGTGCTACGTTTACACGCTTGCCAAGCCTCGGCAAGCCTACAGGACGCAGTTATATGTTAGAGTGAGCACGATGTAGTTCCGTCTCACTTTAACATATGACTGCGTCCTGCACGCTTGCCGAGGCTTGGCAAGCGTGTAAACGTAGCATTATATTACTCTTTCCGCGGTTTTGGCCAAATCAACACTACAATTCTATAACTTTTCTGTATTGCGCTTACGAGTAGATGACGTAATCACGAATATTTTTATATTTACCTATCCTAATAAGATTAGTAATAATTTTCTTATTAATTTATTAAATTTGCTCATTTTAAAATGTGGTAACTCCAAAACTATGACACACTGGAAAGGTTACTTTAGTCCCGTGTCAAAAGAAAAAAAAAGTAACGATTTTGGCATTATTGACAGCTTATTTTTTTCGCGAAGACTACAACTCTATGCAGAAAAAAGAACAAATATTTTTACAGAATGTTACAATACGACATGCGAATACTTCAATCCCCGGTTATGTATGAGATATATAAAACAAATTGAATGCATTTTCATTCAATCTAAAATCGACGTCATGGTTCCTAAGAATCGATTTCCCTATCTCTCTTATAGTTTTTATGTTCTCCCTACTGACCCATTTAGATCGCCCCGTGTAGTTAACCACACCCGCCGTAATTTTATATGGATTTCATAGTAAGATACGACTTTTTACCGTAGTACCATAGACATAAGTCTGTGGTACCTACCAACCGAACCGAACAAGGGCGGCGCGACCTGACACTTGAATTCGTTCGTTCGAAAAAATTTGAGTCCTATCTTAGAAACAGGGCCATCTTTGGCGCACCTTATGTTTTACCGGTTATTTCATGGAAATTATGTCTCTAAAATCGTCGAAATGAGCGGCAGGTGTATCGTGCATGGTCCCTTAGCCCGCGAGTCGCTCGGCTCATCTCATATTTGCGGAACCCTCACGCAGAACTATATCGTATGATTAAACTCTTTCCGGCATATCGTCAAACTTATACTTTACAAGAAACTATAGGTATTGTGTAAGTAGCAGCGTAAAATGAAAGGAAGGGAAGAGTTTCTTTGTACGTCGATTGGCATCCGTATCCGATAGGTAAATAAATAAATATCAGACAACCTCACACAAATCAACCTAGTCCCAAATCCCAAATTAAGCTCAAGAAGGCTTGTGTTATAGGTACTAGGCGACGATATACATACTTATATAGATAAATAAATACTTAAATACATAGAACATCCATGACCCAGGCACAAATATTCGTGTTCATCACACAAATATTTGCCCTTGCCAGGATTCGAACCCGGGACCGTCGGCTCAGAAGGCAGTTGCTTAACCACTGCGCCAAATATAGATAGGTGTCCATAATGTTACACGAAAAAAAAAGCCTGTGGGAGACATACAAAAAATAAACCGGCCAAGTGCGAGCCAGACTCGTGCACGAAGGGTTCCGTAACCATCAAATAAAACGGCAGAAAATCACGTTTGTGTATTATTCTGTTTTTAGTAATTCAACTGTCCAGCTATCACGAGATTCATGAGGTTCACCCTGGTAACAGACAGACTAGACAGACAGGCGGACGAATAGTGAAGTCTAATAGGTTCCAGTTTTTACCCTTTGGATACGGGACCCTAAAAATGTAATAAACTAGACAAACATGCATATTGCATACCCATGGAAAATCTTATAAAATTGTTTTAAGAGGCCTTATTCCTTTTAATATTTATTCTTTTCATATTATGACAAGAATATTGATAATTTCAACCAACTTTTTGAAGTGAATAATACTTATCCCCGAGTTCTAGGTAGTAACATAGCTATTTCATGCTTTCGTTGCGTGCAGTCGAAAATAAGTTGAAAAAAAAACAGTTTTCTGCGTGAATATTGTCAAATTCGAGTAGTTTTTGAAACAAAAATTATCAATGAAAAATTCATACTGTAGGTTTTAACTATACCAATAAATCCCAATAGCCCTGTTCTAGGTAGTAACATCAATAATATATTAAGGAACATGTTTGATCATAGAGAAACATGTCTAAAACAATCAGCATTTTAAAAGGCCTCTTAACAATCCTCTTGAAAAAAAAAATACAATCACTACCTTTTACAGTAAAAAAATAGAATATGGTTTCAGTAAAAAAGCGTACCATTTTAAACCCTTTCGCTGCTGAAGTATAAAATTCAGGCGGAAACGGTTCAAGTTCCAATACCTACTATTTAAAAAAAGCCACGCAAAAAAGTAGTAAAAAACTGTCGGATTTTTACTTTTTTCTCCAACGGCTGCTTCGGACGTTCTTGTGACCTGTTTCGGGAGTCATTTTAATATTTCCAGTTGAGCTAATTTTGAGAATCTCGCACTGTTAGGAATTGTATTTTTCACTGAGGAGCTTGGGAATTATTCGCTCGTTTTTCAAATTCAAAATTATCTTTTTATGCTAGAGTGGCAGCAAGCATTTGGCTTCCATCTTTCTCGGGTTATTTTAATGTACTTGTGAATATTTCTTTGTGTAAGTTGTACTTTAAGCCGTCGAATTCTCAAAGCTGGGGTTTTTCATCATGGCTTCCCCCAAGCTTTGAAGGCACTACCAGGCCTGCCTGCTAGTGGTGACGAGCTTGGTCTTTCGGCCATCGGACGACGCGTTTGGCTCGGTTGGTATAGACACCTGCCTACTGAGTCGGCGGTCCCGGGTTCGAATCCCGGCCGGGGCAAATATTTGTGCAAAATATTTGTTCTTGGGTCATGGATGTTATCTATATATGTATTTATATATTATGTATATCGTCGTCTAGTACCCATAGTACAAGCTTTGCTTAGTTTGGGACTAGGTCGATTTGTGTATGATTGTCCCTTAATTGGAGCGGAGCGAGCGAAGCGAGCGAAGCTCCCATGCATCGACTCGAATGGACTTTGTAACAATGCGCAGATCTCAGCGAGTTCTCAACCGATTTTAGAAATTTTTGTTTTAAAATGCACAAATTAAATTTCGCTAGGTCGTGACGAAGAGAAAATTTCGAAAAAAAAAAAAACTCCGCTCCAATCTATGGTGCAAGCTTAGCCGGTGGCTGACTGTGCATCGACCTAGTTGGAGCGAAGCTCCCATGGATCGACTCGAATGGACTTTGTAACAATGCGCAGATCTCAGCGAGTTCTCAACCGATTTTAGAAATTTTTGTTTTAAAATGCACAAATTAAATTTCGCTAGGTCGTGACGAAGAGAAAATTTCGAAAAAAACAAAAAACTCCGCTCCAATCTATGGTGCAAGCTTAGCCGGTGGCTGACTCTGCATCGACCTAGTATTTATTTATTATTTATTTTATTTATCTTTTTGGTGATGGCTGTGGTCAACTGCTTCTCCATCTTTTTGTACAGCTGGGCCATCCTCTTTTTATTTTAATACTTCTTACTTTTATCTTTTTTTTTATAACATTATGTACGTTAATTTTCATCATAATAGGGTAAACGACAAGTTACTAAGGCTAAGTCATTACGAAACGAAAATTACCTTTACGGTGGACTTAATTTACGTAACGTTGTATCTACTCTACACATTTCTTTAAGAAAAGGAATCTGCTGCCGCATTCACGCAATGTTTTTTTATTTTGTATGACATAAGGGCAAACGAGTAAACTGCCTGATGGAAAGCGATTACCGTCGCCCATAGGAGTCATGTGTTCACTTAGCCTGGCCAGTTAAGATGAGATAACTGTTTGTACGGGACTCTAGGTGCGCGAGTCAGACTCACACTTGGCCAGTTTTTATAAAAAGGTTAAAATAAAGCTTTTATATATACTGTGAAGCGTGAACTACAACATTTGAAATGCTAACCAAAGATTGATTGTAAATTCAAATCCAGACGTTAAGAATGTCCAATTTTATCCATGCACGACTTGGCAAAGCCCCAAAACCTGCATAGGTGGGAAATGCAGCACAAGTAAATCGTTCAAAAAGTTTCGTTCATATTTTTTTATAACAGTTTATGTACTTACGTTAATTCCCTTCAAGAGGTTCAACAACTAACCGTGGCTATTCATTACGAAAATTACCTTTACGGTGGACTTAATTTAAGACCTAAAGTTGTACCTAAAAATGTATGTGGGTAAAAGAACGTTGTTGTAGTTATGGATACTGCTGCCATATTCACAATATGTTTTTTTATTTATGGTCTAGGGGGCAAACGAGTAAACGGATCGCCTGATGGAAAGCGATTACCGTCGCCGATAGATACCTGCAGCAACAGAGGAGTCATGTGTGTCCGCACTGAGTGGTATTCATTGATCATGATCACGTACTAATGTAAATTTTGGCAATTTTTGAACATTCTCCAAGTAAGAGAATTCTCATACTGTTAGGAATCGCCAGATGGACATGTAGAGATTTCTTGACCTCCCCTATGGACTCTAAGTATCAACTTTATAACAGGCACAAATTCGAACACAAGAGATGGATCGTCAATGTTATAAATTTCGTTATTCAATAACTCTGCAAATTAAATGTATCCTACGTGCAAAGGCGTTTATTCATAAAATTTCCTTTTCATTAAAAATACTTGCTACCTACTCGTATATCATAAAAACCGTTCCCCACAAGCTATTCATTGGACATCAAAACTCATTGAATTGACACGAAATTCCCATTTAGCATTTAAAACAAAACTGCCAGGCAGCGACATGTTCATCCATCAGTTGCGCTTCACCGCAAATCATCGGACATTTTGAGCGCCATTTTGATCGCCGCCATTTTGGGATGGCAGCCATTTTTCGACGTGACAGCGGCAGATGGATGCACGTGTTTCTGCCCCGGTGGACTGTGCGGAATTAATGTTTTAATTCTTTTGATGAATAAAGGGAAATTCTCATAAATATTGGGACGAGGTAATCGACTATATGAGGCACTCGCGAGCTCAATTCAGACTTTTGACACTGTACCTAGTACAAAACTCTCCAGTATTTTTAGTTCGGCGTACGGGTTACCCTCATCTGTCAGAAATACACTTCGCATAACACGTTTCGCAGAAACACTTTCGGTCGAATGGTAAGATGGCATAAAGGTATAGTTGGCATTACTACTACCTCGCATACGACACATTTTGCAGCACATTGTTTTGTAGAATACCTCTTTGGCCGACTTTGGTTTAGCATAATTTTATGTACCATAATAATCCTATAGCATACGATTACAATAGCATAATAATTTTCTACTAGCAGAAAAGTGCGTTAAGTAAACTGTACGTAGTAGAATGTAAGTACCGTTAGGTACGACGACGAGCGGTTCGAGGAGCAGTGTTAGGTATCTTGCCGCCGCGGGGCAACTGCCACTAAATTTTTAATCACAACAATTGTAATGCATATGTCCTGATTCCGCCTTAGGGCAGGTCCGACTTGGATTAGGTTAGGTACGACGACGAGCGAAGCGAGGAGGAGTGTTATGTTGAACTGAGACCCTAACGAGCGAGCGAAGCGAGCGAGCCGCGCGGCATCGGCCGGCTACCATACCGCTCCATGGACAAAATGTGTAATCACAACAATTTGTAATGTTTAAATTAGGTACTGATTGCACCTTAGGGCAGGTCCGACTTGGATTAGGTTAGGTACGACGACGAGCGAAGCGAGGAGGAGTGTTAGGTTGAACTGAGACCCTATATAACGAGCGAACGAGCCGCCAGGCATCGGCCGGCTACCATACCACTCTATGGACAAAATGTGTAATCAGAATCACAACAATTTGTAATGCATAAATTAGGTACTGATTGCACCTTAGGGCAGGTCCGACTTGGATTAGGTTAGGTAGGTATTCCGCATATGTCCTGTACAACAAGATAAGACAATTCCAATACCATTTGATTCCAAGGTAGACTTCTTGGAATCAAATGGTATTTGGCTTGACAAATTTATGCCGCCTAAAATATTATGCAGAAAAATTATCTGCGAAAGTACATTATGCCAACATAAGATTCGGTATTATAAAAATCTGCGAAATGATTTATGCCAAAGCATACTCTGCGTAAGATGTTTCTGCCAAACGTTACTTCTGCCAAGTATCGTTATGCAAAACAAATATATGTCAAAAAAGTTTCTACAAGATAATAGTGAACCTCGGCGTACTGTAATGATGTTACTTTGGCATTGAGATAAATATACAGTGTGATTCAGGAGTCAGGGAGTAATAGAGCTGATGGGGAAAACCACATTGAGTAACTTTTACTATGGGAACAGCCAGGAAATGGCAAAAATCAAATTAAAAATCAATTGATAGTTAATTGGTCGTTGACTATCCAAAATGCATGAAGCAACAGATTAATTCCCCGATTTTATGTTTGGTCACATAGTAAACGTTGCTCAGTGATAGTAGTGAGACTCATCTTATTGGCTCTGTCACGCTCATGACATCTGGATCACCCTGTATACCTGCTCATGAATTATGATGTGCGTAAAATTCAAGATGCCGACTCATTGACGACGCGGCGCGGTGGGCGCAGTTTGTAGTACACCTGCCTACTAAGCCGGCGGTCCTGGGTTCAAATCCCGGGCAGGGAGAATATTTTGTGTGATGAACTCGAATATTTGTTCGTAGGTCATGGATGTTATCTACGTATGTATTTCGTCGTCTGGTATCCATAGTACAAGCTTTGCTTAGTTATGAACTTTGGGAAGATTGTCTCTCAATATTTATAATAATAAGAACAATAATATTTTTAAATGCAAATGCAAATGTCACTCAATGATAAGTATTTCTAATATATGCCGAGGTATTGCTAATTTGGAAATATCTTCAATTCCTCAACGAATTATCGTCAATCGGAGTAAGTAACTACTCAGCCGGTCCTGCTTGGTAGGTAATTTCATCAAAGAGTATTTAAAACGCACTCTAGAGACATTTTACAATATCAATATTATTTTTACCGTTAAATTTACGCTAATGGTTCTTAAAACACAGACTATTTGCACGATCTACTCTGATTAAACTCCCCTAAGTGGCTACTCCCAAGTTTGTAATTCAATCATCTCACTCCCCAGTTAAGCAATATCTGTATGAGGGCACTATACCCGAATATTGGACTTTGTTCTCAGTGGCTGGGTGAATTTGTAAATATAACAATACGAAATATTATGAAGCTCTACTGAAATATTAAGAGGCCTTATTCCTTTTAATATGCTGATTATTTTGACATCCTTATCTATGATCAAACATGTTTCTTAACATATTATTGATGTTACTACCTAGATCAGGGCTATTGGGATTTATTGGTATGTTTTTTCAACTCATATTCGACTGCACGCTATGAAAGCATGAAATGGCTATGTTACTACCTAGAACTCGGGGAAAAGTATTATTACTTCAAAAAGTTGGTTGAAATTATCAATATGTTTTTCTTTTGAAGGAATAAGGCCTCTTAGCAAGTAGGATACTATACTACCTATACACGCATCTAAATTACCTGTATAAACGACCCCTACACTTTGCATACTCCATTGTGGTGAAATGTACGATGCTAAAGCGCGTATTTGTCACCTCGTTGCTGCGCCGTGAAATTGGCATATTTGTCAGGATCGGGATAAGTGGGAGTGGGGTTGCCAGACCTAATAGCTGGACAGACAGACCAGCCAGTTTGGCCAGACGCTTTGGTAAGGCAGGCACCCTATATTACTGAGGATTTCGTGTCTCAGTCTAAAGGCTCCTTATCTGTTGAAAAATGCTGATTGTTTTAGACAGTTTTCTCTATGATCAAACATGTTTCTTAACATATTATCAATGTTACTACTTAGAACAGGGGTATTGAGATTTATTGGTATATATTTGAAATCTACAGTTAATTTCTCATTCAAACTAAAAAATTACATAACTCACGCAGCAGAAAACTGTTTTTTTTTACTTATTTAAGCAATGAAAACATGAAATAGCTATGGTACTTTTTAGAACTCGGGGAAAAGTATTATTCACTTTAAAAAGTTGGTTGACATTATCAATATTTTTAATAAAAAAAAAAGTGCAAGGCGGTTGCTGAAGTTTTGGTAGAGGTGCATTTTAGCCAGAACTGCAGCGGTTATTGGCGTTATTGAGGGCGTGGTTGATGCAATGGTAGTGCAGCTGCCTACTGAGTCGACGGTCCTGGGTTCAAATCCCGGCAAGGCCAAATATTTATGTGCTGAACTCGAATATTTGCTCTTGAAACAAGCAAGTATGTATACCGTCGTCGAGGACCCATAACACAAGCTTACTACAGTTTACTGTCGAATAAAATCGATTTGTATTGGGAATTTCTCAATGGCACATGCAAAAAGGGTGCAATTAGTCTTATGGCTCTCCCGCAGACCAGAATTAACCAGATATATCAAAGGGGTGGAACATGTAAAACAACAACAAATTACAGTTACAAGAATGGGGCATGAAAATATTTGTGGTAAAAAAAAAAGTTGGGCAGCCCTAGGGGCATATGATGGTTGCGTTTATCACGTGATAAATAAGTGTCAAAAGCATCTGTAACTCACACTTGCGTTTTCTCAAAATATGGCGGATGCATTGTCACTTATTTATCGCGTGATAAAAGCAACCATTATAGGCCCCTTGTCTAGTTTAGTCCTCGATTGAGAAGCGTATTCAGAGAAAAAGAGGTATATACAAAAGACGATAAGGTAACAAAAAAAAAAAGAAATACCCCGTAATGAAGTGCCAATTTATTAAAAGTACTCGGCAGTAGAGCCTATTAGTGAAAACAAATGAACAGTAGCCCATTGTCCCTCTAACGAGCTCCCCCCTTTATAGTAGGTACTTACTCCACATATCGTATAGTCCAGTAAAAATAGCGTTTTCACCTTTGCAAATTTAAAAGTAATTGTGTTTTTAGAGATGTCAAGTGAAAGCTTAATTTTAAAGATAGATGTATGTACGATGTATCAACGATGTTAAAGATGTATGCTTTTTTACTTTTTCACCCTATCACCTAGTGAGATGGTATTAGTCACTAGTCAGTAGTTTCATGGGTGAATCCGTCTAATAGTTACTTTTATAAAAATATATTAGCACTGCATTGCATTTATTGCGGTAGGGTTATAATTGTTTTTTAGCATTTCCTTTGTTTTCATATCTGAAAATTTCGAAATTGCTATTAATCATATTTAAATATGTAGTTTTATGTGCCAAATTTTTACCATATAAAGTTACATAATTTCTTAATTTCATTAAAAATGCCAAGATTTTTAGGAAAAGTTCCAATTGTGTCAAATGCACAAGCATAAATTTTCCTAAATTTTGAAAATGACTTTCTATTATCATCATTTATCAACACGCCAAAATTTAATGATTTTAGAATTACGAAAGGTTTGTTTTCCTAACTTCTTTTTTTAACTTGATTGTTAGTATATTTTTTTGTTGTTTTGCAACCGACACAATCAAAGAAAACCAGCGCTGGATATTTTTGCCCAGCACACGCTGAGACCGAGACCCATTGCCTCATACGTCCATACCTCATATTTTGCTAAGTAATCGATTTTGTATATTTATCGTTATTATATTCTTTCTGTCTTTGTATGTTTTGTAACTGTATTCTGTACATGTATTTTTTAGTATAAGTTGTGGCAGTTGTTCTGATTTTGATTCTTGTTACTGGACTAGTACGTGGACTTATGACTCGACGACACCTGCCAACTCACACGCAATGCTCCTATTAGAGGCTATTTGACCAAAGTCATAATAAATTATTTCGGGCTACAACGACATTCGAAGATTATCTTTATACAGTATACTAGTCGCGCCGCGCGGTGTCACCCGTGTCACTGCCAAGCCAAGACCCAAAGAGTTCCACTAGTACCTACACTACATATATACACACACTACATGTATACAGATATTAATCTAATATTGTGATATATGTCGTTTGACTCGTCTAAACGACTTTAAATTGTTTGTACCTTGGGCCAAAGTGACTTCATTTTGATCTTAGAGATCGGACAGGCTATACGCATATTCAACTATACCCATATGATCCTATATTATGGCTATATGGCTATACCCATATGAGACATTCTATCGTTTTAAAGTACCCATTAGGTTAGGTTATGTTTGATTCATAATTATTCTGAAATAGGAATAGTTTTGAAAAAAACTGGCTTTTATAAATGAAATTTGGCGATAGGTAAAATACTCAATACAGAATAAACAATAATTGCTCCTTGTACCCACACACGGTTGCGCGCGATATACTCGTATCACTGAAACTGTGCCCCCGAGCCCCGTCCATCGCTCACGCCTCTGTCAGACACTTAATCTATGGCCTACCTGAATAGTCAAACTTTATTATATACGAAGGGTTGCTATATTTATAGCTTCTAAATTCCCGTATATACGAGTATATATACGACACCTTTCAATAGTTGCTTCTGTTGGTAAAACATTTTATGAAAGACATATTATGGATCATGATAAACATTTATTATCAATTCTATTTTTTTTTAATATGGAAATACCACATTTTTATTTTCGCTCCAGTAGCGTAAGAATTATGGAATGAAATTTGGTTTGATTGACGTAGCGATCTAATAGCTCAGTTGGAAGAGCAATACGCCGGAAGCGTAGAGGTCGCAGGTTCAAGTCCTGCTTAGATTGTAGTGGATCGCATTAATTTTTTCTTTCGTGATTTACCTTTGCGTCAATATTTATGGGTCTTGAACTCTTGATAATTGTACACGAAATGTAAGTCATACATATTTTGATGGGATCTCATTTCTTTTTGTAAGATAGGTTTAGACAACTTAAGCTTCCACGTGGGCCAGATAGAAGCGACCCGCATCCAGTGAGTCCCCGCAACTGTAACGTTCGTCTGACTACCTTTCGGGGGGCCGTCCTACGCTGCGCTTCCCGGTACGTGGTCTCTACTCGAGTACCTTTCTGCCCCAACTGCTATCACTTCTTCGAGCTACGTGCCCCGCCCATTGCCACTTCAGCTTGCTTACCCGGTTTGCGATGTCGATGACCTTGCCTCGTTTTCTGAGTATCTTTCTAGTAAGTATATTATAGAGTTATTCTGTTATAAAAAAAATCAAACCCTACCTACTCAATAGATATGGACGATGGAAGAGATCGCTAATTAGCGATAAGACCGCCTCTGTTGTATATCGTTACTAAAATATTGAATTTGTTTTGTTTCCTTGTATTAACTTTTATTGGTCTGCAATAAAGTATAGTTGTTGTTGGGGTACCGTGTCTTTTATTGGTGTTTATTTTTCTACTGTATTAATAGATAATGTTATGGATATATCTTACCCTGCTATTTCAATGTGCCGTATATAAACTGAAATTGCTTACTCAGAAGCTGAAAATCCAATATAGCGAAATGCAACACGGCCGCTATGTATATAAATAACATTTGTAGCTACAAGCGCACGTTGATACATTCGATAGGTACCGGGTTAGCCGTTCTTCATTTCCGGCCGCCTGTCACACCGTTTCGCTGGATATTTCAGTCAATAGTGAGCTTGGTGTATGCAGCGACATCTAGTGACAAGGTAATTAAGTACATCTATTTTCAATCAATTCAATTTTTATAAAAAAAATGGCTAGTGTCCATTGGGACAATTCTGCCAGCGTCAAGGTTGTAAAAGAACGTTGCACGGTGAGTTGAGAAAATCGTGCTTTTTGTAAAGTGATAGCGATTTACAAAAAACCACGCGGACTATCGGGCCTTGACCCAGGAAGGGCTATGAACGCTGCAAGTTGAATTCTTCATTAGCTATTCACTCATACGTTAGATCACTGCACACTACGCTATCAATACAACAAAACATACATTGAACAACAAAATTGAATAAATAATGAACAACGAAACTTAAACGCATGCGGCCATCTTGAGTCACGAACCGGAAGCCTACATCTATTTTCGACATTATCATTTCGTAATGGCGAAAATACGTCATCATGACACGGAACTATGAAAAATGCGAAGCTGCAGGTGATTTTACAACAAATACACCAAAATGACTTTACAAAAGAAACATAAATACAATAAGTTTAATAACGGTAGTGAAGTTGATCAAAAATAAATAACACATTGAGTAGGTGATGCAAAAGGTGAAACTACAGGCTTTTAAAGAGGTCATTATTTTAGAAAA
Source organism: Apotomis capreana (assembly GCA_947623375.1). Taxonomy (NCBI): domain Eukaryota; kingdom Metazoa; phylum Arthropoda; class Insecta; order Lepidoptera; family Tortricidae; genus Apotomis; species Apotomis capreana. Next base: position 4,322,785 of record OX392517.1, on the reverse strand, counting down.
AATCTTAACGTTGCGATACAGAATTGGTGCCAGCCGCGTACAGCGCCATCTGCTGTCAAAAAATATTTATCCTCTGATCACGCCGAAACTTCAACCAATTTTAGTAGATATATTCTTCCAATGATGATTATAAGATACTTTTTACCAGAGTAGGTAAAGAGCATATTTGTTAAATAAAATGCTCTTTTCTGTGTAATAGGCGCCCTTGCCTACGAAAACATGCATTTTATAAAGCGCGCCCATTTCTCCCTATCGCCCGCGCCGTAATGATATGAGTCGGAGGCAGCGAGAATAGGCTACAAATGTAGCTCAATCCATCCGTGGACAGACGCCGTAATTTCAATCAATTTTAGTTGATGTATTTGGAACATCCAATGATGGTCATAACATATTTTTCACCCGACTACGGTAAAGAGCATATTTAATTAGCACAAATTATAACGGGTCTAATAAGATATATCGCGTTAGACCCGTAATAATTTGTGTTAATTATGTGTACAAACCGCGACAGTATAAAGTTTCAAAGAGCATATTTGTTAAATAAAATGCTCTTTTCTGTGTAATAGGCGCCCTTGCCTACGAAAACATGCATATTATAAAGCGCGCCCATTTCTCCCTGTCGTCCGCGCCGTAATGATATGAGTCGGAGGCCAGCGAGAATAGGCTACAAATGTAGCTCAATCCATCCGTGGGCAGGTCACGCCGTAATTTCAACCAATTTTAGTAGATGTATTTGGACATCCAATGATGGTCATTGGTCATAACATACTATTTACCCGACTACGGTAAAGAGCATATTTGTTAAATAAAATGCTCTTTTCTGTGTAATAGGCGCCCTTGCCTACGAAAACATGCATTTTATAAAGCGCGCCCATTTCTCCCTGTCGTCCGCGCCGTAATGATACGAGTCGGAGGCAGCGAGAATAGGCTACAAATGTAGCTCAATCCATCCGTGGACAATAGGCTTGGTACATTTTTTGAAGACCAATAGTACATTAGTGCAGACGCCGAGAAAGAAGGGCCTGCCGGGTGAGTAGGTATAGACGGATAGTGCCGACAAGCCCTTTCACGGCTAAGCATGTAAAGTGCTTTTTTCAAACATATGCAATGAAATAAAAAAATACACTACACAAAAAAAAACAGCTGTTTAGCCTGTTCATGAACACAGCCAAATGTCGTCGTATTGTGCGTTATAACACTTATAACAGGCTTCGAAGTATCACGTTTCGTGCGGAATACTCGAGAGAAAATAGCACTCTCCCAACCGACCGTTTCAGTCACAAATTATTATAGAATGCGTAATACCTACTAGGCGTTCGTTTGTGGCGGAATGTTGGCCAAAAACAGACGCCTAGAACACAATTTTTATAAAAATAAGCTCAAAAATCGAAGGGTCCAACAGTTAAAATTTCGTAACGTTAATTGTTAAATTTTGGAGTAGGAAACAGACGAGGACGAAACCTCGATTTGTATTTAAAAATGAGTTGTGGTATTCTTTATTCTTTACTAGCTTTTGCCCGCGACTACGTACGCGTGGAACTTGATAAAAGGGATTATTAAAAGCGCCTAAGCAAATGTAAGAGCAATTGTGCTTTTGGTCTAATAATTACATTTCCTACAGGGTCACCGCACCCCAACATAAATGTTCACTCACTTTTCAATCTTTTTAGGTATAGTTTCCAGGATGAAAACTATCCTATGTCCTTCCTCGGATCTTAAACTATCTCTATGCCAAATTTCATCAAAATCGATTCAGCGGTTTAAAAGCGTCAAGAGGTAACTGACAGACAGACACACTTTCGCATTTATAATATTAAGTATGGATTCAGTTGTAAAGTCATTTACATTCATATACAACTGAATTTTGTCACTAAGTATATACATCTAAATTTGTATAGAATTTGAAAATTTTTACCCAATCCACTGAAGTACATTTGACGACGCGTTTGGCGCAGTTTGTAGACACCTGCCTACTGAGCCGGCGGTCCCGGGCTCGAATCCCGGCCAGGGCAAATATTTGTGTGATGAACTCGAATATTTGTGCTTGGGTCATGGTTGTATGTATTTAGGTATATATTTGTCTTTATAAATACGTATATCGTCGTCTAGTACCCATAACACAAGCCTTCTTGAGCTTAATTTGGGACTAGATCGATTTTTGTGAGGTTGTCCGATATTTATTTATTTATTTTTATTTACATACAAGTGGATTCCTCCGGTCAAGCAGAGGTCGTGGGTTGGATCCACTTTGCTCTTCAGAGGATTGCGTAAAATTTTGACTTCTTATTTTTCCTTTGTATCTTTGTTTAAATAACCCCTTATAGTAGGGTACGCCACGATGCTAACTCGGGATTCACTCGAGCGTCATAGAGACCTATTGGGTTGCGAAGCTTAGATGATAAAAAGAAAAAAATGTCATATAAGATATACCTTTTCATCGGTGGGGGGAGCGGCTACAGATTTTCAAAAATGTAAAAAAAACTGTTGCATGGACATACTCGAGCGCGTCAGATATTGATAGCATCCATGTCCTACACATTTTTAAAGATGTACGCATGTTACTGATTGTTTCCATGATGGGGGTGGTCGTACTTGAGGTTTGAAAATGAAAAAAAAAATTTTTTCATCGGGCGCGTCAGATTTTCTAAGGGGATGTTAAGTGAACCTAAGAAAAAGCTCTTATATAATAATCTGACGATTTGGATGTGACGCAAACTCGCAGTTATTATTAGAATGTGCAAAAAAAATTCGCCATTTTGAAATACTCAAGCGCGTCAGATTAAGATATATATGGTTCATCTTTATGCCCTAGACGTGCTGTCTCATAATCTGACGATTAACTGGCGGGATTCGCCTAATCTGACAATTAAAAAAATTAACAGGAACTTGTGACTTAGAGCACTCTCCTGAAACAGGAAAATGTGACTCGGAGCACTCCCCAGAAGCAGGGGCATGTGATTCGGAGCTATTCCCAGAAACTTCCGATGCACCGTCATATTCCATTATAAGTACGTTGCCGCTGTTGTAAATACTGAAAGACTCGCGGTATTTTTATTGCTATAAATAATTTATAGCACTGTGCGTGATTTACTTCATTTAATGAAGATTCTCTCGAAAGTTCAAGATTATCGTATGTTGTTCGGGATTTTCGGAGAACCGGTTTGCTCCGACTATATTCTAAAATATTTACACATTTTTGTTATGTTTCTAATGTAAATTTACTTAATTGTTTTTTGTAAAGTAGTTTTACCACAAAATACACACTTTATATTAATATCACTCATAGTACAGCTGCCGGCAAACTTTTAGAGCATAATCTTGACTGCGCAGTAGCCGATTTACGTACAAATGTAGGTACATGCGCAAATCTGCCATTTATGTTCTAAAAGTTGCCGGCAACTATAAAATTTATTTATATTTAATAGTGCTAGTACTTTAGTGTTGTAAACAACATGATCAACTGTCATGGCGTCATTGGCAACAGAAACCAGAGTGGAATACAGGCATCACGTAACTGCACGCATTATACTTTATCGATGAATTTTTGTTACTTCGGCTAGTGGAAATCGTCAGATTATATATTTTCCGTTATCATTGATTCATACCCTTTTAAATAAAAAAAAAATAATTAGCCACGCTCGAGAATGTCGAGATGAAGTTTTTTTTTACAACTTTGTAACCCTCCGCCTTCTTTACGTCACCTTTAAATTGTCAGATTAGAGGAATATACACGTTTTAGCATGTAACTAACTCACCCTACCTTAATCTGACGCGCTCGAGAATTTCAGATGAACAATTTTTTTTTACTAATCTGATCTTTTATCCTTGACGGGCGGCCATATATATGAGGCTCATATTTGGTAGAAGTACTTAACTGGGTATAAGGTATCCCCCTATGTATTAATCTGCCGCGCTTTAGGTACTCCCGAAGTCCCCTCTTCGGCTCTCCTACTATTACGAGTTTACAGTGAGCGTACTCGCTTGTGCCAGCGTAAATGGTTTGTATGGAGAATTTTAGTTCTACAAAGTAGACGCGAGGGGCGCTGTAAATACTATTCTTCATACAAATCGTACATACTTAGGGATCAGTTTAGTTTTCGTTGTCGAGTGTCGAGATAAAGTATTGTACACTAGAATCAGACTATTCCATTTCGCAATTTCGAATGTCGATAAAGCAACAAAGTAAATGTCTAGTTTAATAATAGATGACTGTAAGAAAGCACTTCGGATCCTGCAGCGAAGAATTCTGGATGAAGCGATGCATTGCCCGATCGGAAACTCGTGAAAGTTTAAAACGCAAAGTGCTTTGCGATATATTTGTATGTCTGAGTTTTACAAGGCTTCTGAAACTTCGTGCAATACCTTCTACAATAGTTGTAAGGCATAAGTAATACATACGTGACGTGCGCTCAAAGACGTCACTTGTTTTTAGGGTTCCGTACCCAAAGGGTAAAAAGGGGACCCTATTACTGAGACTTCGCTGTCCGTCCGTCCATCCGTCTGACACCAGGCTGTATCTCAAGAACGGTGATAGCTAGACAGTTGAAATTTTCACAGATGATGTATTTCTATTGCCGGTATAACAACAAATACTAAAAATAAAATAAAATAAATATTTAAGGGGGGCTCCCATACAACAAACTGGTTATAGATTATGGTACGGAACCCTTCATGCGCGAGTCGGACTCGCACTTGCCCAATTTTTTAACGTAAACTCTAGTCGCTGTGATATAATATTTAAGTTTGTCACTGTGGCATATATTAGTAGGTCTTTTTTAGGGTGTCCGGTTCATATCAAATTTTATTTAAATTTTCGCGGTATACTTACTGCGATAAGCAATTGCGGAGATATACAGGCAAGGGCCTATTCCCAGAAATATTTTCTAAATATTGTAAAAATTGTCTATCCCATTTGCACTACAGTTTCTCACAGTGTTCAAATTACAATTTTTGTAATATTGATCCAGAGATTTCAAGCCGTTAATGTCTACTGCTGAACGTAGGTCTTCCAGGAAGACTTCCACGAATGGTCGCACACTGTCTGCATCGTCCGTCCATCTAATGTCTTATAAACACGAGAAAATACAACAAGAAAGCACTCTCAATGTTTATTGATTAGAAAATTCAAATACACATCTCTTAAATAACTAAAAACATGTCTTTCTAGCAATTTTTCTTATGTTTTCTTCTGGAAATTGTCAGAGATCAATTTTATGTTGTGGTTGAATAAACATTTACACAAACAAAATAACTTTACTTCAGCAAATAAACTGTTACTTCACTAATAAATTTCGATTAACTGAACGGAAAATAAGATTATAAAATATCGTCTGTCATCATGGACCAATTATTGAAGAAGACTGCCAATGCCTATGCGGTCCTGGGTTTAAATCCCGGCAAGGGCAAATATTTGTGTGATAAACTCAAATATTTGTGCCTGGGTCATGGATTTCATATATTTCTATTTATATCTATATAAGTATTATTTATTTTAAATGCAAAATAACAACGATTTGTGAAAACGCCCTGTTGCACTACAGTAGAAGGGCCATACAAAATGTATGGCACAAAGACACCATCTACATCTCTAAGACGCGACTTTAGACATTGGCAGTCTTGAATTATGTGTTCATATTTCAAATATTTGAACAAAACCACTAGCTCGTAAATCAGTAAATAAATATCGTACAAAATATGAGTGAAAAATATTGAAGCCGTATTTTACCGAACTAACACAATCTTCAGTTCATTGACTTGAAAATGGATATAAATTAATATTTTCGTTGAGGCTAGAAAACAATATTTTGCTAGGTATGCTTGAGTGATAGTTGTCGTGTACGATGATGTAGCCAAAAGGTAAGTTTGGATTGAAACCGCTGAAATTCTCAACGTTGTTCTCCACTTCGGGTGTTGGGGAAGTTTGAACGATTTGATCTCTTTTTTCTCCACTCTTCTCTCGTATTTCTTGAACATTGGCTTGCTAAAGATAAAAAGTAAAAAAGTAAACAATTAAAAGTAAGAACATAATAAATATAAACCTATAAATAAAACATCCAGATCGCTGCTGAACAGGAGGATGCCCAGGAGGCTGGCCGCATTACCACGCTGAATAGCCAGGGTATCCTTTGGCATAGGTATGAGCCAGCCCTCTCGTCACCCGTCGCAACGATAATTTTCAATCTTACACAATCTAAATAACTTTCTTAGTTAAAATATCAAAAAAAGACTACGTAAAAATTAACTAAGTAGGTTTTTTATTTATATCGTTATATCATTGCATTTTTTAACATTTATCTCGGATTTTTAGTGGGTGGTAGCGACCGCCTAAAAAACAGAGACGCTTTTTCGTGTTCTATAGGACAAGTCAGGAGTGACAGGACAAAAAAAATCGACAAATAAGCAACACTGGAATCATGAGCTGGTCTGATGATGGAATCTGGTGGTAGTCATATCCATTTGTAATTATTGATGGATAATGGATGATTAAAAAAAGTACAGACGGCAAAATGGTTTTAGTAGGGCCATTTTATGCTCCTAGAAACTGTATTCACAACTCACCTGTTCATATGGTGTTACAGTAAACACTGTGGATTCTTCAGACATGTCGTCATCTAAATTCTCTTCAGAGGATTTTGTATTATTTGAGTTATTTACAGACTGAGTGCCGTTTGAATTTTCTAAAACAAGCGCTTTTGCTGAAAATAATTGATATTCACTTTTAGCCTACATCGCCACTTTCCCAATACATATATTATGTATCTGAGATAGATAATGCAAAACCGGTTATATTTTTTCAACTGGTTATTAATAATTATAAAATAACTGGTTATGCATGACAACCTGGAAGAAATTTTAATTTCTATACGGATTTAAAAAAAACGCTGGTCAAGTTAGTCGACTTGCGCTCGGTTCTGTACAAAATAAGATAAGATAACACTGAATATTGCTCTAAAGAAAATTATAAGTCGTACGAAGGGACATACTTAACTTTGCCGTTGGAAAACTATTGTCGCCATACATTGACATAATAGGTCACGGTTAATTTACCAATTGCAAATAAGTTTATACCTTTTAGTAAAAAATATTTCGTGACGATTTTCAAAGTTTTTAGATAACTACCTTTACTTTTGCTAGATTTATTACTTCTTGCCAGATTTGACAATTCTAGGGTTCCATTTTTAGCGATCAAAGTACAGAACCCTTAGAATGATAACGTTTAACACTCACCAGAAACCGGCGTGTCTTGGTCTACTGATGTCAGAGCCGGTGAGGGTATCGTTGGTTTTTTAAACAGGCTGTAATTGAACGTATCTGAAAAACAAACGCTAAATGTAGTCATTTTTGCCATGTCTTATGTCAACTAAGAAAGTATCTCAGTATTATTATATCATGTTATTGATCTGTAATAGCACGTTACATACCTAGAGCGGCGAATTCGTGATTGTCCCAGATCGCAGGTATTTGTGGTCCGAGCCGGCGGTGAAGGCCATAAATATGCGATCTGGGGCTTTACGAATTACCGTTCATGGTTTGTCTAAAGTCTTACGTCTGGCCTGGAAGTGATATTGTCTTCCTCGGGCAGAAAGTCCCATTTACGGTCTATGGTGACTTAAGCTTTGCTGTGTCGCCCCAGCATGGCATAACACACTTGTACAGTTCCTGTCAGGGTCTTAACATTTTTCACTGTTTCTTTCTTTGTACTTGTAATATATAAAGTTAAATATATTATGTTTACAATGAAGCGAAAAATTGAAAAATTTAATCATTAAACAGGGTTTGAACCTGTGTCTCCAACGGCTGTCCTGACTGCCTGAACCATTACATTTTTCAATTTTTTTCGCTTCTTAGTTTACGCTAGCAGACGTTAAGTACTGCTTTAATAAAAAAAAAAACATTAATATTATAAAGGCGAGAAAATTTGTGTGTGTTTATGTGTATGTTTGTTAATTCTTCACGCTCACGGCTGGACCAATTTTGATAAATCTTGGTATGAAGGTAGCTGACAGCCTGGATTAACACATAGGCTACTTTTAATCCCGAAAAAATGTAGTGTTCCCGTGGGTTGAGCGGGTAACACCGCAGCTAGTTAATTATGTTAGTTGGAACCCGGCAGAATTAATTGCCCATCTCGCTGGAAGTCTATTGTTCCGCGTGAAGTGCAGGACCAACCCGAGCGTGCATCGCACGTTACATATACCTACGAGTAGCTATAGCAATATAAAATGGAGGCTTAGTTAAGAGGCCTTATTCCTTTTAAAATTTATTTTTTTCATATTATGACAAATATATTGATAATTTCAACCAACTTTTTGAAGTGAATAATACTTTTCCCCGAGTTCTAGGTAGTAACATAGCTATTTCATGCTTTCATTGCGTACAGTCGAAAATAACTTGAAAAAACTAATTTTCCGCGTGAATTTTGTCCATTTCGAGTAGTTTTTTAAACAAAAATTATCACTTATAATACCACAAGAGCTTCAAAATTATCGGGTATTTTCCCGATAGGTTCGTTGCAAACAAATGAAGGAGTCAAGTTTTTCAGGTTAAAAAATCACAAGCGCGAAGCGCGAGTGATTTTTCCTGAAAAACTTGACGACTTTATTTGTTTGCAGGGAACCTTGAGGGAAATGCCAGATAATTTTGAAGCTCGTGTGGTATTCGGGGGATTATTTTCATGCAAAATCTCCAATTTTCACAATTGAATTCAACCTGTCAGTTTGACGTGTGGCGTTAGCAACGACCAGAGAAAATTTTCAAAAAATTATCAGTATAATACCATGTAGGTTGTACCACGTGACGTCGAATGGTGCAATTCTATTGGTCGATATTTGGGTCGGAAAAATAATCAATGAAAAATTCAAACTGTAGGTTTCAAATATATACCAATAAATCCCAATAGCCCTGTTCTAGAAAGTAACATCAATAGTATGTTAAGAAACATGTTTGATCATAGAGAAAAATGTCTAAACAATCAGCATTTTAAAAGGAATAAGGCCTCTTAAGGCGATATGTTATTTTATTCTCTAGGCAACTTTGTCCGCGTATTTTTTTCTTGATCATAGTTGGGTAAAAAGTATCTTTGAATGTCCACCTATCCCTGTACCAAAATTGGTTAAAATTTAACCGGGCATTTCGTGATGCGAGGACAAATAAATTATGAACAGATGACGCCAGACAAGTCTATACCATCATTGTACATTTCTAGATTTGTATTGTTAATAGCGTGATGCAGGATCGTCTTTTGTTTTGTACGGGCGCGCGGCGCTATGCCAGTCTGGCGCCATCTGTTGCTCATTATTTCTTTTCCCTCTCATCACACCGAAACGGCTGGACAGATTATAGCCAAATTTGGTACAGGGATAGCTGGAAATACAAACATGGTTATAGGATACTTTTTACCCGACTACGGAAAAAAAAGTTGTACGCAGACGAAGTCGCGAGCACCTTCTAGTAGTACATATAATTAGATTCTAGCTTTGTATCAAAAATCATGATATCAGGAAAAATATTAATAGCGCGATACTGGGTCGTCTTTTACCTTGTATGGGGCGCGGCGCCATACCAATTCCGGGATGAGAAGAAAATTAAGCAAAGCATTTACTCACCTCTCAACAAGTGGTTGACTTGGTTTCGGTACAATCGGACGGTACCCGAGAGCAGGATAGAGAAGCTGCGCAGAGAGAGACGGCTGCGCGGGCGCCGGTCCCGGCGCATCCAGAGCGCGATCTCGTCGCTGAAAAACAAAATTGACACTATAATTACAGTTGTCATGTTCTTTGACAAAATTTTACTGTGTCGTAATAATTGATTTAAAACGCTCACAATTTTATGATTCATACACAGGTAACAAGGGAATCGGGGAGTATTATGATACACCACTGGCAACACAGAAACGGATTGACAGAAATAACCAATCATAGCATGATGACGTCGAAAGTTCACCTGTCATTCCGGAGTGTCATTATTTTCTTATACCACGCAATTTTCAAAATGGTTCTGTGTGCGTGGACGTCTTAAAACATATTTATATAGAAACTGTGTAAATTAAATAAGAGCCTGTATAAGTACTTAATTTGTTTACATTCTGCTATGTTCTCGAAGTTTCCCAGGATGAAATAAAAATTAAGCAAACAATTTTTGCAACGGACTTGTCGAAAAATTACAAATTTAAATTTGGAACGTCTAACGGCTACCGCTCTTTTTTATATCATTTGAATTCGACGGAGACTGGCCGCATAATATTTCCATCAAAGAGATTCGATTGGCAGAAAAAGGAAATCTTTGCCTTAATAATAATAATATGACAGCTGTGAAATATTTGGGAACTTTCTCGGACTAAATGAATTTGTTGGTGTAATGTTTTGAGATAGTATTTTATGCAAACGTTGCACAATGAAAGTTAAAGTTGAGTACAGCGTTTACCCTGAGTAAAGTACGAGATTTTAAGACCTAATTGTGTAACTATTGCATACAATACTTTAATAAAGATCAATTACACATCGTCACAATTACAGTCGCCATCAGATATATCGCAGCAAACAAATATCTAATCTTGTCACTTATTGATAAGGCGTTATTAGAGTGCATGGTCAGTAATTTATGAACGCATTACTTGCTACTCGTACGATAAATTTGATGGCGACTGTACGCCTTAAACAAACATACGTACGGTTCAGGCGCTCATTTCTAAAAAATCTGGACGGTCGTATCGTCATATTCCCAAAATATCATATGAAATTATTTTCCTTATAGAAACAATGGTTAACACTTGACGTAAATCTAAATGCAAATAAATACAACAACAACTTTAATTAAGAAAGCCAAATCAAACACATACCAGATCTCCGGCACACATATATTTTCAACTTCATCCATTTTCCTGTAATGTCCCGCTTTCCAAGCTTTAACAAGCGCTTTATTTGTCGCAATCTTTCGATTGTAAAACGACATTTTCAATTAAATTACAGTTTCGTAAATCTTTAATGCGCTTTCTATAGAATCGTATCCAAACGCGAACCGACTCCAAACGTACGTACCATAAAAGTGCCTTGATTCGTTTTTCACGTACCCTCATTTAATTTAAAGGTCTTGCTGCAAACTGCCAAATTTTTTTTTATTTGGATTGCACTAAAATTTATTATAACGATTTTAGATTTTGTATTTTTTTTTAGGCGGTTTAAACTAATGGTTTGAGAAAAGAAACATTTTATATTTTTTCAGAATAGACTTTTTACTTAGCTTTGCGTTTTGTTTATCGGTGATTTCAAATATAATACTTATAATATAAAGGACTATGGGCAAATAATCAACAGAGATGAGAGTTAAGTTATTACTGTTATTAGATAGGTATTAATATCTGCCTAATTTTATACTACGGAAACCAAGCAGGATTTTGCAGATCTGAGATATTCGTGTTTGTAGTTAAGATTTGGCTAAAATTGGAACTAAAAAATGCATACATAATAACCAGTCATAGATAACCAGTAATAGATAGTGGCGCCAGTGTAGTGTAGTAATACAACTTTAATTTCTACTATTTTTGGTCTAATTGTATGTATGGCCCTATTTCTAGGACAAGGGTGCTAATTTAACAGAGTGTTGGGATTCAAATTAGGAATATCTCATTAATTTAATGCAAAGGAACAGATGAACATAAAGTTTTCATTAAGATAAGTTGTGACATGTATTATACTTGAAATACGGTATTTGATGACAGATTGGATGACAGCTACTCTATGAAATGTCTAAAACGATCTGTTAGTATGAAGTTTCTACGAAGATACTGGCTTGTGTCGTCATAAAATCAGTAGTCAAAACACTTCTTCTATATACATTTTTTGTATTAAAATTGTATAATGTCCAAAAGTTAGTGGTAGCTTACTTGGTTCCGTCAATTTTATTTGTTGATTAGTGGCTTACAATGTTGCAATTTTGTTGATGAAATAAGTTTAAATGTTGTATTACAATATGAAGGCATGCCGGATTTCCGGCTGAATATGTACCCACTATGGACTTAACCACTTTACTTGACGCTTTTTTCACGGCCTAACTGACAAATTACGGATTTGCCCCATAGATAGACATAATTATTAAGAAGGTACAATGAGCTGCAGATTTGCATGGTCCATTTTTGTATGAATTCATTCGTAAATGGGCCATGCATTTGTTTGTACCCACAGTTCATAGAAATGACGTCACGTCTCGGTATGCGTTTGTATGGAGCGATTTCAGCGATCATTTCTGACTTGTAGAGCAGTCTAAGTGTAGTTACCTAGTTAGTCCTATCCCATATAGCAATGACATGGCCATGGCCATGTAGCCAGGAGAATGAATGGCCGTTGGGGCAGCAAAGTCCTAGAGTGGCGACCACGTATAGGTAGGAAAGCGTAGCGTGGAACGGCCCCCGACTAGATGGACAGATGACCTCGTGTGCGCGGGGACTCAATGGATGCGGTCGGCACGAGATCGCATTTTGTGGCGAACTATGGGGAGGCCTATGTTCAGCAGTGGACGTCTGAGGCTGATAGAGAGATAGATCGCATCACTACATAGTATAAAACAAAGCCGCTTCCTGCTGTTTGTCTGTCTGTGTGTCCCTATGTATGCTTAGATATTTAAAGCAACACAACGGATAATGGTGCGGTTTTTTTAATAGATAGAGTGATTCAAGAGGAAGGTTTATATGTACAATACATGCATCTAGCATTGCACCCGTGTGAAGCCGGAGCAGGTCGCTAGTATATCGATATTTCACACCCTCAAAAAAATGCTATGCTGGTACTATGAGCTGCACAAATGAATTCATTCATATAAATGGGCCATGCGATTCTGCAGCTCATTGTGCATTGCCAATACATCTCAAATCACTATAATATGTCCATTGAATTGCACGGTACGTATAAAACAGAATCTAATCCACAGTTTAATTACGCCCCACAAAGCTGTCACTTGGGCAAATAAGGCTTTGTCTGTCGCCTGTCGATCAGGCTGTGACGTGTTCGCTGCTCGCATTCTCTGATCGACACGCTGATTTGGGATGTTTACCTATAATATACCTACGTTGTATTTGTATACAGGATTTATCGTAATGCCACAGAGTTAGAAATATTTTTTTTACACATTTTACACAAACTGACAATAAAAAATGTGTTGTCAGGCGTTTGTGAAAAACAAAAGAGAAGTTTTCGTAACGTTCTGTGCCCAAATAAATAATCATAGCGTAAGGTAGTGTATAAGACAGAATTCAGTTGGAACTTTATAAATATTTCCTTGTAAAAGTTGTAAAGAGCTTCATATTGTCAACAAACTTATTCAAAACAGCCGTTGAGAAACTTTCACACTTCCGTAACTGTAAAGCTGAAAAATATTTTCAAAACTTAACTCTTACAGCGTTGTATCTTAATTCTTCGCTAATGCTTTTACCGAAAGCTCCGGAACTCGGAAGTTCAACGTGTAAACTAAAAGATTGTGTCAGCTCTCAGTCTAGTTAGAAACTTCGGAATCCGCCTCCAAAACAGCTGAATTACTTACGAATTTCAAGACACATACGACATTTTTAATATTTTGGTATTGAATCTACAACAATCACAAAACACAAGACTCGTATAAACATTTCTTGGCGCATACGACGTTATTTCTTTTGAGGTATTAAGCAAAACTTAGCTACACTTACCGTGGTCACAACAAAGATTCGTTAGGATTCTTCTGTGAGTAAGTTAGTATAGAGGGACATGGTAACAGGAAGGAAGCGTTAGTACTGTAACATAATGGATACATGATGTAGACTGAGATCCCTATTCAGAGCGAACCTCCTGGTTTCTTTTTCTATTAGTAAACTTTTGTCTGCGGAAGGGGTAAAAGTTATAGTTAAACCAGTTTTGCTTATTCTTAGTATGTGGTAAGGGTTATATTCAGTTTAGGTAAAGCATTTTTGGTACAACGGGTACACGATACTATGGCGAGAAAACAAAAAAGAACAGTACTTACTTATATATTTTTTCTCGATAAAAAATCAGGACACAAAGTCCATAGTTTATGGTCAGTCAAAAATAAACGTTGCCGGCACGGTTTGCTCGACAATAATGCTGTATGAAACACCTTTATTTGTCGAAGTACAAACTTTTTAAACGGCGGCAAAGCAAGAATTTAGTTTTGACATATAGGTAATGGCTAATAGAAGTGATTTGTAGGTACTTATTTTGTTTTCTCGGATCGTTTTTGAGAAAAGCACAATGTATAGTTGTCTCAGCCCCCTTGCGGGCTAAATTAAGCGTACTCCCAAATTTGACCGGTGTGAAGTTAGCAGCCAAACTTAGCAGCCGCCGATAACCCGACCAAATTAAGAAGTTAAGATTTTCTTTAAAATCAAAATGTCTCGGGAGACGTTAAAGACTACAAAAAACATCCATGATTACGAAAAAAACATGCTGAACATCCAATAAATACATAAACTTAGTTCGGCCGCTAACTTTTGAATTCAGCAGCCAAAATCACTTTTTGTGACTAATACTAAGATCTCGTTATGAAACTGGGCAAGGAAGGGGGTTTCAAAACTTGATTCGTATAGCCAAATGCTCAAGCTAAACGGTTGCAGTAAACAAAACATGATACTCGATCAATATCAGAGTCAACCGGGTAAAGGAAGTCATGTTTTAGATGTTTTGTAAACTTTAGATTTTCTCTTCTTTTCAACCTGATAGACGGCAAGCAAAGCGCCTTTGGTTAGACCCCAGTACCATTCAGTCAACCGTTGAGCTAAATCAAAGCCCAAGTAGCCAAGTAGCTAAGAATCATCACCAGTCCTTAAGACTATGCAAATTAAATCCGAATAAAAAATCACAAGATTTTCGCATAAAATCATTATTGCATACAAATCGCCAAGTTGAAAGGCAACCAAGGTGGTTTTGAAACATGATGTGTGTAGCTTATTATATACGCTATACGGCTGCAGTGACCAAAAATTTATTCCCGATCGGTAACTGGGTGAAACGGGGAGAAAACGGCATGTAATGGGCGATATTCAGTACTTTACGATTTTCATTTATTTTGAACTTGAAAGACGGCACGCAAGGAGTTTTTGACCACAGTATCTAATAGCTAGTCTAATAAGCTAATTTAAAAATCAAGTTGCTAATTGATACCCGATCATTTAGACTTTGTAAATCAAGTACAAGTAGATCAGAAACAAGATTTTCTCCAAAATAATCATTCTTGTTTGAAAATCGCTAAGTAGAACGGCAAGCAAGGAGGTTTTGAAACATGATATGTATAGCTTATTATACACGCTATACGGCTGCAGTGACCAAAAAGTGATACCCGATCATTAACTGGGTGAAACGGGGAGAAAACGGCATGTAATTGGCGATATTCAGTACTTTACGATTTTCATTTATTTTCAAGTTGAAAGACGGCAAGCAAGGAGTTTTTGACCACAGTATCTGATAGCTAGTCTAATAAGCTAATTTAAGAATTAAGTTGCTAAATGATACCCGATCATTTAGACTAGGTTAATGAAGTACAAGTAGAAAACAAACAAGATTTTCTCCAAAATCTTCATTCTTGTTTGAAAATAGCCAAGTAGAACGGCAAGCAAGAAAGTTTTGAAACATGATATGTATAGCTTAGTATACATGCTATACGGCTGCAGTGACAAAAAAGTGATACCCGATCGTTAACTGGGTGAAACGGGGAGAAAACGGCATGTAATTGGCGATATTCAGTACTTTATGATTTTCATTTATTTTCAAGTTGAAAGACGGCAAGCAAGGAGTTTTTGACCACAGTATCTGATAACTAGTCTGATAAACTAATTTAAAAATCAAGTTGCTAATTGAAACCCGATCACTTAGACTATGTGAATGAAGTACAAGTAGAAAACAAACAAGATTTTCTCCAAAATCTTCATTCTTGTTTGAAAATAGCCAAGTAGAACGGCAAGCAAGGAGGTTTTGAAACATGATATGTATAGCTTATTATATACGCTATATGGCTGCTATGACCAAAAAGTGATACCCGATCGTTAACTGGGTGAAACAGGGAGAAAACGGCATGTAATTGGCGATATTCAGTACTTTACGATTTTCATTTATTTTCAACTTGAAAGACGGCAAGCAAGGAGTTTTTGAACATAGAATCCGATAGCCAGTTTATTAAGCTAATTTAAAAATCAAGATGCTAATTGATACCCAATCATTTAGACTATGTTAATGAAGTACAAGTAGAAAACAAACAAGATTTTCTCCAAAATCTTCATTCTTGTTTGAAAATAGCCAAGTAGAACGGCAAGCAAGGAGGTTTTGAAACATGATATGTATAGCTTATTATACACGCTATACGGCTGCAGTGACCAAAAAGTGATACCCGATCGTTAACTGGGTGAAACGGGGAGAAAACGGCATGTAATTGGCAATAGTCAGTACTTTACGATTTTCATTTATTTTCAACTTGAAAGACGGCAAGCAAGGAGTTTTTGACCACAGTATCTAATAGCTAGTCTAATAAGCTAATTTAAAAATCAAGTTGCTAATTGATACCCGATCATTTAGACTTTGTAAATCAAGTACAAGTAGATCAGAAACAAGATTTTCTCCAAAATCTTCATTCTTGTTTGAAAATAGCCAAGTAGAACGGCAAGCAAGGAGGTTTTGAAACATGATATGTATAGCTTAATATACACGCTAAACGGTTGCAATGACCAAAAAGTGATACCCGATCGTTCACTGAGTGAAACGGGGAGAAAACGGCATGTAATTGGCGATAGTCAGTACTTTACGATTTTCATTTATTTTCAACTTGAAAGACGGCAAGCAAGGAGTTTTTGACTATAGAATCCGATAGCCAGTTTATTAAGCTAATTTAAAAATCAAAATGCTAATTGATACCCGATCATTTAGACTATGTTAATGAAGTACAAGTAGAAAACAAACAAGATTTTCTCCAAAATCTTCATTCTTGTTTGAAAATAGCCAAGTAGAACGGCAAGCAAGGAGGTTTTGAAGCATGATATGTATAGCTTAATATACACGCTATACGGCTGCAGTGACCAAAAAGTGATACCCGATCGTTAACTGGGTGAAACGGGGAGAGAACGGCATGTAATTGGCGATATTCAGTACTTTACGATTTTCATTTATTTTCAAGTTGAAAGACGTCAAGCAAGGAGTTTTTGACCACAGTATCTGATAGCCAGTCTAATAAGCTAATTAAAAAATTAAGTTGCTAATTGACACCTAATCATTTAGACTAGGTTAATGAAGTACAAGTAGAAAACAAACAAGATTTTCTCCAAAATCTTCATTAAAATACTTAAACGGGTTTACTCACGTCGTAGAAGTCGAATAACGCTCGACATGTTTCGAATCGGTACGCGATTCATCATCAGGAGAGACGATCAGCCGCGGCGGCGGCCAAACGAACACTGCGGGCACGCGCCCTGTCTACGCGGCCGCTCGACGCGGGTGTCACCGGCGATGGCGCAAAACTACCCTCATCATCACGCACAATGTCAATTGTCGGGTTGCACACAACACTCACTACGTCATTTACTAAGGTCTCGTCCACACTAACCACCGATGTAGTATCCAAAACCGTCCTCCAACAAGGGGGCACTGACCATCCACAATCTCGATTAAAATTCGGATGACGACTAATTTCGATAGCCTCCCGTACTTTCCGCGGAATGCAAAACTTTTCTCTCGCCAGCACAGTTACCTTATCGAACCGAATATAGTGAGACGTATCCGAATTCAGTGAATGTTCCGTCACCGCAGAACCCCGGGTATCTTGATTTTTCATACTACGTATGTGTTCAGTCACTCTTGTAGAAATGTTCCGGCCAGTCTCTCCTATATAATTCTTCCCACAGGAGCACGGAATCATATAAACTCCAGGATTACTTAGAGGTTCCTTATCTTTGGGGGAACGCATCAACTGCCTGAGCTGTATATGAGGGCGGAAAATCGTCTTGATGCAATACCTACGGCGTAACAAGTATCCGATTTTATCCGTCACGCCCTTAAGATAAGGCAAGTATAAAGGCAGCCTCTCTACTGCAGTTGGGCGGGGACGAGCCGATGCGTTCGCAACCCGATTACTCTGCCTCCAGTTGTAGCCGTTGCGCTCCAAAACATGTTTCACGTGACTTAGTTCACCATCCACAAACTGAGGATCACACAGACATAAGGCTCGATTGATCAACGTCCTAGGCACAGAAGACAAATGACTCGGGTGATGATGTGAATCCGCCCTAAGGTACGGGTCAGTATGAGTTGGTTTACGATACACTGTAGTCATCAGCCGCCCACAAGGTCTACGCATCACCAAAACATCCAAAAACGGCAACCGTCCTTCACTTTCCTTCTCCACCGTGAACTTGACCTTATGATGTAATGTATTAAGGTACCCCGTAAATTCCAGTAGGCCGGTCTCCGAGACAACAGCAAATACGTCATCCACATACCGCCACCAATATCTAGGTGTGATAGGCCCCCTATTTAAAGCACGTTCTTCCAACCACTCCATGAAAATATTGGCCGTGACGGGTGCTATTGGCGAACCCACGGCCACTCCATCAACTTGGAGGTAATAATCGCCATGCCACAACAAGTATCCACTTTTCAGACACACCTCAATGGCTTTCATGTAGACGGTAGGTAAATCAGTAGCACTAATAAGATCAGAAATAATGTTCAAAGTTTCTTCTACCGGTACATTAGTAAACAAGGAGGTGACGTCAAAACTCACCATAACTTCATTTTCGTTCAGTTGGATATCCTGCAGCAAGCCGATGAAATGCCTAGAATCCTTTACATAACTCGCAGACTTGCCCGTGAACTCCTGTAGAATTGACGACACATGCCGGGCAAGCTTATAAGTCGGCGAGTCAATTTGGCTGACTATAGGTCTTAACGGCCAACCAGACTTATGGATTTTGGGTAAGCCATAGATTTTTGGGGACGTTGGATTCTGTGGTCGCAGGCGCTTCGCCAACTGTTTGTCAGGCAATTCCGCTAGCAACTTATTGACCTTGGTCGACACTCTAGACGTAGGGTTGTAATTGACCTTCTTATATGTAGTTACATCACTCAGCAAGGTGGCGATCTTGTTCTCATACGCTAAAGTGTCGACAATTACTGTTGCGTTGCCTTTGTCCGCCGGCAAGACCAGCACGTCCTTGTTGTTCCTCAGCTCGCGCAACGCCCTCAGCTCCCCGTGCGGTATATTAGATTTCGGCAAACGAGACCTACGCAACATCGAAGCAACGTCTTGTCTAATGCAGTCAGCGTCTGTTGCCGGAATTCTGTTTCGCATAATAGTATCCTCAAGTCTAAATGATCGGGTATCAATTAGCAACTTAATTTTTAAATTAGCTTATTAAACTAGCTATCAGATACTGTGGTCAAAAACTCCTTGCTTGCCGTCTTTCAACTTGAAAATAAATGAAAATCGTAAAGTACTGAATATCGCCAATTACATGCCGTTTTCTCCCCGTTTCACCCAGTTAACGATCGGGTATCACTTTTTGGTCACTGCAGCCGTATAGCGTGTATATTAAGCTATACATATCATGTTTCAAAACTTTCTTGCTTGCCGTTCTACTTGGCTATTTTCAAACAAGAATGAAGATTTTGGAGAAAATCTTGTTTGTTTTCTACTTGTACTTCATTAACATAGTCTAATTGATCGGGTATCTATTAGCAACTTGATTTTTCAATTAGCTTAATAAACTGGCTATCGGATTCTATGGTCAAAAACTCCTTGCTTGCCGTCTTTCAAGTTGAAAATAAATGAAAATCGTAAAGTACTGACTATCGCCAATTACATGCCGTTTAGACTAGGTTAATGAAGTACAAGTAGAAAACAAACAAGATTTTCTCCAAAATCTTCATTCTTGTTTGAAAATAGCCAAGTAGAACGGCAAGCAAGGAGGTTTTGAAACATGATGTGTATAGCTTATTATACACGCTATATGGCTGTGATGACCAAAAAGTGATACCCGATCGTTAACTGGGAGAAACGGGGAGAAAACGGCATGTAATTGGCGATATTCATTACTTTACGATTTTCATTTATTTTCAAGTTGAAAGACGGCAAGCAAGGAGTTTTTGACCACAGTATCTGATAGCCAGTCTAATAAGCTCATTTAAAAATCAAGTTGCTTATTGATACCCGATCATTTAGACTATGTTAATGAAGTACAAGTAGAAAACAAACAAGATTTTCTCCAAAATCTTCATTCTTGTTTGAAAATACCCAAGTAGAACGGCAAGCAAGAAGGTTTTGAAACATGATATGTATAGCTTATTATACACGCTATACGGCTGCAATGACCAAAAAGTGATACCCGATCGTTAACTACGTGAATTCAAGTTAAAAGACGGCAAGCAAGGAGTTTTTATTGCCTTGCTTGCCGTCTTTCAACTTGAAAATAAATGAAAATCGTAAAGTACTGAATATCGCCAATTACATGCCGTTTTCTCCCCGTTTCACCCAGTTAACGATCGGGTATCACTTTTTGGTCACTGCAGCCGTATAGCGTGTATAATAAGCTATACATATCATGTTTCAAAACCTCCTTGCTTGCCGTTCTACTTGGCTATTTTCAAACAAGAATGAAGATTTTGGAGAAAATCTTGTTTGTTTTCTACTTGTACTTCATTAACATAGTCTAAATGATCGGGTATCAATTAGCATTTTGATTTTTAAATTAGCTTAATAAACTGGCTATCGGATTCTATGGTCAAAAACTCCTTGCTTGCCGTCTTTCAAGTTGAAAATAAATGAAAATCGTAAAGTACTGACTATTGCAAATTACATGCCGTTTTCTCCCCGTTTCACTCAGTTAACGATCGGGTATCACTTTTTGGTCATTGCAGCCGTATAGCGTGTATAATAAGCTATACATATCATGTTTAAAAACCTCGTTGCTTGCCGTTCTACTTGGCTATTTTCAAACAAGAATGAAGATTTTGGAGAAAATCTTGTTTCTGATCTACTTGTACTTGATTTACAAAGTCTAAATGATCGGGTATCAATTAGCAACTTGATTTTTAAATTAGCTTATTAGACTAGCTATTAGATACTGTGGTCAAAAACTCCTTGCTTGCCGTCTTTCAAGTTGAAAATAAATGAAAATCGTAAAGTACTGAATATCGCCAATTACATGCCGTTTTCTCCCCGTTTCACCCAGTTAGGGATCGGGTATCACTTTTTTGTCACTGCAGCCGTATAGCGTGTATATTAAGCTATACATATCATGTCTCAAAACCTCCTTGCTTGCCGTTCTACTTGGCTATTTTCAAACAAGAATGAAGATTTTGGAGAAAATCTTGTTTGTTTTCTACTTGTACTTCATTAACATAGTCTAAATGATCGGGTTTCAATTAGCAACTTAATTTTTAAATTAGCTTAATAAACTGGCTATTGGATTCTATGGTCAAAAACTCCTTGCTTGCCGTCTTTCAAGTTGAAAATAAATGAAAATCGTAAAGTACTGAATATCGCCAATTACATGCCGTTTTCTCCCCGTTTCACCCAGTTAACGATCGGGTATCACTTTTTGGTCATTGCAACCGTTTAGCGTGTATAATAAGCTATACATATCATGTTTCAAAACCTCCTTGCTTGCCGTTCTACTTGGCTATTTTCAAACAAGAATGAAGATTTTGGAGAAAATCTTGTTTGTTTTCTACTTGTACTTCATTAACATAGTCTAAATGATCGGGTATCAATTAGCAACTTGATTTTTAAATTAGCCTAATAAACTGGCTATCGGATTCTATGGTTAAAAACTCCTTGCTTGCCGTCTTTCAAGTTGAAAATAAATGAAAATCGTTAAGTACTGACTATTGCCAATTACATGCCGTTTTCTCCCCGTTTCACCCAGTTAACGATCGGGTATCATTTTTTGGTCACTACAGCCGTATAGCGTGTATAATAAGCTATACATATCATGTTTCAAAACCTCCTTGCTTGCCGTTCTACTTGGCGATTTTCAAACAAAAATGAAGATTTTGGAGAAAATCTTGTTTGTTTTCTACTTGTACTTCATTAACATAGTCTAAATGATCGGGTATCAATTAGCAACTTGATTTTTAAATTAGCTTAATAAACTGGCTATCGGATTCTATGGTCAAAAACTCCTTGCTTGCCGTTTTTCAACTTGAAAATAAATGAAAATCGTAAAGTACTGAATATCGCCAATTACATGCCGTTTTCTCCCCGTTTCACCCAGTTAGGGATCGGGTATCACTTTTTTGTCACTGCAGCCGTATAGCGTGTATATTAAGCTATACATATCATGTTTCAATACCTCCTTGCTTGCCGTTCTACTTGGCTATTTTCAAACAAGAATGAAGATTTTGGAGAAAATCTTGTTTCTGATCAACTTGTACTTGATTTACAAAGTCTAAATGATCGGGTATCAATTAGCAACTTGATTTTTAAATTAGCTTATTAGACTAGCTATTAGATACTGTGGTCAAAAACTCCTTGCTTGCCGTCTTTCAAGTTGAAAATAAATGAAAATCGTAAAGTACTGACTATTGCCAATTACATGCCGTTTTCTCCCCGTTTCACCCAGTTAACGATCGGGTATCACTTTTTGGTCACTGCAGCCGTATAGCGTGTATAATAAGCTATACATATCATGTTTCAAAACCTCCTTGCTTGCCGTTCTACTTGGCTATTTTCAAACAAGAATGAAGATTTTGGAGAAAATCTTCTTTGTTTTCTACTTGTACTTCATTAACATAGTCTAAATGATCGGGTATCAATTAGCATTTTGATTTTTAAATTAGCTTAATAAACTGGCTATCGGATGTTATGGTCAAAAACTCCTTGCTTGCCGTCTTTCAAGTTGAAAATAAATGAAAATCGTAAAGTACTGACTATTGCAAATTACATGCCGTTTTCTCCCTGTTTCACTCAGTTAACGATCGGGTATCACTTTTTGGTCATTGCAGCCGTATAGCGTGTATAATAAGCTATACATATCATGTTTCAAAACCTCCTTGCTTGCCGTTCTACTTGGCTATTTTCAAACAAGAATGAAGATTTTGGAGAAAATCTTGTTTCTGATCTACTTGTACTTGATTTACAAAGTCTAAATGATCGGGTATCAATTAGCAATTTGATTTTTAAATTAGCTTATTAGACTAGCTATTAGATACTGTGGTCAAAAACTCCTTGCTTGCCGTCTTTCAAGTTGAAAATAAATGAAAATCGTAAAGTACTGACTATTGCCAATTACATGCCGTTTTCTCCCCGTTTCACCCAGTTAACGATCGGGTATCACTTTTTGGTCACTGCAGCCGTATAGCGTGTATAATAAGCTATACATATCATGTTTCAAAACCTCCTTGCTTGCCGTTCTACTTGGCTATTTTCAAACAAGAATGAAGATTTTGGAGAAAATCTTGTTTGTTTTCTACTTGTACTTCATTAACCTAGTCTAAATGATCGGGTATCAATTAGCATTTTGATTTTTAAATTAGCTTAATAAACTGGCTATCGGATTCTATGGTCAAAAACTCCTTGCTTGCCGTCTTTCAAGTTGAAAATAAATGAAAATCGTAAAGTACTGACTATTGCCAATTACATGCCGTTTTCTCCCCGTTTCACCCAGTTAACGATCGGGTATCACTTTTTGGTCACTGCAGCCGTATAGCGTGTATAATAAGCTATACATATCATGTTTCAAAACCTCCTTGCTTGCCGTTCTACTTGGCTATTTTCAAACAAGAATGAAGATTTTGGAGAAAATCTTGTTTGTTTTCTACTTGTACTTCATTAACATAGTCTAAATGATCGGGTATCAATTAGCATTTTGATTTTTTAATTAGCTTAATAAACTGGCTATCGGATGTTATGGTCAAAAACTCCTTGCTTGCCGTCTTTCAAGTTGAAAATAAATGAAAATCGTAAAGTACTGACTATTGCAAATTACATGCCGTTTTCTCCCCGTTTCACTCAGTTAACGATCGGGTATCACTTTTTGGTCATTGCAGCCGTATAGCGTGTATAATAAACTATACATATCATGTTTCAAAACCTCCTTGCTTGCCGTTCTACTTGGCTATTTTCAAACAAGAATGAAGATTTTGGAGAAAATCTTGTTTCTGATCTACTTGTACTTGATTTACAAAGTCTAAATGATCGGGTATCAATTAGCAACTTGATTTTTAAATTAGCTTATTAGACTAGCTATTAGATACTGTGGTCAAAAACTCCTTGCTTGCCGTCTTTCAAGTTGAAAATAAATGAAAATCGTAAAGTACTGACTATTGCCAATTACATGCCGTTTTCTCCCCGTTTCACTCAGTGAACGATCGGGTATCACTTTTTGGTCACTGCAGCCGTATAGCGTGTATAATAAGCTATACATATCATGTTTCAAAACCTCCTTGCTTGCCGTTCTACTTGGCTATTTTCAAACAAGAATGAAGATTTTGGAGAAAATCTTGTTTGTTTTCTACTTGTACTTCATTAACATAGTCTAAATGATCGGGTATCAATTAGCATTTTGATTTTTAAATTAGCTTAATAAACTGGCTATCGGATTCTATGGTCAAAAACTCCTTGCTTGCCGTCTTTCAAGTTGAAAATAAATGAAAATCGTAAAGTACTGACTATTGCCAATTACATGCCGTTTTCTCCCCGTTTCACCCAGTTAACGATCGGGTATCACTTTTTGGTCACTGCAGCCGTATAGCGTGTATAATAAGCTATACATATCATGTTTCAAAACCTCCTTGCTTGCCGTTCTACTTGGCTATTTTCAAACAAGAATGAAGATTTTGGAGAAAATCTTGTTTGTTTTCTACTTGTACTTCATTAACATAGTCTAAATGATCGGGTATCAATTAGCATTTTGATTTTTAAATTAGCTTAATAAACTGGCTATCGGATTCTATGGTCAAAAACTCCTTGCTTGCCGTCTTTCAAGTTGAAAATAAATGAAAATCGTAAAGTACTGACTATTGCAAATTACATGCCGTTTTCTCCCCGTTTCACTCAGTTAACGATCGGGTATCACTTTTTGGTCATTGCAGCCGTATAGCGTGTATAATAAGCTATACATATCATGTTTAAAAACCTCCTTGCTTGCCGTTCTACTTGGCTATTTTCAAACAAGAATGAAGATTTTGGAGAAAATCTTGTTTCTGATCTACTTGTACTTGATTTACAAAGTCTAAATGATCGGGTATCAATTAGCAACTTGATTTTTAAATTAGCTTATTAGACTAGCTATTAGATACTGTGGTCAAAAACTCCTTGCTTGCCGTCTTTCAAGTTGAAAATAAATGAAAATCGTAAAGTACTGACTATCGCCAATTACATGCCGTTTTCTCCCCGTTTCACTCAGTCAACGATCGGGTATCACTTTTTGGTCATTGCAACCGTTTAGCGTGTATAATAAGCTATACATATCATGTTTCAAAACCTCCTTGCTTGCCGTTCTACTTGGCTATTTTCAAACAAGAATGAAGATTTTGGAGAAAATCTTGTTTCTGATCTACTTGTACTTGATTTACAAAGTCTAAATGATCGGGTATCAATTAGCATTTTGATTTTTAAATTAGCTTAATAAACTGGCTATCGGATTCTATGGTCAAAAACTCCTTGCTTGCCGTCTTTTAAGTTGAAAATAAATGAAAATCGTAAAGTACTGAATATCGCCAATTACATGCAGTTTTCTCCCCGTTTCACCCAGTTAGGGATCGGGTATCACTTTTTTGTCACTGCAGCCGTATAGCGTGTATATTAAGCTATACATATCATGTCTCAAAACCTCCTTGCTTGCCGTTCTACTTGGCTATTTTCAAACAAGAATGAAGATTTTGGAGAAAATCTTGTTTGTTTTCTACTTGTACTTCATTAACATAGTCTAAATGATCGGGTTTCAATTAGCAACTTAATTTTTAAATTAGCTTAATAAACTGGCTATTGGATTCTATGGTCAAAAACTCCTTGCTTGCCGTCTTTCAAGTTGAAAATAAATGAAAATCGTAAAGTACTGAATATCGCCAATTACATGCCGTTTTCTCCCCGTTTCACCCAGTTAACGATCGGGTATCACTTTTTGGTCATTGCAACCGTTTAGCGTGTATAATAAGCTATACATATCATGTTTCAAAACCTCCTTGCTTGCCGTTCTACTTGGCTATTTTCAAACAAGAATGAAGATTTTGGAGAAAATCTTGTTTGTTTTCTACTTGTACTTCATTAACATAGTCTAAATGATCGGGTATCAATTAGCAACTTGATTTTTAAATTAGCTTAATAAACTGGCTATCGGATTCTATGGTCAAAAACTCCTTGCTTGCCGTTTTTCAACTTGAAAATAAATGAAAATCGTAAAGTACTGAATATCGCCAATTACATGCCGTTTTCTCCCCGTTTCACCCAGTTAGGGATCGGGTATCACTTTTTTGTCACTGCAGCCGTATAGCGTGTATATTAAGCTATACATATCATGTTTCAATACCTCCTTGCTTGCCGTTCTACTTGGCTATTTTCAAACAAGAATGAAGATTTTGGAGAAAATCTTGTTTCTGATCAACTTGTACTTGATTTACAAAGTCTAAATGATCGGGTATCAATTAGCAACTTGATTTTTAAATTAGCTTATTAGACTAGCTATTAGATACTGTGGTCAAAAACTCCTTGCTTGCCGTCTTTCAAGTTGAAAATAAATGAAAATCGTAAAGTACTGAATATCGCCCATTACATGCCGTTTTCTCCCCGTTTCACCCAGTTACCGATCGGGTATAACTTTTTGGTCACTGCAGCCGTATAGCGTATATAATAAGCTACACACATCATGTTTCAAACCACCTTGGTTGCCTTTCAACTTGGCGATTTGTATGCAATAATGATTTTATGCGAAAATCTTGTGATTTTTTATTCGGATTTAATTTGCATAGTCTTAAGGACTGAGTGATGATTAGCTACTTGGCTACTTGGGCTTTGATTTAGCTCAACGGTTGACTGAATGGTACTGGGGTCTAACCATAGGCCCTTTGCTTGCCGTCTATCAGGTTGAAAAGAAGAGAAAATCTAAAGTTTACAAAACATCATCTAATACATGACTTCCTTTACCCGGTTGACTCTGATATTGATCGAGAATCATGTTTTGTTTACTGCAACCGTTTAGCTTGAGCATTTGGCTATACGAATCAAGTTTTGAAACCTCCTTCCTTGCCCAGTTTCATAACGAGATCTTAGTATTAGTCACAAAAAGTGATTTTGGCTGCTGAATTCAAAAGTTAGCGGCCGAACTAAGTTTATGTATTTATTGGATTTGTTTTTATGTTCAGCATGTTTTTTTCGTAATCATAGATGTTTTTTGTAGTCTTTAACGTCTCCCGAGACATTTTGATTTTAAAGAAAATCTTAACTTCTTAATTTGGTCGGGTTATCGGCGGCTGCTAAGTTTGGCTGCTACCTTCACACCGGTCCAAATTTGTACGTTTAAAATTAATACGCAGCCGTAATTGTCTACTTCCCTCTCTTCGACAATAATGTAGGTAGGTTCTATTAACTAACTTACTCCTTACGCTCAATGTAGGTACAGTCATCATCAGATATATCGCAGCATATAAGGCGTTCATAAATATCTGAACATGTACTGTAACGCCTAGTCAATAAGAGTCATGTTCTGCCAGCTTATGATGGTTGCGTTTATATCACGTGATAAATAAGTGACAAAGCATCTGTCACTCACACTCGCATCTTGCCAAAACGTGACGGATGCTTTGTCACTTATTTATCGCGTGATAAAAGCAACCATCATACGCCCCCAGATCTTTATGAACGCCTAATGCCGGCTCCACATGTTTGGCAAACAACGGCAAACATACAGGACGCAGTTATACGTTAGAGTGAGCACGACATACCTAGTTCCGTTTTACTCTAACGTATAACTGCGTCCTGTATGTTTGCCGTTGTTTGCCAAACATGTGGAGCCGGCATTATATGCTGCCATATATCTGATGGCGACTGTACAACTAGCACTAATATGACAATATAAATAGAAAGCTGATTTCTCGTTTATCACTAAACTAATTCAATGCAAAAATGTAGAACACATAACAACAACTAATTGGTATTAGTCAATTATGTCAACTATTTTTGGTACACGGGTAGTTAAGCGTCCACAGATAGTTATAGGGTACTTTTTCACCTCACTACGGAGAAGGAAGAAGAGGGTTATGAGTTCTTCCAGGCGGGTGAAATTGTGTACATTTTCTAGTTATAAATAAATAACAAATTTATTCATCATCATCATCAGTCGTTCACTCTTGGCAGAGTGGTCGTGGTTGACGGCAATGGTGTCCACATTGGGGTTCTCGTCCTTCCTCTGCTAGACAGCAGCTCTCGCGATGTATCTCCAATTCTCCATTTCCCCCGGTTGTCTGCGGAGCGAGTGCATTGCACCGCCCCATGGTACTCCGGGTGGTCTTTTTAATAAGGTCGGTCCAGCGAGGCGGTGATCGGCCTCGTCCTCTCTTGCCTTCTATCTGGCCCCGGACGACCCATCTTTCCATGGAGTTATTTCGGGAGATGTGGCCAAAGAACTAATTAAGTATGTAACTACTAAAGTATTACCCAGTCAAATCTAAAATATTTCAAGATTTTCAAGTACCGTGAAATACGCCAACTTTGCCTCCACAGGGAACTTTGCCCAAAACGCTACTTAAAAAAAGAAACGTTACTGTAGACAATTTCAAGATGATTATGGCAACACTACTATTTTTAGTGGAAAATAGATTATATCTGTGGTATCACTGGGAATCAACTTCATTCCGTAACGTGTTGGGGCTAGTCGAATAAGGTGCGTGATTTGGCGGGCCAATTCTAGGTGAAGTTCTGGTGTATTTTTTACAGAATGGGGAAGCCCCAGGTGAATGTATCTTATTGCTTGTTATAAAATAAGAACTGTAGATCATTTTTATTGTAGTTTGAACTAAAAATACTTATTAAAACCGGAGTAATGATGGTGGGCAATGTTATCCAGTAACTTGCTAACCTATGAATGCCAACATTGCCCAGACTAAAAAAAGGGTAAGGGTTGTCACCTTGTCGTAATTTTACCTTACTGCGTAAATAAAGGAGGGTTATGTATTTAAGGTAAGGTAAATTATATTTCTATTAAGCCGTTGTACTTTTAGCATTAGCTGCATGTCATGTCATGTCATGTCCATAAAACAAAAAACATAGAATATTCAATTATGACAATTTTTATTTAGATTATTCTAACGTGAAGTAAAAAAATAACCGCCAAACTATTAGCAAACCCCGGATGACGGGAGCAAAAATGCGTTGACAGCTTTATAGTGCGAGGACACACATTTTATATCATATAAATCGATGTCGATAAAAAGCACGATGTACCTACTGGACTACCGCTATGATATGCAGAAGTATTAATTATTGTTGTGAAATAAAATTAAAACGCAATGTTTGTATTTTTTCAGTATTTTATATAGTTTTCGTAGTATACAATTATCATTTTTTCTAAATTTTCTGATTTTAAACTCCTTCGCCTTGGCGATAAAATCCATTTCATCCAACTAAAGGACCGTTCTAAATCTACTGTAGTAATAGGAGCAAAATTACATAATTCATAGTGGTTATGGATTTCTTCTGTACAACGTACTTCCACTTCTTTACCAGATATCAAATTATTTAAGATGTTTAAAGTTAAAAAGCCAACGTTCTTCTTTAACACATCCTGATACTTGTTGTGAATAACTTTACCTTGAGGATGTAACCGTAATCTTGACAAGTGCACTTTCAACTTGTGTACTATATTTAAACTGGCTTCCAGGCCTAAATTTTGATTTTGTAATTGTTTTATTGTACTAGGTATTATTGACAAATTACTGTTTATCCATTTTAGATCATTCAAAATATTTAAATCGTTCATTGCACGTTTGACTTTCAAAATATACATTGAATCCCTATTAGGGAATGTCTGTATGACTCGCTTGATTTCAGGCAAATATTTATGATAGTAGCAGGCCGCGTTTATCCATGTTCCCCATCTTATTATAGTTGGCTGCGGTGGTAAAGGAACAGTTGGTAACATTTGACGAAACTTTCTTATTCTTTTAGGCGATTTTCGGAACACCTTTTTTGTGTATGCGATTAAATTATTCACAGAGGGAAAAAGTAATCGAACTTTTTCAGCCACCCTATTTACGCCATGAGCTAGACATGTAACATGAACTAAATTAGGAAAAAGTATTTTCAAGTTTTTTCCTGCCTTTAACATATAGGCTACGCCATCCGTAAGGAGTAACAAGACTCTGTCGTGTTTATTATGGTCTTTCCCCCATAGTTTCTCCAAGGTAATTCTAATGAGTGTTGATATAGTAACATTATTAACTTCGTCTAACCAAAAACTCGATATAATGTGTGGGGTACTCATCTGTTTTTTTAATAAAGCTCCAACCATTACATTACCGATTTGACGTCCATTTGCATCTGAGGATTCGTCTACGCTTACGTAAATTCTAGCATTTGCAAGTTCAGTCCTGATTTGGTGCATTTTCTCTTTATATGCAATGTCCAAAGTAGTTTTTCTCAGAAAAGATTCATCGGGAATACGTACTTTACAAAATTTTCCGGATATGCAATTGCAAATGAAATTAGTGAATTTTATTATTAGTGAATTATATTATATTGTGTAACAACCTGACATGTAAGATAATAAGTTTGATCTATAAATTTCCGATTCAATTATTTGTTCGTATGGATGTCGATAGAATAGTCGATATTTAACTAAGCACTAGTGACAAGTGCATTTTTGCTCCCGTGGGGTTTGAATATTAAGGATACATTTTTTCATTTTGATAATGCTATTGGTAAAGAGGTTTACTCAACCAAAAGTGACAACCCTGACAATTTCAAACTGCTTGATTCGGCTTGTATGGAGAAAAACAAAATACCTATGTAACATTGCCCACCCATATTGCACACGTGTTTGTACAGTTAAGACCAAGATATTAAGTAGAACGCCATTATTACCCCAGATTTTATACTGATCCTTATCTTAACGTTGTAGGGGCTATAGTTACGAAAATAATCGATTTGGGCAATGTTTGCAAAAGTTTAGATAGCTTTACCCGAGGTGAAAATTGATAAATAAAAATTGGTTGAATGTAGATTTAAAAATTGTTTCTCGTAATAAACGCATGCATATGAATACGATGGATGGGTTAGACAAAAAAAAACTTTATTCCGTCATAGAAAAAATGAGAGATATTCGGGTTTTTACGAAAAAAGCGGGCAAAGTTGGCATGTTTCACGGTATACAAAGTAGGTATTTTAATTTTTTTGTAGTTTATCTGCTCCTAAATCGCTCTCTTTGGTGATTTCATATACTGTTCAATATTTACCATGTCTTTAATCGTGTTCTGTAATGGTTAAAAAACAAATGAAAGCTACATGCGAGGCGTCAGACTTGACGCCTCGGCGGGGGATGCCACATGGCTTGACTACCACCACATTCTAAAACGACATAAGTCATAAAGCGTCCCCGTACACTTAAGCTGTTTTTCATTATCAAGGTCTTAGCAGAAACGACATAAGTCCATTCGGTATTTGATGGAGTTATGCCGTTATGGCATGGGGTTGAGTCGTTGTTAAAAATAAACTGTCGTTAAATCGTCGTTTTGCAGAAACTTTCATGCATTGGAGGATGTAATGCGGGTTCGATGTGTTCATAAACTTTTATTTAACTTTATCTGTTCGTTTGTCAGTTGGTCGGGAGTTTTCTGTGTTGTTTCCAGTAGCACTACCATGGGTATAAAATTACTGCAAAGCGATTTTTTTTAAACATGACTTGAATTGTATCTGGGCTTAGCCCTTACTGTGTGGGTGTATAACCCGCTAATGGGATTACCTCCGCGCCACAGGAGTGATTACGCTAGCCACTGCGTTTAACCGATTGCAAAAAAATAGGTACCTACATAGTTAAAAGTTTGGTTAACATAAAATATCGCTTCCTTTGTGTGACGAAAGTTAGTCATAAAAAATGTATGGGTAACTTTCGTCACACAAATTATGGATGATGCAAACCCCTTCCTCATGATGGCCGGCAAGCCGAACCGCCGGGGAACCTTTAGAGAGCAGAGACTTTTGACTCCATCTGAAGAAACTGTTATTAGTTGGCTGGTTCAAGTGTCATAAAATAAATAAATAATCTTACTTACTTCTGTGGCCCTTACCCTAGCTACACACTCTCGAAGTTGACCGAAGTATGGATTTCCGCAGCGAAGTTTCCCTCCCCACAATCATATTCTAATTCCTTCGCGATTCAAGCAATTCGTTTATGGAACGATCTCCCTCTCTCCATTAGGAAAGCTCAGAGCAAATTCTCCTTCAAGCGCATGGTGCGCAAACATCTCTCCAAAGAATTTCAGGATTGATTGTCTATATGATGTTTTACAGGGGTACACATATATATACTTATGTATATATATATATATATTTTTTTGTATTTATGTATGTGTATTGTAATGCATATGTGTGTATGTAACATATTGTTAATATATATATCAAACTTATGTATTTATTTATTTATTTAATCTTTATTGCACAAAAGAAAACTTATCGTACAAAAGGCGGACTTAATGCCATGAGGCATTCTCTACCAGTCAACCTTCGGGCAAAGCAGATAAATTGTGGGCGGTGCAACTAACTTAAACAAGTTTTAATAAATAATATTTAGATAAATACATATATCATATAATATATACACATATAAATAAATACAGATGAAGATACTAATCAGATAACCTAAGAATTCACAACTCTGCTAGCGTAGAGGTCACGCAAACATTTTTTGAAAGCGCATTTGTTCGGAGCTTGTTTGATCTTGAGGGGAAGGCGGTTCCAGAGACGGGAAACTTGGACGGTGAACGATTTGGACATAAAACCAGTACGGTGACGAGGGATGGAGAGAGACAGATTGCCAGAAGAGCGAAATTGACGGTCACGGGTTACACCATAATAGTGAAAGAAGTTTTTGAGATATTCGGGAGATATTGGATTTTTGAGAACAGAAAACAGAGTGCACAGCATTCGAATTTCACGTCGTTCGCGGATAGGAAACCAGCCCAGCTGAGAGCGGTAAGAAGACACATGGTCATACTTACGGTAAGAAGACACATGGTCATACTTATTGACTTTTGTCTCGTTTTATGTTTTTAGACACGGCTTTTTATGATCCTGCACCAACTGCTAGTTTCTGTTTGGCCCTATGGTTGACTGGTAGAGAATTCCTTATGGCATTAAGTCCGCCATTTGGGTCACTGTCAGATTTAGGTGCGCATCTTTCCGGTGGACATTTGTGAAATTAAGGATTCCAGGGCCTAATTTTCTGATTAAATGCCTGTGGGAATAAAGAACGTTCCCTCTTCTATAATCCGATGTAATAGCAACATAACCTAGATTCATACAAGCTAGTAACTTTTGACCACAAATTTTGTTTTTTGAACTGACAATAACCCATTTGTACTTTTACTTTTGTATTTTGTGCAATAAAGCTTAAATACATAAATAAATATTCTCCCAACCTCGGCCAACTTCGCGATTAGTGTGAAGCTAGCTAGCAGCTAGGGTAACATAGGTCAACCATGCCTCTCTTGCTGAATTCTCCTAAAAAAATGTGAATTACCTACCTATTTATTCCTACTCCTATTCGTCGTTTTTATAACTTCAGCCACTAAATAAAAAAAAAACTAATAACATTAAAAAAATAGAACACACATATACCTACACACAAACTATACCGATTGTCCCAAAAATCTCAAAATAACCACAATATAGGTAAGTAAGTACTTGCTCGATTTACATTTTCAAATAACTTAATATTTTATTTATTAAAAGACACACACGTGTAAGGAAAAATTACAATAAGTTCTGATCCGCATCGCAGGCTTCGTCAGGTGAGATACAACAACAAATCAGCAACAGGCTTCGTCAAATACAAACCAATGATATGATCCACAACATTTTCAAATTACGTAAGTAATATAAAATATATTACCTAAGGGTCATTGTCAGATTTAGGTTCGAGTCTTTCCGGTGGACATTTGTGAAATTAAGGATTCCAGGGCCTAATTTTCTGATAAAATGCCTGTGAGAATGAGAATAAAGAACGTTCCCTCTTCTATAATCCGATGTAATGTAATAGCAACATAACCTAGATTCTTACAAGCTCTTAACTTTCGACCACCGGAGGGACGAGTTTTGTTTTTTCAACTGACAATGATCCTAAGTTTGAACACATTAATTCATCAAAATTCGCGCTTTCATTAATAATATTAAACCTACATTACTCGTTAAAACAACCCAAAGCGTAAGCCTTCAGCCAGTGCCTCACACCGCTCTCGGTAGTCGCGGCGGCCGCACGCTTCCCGTGTTCGCGATCGCATTTCGGACCGCTCCGAGCAATAGAAAAGTTTAAAAAGTTGAGTGACAGTGATTTTGGCGGGAGACGCGTAAGTATATTTTTTTAATTAGGTTAGTTGCGTTTGGGATTTGCATTGTTTTTTACCGGAAGTTGCAATTTTATTTATGCACTTGTAAAATCAATTAAATATTCATTGCATTTCGATTCAATATCCAGTTTTGTTGGTAACGATTCTCTTACAACCTAATACCTAATGTTAGTAATTGTGTGGTATACTTAATATATTTTATCAAAAATAAATTAATACCTACTCGGCACAGTGAAAAGATAATAAGTACCTAAGGTTTTTTTTAGTAAAATCCAGTAAGTAAATAATGCAATAAGTATGTATTTTAAGACGTAACCCAACTTCGGATTGAATATTATTTTATTTATTTTGAATAAAAAATAATTAATTGCCAACGGCTAATAAAACAACGAGGTTTAATAACAATTAGCTTCTTTAGACCTACCTTTTCTTCTGTCATCTTTTTAAATAGGCTAAGACCACACCATTCTGCATGTAGATGGAAAAATAGAACGAACTCGCTAATTAATCTTTTCTTTTTAATCGAACACCGAGGTATTGGTATAGACTTTTTCTTCCTTTCCTTGGACTGACACTTATAATTTAATTCTGCTGGGAAAAAGTGATTAATTTTCCCGTGTCACTTTTTAATGTTTGCAGAAAGTTTCCTTTAATAAGTTCCGAGATAAATTTCAATTAAATTTGCGGGTTACTTTAAGACGGGATTGGATTTTATTAACTTGTTTAAAGCTTTATTTTTAGTTGCACATTGAGAACGCATAAAAGAGTTGTTTTTATAAACGATATCCAGCATAATCTATTCGGGAGTGTTTTGTTTTTTAAACTTTTGAAAGCAATTGACAACTTTAGCGATAGAAATGTGTTATTTAAAAAAAACGGGTCCAAAGAGTTCGATCGATTACCTGTGAATTGAGTTGTAAGGTATGTTCTGGAAATGATTACTCTATGTGTATAATTATTGTATATGGTGGTATGGTAGGTATGGTAGTGTTTCAAAATACAAAGAAAAAAATAATACAAAGATTGATCTATCCAATACGTCCCAGGATTGAACACCAATAACTTAAAAAAAATACCTACTCACCAGTGACGTAGCGTAAAACCAAATCTCTTGGCAATCCGGTACCGATTTAGCTTCGGTACTTTTTTCCAAAAACAATAAGCAATATAAATTTATGAAACATGTAATGTCTCATTTTTCAGCTTTGATCTTTGTATTCATGGTTTAAATAAGCAATATTGTCCAATATGGACAAGCCGGTGGGAATCGGGTTTTGTAGACGACATGTCACCGCTACTCATTTAAAACACATACTTACCCTGACTTATTATCAACTTAAGCCATGACGCTTGATTAATAGACAGAGTTACTATCAAGTCACTCAACCACGTTTATTATTAGACAATGGACTGATATCGAAATCCCATTTTAAAAACCCATCAATCTCCATACAAAAATAACAATACATCAACTCAACAGCTCATTACCATAAATAACTTGATCCGTGCGTGGCATATTATAAGTTATGGCTGAAAGCACAAATGCAACCTTATCGCAGTAACCTATTATAACCATTTAGTAGGCAGCGCCTTCACTTAGTTAAGCCGACAAGGTTGTATTGTCTTTTGAGTACAATGGTAAAGATGTTTAAAAGAATATTATGGTAGGTACCATAACAATGAGTTTCAAGTTGTTTTCTATTTTACAAGTAAAAGGTAGTAATGAAAACAATCAAGTTTCGAGTCTTAAAGCATCAATACTAAGTTAAATGTTTATAGTACATTACGTAACAAGGGTTGTAAACGAGGAATTACAAACGAGCGTCTATTAGAATGCGCTTTAATGACATGAGTTAGGAATTCCTTTACCACCAGAGTCACGTACGACTTTTTTCATCACACTTTGGAAGAAATAAAACAAAAGTAGAGTAGTAGTCAATACCAAAATTACTTAGGGCGGCCTAGGGCGTTATATACGAATTACCGCCCTAAGCGATACGACTACGATTTGCCGCCCGGTTTTCTAGCATGTAATCACATAAAGTGTGATAAAAATTACTTACCGCGCTAGGGCGTAATTTACGACTTACCGCCCGCTTTTCTAGCATGTAAGCCCTAGTTTACGAGCAAAGTGTGATGAAAAATACTTAAGTAATTTTTTGACTAGCTTTTATTACCGACTGTACTTTCTTACACAAACGTTAATTGATCGTCAAAGTTAATTAAATGCCCAAATAAAGGTTATTCTTATGCGGTTTAGTTCGTACGGCCACCTTCCATCATCAGATCCGCTTCAAGATACCAAATTATTGTATTGTATTGTTGTTTAATTTACGACACGACAATTGACAATGGTATTTTTTTCAAATAGTGTCAGTTTAAAATAATTTCATAAATTTATTATCACATACCCTAAAAATATTTTGTTTATTTGATTATACCGACTCGTTTTGAAAATATTAAAATATGTTATGTTTGACGTTACCTCGTGGATAATTTGACAGTCACAGCACACAAATAGATCAGAGTGGTACAATTTCCATACTAAATCCGCCTTAGTAATAGTCCGACTGTGTGACTTACTGCTTGATTGAGACCAATTAGGTCGCCTATTGGGATATTTTCGAAAATGTAAAAATGGGAAATATGTAATTTTTTAAGGAAAACGAAACGTCAATTAGAAGTAGATTGAAATTTACTTCCAAGAATTGACTATAACTTTAACTTTCAAACTAACAGACTAGCTACAAAATTTATTTGTTGCTAATATGTTAGCTAATAAACGCATGTTAAATAGTATAGGAAAACACTAGTTTTCCTATACTAAAGCAAAACTTTACGAGGTGAGAAAGATTACTTGAACTTCTCTGAGCGCGAGTCACTTTCAGCTTTTGCGTAAAGACAAAGCTTTGTGAGTTTTTTAAGTTTTTATCATCTTTGAAAGTGTCGGGAAGTCGTTAGAAGTTGCCTATCTATTTATTATACGATCGTTAATACGAACTTGCATAGAAATATTGTCTTCGGCCGTTTTCCAAACTTTTTTAACTTTTTGAGTTATTTTTTTTAATTCTGAAGAACATGGTTTTATAATACCATGAACTTTATATATTGGAAATGAAATCATTCACTAATTTTATAGACATCGATATCAATCGATTGTCGAATCGATAAGAGTTGATATCTACATCGATTTGATAGGACACAAACTGACTAAGATTTCTTTGCAATTTTTTTTGTCTACTCCTACACAATTACCCCGTTCATCAAATGACTATTTAAAACGGGTAAAACTCGAAGGATCCCAATTTTTACATGTATATGATAGGAGAAAAACGGGTTCCCTTTATCTTGCATAATAGATATCGATTCTCCGAAATACATTTCGCATAGCAGCTATCACCGACACATTTTTAGCCGAATGATTCTTTAGCATAATCATATATGTATCATAATTGTCAGTTAGCATACAATTAATTTCGCATAGTTTTAAATGGCCGAACACTAGTATCACCGACTTTTATTTCACATAATTTTATATAGCAGAACATTTAATATCGCCGAATTTATTATGGCATAAAGACATAGTTTACGGAACAGACGAGTGCTAGGAAACTAGTTTCGGTTTTAGGTTAGATTAGGCGATTATTAACTAAACTGATACCAGTAAAATGGGTTAGGTTAGGTTAGAACTGCGACCACAACAGAACCGAACTGCTGCCAGTAAAGTAGGTTAGGTTAAAACCGAACTTAATGGGTTAGGTTAGGTTAGAACTGCGACCACATCAGAACCGATCTGCTGCCAGTAAAGTAGGTTAGGTTAGAACCGAACTTAATGGGTTAGGTTAGGTTAGAACTGCGACCACAAGAGAACCGAACTGCTGCCAGTAAAGTAGGTTAGGTTAAAACCGAACTTAATGGGTTAGGTTAGGTTAGAACTGCGACCACAACAGAACCGAACTGCTGCCTCTGCTGTAGTAAAGTAGGTTAGATTAGAACCGAACTTAATGGGTTACGTTGGGTTAGAACTGCGACCATAACAGAATCGAACTATAAATATTATGAGATATAAATTTCTTCGAAATAACTATTCGGACATGTAAATATTATGCTTATTCATATTCTGTCATATGAATGTTCTAATATAAAAAAATATTTGAAATCACAATATGAGAAAAAAAATATGCAAAATAAAATTCGGAGAAATGATGTTTCTGTCGAAGGTTGTTATACAAAATGAATTTATGAGTATCAATTGTATGCAACATATTAGTGAACCGAGAAAAACTGACCTAGAAGATTATCCACGTATCGTAATGACTACGCTAAATATACCTACGTTTACGAAGGTGAATTCACAACTTCAATTGTCTATCCTGTAAAAGCCCTTAGCCCTTAATTTGTTTTTATTCATAATTAAACTCATGATTCAAGAAAAATAACCGAAAACAAACACGTATCATAATAATTAGGGATATTTCGGTTTCCATCGCCATATATCCTCATCACGGCGCCGCCGAAAACATGTTCTTCGGAACATACATGAATATGCTTTCAACTTTTAAATTACATAGGTAATGTACTAACTTTGCAAGTAGGTAATAGTATGGGGGCTCATAATTTGCTCTTTATTTCGTATAGGTATAGGTAATTAAGGTGGTTGCAGAGATGTCACTTTCATACAAATCGTTTGATCAATACACACTTAGGCCGTTATGGATTTAGGTTATTAAACATTCTTAAAAATATGTTCGCGATAATGCGATATACCCGTTATAATTTGTGTTTAATGTATGTGTACAAACCGCGAGAGAGAGTATAAAGAGTCATTATAGGCATTTATAACTAGAGATGAAATAATATTTTCTTCGGTTTCCGCGACTGTCACACATTTAAATAAAACAATTTAAACGGATTATATCGCGTATATTAATTATTTGAGCGTCCCTGACGTTTCAGTACCTTTACAGATACCGTTCCGTCCGTCAGTCAACCTTTGACAACGGTATCTGTAAAGGTACTGAAACGTCAGGGAGGCTCAAATAATTAATATACGCGATATAATCCGTTTAAATTGTTTTATTTAAATAGAGATGAAATATTGAAAAAATAAAAATAAAGGTAAAGAAAATATTATAGGTATTTAATATTAAAGGGACAATCTTACACAAATCGACCTAGTCCCAAACTAAGCAAAGCTGGTACCATGAGTATACTAGACGACGATATACGAGTACATAATAATATAAATACATGTATACTGATAAAAACTTTATTAAGTATTATCACGATTCTTTAGTACTTAGGTAATAATAACAACATCAAATTTCCTTTTTGATTACGTCTTTATGTAATCAAAAAGGAAATTTGATGTTGTCTTGAAAGGAAGGCACATTTATTTTTAAATTGGCTGTATCTACCCTTATGTCTTATTATCGGGGGAGTAATAAATTATGCTATAAATAGCACAGAGCATTGAATATGATACTACTCATTTATCACAAAACATTATTAACTGTTTTGTAACAAATGTGCTTTTAAGCGCTGCAATGGCTAAGTTTTGTAACATCCTAGCAGAATACCAGCGAAGTGGTTTGCTGGTTCATTATGCTAAGTCAGTGCCTATTCTCTGCGGCGACAGACATATTTAAGTAGTTTTATAGTTTTATACTTGTACTATGTAGTTTTAAGTATCATGTTTGATTGTTTTTTTTATTGTTTATTGTTTCCAACCATGTAAATTGTGGATATGAAGAAAATGTTTATCTATCTGTCTATCTAATGTCAATCTTGCGGAGGTATTTATGGCCATTTCAATAATTGCCACCAAAACGCTGTATAAAATCAAAATCATCTGATAAAGATGTAAAGACGATGTAACTAAATATTATGATTAGTTAGCTGTTCCGCGCTGTATTCCCTCCCGCTCATCCCACGGGAACACTTCATTTTTTTGGGATTAAAAGTAGCATATGTGATAGACCAAGATGTCAGCTACCTTCATACCACAATTGATCAAAATTGGTCAATCCGTTTGAGCGTGAAGAAGTAACAAACATACACATAAACAAACTCACAAACTTTCGCCTTTACGTTAGTGCGATGTGTTTTAGTATCGTATATTCTATCAATAAATTGTTCTGCTCTCTGTACATAACTGATGATTCAAGCGCTAGCAGCTAGGCCTAGTTTTATAAAGAATATTTTGACTTTGACTTTGAAATACTTTATACATACAAACAAAATCTACCCGAGTATCTTACATTCTAGAGATGAAATGCGTCCCGTACCATGCCATGTATGTCATATGCCGTGTATGGCAAGTGAATCAGGCAAACAACTTATAAAAAGAACTACTAACCTGGTCCATTTTGTTTATCTAAAAGTCTAGACTCTTTAGCCTGTATTATCAGTGGAAGGAGGTCGTACGAGTATTCTCAGCATTTATTTGATGGATCAGGGATCAGTGAGAAATATAGATTTGTACAGTGCGACCAAAAAGAGTAGAAATTAAAAAGTGGCAATACTGTAGTGTCGTCCCTGTTTTCTTATATTGATTAGAAAGGGAGGACACTCAGTATTGCCACTTTTTAATTTCTACTCTTTTTGGTCGGACTGTATCTCTAGTAGTTTTTAGTTTTTCAACTAAGTTGAACCACTTAAAGAAAACATAAAACAATACTGTTGTGTGCGTTTCATATCCCCCCTGGGGTTTGTAAGTTTAACATGTGACTGTGTGTAGTGTGTGTATGTCTGTGGCATCGTAGCTCACAAACGGATGGTCCGATTTA
The DNA here is from genome assembly GCA_947623375.1 of Apotomis capreana. NCBI lineage: Eukaryota > Metazoa > Arthropoda > Insecta > Lepidoptera > Tortricidae > Apotomis > Apotomis capreana. The sequence continues at coordinate 4,281,486 of OX392517.1, read as the reverse complement.
AATGCGTTTTTTTTAATCGAAAGCCATGTCTGTCGAGATGGTTCTTAGCTAATTTAGGTTATTTTTGTACCTCATTATTGTCCGTCATAAAAAAAACTGTACTTCAGCGATGCGTATATGGTCGCTATAATATTAATTTAAGTAAAATATTGCACGCCATTAGGTGGCTATATAACCGTGTGAAACTAACCATGTGAATTTATCTATATTAAGGCCATTTGGGCCAATACAACACAACTAAATATTCTTTCATTTATTCATACATTCGTTATTTCATTCATACATTAATTTATTAATTCATCCATTCATTCCATTAATTCATCCATTCAAAAAATCATTCATTCACTCAGTTTTTTTTTTCTTTTCGATCTGCATAGGCATAGAGCGACACTAGCGACAGTACCAAGCTGTCATTAAAGCGGTCGAGGGACGTCGATATCTCAGACATATCGAATAGGCTAGTTGACTCATAATAAATTGTATCAAACTAATGTTTACTTCTTATAGTATCAAGCATGTAAAAGTAGAAGATAGCTGAAACAAATAATTAAAAATAGTATGTTTTTTATTCTGTATTTTAAAAAACCGATCCCGTGAATAAAACTGAAGGGCTGCTGATTAAAAATTCGACCGTGGAATAATGCCGTCCCTCTCGATCTCCTGTCAAAGTATATTTGAGTGAGCGGGTCCGCACTATACGACGGTCGCTATAACTATTAGCCTATTGAACCAACTCCGGCAAGTCATCTCGCCATCTCTTTTCTTTCTGTCTTGTCTCGTTTCTCGGATCATATTTGACGGAAAAGTTTTCTGAATGAATTATGATTGATTCAGGAAAAGTGAAGTGTTCAGTTTGAAGAGTTTATATGAAAACAATTTGTTAATGGAATTAATTATTGAATTAAAAGTTTCTTTATGCATCTTGGAGAGTTTTGAGTGGTAGGGAGAATGGTAAGTGCTCGTTCAGATTCTAATTTCGAACCGTTAGTTCGTCAGGCCACAGATTAATATAATCAGGCATCATTGGTTCATAGACAAATGTTAATTCATAGATCAATTTGGATCATTCGCATCAGGTTTTCCTCATTCAGGTGGAAATGGGTCATTGTCAGATTTAGGTGCGCATCTTTCCAGTGGACATTTGTGAAATTAAGGATTCCAGAGCCTAATTTTCTGATTAAATGCCTGTGAGAATAAAGAACGTTCCCTCTTCTATAATCCGATGTAATAGCAATATAACCTAGATTCATACAAGCTCGTAACCATTGACCACCGAAGGGACAAATTTTGTTTTTTGAACTGATAATAACCCAAATATATTTCGAATTAATAATGAAATAATGAAGTTTATTCTGCAAGTAGGCCACAAGGGCACTTTTACTGAGTCTACCGGTATTTTACAGGAGGAGACCACTGTTGAGAAGAAACGCCGAAAGAAACTCAACAGTCAGTAATTTTTTGAAAAGGGATAAGATAACTGTATTACAGATTAATATAATATAGATAAACATTCCATATTAATATATGAACTTAACTTAATAGTCCTCGAAGAAAACATATTAAAAAAGTGTACCTATTTTATTTTAAGATATAAATAAGGAAAAGTGTAAGAATAAAATGGAAACTAAAAAACTATAACGGTTTATCACAGTTTATGTACGTTTACGTTTGATATGCTTTCTTATTACAACTGTGTCCTTTAAACAGTATTCTTCAGAGTTCATTTGATTTTTGAACAGTATGTATTGAGTACTTTATGTACGCCTTGAGAAACTCCTAATTTTTGGAAGTTAATTAAAAAATTGGAGCATCTGAAATCATAGGCCAAGCTTCCGGTTAATTTGACATGACAATGACCGATAACATGATGGGGGTTACTGCTCTAGAAGGTCATTGTCCTCTAATCGTAGCTAGTTTTGTTTTTCTATTGTTTTTATAACGCGTCTATGTGAGGCATCTAAGTACATATGTTATATATACCTACCTACAGTATGTCTAGCATAACTTTGACACGCGACTCTTTGACGCGCGACAAATGCTACCTGTCACTTTCCTTTCAATACCGTGCGAGCAAGACGGGTGATAATGTTAAGTCGCGACAAGCGAAGTCGAGGCAAGATATGCTAGCCCTGCTGAACACATACGTTTTTTAAAACTTCAGTAATATCAAAAAAACCGGCCTAGTCTGAGTCTGACTCGCGCACTGAGGGTTCCGTACACACACATTACTCATCCCATCTTAACTGGCCGGGTTAAGTTAAGTATATAGGTAGGTAGTTAGTATGTATGGCGCCGCATACAAATGAGGTGCAAAGGTAACGCGTGTGTTGTATGGGAGACCCACTTAAATATTTTTTTTCTGTTTTTAGTATTTGTTGGTATAGCAACAACAGAAATACATTACATGTGAAATTTTCAACTTTCAACTTTCTATCCCGGTTCAAGAGATACAGCCTGGTTGCAGACAGACAGATGGACAGTGCCCTTTTTACCCTTTGGGTACGGAATACTAAAAATGATCTCATGTCTTCACGGTACGAGTAGACTAAAAATGAGGGACGACGCGGTTGGCTCGGTTTGTAGACATCTGCCTACTGAGCCGGCGGTCCTGGGTTCGAATCCCGGTCGGGGCAAATATTTTTGTGATGAACTCGAATATTTGTGCTTGGGTCATGGTTGTTCTATGTATTTAAGTATATATCTATCTTTATAAGTACGTATATCGTCGTCTAGTACCCATTCCACAAGCATTCTTGAGCTTAATTTGGGACTAGATCGATTTGTGTGAGGTTGTCCGATATTTATTTATTTATTTCTTCCAATACTTAACCAATCTTTACGAACTTAGGAACTGAATGGGATAGAAACGTTCTGTGTCGAAACTAAACATAAAAACTAAACTAAGTATACATTTTACTATTACAAACTCTATTTAAACTAGGTATAAGCTAAACAACATTAAGCACAACCACTAAAACCTCCATTAAAACCATTAAACTAAAAACAATGCTTAAATTGCGAAATGCCGGAATCGAACCTAAACCGCCGTTACTGCTATAATGGCCTGTAAAGATAATTGAATAACCCTAATAACCTACTAACAACTAAAACGTATTACGTATCAAAGAAATCTTCGGCTGTTCAGACCTTTTGTAACCCTAAGATAAACTGCCTTTCTACAATCAAAAAGTCGTAAGTTGCTATTAGACTAGTATTGAGATACGTCGTTTTTTGAATAGTTCGACTGTATAATAGTGTCGGGGAAACTCCAGAGGGGTCTAATGGAAGTTTCATTCAGTTCCAGTTAACAATAGTTTTTGACAACCCTAGCAGGTAGAATTTGTTTGTTTGTTAAGTAAATGCTGATTCGCTTTTACGCAATAAGGGTTTTGTCTTTGGTCAAGATGCGAATTGTCTTAGAAGACTTTCTATAAGAGAGGACAGCTATAGTCCTTCTGTTAGCGTAGTGTACTGTGTGTACAACCCACTTAAGCAAAACAATGCTATTTTGTGGTTTTGTACCCCATTATCGTCTGTTATAAAAGAAAAGCGAGCTAAGTAGTTTCCGTCTTAAAGGAATTACAAATCAATGGGAAGCTTACGTCGACTGTACAAATGTAAATTCTAAGATTCTTTGGACATAGAGGAGCAGCAATTCATGGACATATCTCCCGAAGCGAACAATAATTGTAAGTGAGAATGTCGAACTTAAACAATAATTTCTGACTCTTAGAGCATTCTAAATGTGTGTAGTCCATTATAGACATTTTTTTTTTTTTTATTTCAACTGTAGCTTCCGTTCTTGAGATATAGCCTGGTGACAGACGGACGGAAGGACAGCGAAGTCTCAGTAATAGGGTCCCGTTTTTACCCTTTGGGTACGGAACCCTAATAAGATCGATAGACATCTTTAAAAAAAGTCTACACGCCTATTGCTGATGAAGCCGACCTATAAACCCAATACAATACAATCGGCTAACAGAATCCTAGACCACAATAGGTACCTTAAAGCTGGGATTACACCCCCTGAGAGTAAGGAGGAAAACGTGAAGGCAATCTTCACGAACAAATACAGCGAAACGAAATGATATTGCTCGGAAAATAATATGGTCGATTTTATACGTCAATTTGGGAATACTTTTTCAATGTCAATAGTGAATACACTTTAAATCATATCTTGATAAAAACACTGTAATTTAATTCGATATTCGCATATTCCAACCTTAAATGTATGCAACAGAAAATGATTATACAATTATTTTGATTAGGTATGAACATAATTGTGTGAGATAATTAAATTAAAATGAAACGTGAATCTATCTATATATATACACACACACACACACACACACACACACACACACACACACACACACACACACACACACACACACACACACACACACACACACACACACACATACACAACGCGCGCGCGCACATTTTGACAGTGAGCGTAAAATTGCATAAGTGTAATTTAAAGAATTTTTATTTTTTAAGAATTAGTCATAAGTATTGAAACCTCATGTCACCTAAGGAAGAGCGGTGTCTCCCACCACAGGCAATTGTTTGCTTACAGGGCGCCCCCATCCCTTAGATCATATAAGACGTGTTTTTACGCAATAAAGAATTTTGATTTTTTGATTTTGATATATAAAAGAGGAAGTCCTGACTGACTCATCAACGCACAGCCGAAACTACTAATGTTAGAGAGTTGATTTTTGCACAGTAAGTTACTTTTATAACGTGGGCTAGGGATAAGAAGGGATTATTGGAAATACCTCCCCTAAGAGGGTTAAATAGGGGTGCAAAGTTTGTATGGGGTAAACTTTTTTTTTGGAGTTAGAGACTTGAAACTTTTTAGAATGATTACTTACTTAAAAACACAAAAAGTACTTTCAGCGTTTTAGGAAATTTCACCCCCAAGGGGGTTAAAAAAAGGTGCAATGTTTATATGGGAGAAACTTTATTTTTTGAACTAGAGACTTGAAACTTTGTAGATAGCTTACTTAATCAAATACAATAAAAGTAATTTCAGCGTTTTGGAAAATTTTACCTCTAAGGGGGTTAAAAAGGGGTGCAAAGTTTGTATGGGGAACACCGCTAATATTGTTTATAAAGAAGTGTTACGCTAAGGTTATCAGTTTATATATTTTTTATTTCCTGTCTACTACCCAGTGACTACGTCCTTTTTTTAAAACAAACTTGCACCACCTTTTCTATGGTTGACTGTCAACAATATTTTCTTAGTGCTTCTTATTTATTGTGTTCCAAACTTTATGTGTTCCTATATTTAGTGAGTTGTCTATCAGCACATGAATAATTTATACTTTATATACCTATTGAGAGATATAGAGAACTATAGCACCAGAATATATTGAATCACTCTTCAAACAATACTACTAGCCTGTAGACCAAAATAGTAATCGCATCATTAAATTCGCTTATGTGCATTTAGTTTTTAAAGGTCACATTTCAGCATTTTCTTTAAACACTAGCCTTTTTAATAACTGGGGTACCTGCTAGACCATTTAGAAACATTTTGGCCAGCCTCGGGAACTCCGCCACACCACTCTTTTCGTTTAATGGGCAGGCGGCGCGTACAAATACCATTGCTACCTTCTTATGAAAAGAGGTCATTATTTATTATTGTTATGAAATAAAGTTTATTATTTATTATTCCATCTCTCGATTTCCAGTGCTGAGTTTAAGATTGTTTTAACAGCCTTACGATATTTAACTATTTTTTTTAAATCTCACTCATAATAACTAAGATCCCCATTTTCTAACTCCAAATCCATGCGTCGCTCTATATCTTGCAGTCATTTTTGCCAAAGATTAAAAGCATCAGGTAACTGACGGAATAAATATTAAGCATCCTGCAAATAGTTCCCGTAATCTAATTGGAAAATATTCAATAATTCTTTAACAATTGCATATCAGTGTCTGCCACTGTTTGAAATGTAATATGTCTAGACCATTTTAACTAAGAATAAAATTCACTTAGGTACCTATTTTAATATCTTTGTCATCATCAAAAATCTACGCGGACGAAGTCGCGGGCGGCCGCTAGTGATATATAACTAAAGAACAATAATAAATCGTGAAATTCAGTGGTGTACAATGGGACGTAGTTATGCAAAAACGATCCAACCCACACGTCACTTAAAATTGAATTTTGAACTTATTGACATATATGTAGTAAGTTTATATTAAATTTTCAGCAATTAAATACGTCCAATCGTCATCAGGCGATCCGTTTGCTCGTTTGCCCCCTATGACACAAAAAAAATATATAAATCCTCATAGCTAAATCGTCGCAACTTTCGAGATCGCACTGTTAGGTTTTAAAAGTATGAAATATATGTTGTCAATTTTAGCTATTTCGCGGATAATACGTCGAGCGACGTAAATTACCCTCGTGATACGGCAACGCGTCTGTGGACGGCGGCGTTTCTCTTCGTGAAACTGCCACTCCATCTACAGCCTAATATATATAATAGTTTTTAGGGTTCCGTACCCAAAACTAGGTAAAAAGCGGGACCCTAAATATGAGCCTCCGTTGTCCGTCAGTCCGTGTGTCACCAGGCTGTATCTTCATGAACCGGAACCAGTTGAAATTTTAACAGATGATGTATGTATTTCTGTTGCCGCTATAACAACGAATACAAAAAAAACAGAATAAAATAAATATTTAAGGGGGCTCCCATACAACAAGCGTGATTGTTTTGTCGTTTTTTGCTCGATACTCCCACTACGCTGTATCTCATGAACTGTGATAGCTAGACAGTTGAAATTGCCGTAATAGCTAAACACTTGGCCGGTTTAATAAAGGCAAATTGGCGTTTGTGGCTAGAACTTTTTGCATGAGTTTTGTCACAGCATGCAATTTTCAAAATGGTCCTGTGTTTGTGAACGTGTTAATTATAAAGATGGTACTCTCAAAAGTCATTCACATCCAAAGGTGAACGTACGAAACAGCCTTACACCCACAACAATAATTATTGCAAATTACAGATGTAGGTAAATAAATGTAGGTAATTGCCGACTGATGTTTGGGCGGTAATGGCGACGCTACAGCCATTAATTTCAACCCAATACACGTTCCATTGGAATAATAGTGGTCAGAACACATATGGCGAATACACTATTATCTGGGTGCCTATAATATTATTAATGCTATCGTGAGACAAACTGAAGTGGCAATGGGCAGGGCACATAGCTCGAAGAACCGATAGCCTTTGGGGCAGAAAGGTTCTCGAGTGGAGACCACGCACCGGCAAGCGCAGCGTAGGACGGCCACCCGCAAGGTGGTCGGACGACCTGGTCAGGGTTGCGGGGACTCGCTGGATGCGGGTCGCTTCTATCCGGCCCATGTGGAAGTCATTTGAGGAGGCCTGTGTCCAGCAGTGGACGTCCTATGGCTGAAATGATGATCGTGAGACATCTTTAATAATTACATAAACGGTTTAAACTTACTTAAAAAAAAATCAAGAGCGGCCCGAAATGTCGTATGGAGCTTTCAGTGCTGCTACGCGACTCAATACCCCGTTTTTAGGGTTCCGTATAACTTGAAACATCTAGAAAGTACACTTTTTTAAACATTATAATATGTTTTACCAGTTCAGCCGTTTTAGAGTAATCGGGGAACATACACAAAAAATAACAATAACCTATATTATTAAGAATTCAAAACACTCCCGACACAAGTGGTCCTCATGAGACCCTCATTTTTTTTTTATATCGGACAACCTCACACAAATCAATCTAGTCCCACAGTAAGCTCTAGGCTTGTGTTATGGACACTAGAAGATGATAAACATACTTATATAGATAAATACATACTGAAATACAAATGACATCCATGACCCAGGCACAAATATTCGAGTTCATCACACAAATATTTGCCCTTGCCGGGATTCGAACCCAGGACCGTCGGCTCAGTAGGCAGTTGCTTAACCACTGCGCCAACCGCGTCGTCGAAATTCATTCAATGGGTGGTATAGAAAATGCTTCTAAAACTGAACATAACTACAAAATAACACCTTATACTCTTGCGGTTTGTACACATACCTATAATTAAAAGTTATTGAACCGGGTATATCGCAATATTTTTGATTTACCTTCATTAAATCAAAATATCGCGATAGACCCATAAGTTTTAATTTAGAATTCTAAGCACCAATATTGGCTGAGATTTTTCACTTGTCCCAATTAAAGCTAAATCTTGGCAACTACTGGTCCTATTTCCACCAAACATAGCTAAGAACCTTCTCAACGGACAAGTCGAATTGGTCCGTCAGTTTCGGTGCTACAATGCCAGAGACAGATACACAGAAACACATGTTACACTTATAACTGCCCTCTTTTTTCGTTAGGGGTTAAGAATTGGGAAAAAGCATCCCTACGAACTGAGAACCTGCTCTGTTTTAGACATTTGCTAAAAAAGATAACTTTAATGAAGATCCAGAAGTTAATTCGGAGACACTTACTGATCAAATTGACACGAAAAAGTCATTCCCGATTTCTCGAGTGGTCAGACAAAGGTCCTATTAAATACATTAACAAGTATCAATAGTCATAAACCAATGTCGGTCGTAAAGGTGATGGGACAAGGCGAAAGGCGTAATGTACCACCCTAATAAAAGTGGAGGTGAATGATAGTGATACAGATCGTTCACTGTAAAATAGTGCACCATTAAACGGCGCAAGCCCAAGATAACCTTGAAAAATGGTCGCTTTGGGATTGCTGTCAATCCATCTAAGTGTCAGGCCATCTTGCTCGGGAGCAGTCGTCTGCGTGCAACAATTAATGTGGAACACTTGAAGCCGATACTGTACGAAGACGTGGTCATACCGATCGAGTCACAAGTGAAGAATCTGGGTCTGATTATTGACAGTAACCTTATGTGGGACCCTCAGGTGTCTGACGTTTGTCGCAGGGTAACATACACGTTAAGATCGCTTTACAGGTTCAAGAATTTTCTCCCGGTGAGCACTAAGACTCTTCTCGTCCAAGCTCTTGTCCTCCCCGTCATCGACTATGCTGATGTGTGTTACTCTAATCTCACCCAGGCTTCCCTGAATAAGCTGGAACGCATGCTAAACAATTGTATCAGGTTTGTTTTTGGCCTTCGTAAGTATGACCACATCTCGGAGTTTCGCCGTCAATTAAACTGGCTTCCTGTACGTGAACGTAGATCTCAAAGAATTCTCTGCACTCTCTTTTCGATCTTATTTGATCCAACCACTCCCGATTATCTCAAATCCAAGTTTCAATTTGTAACTGCTCGCCCTGGATGCACTCTCCGTACTTCTCGTAGACTTAAGCTAGTAGTCCCCCTTCACCGCTCCGGTTTCATGTCCAATTCTTTCACGGTTCAGGCAATACACCTCTGGAACGCTCTCCCACTCAACATCAGGCAAGCTCAGAGCAAGGTCTCCTTCAAGCGCATGTTGCGCAAGCATCTTTTGGACAGTCTCTCTTCCTAACTCTCTTCGAAATATTTTACTTGTGGTACATAATATATGTATGTAAGTATATCATATAAAGTATTCGTTTAAGTTTATGGTAATTAATTAATTATATATACATTCTTATATATATCTTTAGGTAATTGATTTGTGTTGTATTACTGAATGTCTGTAACCTTTGATCCTGCACCGACAACATATTTCTGCTTAACCCAGTGGTTGACTGGTAGAGAATGCCTAAAGGCATTAAGTCCGCCATTTTTACTTTTACTTGTGTATTTTGTGCAATAAAGTTTAAATAAATAAATAAAAATGGACGCCCGAAGTTTAATTTAATTGGTTTGCTATGCGGGTAATGCCAAGGAAAATTTTGAGGGAATTTAATTATAAATAAGCACAAGTATATAACCACTCTTTACGAAGACGATAATACAACGAAAAGAAATATCCTACATAGGTATAGTTTTTTCTTCGCAGAGATGAGAGCAATGCCAAAATATCTGCATACAAAAATTGAAAAGTTTCATGCATAGTAAAGAACAATATTAAAGTGCTTTCTATTGTTTTTTGATCTATCAATGATCATAGGTCACGCAGATACGTTATGAATATTGGCGGTCCCGGGTTCGAATATTTGCCAGGGCAAATATTTGTGTGATGAACTCGAATGTTTGCGCTTGGGTTATGGTCGTTCTATGTATTTAAGTATATAATTTATCTATATAAGTATGTATATTGTCGTCTAGTCTCCATAAATAAGCCTTCTTGAGCTTCATTTGGAACTAGATCGATTTGTGTGAGGTTGTCTGATATTTATTTATTATTTTAAATGTTGAATCTGCATCATAGCATAGTATCAAATCCGCCTTAAACCGCGCACTCTATTCCCTCGAACGGGTTATTACATCGTAAGTTATCGACTAACATACATTTAACGCTATCGTTAAGTCTGACCGGCGACTTTTAACCCGACCTTACTTGTACTGAATACAACGTATCACACCGATAAGGTTTATTGAACTTTACACAGGAAATGTGGCAAGTTCTTTCTCTTGTTACTATGTCTTGATTTAGTTAATGTACCCCCACTTTATAGGGTTCCGTACCCGAAGGGTAAAAACGGGACCCTATTACTAAGCCTTTGCTGTCCGTCCGTCTGTCGCCAGGCTGTATCTCATGAAACTTGATAGCTAGACAGTCGTTTTCACAGATGATGTATTTGTGTTGCAGCTATAACAACAAATACTAAAAACAGAATAAAGGCTTAGGCATACATTAAACGTGATCGGTTGCGTTAACTTTGCACCTCATTTGTATTCGGCGCCATACATACCAGGTGGAAACTTAACATAACCCGGCCAGATGGGATAGGTGTTTGTACGCAACCCTAGGTGCGCGAGTCCGACTCGCACTTGGCCGGTTTTAATGATTTGAAAATGACCATTTTCATTGTAGAAAGTAGTAATAAACCAAGTAAGGATAATAAACTACTGGACTATATTATGCTATTTAGGATTATGGTCCGCACACACCGCCAATGAATCGTAATGCCCTCTCCAGACTCAGCCAAGCGGGTTATCTAAGTTCGTTTAGTGAGTACGTGCCGCGGAAGCAGATGGTCAGATATCGCCCTTAATGTTTACTTGAATCATTTATTAGATACTATCGACGCGCCCCGGCATCGCACGGGTGCAATGCTGATTAATTATGCATGAATTATACATACATAAATCTTCCTCTTGAATCACTGTCTATTAAAAAAAATTGGGCAAGTGCGAGTCCGACTCGCGCATGAAGGGTTCCGTACCTATACATATATATAATCTTTAACAAGTTTGTTGTATGGGAGCCCCCCTTAAATATTTATTTTATTTTATTTTTAGTATTTGTTGTTATAGCGGCAATAGAAATACATCATCTGTGAAAATTTCAACTGTCTAACTATCACCGTTCTTGAGATACAGCCTGGTGACAGACGGACAGACGGACGGACGGACGGACAGCGGAGTCTCAGTAATAGGGTCCCGTTTTTACCCTTTGGGTACGGAACCCTAAAAACCGCATCAAAATCCGATGCGTAGTTTTAAAGATCTAGTCGTACATAGGGACAGACAGACGGAAGCGACTTTTTAGGGTTCCGTACCCAAAGGGTAAAAACGGGACCCTATTACTGAGACTTCGCTGTCCGTCCGTCCATCCGTCCGTCCGTCCGTCCGTCCGTCCGTCTGTCACCAGGCTGTATCTCAATAACGGTGATAGCTAGACAGTTGAAATTTTCACAGATGATGTATTTCTATTGCCGCTATAACAACAAATACTAAAATTTAAATAAAATAAATATTTAAGGGGGGCTCCCATACAACAAACTTGTTATAGATTATATATATATATATGTATAAGTACGGAACCCTTCATGCGCGAGTCGGGCTCGCACTTGCTAAATTTTTTTTATTTCTTTACCGTAGTCGGATGAAAAGTATCCTAACTATAAGCCATCGTTGGATGTCCAGCTATCCCTGTCCCGAAATTGGTTAAAATTTGTCCAGCCGTTTTGGCGTGATGCGAGGACAAAGGAAATTATGGAAAAAGATGGCGCCAGCTGGCACGGCGCCGCCGCGCGCCCATACCAAACAAATGACGATCTTGCATCACGCTTTTAAGATTTTTCCTGAAATCATGATCCCTGTCCACAGAAAAATGGTTTTTAATACAAGTCTAGAACTTTATAATAGTATAGATATATTTATTTTAAGACTCGCTATATACGTGTATATGTATATAATTGACCGAGCGAGCGAAGCGTGTCCGTTTCAGCTTGGCCCAAAATTCTTTCGGATGTCCACATGCTTTCCAGCTGTTTTCGCCTAGAGGTCGCATTACTAAAACGGTTCTCATCAAATTTTGTGGATTGGTTTGATAAGTATTAGATTAGTATGTTGATTAAGTTTGTCGAGATTTTTCAAAATGGTGGTGTTGGGATAGAAAACGTAAAAAAAAATATATCAAATTTTCGAGGAAACTTTCGAGGTCTACATCTCACAGAACAACTAATTAGTTTACAAAATAAATGTATTTTTCTTATATATTCCTTTCATACAAATATGTATTCAAAGCACTGGAAAGGAAACAATTTATTCCGTCCAGGCGTCCACTATTCCAATTGTACCAAATCTAATAGTCGATCACTGACAGTAACCTATCTCCCGTAGTCACTTTCAACCCATTATGACGTGACGTAATACTAGTAATTGAAACTTGTCTGACTTTATACAAAGCCTTGGAGGCTCAAATCGGATTGTACACATGGTTTCTTAATATACCAGGGTATTCTAGTTTGCTATAAAAGCGATTAACTACAATTTTCTGTCCATTATAGATCACAGGACTCGAAAAGTAAGGCTTTAAGAGGTAATATACTGCTATAAATTATTTATACAATACAATACAACAATACTTTATTGCACACCAACAAGAAAAATATTACATGAGAAATCATAAATTAAATAATGGTAGACAATAGGCGGTCTTATCGATAAAGAGCGATCTCTTCCAGACAACCTTTGGCGAAAAAATAAAATTAAACAGAAAATAGTAGGTGGTAGGATAAGATCTTTAAGTTATTTGAGAAATAATAAATAAACGACATACAAAATATTAAAGACATATTATTATGTAATGTCTCATTATTTTTAATGTACCCACATTACACCACATTTTTTTTATTGTATCATTGATACAAAGATCAAAGCACAAAGAAAAATTGAAATGCCTAAGCTGGTGGAAGGGACCAGGAATCGAACCCGGTACCTTTGGATTACCGGTTCAATGTGTGAGCCTCTCTACCACCCTAACGCCGGCTAACCATTCGTATTTTGCTTATTGTGTCGATCTTTGCATTGTTTATTTGCCAGCTTACTTCCAACATCTGGTAACATTGTTTAGTTATAAGTGAAGCTGATAAAAGTGATAAAAATGATTCACTAAAAGCAATAAGACTAGTCCATAAAATAAACCTGAAAGTAAAAATGGAAGAGTTTTTTTTTCTATTTTAGTCATCGGTAAATAAGAAAACTTCAACAAAAAGGCTAAAACAAATACTTGAACAACTAGGTAAAGCGTTTCAAAACAACCTTTCTAAGTAAGCCGAGTATTTTGCGGCGTTCGCAAAACAATCTAAATAAATCATTGTAAGTTACGCACATATTTCAGAGTGAGCTAGTACAACGTACTTGATTTATTGAAGGGATATTAGGGTCTTCTTGGCATTTTTGGTATTCATTTTACATCGGAATCTGCTCTGTATGTCTCGTGAAATACCGCTATTTAAGCACAAATATGCAAAATCTCCAGATCTATAGTGATTATGTAGGTACATGGTCTGCCGAAATATTAAACTTAAACTGTTTTTCTTCATGTTGTTAGTGAAAACACGATTGGTAATAAAAAAAATGTCGGACAACCTCACACAAATCAATCTAGTTCCACAGAATCTCTAGTAGGCTTGTGTTATGGGTATACTAGACGACGATAAACATACTTATGTACCCAGGCACAAATATTCGAGTTCATCATACAAATATTTGCCCGGCCGGGATTCGAACCCGGGACCGCCGGCTCAGTAGGCAGGTGTCGTGTCTACAAACCGAGCCAAACGCGTCGTCAGAGATTATACAAAAGAACATAGGTATATACTGGTAAAGGAAAAAATATAAATGATATCATTTTCCTGTACAAATCATTTACCAATTAATTTTCCAGAATCCTGTCGAAACTTTCTGGATCCTTGTTAACTTGTTAATAATTTATAATTGGGTCTTACAACATGTAAGTTCATTATTGTGCCTTTGAGAGTAATATAGGGATGTATGAAGTTTCGTGATTAATAAATAATGTGCAGAATTCGAGCCCTGAGTTGGAAGTTCCTTGGATGGAAGTTAGAAAGATTATTTTGTAATATTCGCTCCGGAATGAGGTGTTGTTCGCATGAAATTTGATTTTGTAATTTATCGGAATTTAGTAATAAATATAGCTCAGCCTTTAACTACATGGGGTATAATTTCATATGGCATAATATCATATATAATACACCCTCAAACTGCTCAAACATGAAAGTTAAATTGTAATAGAGTCATGGTTAGGTACGACGACGAGCGAAGCGAGGAGGAGTGTTAGGTTATCTTGCGAATATAAACGTTATATCAAATGTCTTTTATACTAATTGAAATTATACCCACTGAAATTATACGTAATGTTGTTATATCAACTGAAACATTATGTCAAATGTTGTTATATCCATTGAAATTATCTATTACACACCCATTTAACTTAACTGTCTACACGCCATGGCAAATACAGGCTTGACTTCCTGAACCCTAAAATCGTACCGTATCGTATACTACGAGGTGCCTGCAACATCGTACGTGCATATTTTTTCTTTACCGTAGACGGATAAAAAGTATCCTATAACCATCTTCGGATGTCCAGCTATCCCTGTACCGAAATTGGTTAAAATTCGTCCAGCCGTTTCGGCGTGATGCGAGGACAATGGAAATTATGACGAACAGATGGCGCCAGGCTGGCATGGCCCCGCGCGCCCATACAAAGAAGAAATCTACAGTATTATAATAGTATACCGGGTGGAACAGATCGAGGGACTTTTAAGTAAACAGGGAATTGTTCAGACTGAGTACTTCATTTTTCGCCAATGAACTATGTCAATATTTCTATCAATTTTTGAGATACTGTTTGTTAAACATTAGTGTAAAAATCTGCACATATCATACATATAACCCTAGCATCATCTGAACATCGCTAATTTGATGACTTTTTTTATTTTTAAATCCAGCTTTACAATTATAATAGGTCGATTGTAGATCACTCAGATGACACTATACTGTCAGCCCAGTCTTTAGAAATGGTCTACCCTGTATATGTGCCATATGTCATTTATATTGGTAGATTGGTTTTTGCAGGCCGCACAGACGGTAATGATTTGATTAATAATTCCCGGCCGCACTCAGGATAATTAAACGAGGCTCCCGGTGATGTAGGTCGTGGGTTCGGATCCCGTATTTTTAAACATTATTCTGAGTGTCTGTAATATTTTGTGATGTGTTTAATAGGCTTGTAGGATTTTTTTGTTGAGAATGTCAATCATATTTTTTGTTGGGATCAAATGTCTATCAGTATAGATAGTTATACGAGTACCTATAATATAACCGAGTCGTCGACGAAGTCCCACTCAGACTGCCATAAAAGTCTAAAAACGCTCCATACAAATGACCACCTACATGTCATTTGTAGGTTGGGTACCAATATTTCAAATCAAATCAAAATTTAGCAAAATCTCATTACAATTAGACATTTTACAAATATTTCACTTATACACTGGAATTTACACATAGGATCTTTCCAACGGCCCCAAACTAGGCACAGCCTGTATTTTGGGAACCGGGAGTACAGTATACCAATTAGAATTAAAAAAAAAACGAGTGTATCGAGACAATAAGTAATTTGCCATTTTCATCGTAAAAACCGGCCAAGAGCATGTCGGGCCACGCTCAGTGTAGGGTTCCGTAGTTGCTCATCCTTCACAATAAACTGCTGTTTTAAGCCCGAGGTTTAAGTTAAGAAAGATTTTAAGCTCTATAAAAAGGTCGTAAACCCCCTAGAAACTGTAATCACTTATTACCTTCTGGAAGTCAACTTACGTCCTTTTAAAGAAAAAATATGAAATTTGGCGATAACTCAAAAACGGCTCGTCCAATTTTCTTCAATATAGTTTTCATTGAAAGTACTTATAAGGTTTCATTTACATGAATTTTTCCGATTTTTTTTGACCCGTGGTTGAAAAGTTAGAGGGGGGGGGACACATTTTTTTTTTGTTTTTGGAGCGAATATTTACAAAACCGCTGACTTTATCAAAAAACTATTTTAGAAGACCCCTATTATTTTTACAAGACCTATTTAACGATACCCCACACACCAGTGTTGAAAAGAAAAAAAAAATCACCCCCACTTTAGATGTTAGAGAGGTACCCGAAAAACATGAAATTTTTGAATTTTTATTTTACCGTTCTGTCGGCGTTATACATACACATACTTATACCAAATTTCAGCTTTCTAGTACTAATGATCACGGAGCTAAGTCGCGGACGGACAGACGGACAGACGGACATGGCGAAACTATAAGGGTTCCTAGTTGACTACGGAACCCTACAAAAGTGCGTTTAAAGTTTATGGTTGTCATACAATTATTGTTTTGTTAAATTAGTGGATTCTGAAAACAATTTCAAAATATGTTATGGATTAAAAACAAAACAGGTACGCACCTGAAAAATTTGTTTTTTTTTCTTTGTTTTGTGACGTATTGAGCTAATTCTATTCATATAACTACAGTACCTTGTATAATTTAACATCAGTCTACACCCCTATTGAATAAAGTTGATTTTTAGGGTTCCGTACCCAAAGGGTAAAAACGGGACCCTATTACTGAGACTTCGCTGTCCGTCCGTCCGTCCGTCCGTCCGTCCGTCCGTCTGTCACCAGGCTGTATCTCAAGAACGGTGATAGCTAGACAGTTGAAATTTTCACAGATGATGTATTTTCTATTGCCGCTATAACAACAAATACTAAAAATAAAATAAAATAAATATTTAAGGGGGGCTCCCATACAACAAACTTGTTATACCTATATTTATATATATAGGTACGGAACCCTTCATGCGCGAGTCGGACTCGCACTTGCCCAATTTTTTATCTTTATCGTATTCTTACATGTTATCTGTAAGTATGTATTTGTATTTCCTTTTAGACAAATTGCGCAATAAAGATTTCAATCTTATTCTAAACATACACACATTCAACTTTTTTCTCACAAAATAGGGTTAGTTTTCAAATGGATATAAAACCGCAGGTGAAAGACAGTTTTTACTAATTGTGATAGATTCTCGGCACGTCAGAAAAGACGGCGGAGCGGGCTAATCCGTAAGGAGGCATATAAGAAGCTTTGCTGAAAAACCGAGTTATCCGCCTCGTTCCACACTGTTCCATTCCGTATTAACCCTCACGGAGTTACATTGATACAAAACTACATGTGGGTAAGGACCAAATTCTTTGCAAATACTGTCATACATTAATGTCCACCTCATCTCAAACTAAAAATAGAACATTTATCGTTAATTTGTAGAGTAGAAAAACACGCCAAATAACAGTTCCTATTAACCCAATCATCAATAAACGAATTGATTTTCAGAATAGTTAATAAAAAAATTATTCAGAAATATACTTTTTTATCTTTATTATCATACCTGGGATAATTCGGGGCACCTATACGAAAATGACGTAGCAAAATATTTTATCGACAAAAAAATATATCGATGTTACTGTCAACACCTAAATGTCATCAACATAAATAAATATTAGGTAGGTACTAATTTCTCCACATATTCAAATAAACATATTAAAACGTGTATTTACATGTTTATTTTAAAATAATTTTCATAATATACCTAAATTGTCATTTTGATTGAAATGACTGTAACGTTGTACGTTACCGTTTCATTTTATTTAATTAAATTATCATTATTTTAAAACATTTAATTAATTTTACCCTATTTATTAATTTTAATCTAATAAATTATGAGAATTAAATCATTACATTTTAAATTATACACCTAATGAAATTCTATTATTTTAAAAATGTATTTATTATTTTATTATTTACAAACATAATTATTTACACTTTACACTAATCAAATTATTATTTAACAGTTTTACTAATCTAATCTATTTTATTAAAATAAAATACGATTGAAATATATAATCTAATACAAATAAAATAAATAACTTCATCATTAATAAGATCATCACAAACGTTAGCACTTTAGTACGCGATTGCGCGCACTCAGACCGGCATTAGACCCACGACCCATTTTTTATTACCTGGTTAAATTTTTAAATAAATTGTTAATTTTAATTTTGTTGACTTCGTTTGTTTTATTACTACTCCTAATTAGTAATACTTTAACTCCGAACGTCACATGACATCCTCATACTTTTATTAATGACCTTAATTTGTTACTGGTCACCGGAGAGCTGGCGGTTTCCTCGCTCAAAGAATCAGTTTAGCGATTCAGCGAGGAAATGCCGCCAGCATCTTTGGCACTATGCCGCAGGGGCCATTTTTAGACTTAGTTTAAGTTTATTATGTTCGAGTTTAGTTTAATTTTTAGGTGCAGTTTTATTGTAAGTATTTTATGTTGTATTCCTTGAACGTTATTTTGTACTAATAAATGAAATCTTATAATTTAAGAGGCTCGATATCAGATTTGACATTTGAACCTCTTTATAGTAATCGAGAATGTTCAATGAGCACATATATTTATTTAATTATATCGACATATTTTTTATCGATATCCTATCCCTAGAACGTGCCCCGAGTTAGCACAGGTATGTTTATTATATTTCCCATACAAAATGAATATGTCCGTACTCTGCTTTCTCGAGAATATATTGATTTTGTTTTAAAGTACGAACGCCTTAACTTATACAGTTTATTTGTAATTTGTATGTATAGTCTTAGGTTTTGTTAAGACGCAGGTATAGTTTAATATTCGATATCCTTCATCATTTTAAATTTTGCGGCTATTTTATGCATGTCCCAAATATTCTTCCATTGTGCAACCTCCAGTTGTGCGACGACATTACACGGAACTTACAACGCTATTCCAGTAGATTCTTCAATTATTTTAATGGAACACTGACTCCGAACTTGCAAGCTTGACTTAGATAGTGCTGCCATGTTGTTATTGCTGGTTAGGTCGTGAAGTATTTTGCCTCCATTGTGCGACAAGTGACACAACATTGTGCTACGTGTCACAACGGAAATTCGTCGAAGCGAAGACAGCGTTACCAATTGTGCTTACAAGCTTTTATTTAGTTTCACCTGTCCCGATGTTTATTTATTATTCATCTTCAAACCTTGTACACGTACATTTACAAATTTATACTACTTTTTATGCTACTTTTTTTCCGGTGTGACACATTCCATTGTGATTTCCGTTGTCTAACGATGCAAAGAATTTGGTCCTTACCCACGTAACTCCTCTGGCGCAGATGCTTTAAAGGCAAATTATTTACAATCACATACTCTATACCCCAACATGGTGTTTTTCAACCCACGCCACATTGCGGTTTATAGTGGTACTAATTTACTTAGTGGCAACGACACATTTTTGGTAACTGACGTTGAAAGTCGGTGAATGTCAGTGTAGGAAACACGACTAAATATTCCGCAAATGTGTAGTAAATTGTGCATAATAAAGCCAAAACTTTCCACAGAGATAAAAGTTATTTTATTTTTATTTTTATTGGATTCAGTATTTATTTCGGAAAATGGACGATGGATTGAGCAGCATTCCGGTAAACAATGTTTTGAATTTAATTGAGGACAAATCGCTCGTGACGTTTTTTAATACAAATATATGACTTATGTACATTATTGCCATATGCAAGCTGTTTGTAGCGTCGATCACTATCTCTGAGCCGGACTGACGCTATTTTAGGCTATAAGCTGTTTTATTATGTCTTCCTTTGCGTTTATATCTAAAGGGTAAAAAAAGGTTTCTTGACAAAATTTCCATCTGTCACATAATATATGTTCAGCACAATAGTCGGTTTATCCATACTAATATTATAAATGCGAAAGTGTGTCTGTCTGTTACCTCTTCACGCTTAAACCGCTGAATCGATTTTGATGAAATTTGGCATAGATATAGTTTAAGATCCGAGAAAGGAGATAGGATAGTTTTCATCCTGGAAATTATCCCTAAAAAGGTTGAAAAGTGAGTAAGTAATGCATGATGACATTGATGACCCTGTAGGAAATGTAATGATTAGACCAAAAGCACAATTGCTCTTACATTTGCTTAGGCGCTTTTAATAATCCCTTTTATTAATAAAGGTGATTAGGTGGATATCTATCGTGTTGTACGAGGTTGCTTCCATACTTCCAAGTTCCACGCGGACGTAGTCGCGGGCAAAAGCTAGTTAAAATATAAGTACTTACATAAGGAAAATATTATAAATTGTAACTTCTAAGTATAATTATTTAATTTTATTCTTATATCTTTCCAATGAAAATTCCTGAATGCAAGCTCGAAACCAAATAAATATTAACACAGAAATTTCTTAGATTCCCCCAGATTAGTTCAGAAAGCTTTGCAATTTCCTCACCAGAATAATAACGGTATAAGTGTCATTGAAATATTATAAAGTAATGCCATTTTATCCTAGTATCCCAACCCATTGTCACAGTTCGCCAAACGATTCTATTATACGCGACCACTTCATAAGGGATTTTGTTCGGAAAATATAAAGACGGAAAATAAATTGTGTAAGTAAACTCATTTCTCGTCACATGTTTTTCCTTCGGAAAGGATTCTTTGAAGCGATATTAAGACCCTGTGTTTGGTGGAGCGTTAGACCTATACTCGGGCGTAGTGGGATGTTTGTAACAGTAACTCAACTTGCGTTCGCTCCGCTGGATCTTAAAGTTGCCTTGTTCACAGGAGCCTAGCGGAGCGGAGATATGTAAAATGGACCAATCACATATTATTTCTCAGTTTTAAATGCATTTTAGGGTGTCGCTACGCGATTATCCTTACATCCTCACCACTTAGATAGTTGGCAATCCACGACTGTGCGTTTTTTTTTTCTGCCTCGTATGACTGCATTGTGGAATGAATTGTTGGTTTCAGTATATCCGAACCGATACGACCTCAAACCTTCAGGAAAATAACGTACTCCCACCCAGGGATCGATACCGTTATTTTGCTCCATACAAAATAACACAAAATAACGTTATTATATTTCGGTTTTTCGCTCATTATCAGACATGTTTATATTATAGTGGGCTAATTTCAAGGATCTATATCTATAACGAAATTCTATATAATAACATTTGAAAAAAAACGCGAAATTATCATGAAAACGCATGATACCGGTATCGATCCCTGCTCCCACCTGAAAGCCCGGCAACGCTCTTGTGACTCCTCTGCCTCTGGTGTTGCCGGTGTCTATGGGCGACGGTAATCACTTTCCATCAGGCAATACGTTTGCTCGTTTGCTCATTGCTATGTCATAAAAAATTGGGCAAGTGCGAGTCCGACTCGCGCATGAAGGGTTCCGTATAATCTATGACAAGTTTGATGTATGGGAGCCCCCCTTAAATATTTATTTTATTTTATTTTTAGTATTTGTTGTTATAGCGGCAATAAAAATACATCATTTGTGAAAATTTCAACTTTCTAGCTATCACCGTTCTTGAGATACAGCCTGGTGACAGATGGACGGACGGACGGACGGACGGACAGCGAAGTCTCAGTAATAGGGTCCCGTTTTTACCCTTTGGGTACGGAACCCTAAAAGCGAGGCCTGATTGTTTTTTTCGCACCGCTTCTGTAGACAGACAGTCTTAGGCGATAAATGATACAAAACTGGGGGGGTCATATCCGATTTGAAATATTTTTTACATCTCCTAAATTAGACAAACTTTCAGTAAATGCAAAAGACACTCGGAAAGCACCTTTAATGTTTACTAAAACGGCCATTTTAGTTTTAGGCAAGTTTTTGGGAACTATAAAACGACAAATTGTAAACTAAAACACTCAAATATATCTACAAATATTTCGTATTGATAAACCTGTTAGTTTTGGAAATAAAAGTGACGAAATCCACAAAAAAGGAGTTGTTAACAGCAGCCCAAATGTTAACTGCTAGTTAGTTAATCGAAGGACTGACAAACCGAGGGCTACTAGTAAACAAAATAAGTTGTTTTAAATTAGCATAATTTTGGTTACTACTAAGCACAATTGGGCTATTTCTCAAGTAGCCTAACTAGCTAAGCTAATTTTTTTTTTCAGTGTATTCGTTGCCATACTGCACGCACATGGCGACTGCGACAGCGTCCGTGGGCGTAATATCCGTCCGTTTTATTCCCCGCCGGATGACCGCCTCGTCCGATAGATCCTCTCCGTTTTTAATTTGGAGATTAATTCACCGAAACACGTCGCTCGGTTGATTGGGGACAGTTGGAGTAAAATTACTCTTTTTGACGCAGGTACATTTCGGGTTGATTGAACATTCCGGGATTCAAAGTCGGCCCTTTGGCGCTTGGCACCGGTCCGACATATCACCATTATGTCTACTTTTACGATGTGCTCTATTTACCTATGTGTGTAAATTGCTATAACACAAGCCTTCTTGAGCTTAATTTGGGATTATATCGATTAGCGTGAGGATGTCTGATATTTATTTTATTTTTATTTATTATTGTGAATGTCACGGCCGATACTTTGTTTAGATAGCTATAGTATGTCAATGTCGATTGGGTTACAATTAACAGACTGCAGAGAAAGGAGGGGGTTCTCATTTCGGTTGTATTTTTTTTAAATGTTTTTTACCTTAGGACTCCGTCATTTATAAATCGATTGAGAAAATTACTTTTTCGTTCATGAGAAGGCATTTCCAAGATATTACATCTCTTTATCTCTTGTGTTGTGTTATGGGTATTATAGGTCGTCTATATAAGTATGTATATACATAATTATTGAGGTTGTGTATGGTTTGGTTTTCGCGACGAATAAAATATCGAAAGAGAACCTTCTATATTATTTTATTCTGAGCTCCAGAAAAAACACGGGTCAGCTACTGATTCAGAAAAAAAACAAAAAAAAACGAGACGTCGCTATTTCCACAGAGTCAATCCAATATAGTTTCTGAGAATCGTTGCCGCGTATTTAAAATACAAAACGCGGTGTTAAAATTTTTAACTTAAAAAAGGTATTAGCTTCGGAGAATCGCTGCCGCGTATTCATAAAGTGTAAAGTAAAATGGAAAAGCAAGAGTGCAAATGACTAAAGGGAAAACAACCCGCTGCGCTGAACTTTTGATATACGAAGAACTGCTTTGGCTTTGCTCGGGTGCAAATGCTAATAAATTATGCATGTATTATACATATAAACCTTCCTCTTGAATCACTCTATCTATTAAAAATACCGCATCAAAATCCGTTGCGTAGTTTTGAAGATCTAAGCATACATAGGGATAGACAGATAGCAGGAAGCGACTTTGTTTTATAGTATATTGTAGTGATGAGCGTTCTAGCAACTTTAGTTTATTTTTAACCCCCGATAGAAAAAGAGGGGTGTTATAAGTTTAACATGTCTATGAAGTTTTTTAAAATACATAAGGGCCATTTTTTTAAAAGTTGTAGTGTCCCAATGTTTTTTGTTCCATTCCGTTACCATTTCCATATAACTTACTACAGCGGTAACGGAATGGAAAAACAAAAAATGTATGAGTATTTTGGGACAGTTTTTTTCTCCTAATTAGATCGAAAGAGCTCGTGATTCTGAGTAGAAAATAACCAAAATATCGAAAATAAAAAAAAAAGTGGGGTGTACAACTTTAGAAAAAATGGCCCATAAACGGGTTTACTCATGTCCTAGAAGTCGAATAACACTCAGAAATGGTCGGTTGGTCGCCGCCGCGACTGATCGGCTCTCCTGATGATGAATCGCGAACCGATTCAAAACATGTCGAGCGTTATTCGACTCCTACGACGTGAGTAAACCCGTTTAAGTATTTTAATATGTCTGAGACTCACGATAGTTTTCTATGTAAAATAGATGTTTCTTTAATCGAAAGTCTCCGTCGAGATAGTTCTTAGCTATGTTTGGTGGAATTAGGACCAGTATCAGTTTCCAAGATATGCTTTTATTGAAAACGTTTAATTTTTATAACCAAACCTTTTTCCGATATAATCAAATAAAGGATAAAAAATTGATATTACCATATTTATGATTAAAAAATCCATTTGAAAAGTTACGAGTACTTATCCTAAAAGAACGTGGGCGACAAGTAATTGGTCACAGCGCAGTAAATCTTACAGTCGGACTAATACTAAGACGGATTTAGTATCGAAATTGTACCACTGTTCTTTTTGTAGTCTGCGACTGTCATTTTTCCAACAAGTGACGTCATCTGAGTGCTGAAACATAGACGACGTGCTCCCTCCGGCCGTTTTGGCAACCAAGTTTCACAACCAGTTGCCAAAGAAGAAAAAATATTCTTGCTACGCAACTAGTTGCTCAAAAAGAAAATTTATTACTGTTCCGTAACCAGTTGCCAATGAAGAATTGACTAAAACGGCAGTTGTTAAAAGAGAAGTAATACTCTTTCTACGCAACCAATTACATATCTACTAGAACAAAAATAAGAACTATTTCTGTTTCGCCCTTTCGGCGGGTTGAGACCGGACCACAACTAGAACAATTCCCGAATATCACAATTGGTACGTTTTTCGGAATAATGATTTAATATTCTGAGACTCGTCTTTCAAGACGTGAATAATACAGTACTTAGTAGCACTTGCAAACTTTTGTATTTAAGCTGAGGGGGCACTGGGTTGGTCACACCAGTTGCAAAACCGATAACCGTTCGCCACTCATTTTAACTAAATTAAATTATGTTTTCTTCGTATAACGACCTTCTTTAAAATATCACTCTTAGAATGCTGTCAATATAGTAGTTTATGTGACTGTACATAATGAAGGGTATTAACCACGAGTGTGGGTTTATGAAACGAGCCGAAGGCAAGTTTCATAATAACACCACACGAGTGTTTTAATGCCTAATTATGTACAGTTAAATACACTACTTTATCTAGCCACAAATCATAAGCCTCCATGATGCATTCAGGAGTCACACATTATGACAAATATTACCCGGTAATGGCGGTAATGAAGTTTTCTAGCAGCTGTCATATTTTTTTTAATTCAGAGACAAAAAAGAGTCTGCCCCAACTATCATATCGTTCGATATTTTACTTACGTGCGACTTTCGTCAAATTTTATTGCAAATTGACAATTCATTTCGAAGGATACGTCATCTCGACTGATATTAGAATAGAGGTCAAATAAAATTTCTTTGTTTTTCAGAGATGTTTGAAATTTGAATAAAAAATATTATAGAAATCGATGTTATTATTTAGCAATAATAACATTTTTACAGATAAGAAATTTGCTATAACAAAACAGACTATTTTAATGGTGGTCATAATGTGCAGTTCTTGAACGCATCATCGAGGGTTTATGATATTTGGATAGATAAAATTAATTTATTTGGTGATCATACTGTATGACTTATCGCTGTCAGAAGACGTTTGTCGCTTTGTATAATAAATAATTAAAAGAACACAGAACAAAATGACGACTTATTGAAACATCGACGACACTTCTGGCGAACGCCAGAAAATGTATATTTTCAGGCTGCTCCCGAACAGATCTCAGGCCGGTATCAAACATATTGAGGATAAACTTTTTGTGCAAACTCAATTTCTTTGTATCATCTGGAAATGAGAATGGGAATTAAGAATCTTATTTGGTAACCAGATGTGAACAAAGTTTTTTTTTCTTTTTTGGCAACTGGTTGCGAAACTCAGCTGTCATCGACGTTGGTTTCGGAAAAGGAATAAATATTCTTTTTGGGCAACTAGTTGCGTAGCAAGAATATTTTTTCTTTTTTAACAACTGGTTGCGAAACTTGGTTGCCAAAACGGCCGGAGGGCGTGCTCCCTCCGGCCGTTTTGGCAACCAAGTTTCACAACCAGTTGCCAAAGAAGAAAAAATATTCTTGCTACGCAACTAGTTGCTCAAAAAGAAAATTTATTACTGTTCCGTAACCAGTTGCCAATGAAGAATTGACTAAAACGGCAGTTGTTAAAAGAGAAGTAATACTCTTTCTACGCAACCAATTACATATCTACTAGAACAAAAATAAGAACTATTTCTGTTTCGCCCTTTCGGCGGGTTGAGACCGGACCACAACTAGAACAATTCCCGAATATCACAATTGGTACGTTTTTCGGAATAATGATTTAATATTCTGAGACTCGTCTTTCAAGACGTGAATAATACAGTACTTAGTAGCACTTGCAAACTTTTGTATTTAAGCTGAGGGGGCACTGGGTTGGTCACACCAGTTGCAAAACCGATAACCGTTCGCCACTCATTTTAACTAAATTAAATTATGTTTTCTTCGTATAACGACCTTCTTTAAAATATCACTCTTAGAATGCTGTCAATATAGTAGTTTATGTGACTGTACATAATGAAGGGTATTAACCACGAGTGTGGGTTTATGAAACGAGCCGAAGGCAAGTTTCATAATAACACCACACGAGTGTTTTAATGCCTAATTATGTACAGTTAAATACACTACTTTATCTAGCCACAAATCATAAGCCTCCATGATGCATTCAGGAGTCACACATTATGACAAATATTACCCGGTAATGGCGGTAATGAAGTTTTCTAGCAGCTGTCATATTTTTTTTAATTCAGAGACAAAAAAGAGTCTGCCCCAACTATCATATCGTTCGATATTTTACTTACGTGCGACTTTCGTCAAATTTTATTGCAAATTGACAATTCATTTCGAAGGATACGTCATCTCGACTGATATTAGAATAGAGGTCAAATAAAATTTCTTTGTTTTTCAGAGATGTTTGAAATTTGAATAAAAAATATTATAGAAATCGATGTTATTATTTAGCAATAATAACATTTTTACAGATAAGAAATTTGCTATAACAAAACAGACTATTTTAATGGTGGTCATAATGTGCAGTTCTTGAACGCATCATCGAGGGTTTATGATATTTGGATAGATAAAATTAATTTATTTGGTGATCATACTGTATGACTTATCGCTGTCAGAAGACGTTTGTCGCTTTGTATAATAAATAATTAAAAGAACACAGAACAAAATGACGACTTATTGAAACATCGACGACACTTCTGGCGAACGCCAGAAAATGTATATTTTCAGGCTGCTCCCGAACAGATCTCAGGCCGGTATCAAACATATTGAGGATAAACTTTTTGTGCAAACTCAATTTCTTTGTATCATCTGGAAATGAGAATGGGAATTAAGAATCTTATTTGGTAACCAGATGTGAACAAAGTTTTTTTTTCTTTTTTGGCAACTGGTTGCGAAACTCAGCTGTCATCGACGTTGGTTTCGGAAAAGGAATAAATATTCTTTTTGGGCAACTAGTTGCGTAGCAAGAATATTTTTTCTTTTTTAACAACTGGTTGCGAAACTTGGTTGCCAAAACGGCCGGAGGGGACGTGCTTTCACCTTTTTAGGGTTCTCTACCCAAAGGGTAAAAACGGGACTCTATTACTGAGACTTCGCTGTCCATCCATCCGTCCGTCCGTCTGTCACCAGGCTGTATCTCAAGAACGGTGATAGTTGAAATTTTCACAGAAGATGTATTTCTATTGCCGCTATAACAACAAATACTAAAAATAATATAAAATAAATATTTAAGGGGGGCTCCCATACAACAAACTTACAGATAATGGTACGGAACCCTTCGTGCGCGAGTCCCACTCGCACTTGGCCGGTATATTTTTTTTAATATTTTCAAAACTAGTCCGTATAACCAAATAAATATATTAGTTTTGGGGTCTGTGATATTAATTAAAGTAATGAAATTAGTTTAAACTTAACAGTTTGAAAAT
Source organism: Apotomis capreana (assembly GCA_947623375.1). Classification (NCBI taxonomy): domain Eukaryota; kingdom Metazoa; phylum Arthropoda; class Insecta; order Lepidoptera; family Tortricidae; genus Apotomis; species Apotomis capreana. Next base: position 4,253,422 of record OX392517.1, on the reverse strand, counting down.
TTGAAATGTTGCCAATTGGAACAAGTGACAATATCTCAGCCAATATTGAAGCTAAAAATTCCAAATTTTGTAGTTATGTTCAGTTTTAGTAGCATATTCTCATGAATTATTTAGTAAGGTTATTACAGCGTTAGAAGAAAGATAATAGAATGGTCTACGTAGGCAATATTTCTGAGATAATTTTCATGAGGGATAAGAAAGAAAATAGCTTTATAAGCACTATACGTATATGAATGGTCAAGGGACGTGGCCCTGTGACGGGAATACTTATGAGAGCGTCTTGAAGAATATACGAAGAGATTCTAACGAATAAGTAAGAAAAATCTGTTATAGTATAGAATTTATTGCGTCTCTAGATCTTGCTGAGCTATGATCTGTTTTTTGTATAGAATAAATAATACCATGCAGGTTCTACAAAATAAATAAGGGTCTTCTGTAAGGTCGTTTAACTGAGAAAACATCTGTTATTTTTGAAAAGCGGTTCTCGGGGTGGTTATTGGTTGTTGGTTGGTGGTTACTCAAAGACTGCTGAATCGATTTGGAAAATATTTTTGTTCTTAAAAATTTAAATAAATAAGGTATAGGAAAGGAGGAGAATAGGATATAGGAAAAACATAATTTGGTCTTCACACACTTGCTATTTAATTCTACTAATTAGTAGAATCAAATCAGCTATCAATTGATAGGATAGTTAGGTATTTAATATAAAATTTCTTTTAGAAAAACATAATTTGATCATAGAAATAACAATACATCGTGGAATCGAACATTAATTTTATTTTTAATTTTGAACGCATGGAGTGACACAACTTAAGCTTTGATCTTTGTATCAATGGATTAAATAAAAATTTTGGTTAACCCCCATTAAGGAAATGAGACATTACATGTTTCATAAATTTATAAACCTATCCAGTTTACTAATTATATATTTGCGATACTCGAGTAATTTGAACACGCAAAATTCAGGTAAATAGGATTATATAAAACATGATCTTAATTTTAATCACAGACGCGAAAAGTTCCTACACGCGAAACTCGATACTCATATCACCTCATTAAGCAATTACGTTCTCGTTAGAGTTGCTTGTTAACGCGCAGATTTGACAACTTTCTGTGTTAACTTTGCCCTTCATGTCGCGCTAAATTCAACGTAATTGAAATTGCGGAGAGAGTGCCCTGGAATTCCACGAAGAGATACCAATCAGAACTGCCGTAGAGGGCCAGCCCGTCTAGCTGAACTACGCTTCACGACTCTTGTCGCACGATATTTATTTATTCATTCAGAAACTTAAATCTATCATTACAGGCCATTAGCTAATGCGATAGACTAGTGAATATTAGTACCTATAGGTACTACAATTAAACAATTACTAATTGTAGTACCTATAGAGAGGTATAGCATCACCCGTCACTCTCTTACAGTACAGCGACGAAAGATATAGGCAATATGTCTCGCGTGAGAAAGAGTTGCGTGTCGCGTGTCACAGTGCTATAGAGGTACAGGTGACGTTAAAGTTTGAATGCTAGTCTCCATATACCAGCCCGTCTAGCACAACTTATGCTTCGCGACTCTCGTTGCGCGACATAGACCTACCCGTCACTCTCTCACATTACTGCGCAGAGAGAGACGAGTAATTATCTCGCACGAGAAATAGTCGCGTATGACAGTTAGGTATGCTAGAGGTGCTCTGGTGGGTCCTGTAACAGGAGCAATAAATTAAAACATAAATTCTACCCCTCAAACTGAACAACATTTATTAAACAACTTAAAAATAACTCATTTATAATATAAATCTGTAAAATAAAGTTTATTCAAAGAAGCAATGTATTGCGAACTGAAAATTTCAAACAAAGTAAATAGCATTTTCAATGTACGCCGCGCCGCGCCGTCCAACATTGACATCGCCTTAGCTTTCACTTTACTAAATATCAAATGTTTCGCAATACGTGACAATTCGTTCATCCCAGTTCATCCTCACCACTTAGATAATTGACAGTCCACAATTGTGCGTTTTTCTAGAAATTACCTGCCTCACTGTTTGTGGAATGAAATGAATTGTCGCTTGCGGTATTTCCGGACCGATACGACTTTAAAACCTTCAAGAAAAGAGAGTACTCCCACTTTAAAGATAAAGATAATTTTTGTTACAAAAATAGTACATCAATAAATAGAAGTCCCTGACTTCTGAGCTAGGTTGGAAACCTGTGTTACAGAGGTCAGTGTCCTCTCCCATGTAAGTATATAATTTAGTTACACTTTAAAGGCCGGCAACGCACTTGTGACTCCTCTGGTGTTGCAGGAGTATATTGGTTACCATCAGGCGATCCGTTTGCTCGTTTGCCTTTGCATGACATAACAAATCCCGGATTGCAGGTCTTTGTGCCTGCGAAGACCGAAGGTGAGGGTCATAAATATGCGATGTGGAGCTTTACGAATTACCGCATGGTTTGTCTAAAGTTTTGCGTCTTGCCTTTGGCCAGGAAGTGAGAGTGTCAAATGTTTCATTTCGCCAAAAGCATTTTACACTGAAACTGTAAACTATTTCGGATTGTTATAAAACAAACCTAACCTAACCTAACCCGATCTAAAGGATGATATTTACAACAATCCTAAATAGTTTACAGTTTCAGTGAAAAATGCTTTTGGCGAAATGAAACATTTGACGAAACATAATTCGGCAAAAAGGCAGTATACCGAGAGTGTGTTTAGAAAATTCTACTTACGTCCTAGGGTGACGTAAATAATTATTTATATTATAAGCGTATCAAAACAAGGTTTGTACGTCCCCTTAACATAACTTCTAATTAATTCAGGATTACAGTCTTAAGCCCCGATATCTCGAAAGTTTCCATTAAATTATCGTTAATTTTAATCTCAACTTAAGAAGATTAGCTGATTATCTTCCGGGCAGAAAGTAATCCCTTTAAAGAGGAACGCTGAATTTGGCCTGTTTAAGGACACGTTGAAAAAACAAATTTGAAAATGTCAGTGGATAAATTAAATCACTTGAAACTTAATGAACGTACAGCACTTGTAAATAAATATCGGACAACCTCACACAAATCGATCTAGTCCCGAATTAAGCTCAAGAAGGCTTGTGTTATGGGTACTAGACGACGATATACATACTTATAAAGATAAATATTTACTTAAATACATAGAACCACCATGACCCAAGCACGAATATTCCAGTTCATCACACGAATATTTGCCCCGGCCGGGATTCGAACCCGGGACCGCAGGTTCGGTAAACAGGTGCTCTACAAATTGCGCCAAACGCGTCATCAAGTTTTATGCTTAGTAAAAGTAGTTTTTGTTTTTTGAAGTTATTATACTTACAGCGCGACCAAAAAGAGTAGAAATTAAAAAGTGGCAATACTGTAGTGTCGTCCCCATTTTCTTATTATTGATTAGAAAGGGAGGACACTACAGTATTGCTACTTTTTAATTTTTACTCTTTTTCGTCGGACTGTATGATTAGGCATCGCACTTTCGTTAGGACGGTAGGAATTCGGAGAGCTATGGAGACGATTTAATAATATTGAATATACAATTGATACTCATACTTATAATTATTACAGCTAACACAGCCATTAACGTTATATTTCTAGTCTATTGAAATTCTGTTTCAATCCAATACAACTTAATTATCAATAATTGCTTGCTGAGGCGCTCCAGCCATGTAAATACATCGAGGTAACTAATTTCATTGATATAATAATAATATAGAATAAGTACACACCAATAACGTTTACTTTAGGCGTCTAGGTAACTTAGATTAATTTGAGTAACTTTAGTGATGTAGGTATATTACTTAGTCGTATTATGTACTCGGCTTAGTGTAAGCTTAACAAACATATGCCTTTGATGATAATATTACGGTTCTATATTAATTGCTTGTTTTAATTAATCGTAGGCTATTCGATTGAAGAACGGTTAAAGTGGCAATGGGCAGGCCATGTAGCCCGGACGGCTGTTGGGGTAGCAAAGTGGCGACCACGTATAGGAAAGCGCAGCGTGGGTTGGCCACCGACTAGATGGACGGATGACCTCGTGAGGAGCGGGAATCAATGGATGCGGTCTGCACGGGATCGCACTTTATGGCGAGTCATTGGGAGGCCTATGTTCAGCAGTGGACGTCTTAGGCTGGTAGATAAATATGTTATTCGATACACAAAATGTTGCAATCAAAAAGTATTTTGAATGGAGTGATGTGTCTGTTTAAGAATGATACGTGGCGTTAATTCGAGTGTACTAAATAAGCGATGTCTCCGGTATATGTCAGGTACAGTCTGACCAAAAAGAGTAGAAATTAAAAAGTGGCAATACTGTAGTGTCGTCCCTTTCTAATCAATCTAATAAAACGGGGACGACACTACAGTACAGTATTGCCACTTTTTAATTTCTACTCTTTTTGGTCAGACTGTATATCGTGTTTAAGTGTCATTAAAACACGATGCTTGCTATTTGAGCTGCATAAAGTTACATTTCACGTTACTCCCCGGTCAAGTTAAGTTTGCGCGTGATATCTATGGCGTCGCATATAAATGAAGCGCTAACATAACGCGACCGGGTTGGCGTAGCGAGAATAACTAGTATATCGCCACGGAGCTAGTGGCTCGGGCTCTCGGACGGACAGACAGATGGACAGACAGACAGACAGACGGATAGACGGACAGATGGACAGATGGACATTGGACAGAGGGACAGATGGACAGATGGACAGATGGACAGATGGACAGATGGACAGATGGACAGATGGACAGATGGACAGATGGACAGATGGACAGATGGACATTGGACAGACAGACAGACGGATAGACGGACAGATGGACAGATGGACAGTGGACAGAGGGACAGATGGACAGATGGACAGATGGACAGATGGACAGATGGACAGATGGACAGATGGACAGATGGACAGATGGACAGATGGACATTGGACAGACAGACAGACGGATAGACGGACAGATGGACAGTGGACAGAGGGACAGATGGACAGATGGACAGATGGACAGATGGACAGATGGACAGATGGACAGATGGACAGATGGACAGATGGACAGATGGACAGATGGACATTGGACAGACAGACAGACGGATAGACGGACAGATGGACAGATGGACATTGGACAGACAGACAGACGGATAGACGGACAGATGGACAGTGGACAGAGGGACAGATGGACAGATGGACAGATGGACAGATGGACAGATGGACAGATGGACAGATGGACAGATGGACAGATGGACAGATGGACAGATGGACAGATGGACATTGGACAGATGGACAGATGGACAGATGGACAGATGGACAGATGGACAGATGGACAGATGGACAGATGGACATTGGACAGATGGACAGATGGACAGATGGACAGTGGACAGAGGGACAGATGGACATTGGACAGATGGACAGATGGACAGATGGACAGATGGACAGATGGACAGATGGACAGATGGACAGATGGACAGATGGACAGATGGACAGATGGACAGATGGACAGATGGACAGATGGACAGATGGACAGATGGACAGATGGACAGATGGACAGATGGACAGATGGACAGATGGACAGATGGACAGATGGACAGTGGACAGAGGGACAGATGGACAGATGGACAGATGGACAGATGGACAGATGGACATTGGACAGACAGACAGACGGATAGACGGACAGATGGACAGTGGACAGAGGGACAGATGGACAGATGGACAGATGGACAGATGGACAGATGGACAGATGGACAGATGGACAGATGGACAGATGGACAGATGGACAGATGGACATTGGACAGACAGACAGACGGATAGACGGACAGATGGACAGATGGACATTGGACAGACAGACAGACGGATAGACGGACAGATGGACAGTGGACAGATGGACAGATGGACAGATGGACAGATGGACAGATGGACAGATGGACAGATGGACAGATGGACAGATGGACAGATGGACAGATGGACATTGGACAGATGGACAGATGGACAGATGGACAGATGGACAGATGGACAGATGGACAGATGGACAGATGGACAGATGGACAGATGGACAGATGGACAGATGGACAGATGGACAGATGGACAGATGGACAGATGGACAGATGGACAGATGGACAGATGGACAGAGGGACAGATGGACAGATGGACCGATAGACAGATGGACAGATGGACAGAGGGACAGATGGACAGATGGACAGATGGACAGATGGACAGATGGACAGATGGACAGAGGGACAGATGGACAGATGGACCGATAGACAGATGGACAGATAGGCAGACGGATAGACGGACAGACGAACACACAGACAGACAAACAGACAGATACAGGATTCAACTTACACACGGTTAAAATAGGTTTTAGCTAGGTTGGATTCAACCAAACTTGTATTACAATAACGCTTATTTTCCGATATGATTTTTTTTAATTATTATCAGAGAGTAACTGTTCCTGGAATATAAGTTAGGTTAAATCCAGCCTTAGAGAGTTTCACTTAGTAACCTTTGGAAGCGAAACCTTAAAATGGCTAAGTACAATCTCTTACTATTACAAAAATAGTCCTTTGATCGCGGTTCGGTTGCCCGGAGACCCGCGGTATTGCACATTTTTCCTCCTTTAAGCGAGCGGAAAACGTTGCAAGTTTATTTCGAACCTGTTTATTTGTCGTCTTCGTAGAACCATGAGATTGGAGGGTGATTTGAGCGTTTTAACCGTCTTATTACTCTTCATAAAAACAATCAACATCAATTTGATAAAAAGCCGGGACTTCTTTCCACGGGGCGTATTTAGGGGGATGGCTGCGTGGGCCGTGTCCGTCCCAATAAGATCTAGTGTCCACCCGAGCATTTTGGGTTACCCATAGATTCATGACTTCAGCTCATAAGCCATGGCCAGGCCCCCAACCAGGCTCCACCTGAAAAATTATCTTAGTTACGCCAATGCTATTTGTTTTTCGAATGTTTAATTTTATAAAATTTTCAATTTATGAATGAATTTTTATTCCTCTGAAGTTGTATAATTCATAATTCTTGAAAATATTAGGGTTTACTCGGGTAATTCCGAATGGCGGGTAATTCCAAAAATTACTAATATCTAATAAACGGGGTCTTCAGATACTATACGCTTCTACAGTAAGAAGTGTTGCTAGCGCAAAAAATGTTACCCCGTTTATTAGATATCAGTAATTTTCGGAATTATCCCCCATTCGGAATTACCCGAGTAGGTACACCTTACCCTATTAATTAGGTTAGGTTATGTTTGTTCAATAGAATTCCCAAAAAATTAACGGCTTCAGAGAAATATGCTTTCTACGAGATGACCGCGAAATAAAACATTCATCGATAAATTATTCGGTCAAAATTTAGAGAATCAGACTAGCTACTCATGTCGGGGTTTTGGGTCGTTTTATATTTTGGTTCAGGATATCTTCGTAGTTTATCATGCTTATTTTATTGCGACCATGCTGTGAAGATTGCGATCATCTATTACACTTGCATTCCACGGAGAGTAAATCCCAAAAACAAAAAAAATACGAGTGATCCAAACGACACATTTTTTAAATCATGTGGTGAAGCGATCGATGTCGGCGCCGTTATGATTGGCTATGACTATGAACTATGCCGAGCCCTGCACTGTTGTGTAGGGTCACAGGCGCGACAGCGGCCTATCGGTGTAACTCGGGCTTCGGCGACCTTGTAATGCCGAATCCTTCGACAAGGCATTCCCGTGAATGCCTTTCCCCACCTCGCGCGTCTCGCGCTCGCCCGCGCTCGCCCCTCGACACGCACACATAGCAGCGAGTTTTGTTACTGCACCCAAGTGTCGCTGTCGTTTCTTTTTATAGTATGTATATTCTTTGGTAGGGTACTAGGTCGGTTCGCAGCGCATCTTGGCAATAGGGCCCGAAACCTTCAGGGCACCGCGCCCAAAAAAACCCTAATCCGGTATACAGTCTAAAACAATACCCAAGACACCGAATCTCGGGTTAAACCCTTCTTAATATTAAGACGGCGGCCGTAAACTCGACCCTTCCTGCTTAACACGCTCGTATTAGTTAACTTTGGACACGGAGTGTTAATTACAAACAGACAACTTAGAATGTTAACCCCGACTTAGTCGACTTAAGGTTATCGTGTTTTAAGTTTAACGATAGTTAAAGGTTATATACCTGAGACATCTCTTATTTGTCGATATTCCAAAGTACACTTGAATCAGCGCCCTGAATGAATGATGTTACATTTAAGTACCTTTAAATGAACAGCAAAACCTCTGTACTAAATGTAGGTATGTAGGTACCGTTTACAACGGTAACTGTAAAGTTATTGAAACGTCACGTCAGGAAGGCTCAAATAATGAATACACACAATATAATCAATTTAAATTGGGAAAGTACGTAATGTTTTAAATAATATCAGAAAAACTTACACTTGATGTACATTAAATTGACATAAAGTTATTTAATATAATGTAACGTTTGATATAACTGTTTTAAGTTATAATTAGTTTTACTCTAATTATTAATTGGTATATCTTAAATAAAGGGAGCAAGCCGACAAAGCCCCACTTCGCGGGTCTTAAATTTTCACTCTGAAGGTCGCAAGGCACCTAATGAACCTAACCTGGCAAACAAGTGACGCTTTGAAGGGTTAATAACTCGTTAGCACCTAACTCGTTATATTTCTTTTTACGTTATATTATTTGGAAATTATCTAAAACGACATTATATCATGCGTTACATTATACAAAGCAAAGGTTTATCAAATCGGAATAGATGAAGTAAAACTATATAAAACGTTATGCCCCCATTTAAATTACCAATGCTTGACAATCTAGGAAACCGAAGATATGATCTCATCAATATGTCAATGTCAAGGAATTAGGTTCTTCGCTGGCTCTTGCGGATTAGCCAATACGTCGCCAGTATTAAAGTTCAGTGATCTTTGGTGCCCAATTTCACACTCGCTGCCCCCGAGTTTGACTGACGGATACTCCAAAGACCTGTCAGATGGAAACTCACGATTATATCTGACTGGCGTCGGTGCCAGATAAGGTGTCCCTTTGTTTTACCGACAGAATTTTTATCGAATTTAGTTTGACAGAAAATATTTGACGAATAATCCTTGTGCAAAAAATATATTCTTTGAAATGAACATTCGATCCATGAAATTTCGATAAACTATCTTTTAATTCACAAACTGACCGGTGATTGTCCTTAGTATCACCTGATGGTAAGTGTAGGTCGCCGGTTCAGTAATTGCCTATTCACTCTTACCTTGAAAAGACCCAAATTATAATTTTCTGGAAATATACACGATGGGAGCGAGTTCCATTCCTTAGCGGTTCGCATTAGAAATGATGATGCAAATCGCTTCGTGCGAATAAGTGGTAAACTGACAATATAAGGGTGAAATCGCTGCCTTCGCCTGTGGTTGTCCAATGGTGAAACGATGGCGCAACTCCTGCGCACACCCCAAAATATTATATCCGATAGAAAACTGACAAGGCAACTTTGCGGCGATGTTCGAGGCTCTAGAAGATGCCCACAGCCACAGCCGACAAAGCATCATCAATGAGTCTTAGGGCTCGACATTCTACTGAATCCAAGGCGGGCAAGAGCCGTCCCAAAGATGGCAGCAGTATCCCATGAAAAGATTACTCTGTGCAAGCGAAGTGTCTCTGTTTCAGTTTCGACTAAGTTTATTTCGTTTATCCAGATCTTCGGATGTTGGAGTTTCCCGCTGTTCTCGCCTACAGGCCTCATTTCTGAACCGATTCTCATATAATTTTGTAAGTAGGTTTGATAAGTACAGTCAACCAATTTGATTCCTAGGCCATTTCTTACCTTGTCACAGTGAACGTCAATATGAAAGCCGCTTGAAATCTCATATATCATTGTCATTGTGACAAGCCTAGAAATCAAATTGGTTGACTGTACATAGTTCCTTGTGTCGATTCAGTTTTTCGATTTTTTTACGGCTGAGATTTAGGTTTAACGATCTTTATTACTCATTAAGAACAAAAGTTCACTTACAATGAGCTTAAACTATAAACATTGTTCATATGCATATAAATGACATCCGACTTATCGATAATATTTAACATATGTTATCACTAATGAATTGTTTTAGTTTGGTTTTAAAAAAAAATAATGATTGACACTCTTTCACTTCACTAGGTAAGTTGTTGTACAACTGTGCTCCCTCTGACATGATGTTTCTTTTGCCGTATCCAGTTCTGTGTTTATAAAGTTTGATTTTATCTGTGTTTCTCAAGCAGTGTCTAAAGTGTCGTTTTGTTAATGTAATGTTTGTATGTATTTTGTGTGTAAGGATTTTTTTAACTAGGTGACAAGTTGCGTACGGTGTATATTTGATTTATATTGTATAGTTTTGTTTTTTTGTACAGAGTCTTAGTTTCCGTAAGATAATTGTAATTAAATAGGGATTTGATTAATTTGTTTTGCGACCTTTGTAGACTTAGTAAGTTGGTTTTCGCAGCGCAACCCCACACTTCGATAAGATACTCTAGGTGAGATTTTACCAAGGAGTTGTATATGGTCATTCGTACTTTATGTGGGACACATCCAGCAATTTTTCGGAGCGCACCGGTTAAGGCGGTTAGTTTAGACCTAACATGCTCAATGTGTCCTTTCCAGTTTAGTTTGTCGTCTAAGTATAGGCCAAGGTATTTTTCTTGGTGTGAACGGTGAATTGTTTCATTTTCAATAGTGAGCGGAGGGAGTTCGGGAATAGTTTTATTTTTGGCGGCAAAGACCATGTACGACGTTTTTTTTGCGTTTATAGTTAACAAATTATTTTGGCACCAATTGTGAAATCTGTCCAAGTCGAGTTGAGCGTTCTGTACGAGTTGTAAGAGGTCAGTGCCGAAATAAAAAATACAAGTGTCGTCCGCGTATAGCGTAGTGTCTCCGGTAAGTCCTATGTTACACACGTTATTAACATAGATTAAAAATAAGAGTGGGCCTAAAATTGAGCCTTGTGGAATTCCGCATTTGACTTTAATAAGGTCACTAGTATGATTACCGATTTTAACAGCTTGGAATCTATTAAGTACTCAAATAAGACATGAACATATCATATGCTGGACCTGTTATGCCTAGGTTCTCTAGTTTTTGTAGGAGCAGTGCGTGGCTAACCGTATCGAACGCTTTTTTTAGATCTATGAATATTCCTAAACAAAATTGTTTTTGGTCTATGCTAGTTTTGATTTTAGTAACGAGATCTATAGTCGCGGATAATGTATTGGATTGTTTTCTAAATCCGTATTGATTTTGAGTTAGAAAATTATTTACCTAGTCTTAAATGTTCATCCAGTCGGTTATAAAGATTTTTTTCGAAAATTTTGGAGATCACAGGTAGGACTGAAATGGGTCGGTAGTTCCCAGGATCAGTTCGTAAACCTGTCTTATAGATAGGTGTTACTTTTGCAATCTTGAGACTGTCTGGGAAACTACCAGCATCAAAGCATAAGTTAATACATTCTACTAGTTTCTTAGATATAAGGTCTTTAATGCATTTAATGGACTTAACACTTATACCATCGAGTCCTATACTAGTGTTCTGTTTCAAATTATGTATTAGGGATTTGGGTGTAGTAACCGTAAAAAATCACATAGTCCAACAGATTTATGGCGGATTTTTAGTGGTACTACTTAATTTATTTTACTGGCAACGAGAAATATTTGGTGAACGCCACTGATGTACAAAAAAGAGGAAACATGATTAAATATTCCGCAAATATCAAGTAGGTAATTTTTGCATAATATAATATATCCAAAACTATCCACAGTGATAAAAGTCAAGTTTTTTTCAATAGGATCCAGTATTTATTTCGCAAGAACGAAAGATTGCGCAGCATTCCGGTAAACAATGTTTTAAATTTTGTTTATGACAAATCCTTGACAAATCGCTATTGACGTTTTATAATGCAAATATTTGACGTATGCACATTATTGCCATATGAAACCTGTTAGGATATACCTTTTCCTATTACATCAATTCCGAAATAAACTCGCGAGGTCTAATAGTTCAAAGAACCACTAGTATTAAGCTTGTTGCTGCGTGTGGTTCCCTGGTTTACACCACGGAACCCTAAAAAGTCAGCCTATCTCAAAAAATCAATCAGTAGCCAATGACAAGCGGCTCTGTGTTATCTGCCCAGAGGTCGTTGTCCGGTGAGGGACCTCTGTGTAACACCAAAACGGCTTTTACGCCATTGTATCCTTATATAGATATGACTTTTTAATGTAATACAATGTTGCGTTCAGTATATCTGAATATGCACGATGCGAAAAGAGCGTATATGCCCATTGGGTATTTGAGTAGATATGACTTTTTAATGTAGCGTAAAATGCTGTGAGGATATATCTGCAATTACTGCGAAAAGAGCTTATGTGCTATTAAGGGCTTAAGTAGATATGTCTTCTTGGTATTGTGCAATGTAAGTGTTAAGTCTTGGAACTTTGCAAAAAGAGCGTATGTGTTAAGGAAACAACTATTAATGTATTTAAATTGTAAAATATAATTATGAACACAACGTTGCTTATGCAAAGCTATTAAAAAGAAGACAATTGGTTGTCATAGACAACTAGGTACATATGTAAAAAGTATCAATATGTTGGTTTGTTCCCGACATAACTGCCCCGGGGAAACATAGGGACAGTGAATTAATAAAATAACTGAATTAACAAGTACTTAACTGAAAATCTTTCATGAGCCGTAAAACTTTACTATACACGTTTATAGAATACAACATACTTATTCTACGGGTAAAATAACTAACTTAGACACAGCTCGACGATGTACTTTACCATCTGCTGTTTTAACATCAACTACTCTTACTTTATTGTCATTACCACTAAATATTTTAGTGATCCTGCCTAGAGGCCAATGAAGAGGTGGGGTGTTTAGGTTTATCAATAACACTATAGCGCCCTCTTTGAGATTAGGCAGATCCTTAGTCCATTTAGTACGTTCGTTTAAAGAAGAAAGGTAGTCCTTTGACCACACCTTCCAGAAATGTTGCTTGACCTGTTCACAAGTTCGCCAGAAGCGCAACCTGTTAGTAGGTATTTCAGTTATATCGTGTTGAGGAATAGCCATTATAGGACAACCTATTAAGAAGTGACCTGGAGTTAAGCAAGACAAGTCAGAGTGATCTTGTGTTGCGTGTTGCATGAGCGGGCGTGAATTTAGTATTCCTTCTATCTCTATTGTAATTGAATTAAACTGCTCGTATGTAAACGTTTTACAAGAAGAAATTCTTTTTAAATGAAATTTAAACGAACTAACACCGCGTTCCCACAGACCTCCGTGGTTTGGACTATACTGTGGAATGTAATGAAAACGGATTTCCTTTTGAAGTGAATAATTATGAACTGCATTTTGAAATTCTTCACTGTTATGTATAACGTATAGTTTTTTCAGTTGATTATCCGTACCTTTGAAGGTAGATGCGTTGTCAGAATAAATGTCAGAAGGGACTCCTCTGCGAGCAACAAATCTTTTCAAAGCCGCAATGAATGTCTCAGTCGTCATGTCCGAGACTACCTCCAAATGAATAGCCTTACAAGCAAAGCAAATAAATAAAGCAACATACCCCTTGGTGATAATACTATTCCGTTTGGAAGACTGCTTAATATCAAATGGGCCACAAAAATCCAATCCCACCTTTTTAAAGGCTTGGTCAGGTGTCACACGATCTTTAGGGAGCGATCCCATTAACTGCTTTGAAGCCTCGGCCTTCTGTCTACGACATACAACACATTTATAAATCACATTTTTAACCTCTCTTACGGAGTTAACAATATAATATTTTTGTGACAAATTGCCTAAAAGTAGTTTTAAGCCACCATGTAGCATAGTTAAATGCTCTTGCCGTATAATTAATGTAGTTATATGACAGTGCTTCGGCAAAATAATGGGGAACTTTACCGAAAAATCTAAATCAGAGTGCTGTAAGCGACCTGTCACTCTCAATATAGATGACTTATCTACAAACGGACAAACACGACTAAGTTGCCCTTTAATTTGCCTTTTCTCTGCTATACATTTAAATTCATCAGCAAAATAATATAATTGGACACTTTTTATAATCGTCATAAAAGCCGATCTGAATTCGACAAGCGAAACTTTTCCTATCTCACTGTCAATCTTTCTACATCTATTTACAAATCTCAATATATATGCCATTACAATTGTAGCCTTGAATAAGCTTGAGTATTTCTCAAAGAATGGATGTATATGTATGTTATCAGTGACTGTCAAACAAGTATCGCAATCATCATCATAATCACACTTAGACTGAAGCGGTCTTTCAACTTCGGACAGATACAAGTTATAACTATCACAATCGAGTAAATAATCGGGTCCATGCTTCCATAGTGAGTTGTCTACAATGTCTTGGGGATCACACCCCCTGGAGAGAATGTCTGATGGATTGAGTAAACCAGGTGTGAAGCGCCAGGACATGCCTTCGGCTAATCTGTTAATTTCGCGAACTCGATTACCTATGTAAGCAGGAACCTTCACAGTTGAGGCTTCCAACCAACCAAGCACAATCTTTGAGTCGCAAAATAAATGCACATTAGCTATATTTAAGGTGATGCTAACATTATGCATGAGCATAGCTAACAACACAGCTCCATTAAGCTCTAATTTTGGTATGGTCAACTTTGTGTTAATACCTGCCAGCCTGGACTTAGAGCAAAGGAGGTGAATGTGAGTGATACCCTTAATTCTGACCTTAATATAGATGCAACAACCATAACCCCGTGATGAAGCATCGCAATAGCCCACAAGCTGAACTTCGTCTGCATCTGCAATTTGTATATACCGAGGAATACGAATAGTAGGCATGTTTACCAGATTTGTATAAAATGATTCCCACACTTTGACTAATTCATTGGGCAACGGCGTGTCCCAGTCTAAATTATTCTCCCACAATTCCTGTAAGATAAGTTTAGCCTTCATCGTAATCGGACCAACGAAACCCATCGCATCAAATAGTCTGCTGATTGCGCTGAGAACACTTCGCTTTGTTGGAGTCTCTACATGGTTTACAGCGCGACCATTTAATTGAAATTCATCGGCATTTGCATCGTAAGATAACCCTAATATCTTGACCACTGATTTGTCTAAATCTATTTCCTTTGTGTTAAAACCTAAGCTTGATTCTGGCACGTCGCTTAGCAACTCAGAGCTATTGGAAATCCATTTATGAAGCTTAAAGTTAGCAAGCTTCATAAGTGAAATAAGCTCCTGTTTTAGTTGCATAGCGCCCTCTATTGTATTGTGCCCGGTTTGAATATCGTCTACATATGAACTCTCTATTATAGCCGCGCTAGCAAGTGGATATTCTTTTTCGTATCTCCTTGCTAGCTCAATGAGACATCTAGTTGCCAGAAATGAAGAAGAAGTCAAACCGTAGGTTATAGTTTGTAATTGCAGGATGTTCATAACTCCATTTTCGCGCCACAGTATATTTTGCAACCGTCTATAGTCTGCGTGCGCTTGTATCATTCTATACATGTGGCGAACATCACATTGCAAGGTATATTTGTGCGTGTGAAACTGCATTATTATGTCAAATAAAGACTTCTGTACTGGAGGGCCTTTGCACATTATATCATTTAAGCTAAGGCCATTTTTTGTTTTAACACTACCGTCAAATACAACGCGCAATTTATTTGTTAGTCTTTCAGGCCGCAACACTGCATGATGTGGCAAGAAAAACAAGGGATCATATTGCGGGTCACAGTTGTCTGTATCTATTATTTTTGCGTGACCTAAGTCTAGGTACTCATGTATAAATTTTATGTACAAATCATGATAAACAGGATCCTTATTAAATCGCTTCTCTAAACTGTATAAACGTTGCAAAGCTATCCCGTATGAATTAGAGGGGTCAACATCCTGCAATTCAACCTTGAGCGGAAATTTGACCTCAAATGTATTATTTTGTAATGTAACCGATTCCTGGAATACCTTTTCGCTATACTCGTGCTCTGACAGGGATTCGTGATACGTGTCAGGAATCTTCTCTGCCTCCCAAAATTGACGAACGCAGTGGTCAAGATCGGGTTCAATGACTGTATGCATAGCAACGGCTGAAGTGGAACTGGCCTGGCTGGTGGACGACACGATGTATCCCAGCTTAGTATTGAGCAAGATGGGATCCGTTGGTCCGCCTTCTATTTTGCCATCTTCTATGATTCTGAAGAAGACATCACTGGCAAGCAGCAGTGATATTTCTCCTGGGACATGAAAGTCGCAGTCAGCTAACGCGACCTGCTTTGGAATTACAAAGCTGCTCAAATCTATTTGTTTTTGAGGCAACTTTGATGTAATTTTTTGTATAATCGAACAAGTGATGTTCATTTTGAATTCGCGAACCAAAGACTCTATAGTCAAATTGACGCCTTTATTTGAGCTGTTGCTGTAATTATCGCCTAAAGTTCCTATATTTTTCTGTAACTCATACTGCGGCAACCCTAACTGATTAGCGAATGCAGTTGTGCAGAACGAAGTTTGGCTCCCGCAGTCCAGGAGTGCCCTCACGACGATTTTTTTATTATTGGCACCGACTACCATTACCTTAGCAGTGGGTAATAACACGCAATTGCTTAGCGACTGAGCAGCATGCATGCTAATTGGTTTCCCACATTCACCTTCTTGTACCGCTGGAGCAGGCTGGTCGGCGGCTACATGTATCAAAGTGTTGTGAAGGCTGGAATGACAGATATTACATTTGAAATCATATCTACATTTTTTTACATGGGAATTCAGGCAAATTTTACATAAGTCATTTTTCATTGTAAATTCACTCCTTTTTACCGGACTAAGAGCATTGAATTCCGGACATTTGAATAACTTATGGTTCTTTGAGCAAAAGGAACATTGTGGCTGTGATTTTTCACCCGCTTTGCTAACTGTCGCAAGATTGACCGATTTACTTACTGGTTTGTGCGTCTTTTCGCTGACAGTTGGGCTGGCTTCGAACGAGGCAGCCCGTTTATCTAAAAATCCTAACAACTCATCAACAGTGATAACTGCTGTGGTATCCCTATCCGAGTGAAATAGCCGTACGGTAAATGGGTCAAGCTTGCGTACTAATATACATGACAATAAGGCGTTCCACTCGTGAACGGGTTGTTTTAGGTTTTCAAGTGCTTTGACACGCTGTCTGACAGACGCTACAAAATCTCGCAGTTGCTGGGCTGTTCCTCGATGCAAACTTTGTAGATCCAGTAGGCTGGTGACATGACTGTTAATTAGTAAAGCAGGGTTATCATACCTTTTTTCTAACAGCTTCAAGGCTGGTTCATAGGACTCACCCACAATCGGTAGGCAGTCGATAATATGTAATGGTTCTCCATTTAGGTACTTCTTTAAGAAACAAAACCTTTGTATGTCGGATATCCGGGTGTCTTCATGGACTACAGCGCGGAACATCTCGATGAATGGCTTGTAGTTAGATATATCCTTTCCGTCGAAAGTAGGAATATCCAGAGATGGAAGCTTTGCCATTCCTTGCGAACCTTGAGAGGATGGTTTTTGACACACTTCTTGACGGACGAGTAACTTCAATTGACGCTCAATATTGGTCAAAATACTTATGTAACACTCCTCCGTGTCATCTTCTTCCATAGGCTCCTCTAAGGCCAGCAACGTGATGAGCGACTCGTTGTATTTTTCGTAAGCCTCTGTCAAAATTTTCTTACGTACCTCTAAATCATCTGTCGTAAATTCTTCATGCCGCGCTAGGGCTCTTTCGACACGTTTAATTGAAGATTTGCTTTGATTTAGAGCCGCAATCCACTTTTTTCTTTCAAATTCCGTCATCATGCATGAACAATTTGACAGCGCACTACTATAAATGGATTCAGTATCGCTCTCCAGTGTATATAATGTATTATAATATCCAATTTGTATAAATTTGTATAATGTATTATGTAATTGTAAATGGATAAATTTTACATTGAATTGCAATTGACATATTATGTCGGATTTGAATTTATGAAGTAAATTTTTGAATTTTTATACCAAATAAACGCATAAGCGGGTTAAGCTATTAAAACTGAATATCTTTTTCGGCACCATGTTAAGGAAACAACTATTAATGTATTTAAATTGTAAAATATAATTATGAACACAACGTTGCTTATGCAAAGCTATTAAAAAGAAGACAATTGGTTGTCATAGACAACTAGGTACATATGTAAAAAGTATCAATATGTTGGTTTGTTCCCGACAGTATGCGCCATTGAATGCTTATGCAGATATGTCTTTTTGTTGTAGTGTGTATGGTAGTAAGATTTTTAGGGTTTCTGACCGTTAAGTCCCGTTTAAAGGCGATTAATATGAGTACTATATAGTTTGCTGATGATCGGGTCAAGTTACAGGGAAACGGTGTTCTGAATTACGGCATATTTTAATCTTGATGCGTTTTTAGGGTTCCGTATCTACCTACCTTAAGAGAAAAAACGGAATTCTTATCGCATCACTTTGTTGTCCGTCCGTTTGTTCGTCCATCTGTCTGTCAAGACCCTTTATCGCGGGAACGCGTGGAGGTACCGAGTTGAAATTATAACCATACACTTACTTATGTTTAGTTAGAGTCCCTTGAAGCTATGAAAAAAAGCACTTCTAAATGTATACGTAAAAAAACGATACTTCCGTTTAGAGAGTGTCGTTTTCCGCAAAAAACGACACTCTCAACACTCAAGGGAATCAAAATTCATAGGGTATTTTTCGTTCACCAACTATGAAATTTGGCCCGTAATCCCGTCTTATAGGTACCTACTACAAGTATAGGGAAAAGTCTGAAAACTATACCTATGTGTAATTTGGATTAGCGGGGATGCTACGACCAGCGGCGCGGCGAACGGTTGAGCGAGACACACGTACCGCGCACCGCTGCCGCTGCTACTGTCGCGCGAAGTCGTGTCATCTCAGTAACGGCCGAATTCAATCACACTTGACCGTATTAAGTGTTTGAATATTAAGAGAAATTATTCCATCATTTCTTAGTAATAAACTCATTAGGTCTATTTCCTTTACTTTTAATAGATGATTTCCTTAATTAAAATCATATGTTATATGATATAAATAATTATCAATATAAATAGTTATTTCCATGCAAACTTACCTAATGTATTCTTTGTGAGACGTCAGAGCAAGCATACACCTATTTCGGCTCCCCTTACGTAAGCCTCTTTAGCTCAGTGGTAGAGCACTGGTCTCGTAAACCAGGGGTCGTGAGTTCAAACCTCACAGGAGGCACACATAATAGTACTTTTTGCTTCTTTTTTATTATTTTTACATATTATTTTTTGTATTTCAGTTGAAAAAATCTAATTTATCCTCAATCAATTAAGTCATTTCACGAAACAAATTATGTTACCTGAAATTATTTTTCTAATCGTAAGTCCACCCTATTTCTTTGTAAATATGAAATTAATTGAACTGGTTACTTATTTGAAAAATAATGTTCAATGACCGATAGAAAAACACGATAAAATTTTCCTTCATAACAGTTTTTCAATCAACTCCCACCTCGAACAGCATTTCATAATCCATTTTCCTTCACTCAAACACCAGTCAATAACGAACTTTCTCTTTGGTTTCAGATCGGCGTTCGGAATGCGAAATCAAAAACACCTCTGAACTTTAATAGAAGGATTTAATCCCAGTGAAAACTATATAAAAAAATCAACGTTCTATTTTCAAATTAAAAAAGTGTTCTAATTTCAAAATGTTCCGATACTGGCTGTGTTTTGTTTTCTTTTTGGCGGGCAACTGCGGTGCGAACAATTGTAGGGATGCCAACCTTTGCTGTCCTGGGCGGGACAGTGCCTGTGTGGTTCAGAAGGCGCATCAGAACGCAATTATTGAGGATTTGACGGACAAACCCTGCTACTGTGACCATGCATGCTTGAAACTGGGAGACTGCTGCTCCGATTTTAGAGAAACTTGTGGAGGTAAGTGTTTTATACTGAATGGGGAATTGATGAGATTTTTAAATCAATGTTTCTCGATTACACTACCTTTAAATAGGTATCTAGGAATTAGAGAGGTTCCTACCAATAAACAAAAATCCAAGACTATTTATAAATTTCATCCATTCCCCAATATTTATTTCCTGTCCATAATTATTGGATTTCGTATCAAAAATAAGGTGTTTAAGTTACAAATTAAATATGATGTAAGTATCCGAATTAAATTATGCACGAAATAGTATATCGATACGAAAGAATTGTTTTTAACTTTTTACCCGACATAATAGTCAATAGGTAAGATGTTTTCTGTGTTTTTATATCTACACTTATATACGACATATTTACTAATGTGTGACATTTTTTTTTTAATCAACGCCACGATACTGCTACTTAGTTACTGATAATTACCACCATGTAAACTTGGATCATGAACGTTCAAGTTGGTTTACATATGCACGGTTATTCTTCACGTGGTTTGGTTGAACCGAAAAGAAACAAGCATTTTTTGCTAATTAACATTCTAAACTCAACGCAGGTAAAGGTTTCAAACAAGAGCTACAGAACCCGAGCATGTTTTTGTTTATCTCATTATTCTCATTTACTGCCATCATTAAATATTCCTTAACAACGCTGTCGTTCTTTTTTCAAAATTAACAAGCGGTTAACAAGAATCCCGTCTTACCCGTCACAAAAGGATCTAACCGCCATAATAATGGTATTAAAAATGTCCTTTTGTGTTCGGAAAGCGTTGTCATTCAATGGAATAACGGTCCACGTACCGTTACTGTTTTTAACGTTCGATATTTAAAAGGTACTTTATGGTTTTACGAACAAAACGTTGACGCTATCTACGCAGCCAAAATTTAAAGATTCTAAAGTAACTCATAAATGTTTAGTAAAAGCGTGAAGCGTGAACTTTCGGATTAGGATTCGGGTTTGGGTGAAAACTGAGAGACTCTTATCTGGATCGTGTAAAAGCAAGCGAGATAGGTATTGAACTAGCGACTGCGTAAACGATATATGTATCGAGAAATGTAGTTCTACTAATGTCCTATTCTCATGTTAACTCATGTAGTAAGGGCATTGTGCCTTTTAACTTCAACTGCTTTGACACATTTTAAGAGGCCTTATTCCTTTTAAAAAATTTTTTTTCATATTATGACAAATATATTGATAATTTCAACCAACTTTTTGAAGTGAATAATACTTTTCCCCGAGTTCTAGGTAGTAACATAGCTATTTCATGCTTTCATTGCGTACAGTCGAAAATAACTTGAAAAAACTCATTTTCCGCGTGAATTTTGTCCATTTCGAGTAGTTTTTTAAACAAAAATTATCAATGAAAAATTCAAACTGTAGGTTTCAAATAATATATACCAATAAATCCCAATAGCCCTGTTCTAGAAAGTAACATCAATAGTATGTTAAGAAACAATCAGCATTTTAAAAGGAATAAGGCCTCTTAAACTGTCGTAAGTATGTACGTAAGTAGGTACACTATATTTACTAAGATAAAAAAACAGCCATATGACAGAGAATAATTAAAGAGTGATCATGTACAATAATGCACGCCATTAGACACCGTATCAACAGGTGTCAAATGTACAATAGTATATAATTAATGATGGCTGAACGCCATGAGGTTATGTTACAATTGGTATTATACAAAAGAAGATCGCTTTCACGGCCGCAGGCGCCTGAAATTAAAGACTTCCAATTCCAAGCCTATTATCATAAGGAACGTATTATCAATATTTTATATAATATTAGAGAAAAAGTAGTTTGCTTATTTTTTTTTCTTGTCAACGTCCTTAACCTTATAAGCCTCAGAAGAAGTAACAGAAGCATAAGAATTTGCCAAAACTAAATATTATCTCTAAGATATAACCTAAAAGAAATATCGAAAGTAATAGTATGTTAGTTTTGCTTAACTGAAATAACAAGTTGAGTTTTCTCTACGTTTTCTAGCGAAGAATATATTTTACTCGTAAATTGCTTTTCATAGAAACTGAAATGTCACAGTGTTTCCCGTTATCTTCATGTTATTTTACGTTTTCCTTGTGATTGATTTTATTCTTTCTATGAAGTATTTATACAAAATTAGCTGCGCTACTCTCTCATCCCACGGGAACACTATTTTTTCGGGATAAAATGTAGCCTATCTGTTAATCCAGGGTGTCAGCTACCTTCATACCAAAATTGGTCCAGCCATTTGGGCGTGAAGAAGTGACAAACATACACATAAACACACTCATAAACTTTCGCCTTTATAGTATTAGTGTGGTGTAACGTATACCGTCGTCTAGTACCCATAGTACGAACTTTGCTTAGTTTTGGACTAGGTCGATTTGTGTAAGATCACTACATAGTATAAAACAAAGTTTTGCTTCCTGCAGTCTGTCCCTATGATTAGATCTTTAAAACTAGACAACGGATTTCGATGCGATTGTTTTTATTAGATAGAGTGATTCAAAAGGAAGGTTTATGTGTATAATACATGCATAATTAATACATAATACATGCTGATTAGCATTGCACCCGTGCGAAGCCGGGACGGGTCGCTAGTTGTTTATAGTTTAAATACGTGTATTTCAAGTAAATTATAAAATATTAATTCAAGCGCAACTCGACAACGGGTTTGCAAAACGTCTCACGGGGGAGGCAAAGCAACACAGAAATAACTTTTTGCCTTAATTTTTCTGGCAGGCGTTACATTTAACAATGGAACATGGCACGTCTAATAAGTTTTTGTTTGTGAGTCGTTTTCAACAACATGTACAGTCAACCAATTTAATTTCTAGGCCACTATAGATCCTTGTCACAATGACAATGATACGAGATTTCAAACGGCTTTCATATTGACGTTCACTGTGACAAGGTACGAAATGGCCTCGGAATCAAATTGGTTGACTGTATAGTTAAAGGCTTAATGAAAATAAAAGCCAAGATGGCGTCCTTTGGGCCATGAAAGTTTGTCATGCAAATAGGTTATCGCGGACTAATTGTCCGCAACCCGAAGTGTTATTATAATGCGCCTATTTTGCGTGTAAAATACAAAAAGGTTAATATTTTCTTCGGTTTCTGCGACTTTCACACATTTAAATAAAATTATTTCAACGGATTATATTTCGTATATTAATCATTTGAGCCTCCTCGACGTCGGTAACTTTCCGTCGTATAGTACCCATAGTACAGTCGCCATCAGATATATCGCAGCATACAAGGCGTTCATAAATATCTGAAAATTATACTGTAACGCCCAGTCAATAAGAGTCGTGTTCAGAACTTTATGAACGCCTTACGTATACGAGTATGCTGCGATATATCTGATGGCGACTGTATATACAAAGCGACGACGATATACATAATATGTATACCTACACATAGATAACATCCATGACCCATAAACGAATATTCGAGTTCATTACAGAGTCGAGTTCACAAATATTTGCCTTAGCCGGGATTCGAACCCAGGACCGCCGGCATAGTAGGCAGGTGCACAAACTGCGCTAACCACGTCCTCAATAAGTTATTGTTATGAAAGTATTTTCGCAACAAGCTTTCATTGTTCTTTCTTAAACAAACGTTAAAAGTCAGGACCAATCAAATGAGCCCAAACACGATGGGTTTATCTTGTACTTTTTAGAAGTTCCTACGGCTTTTGTCTCAATCAGAATAGCTCCAAGATACGAAAAGCAACCTTTTATTTAGTGTCACGTCTGAAGTGCCACTTTGAATAGCTAGGGGCTGCAACCTACATCGCACAACTGTAACGCGTGACTCTTTTTCACCCTAGTTATACTTACTATCTCTTGCTGTGCCGTACTGTCAGAGAGTGACGGGTGACGCTGTCGCGCGACAAGTTTTATAAAGCATAGTTGTGCAAGACGGGCTTATAGTTTAAGAAGACACATGCCATGAGAGACGACAAAGATCAAAGCTTAAAGAAAAATTGAAAAAGGAGCTACCTGGTGGAATTGACCGGGAATCGAACCCGGTACCTCTGCATTAGCGGTCCAGCGCGTTAACCACTTCGCTACCCTAGGTCCAGGTAGACCTGACGAATGTTTCCTTATGCTTAATGTGTCGATTTTTGCATTGTTTATTTGAAAGGTTTTTACACCTTAGCGACCTCTATGTGAATACATTAATATATGTATACATGACAACTTGACAGTTGTAATGCATATTTTTTTTTGTACAACTGGCGGCAAATTCTTTTTCCTCATTTATTTATTTATTTAAATTAGTTACACAGCATAACAGTAAATAAACCAAAGCACTGTGAACTACAAAATTACATTACAAAACAAAAAAACTTAAATCTAATTTGATTTAGGCGACGTAACAGCGTGGCTCCGTTGCGTCGTCTGATCTGGTGCAGAATTCGGCAGATTGCCCCGGAACTGCCGAAACACAACACCCTGCGGCCAGAAGTCTGTACTTGCGATGGTGTCCTGCAGCGGCCGCGGCACGCGCACCACAAACGAGCTGAAGTGCACGTAGTGGCGGGACTCATAATTATTTTGTTACCTTAGCGGCAACTAATCAATGACGTAGAAAGTCTCACTAGCCGGAGTGTTTCACCTTGTTGGCTATAGTCGTTAAAAAATTGAAAACCCGCCCAATATTTTGTCGCAGGAAATAAACCGCGTGCCCACCTGATCAAACATTTTCATTTTACCCAACAACACCATAAAAGAGAGTCACACCTTTAAAAAATATATAAATAAGGTAGCATTCGCCGCATATCTTGATTGTTGATCTCCAGAACGATACTTTGGCGAAATTTACAGCGATAGCAAGAAAATACCTTTTACGTAAGGTTTTCAGTTTCGCGGAGGCAAATATTTTGGGGCTTTTTACTAAAATACTTGAACGACAACTGGAATTTTGCGTCAGATGTTACGAGGTGTCTTAATTTCCACTTCCTTTGTGTTGGTGGTTTTAACCTCCGACTAAAAAAAGGGGATTATAAGTTTATTTGTCTGTCTGTGGAAATCCCAAAGAAGGACCAATTTTAGTGCGCTTTTTTAGGGTTCCGTAGCCAAATGGCAAAAAACGGAACCCTTATAGATTCGTCATGTCTGTCTGTCTGTCCGTCTGTCTGTCCGTCCGTATGTCACAGCCATTTTTTTCCGAAACTATAAGAGCTATACTGTTGAAACTTGGTAGGTAGATGTATTCTGTGAACCGCATTAAGATTTTGATGCAAAAATAAAAAAATAATAATAAATATTGGGGGCTCCCCATACTTAGAACTGAAACGCAAATTTTTTTTTCATCAAACACATACGTGTGGTGTATCTATGGATAGGTCTTCAAAAATGATATCGAGGTTTCTAAAACATTTTTTTTCTAAACCGAATAGTTTGCGTGACAGACGCTTCCAAAGTGGAAAAAAGTTGGTCCCCCCCCCCTCTAACTTATAAAATAAGAAAATGAAAAATCAAAAAAAAACATATGATGTACATTACTATAAAAACTACCAACGAAAATTGTTTTGAACGAGATCTAGTAAGTAGTTTTTTTTTAATACCTATTAATACCTAACTTTGCACCTAATTTATATGGGGCGCTATACATACCAGGTGCAAACTTAACTTAACCACTTAGGGATGGAAAGTGTTTGTACGGAACCCTCGGTGCGCGAGTCCGACTCGCACTTGGCCGGTTTTTTATTTATCGTAAGACTTGTCCGTCAAGATGGTTCTTAATTATGTTTGGTGGAAATAGGACCACTAAATATTCAGCTTTAATTGGAACAAGTGACAAGATCTCAGCCAATATTGGCGCTACGAATTCCAACTTCATTTCACTTTATTCAACACTTGCTTAAGTCTAACTACTTGCCGCTTTTTTTATCTAGCCTGTAGGACTGTCCCACTGCTGGGCAAAGGCATCTTTGATTTCCACAGGTCCCTGTCTGACGCTGCCTCCGACCAGTTGCTGAGGAATGCGTCTATGTCGTCCCGTCTTGCCGCTTTATAATAAGTAATTAAATAAAACCTAAAAATAAAAGTACAATACTTGTTCGCATGTTTCTAAATCCTCTGCTATTTTATATATTTACAAACGTAAGTAATTGTCGCTGTCAGGTATACTCTGTTTAACGAATAATAAGAAGGATAATCTTGTAAAGCCAGTAATCCCTTTGCATGCGCCGCCATTTTTGTTTTCTTTGTACAGTCGACATGGGAGTGTCAGGTTTTTGTAAGCAAGAATAATGCTGTTTCTCGTTACTGCTTTAAGCCGATTTGATAGTAATGAATAAGGAGTAACGTGAAAAAGTACATTAATATTACATTCTACTTAATAGATTATTTACTAAAGTACAACATTTAAGACTGCGCCGAGCGTTAGCGACTTAGCGACTGAACCATAGAGAGCGGGGAATGCGTATTATATCGGCGCGCGGCCGCCATAGTAAAAATGTATGGAGAATCAAAAGCACTTTTTGATAAATCTGGACCTTTAATACCATACAATAATTGTAATATTTGATGCGGACAAATTGTAATGTAAACACTCATATTTTTTTGAACTGAAAATCAGAATAGATTACCATTGTTAAAGTATAAAAAAACACATAACGCCTGCTTACGATTTTCCAGTTTTCGTCCAACTTAACTTAGTTTTCTATGGTAAAATATTAATAATCTTATAATTTTTCCACGGAGAAGTGCTCATACTTCGAAGTGCTAAATATATAGTTTAGAAATGGATTAAAAAATGGAGTACATACAATGACACAGCAACTGACATGAGGACCTTATCACACTTGTGAGTTGCGAGCGTGCTTTCTTCACAATATCAGTAGGTAATAGTCCGAATGTGAGTATTTCTGCGCTGTGACGAATTACTGGAAACCTACGCTCTTTTAGAACGAGGAACTTTTCCAATGACTTTGGGAATTTCCGAAAGTGTAAAAATGTGTTTTTTTTTCTTTATTTGATAACATAAATAAATAAAATAAAATAAATATTAAGGGACAGTCATACACAAATCGACCTAGTCCCAAACTAAGCAAAGTTTGTACTATGGGTACCTGACGACGATATACCTACATAATATATAAACGGATATATTGAAATGCACATGTATATAATTTTTCAGTACACTAGGTAACTCCACTAATTAACTGCATGCATACCAGAAAAACGAATGCTGTGCAAAAAAAACAATTGATTAACTGAACATGTCCTACAAAAAAAACTTAAACATCATACAAAACGAGATGACCTTTTTAACCGAATTCACACCAAAAATATGGTTCGTACATCGGATATATTTGAAAGTTTCACCAAAAATACTGACTTGCACACTAATTTTATTATCCTCTACTGCACACTAAGATCCGACTCGGCCGGGTTAGGTTAGGTTAGTTTTTTTTTTATATCCAGTAAAACAGTTTTGCAAATACCTTTTTCTACTCCAGTACTTTTTTCTGTCATTTATATAGTTACTAACTCTAATATAAAGACATAAATTATGAAAGTCTGTAAAAGTCTATACTCTACTGCCCAAAAACACACTGCTAACCGATGTTATAATGTCGCCAAAAAAGCATCACTAAGTACCACAGATTACATGATGAACAGCTGCATTCACACAATTTGCAAATTAAAAAAAAACTTATTGTACTAAGGCATTGCTGCCAACTTAAAAAAAAAAGTTTTATCTTCAGTGCATGGATGTTTAGTATAGTGAACGTATACCTTTATGTATAAGTTTAATTTTTTTGACAGATGTTTAGTATGGTGATCGTATACCTTTATGTATAAGTTAATATTTTTTTGACAGATGTATGTCAATAAAAAAAAAGTTTCTCAGAGACAATTTTTCTTTTTAATTTTGTTGATTCCGAGCGGGACATGTAATTATTTTCTTTGTTGTTTATTTGCATTTTATTTATGAAATGTTGAGTCGTAGAAAAAGTATTGTATGCAACGTTGTATAAGTAGGTCAAAAAACGCTCGTGGCATCTTTCTTACGATGTTCGCTACGCTCACATCGTAACCCATGCCACTCGCGTTTTTTGCCCCCTCTTATACAACGGTTGCATAAAATACTATTAAATAGTATATTGAATTCGCATTATTTAGTGTGCAAGTCAGTATTTTTGGTGTAACTTTCAAATATTTTGATTGAAAAAAGGGAATATACATATATCGATTTAAATACATGCCATATATAAATACATATATAGATAACATCCATGACCCAAGAACAAATATTCGAGTTCATCACACAAATATTTGCCCCGGCCGGGATTCATAAAGTCGATAAAAAGCCTGCTAAAAAAATTAGCAAAGTATTCAGTGTATGTTTTGGTTCCTTCATCCATACACGGCTTTCGGTTAGTTCTCCGATCACTGAAACTACCGCGAGCGATTATCAGTTATGTTTTGACGTGAAGTTGGCCACCGCCATTGAAATCTATTTGACAAATTTTCTTCATATGTTATTTGCGAGTCTTGCTCGAGTGCTTGTTACGTATGGTGATCCTGTAATATTCGCGAGTAAACGATACTTTACTCCGGTAATATGGAGAATAATCTGGGTACCTAAGCCGCAGTCCGCCCTTTTGCATGTCCCGTTTTGTTTGTACTTCGCACAGTTGGCGGTGTAAATGCGAAAGCTTATTTAATAAGTTTCTGATGTCAAAAAAAATACATTCTTGCTACAAGCTTGTATAGCCGACAGTACTTTTCATTGAACATCCATCAATTGCTCACTGATACGATTCTAAAGAGTCCAAACTCGATAGGATTGCTATAAATTTATAACAGAGTGGCCCCACCTTCCGACTCCATCATCAGACCAGATCCATGGTAATATTGCCGCCTATGGTAAAGTCAAGTAGGTATTCACAATTTCAGCTCAACCGGTTGAAGATATCTGCTTCAAAATTGAGTTTCAGAAGAGAGCTATAAAGAAATTTCATACAAGATTGATGGCCCAAGCCGGGAAGTATTTTGTTGGAGCGGAGCGAGCGAAGCTCCCATGGATCGACTCGAATGGACTTCGTAACAATGCCCAGATCTCAGCGAGTTCACAACCGATTTTAGAAATTTTTGTTTTAAAATGCACAAATTAAATTTCGCTAGGTCGTGACGAAGAGAAAATTTCGAAAAAAAAAAAAAATCCGCTCCAATCTATGGTGCAAGCTTAGCCGGTGGCTGACTCTGCATCGACCTAGTTTAAACATGGCGTCTGTGTTCATGAACAGGCGGAACAGCTGTTTTTTTTTAGTGGGGTATTTTTTATTTCATTGCATATGTTTGAGAAGCTTTATTAGTGGTAGGTACATATTTATTTCACTGGCAATGAAAAATCTTTGGTAGGTAGCTGACGTTGAAAGTCACTGAATGTCACTGATGTACACAAAGAGAAAACAGGACTAAATATTCCGCAAATTTCAAGTATTTTTTGCATAATAAAGCCAAAACTAAAAGCGATGAAAGTCAAGCTATTTCAATAGGATTCAGTATTTATTTTGCAAGAAGAACGAAGGATTGGGCAGCATTCCAGTAAACAAGGTTTTGAATTTGGTAACTGACAAATCCTTGACAAATAGCTATTGGCGTTTAATAATGCAAATATATGACAAATGCACATTATTGCCATACGAAAGCTGTTTGGATCGCCATTATCCCTGGGCCGGACCGACGCTTGCTAGGCTATATCTATTACGAATCTGACTGTACTTCGGTCTTATAACCTCTCGTTTTAATACGTTTCTTTAATATCCCGCGGCAGCTGCCGGCACTCCCGCACCGGCTTAACGTACTTGCTGACGTTATGTTTACGTACCTAACGTAAAAGTCAACTCGTGGTGAAAAAGCCCTGAATACATATATAGGGTGGAACATTTCTAAAGACTGGGCTGACAGGATAGTGGCATCTGAGTGATCTACAATCAACCTATGATAATTGTAAAGATGGGTTTAAAAGTAAAAAAAAGTCATCTAAATAAAATATTTTAATATCAGTGACAACCCTACTAATTCAAAGGTTTTATTTACATTTTAAATTGACACCTGTCTTTAACAAGCGATGTTCAAAAGATGCTAGGGTTGATATGTGCAGATTTTTACACTAATATTTAACAAACTGTATCTCAAAAATGGATAGAAGTATATTCACATAATTTACTTGTGAAAAATTAAGTACTCAGTCTGAACAATTCCCTGTTTGCTTAAAAGTCCCTCGATCTGTTCCACTCTGTATAGAAAACGTAATAGTGTACATTTTTAACCCTTAAATTGACAAAAAATACGCAGGTCGATAGTTCAAGACTCGTTAAGGTTGAAGAGCTAACAATACTCGTTGGAAAAAAAAATTAGAAAAAGATGGTCAGAGTTTGTTTATCTAGCACCTCTAGCATAAATATATGGCAAGCGACTCTCTCGCGCGAGATACTATCTATCTTTTTCCGTACAGTACTGTGAGAGAGTGATCTTATGGCGCACGACATATTAAGTCGCAAACCTTAGTTGTGCTAGACGGGCCGGTGTACATTGCGAAATGAAGGGTTTTTGCTTCGGCTGACTTTTCAGATTTCGATCAATCTTGTAGTTTGCAGTTGAATTTGCTTTTGTGAAAAAAAAAACACTAATTTAGATATCCCGCTGTTGATACTTGACATGAAACGTACGTGATCTGAACTCACTTTTTAATAAAACACTAGTACCTACCCTTCACCCTTATAATATACAATATATATAGTACAAATTATCTAAGCTAAGCTAATCCACTTACCTGCATTCATAATGGCATTGTGTCTAATACAATCCTATCTGCTTTTGTTCTCGTAAGCGCCAACCAGTTACTTACAAAAAAAGGTTAGAACTACATTGCGTGGATATTGAATTTTCAACCTTATTCCTTGTTGAATAGGTTTAAAATGTTTGTTGACGAGAGTTCATAGTCCTTTTTCAAGAGAATACGTTCTTGTGGAGAGTCGGACGGTTGTAAAATTCCGAAAAAGTTATGATCACCATTATTCTGTTAGTGCATTTTGTAGTCTAATGTCCAAGAAAATAGAGTCGATAATCTATATTAACCTTCCAAGGTGGTTACAATCTGCTTTTACTACGTGCTCGTTATCTTAATTTGTGGTTTACCAGTTGTGGTTTGTTCAATGGTATTCAGTTCTTATAAGTGGATTAGCTTAGCTTAGATAATTTGTACTAGGTATACCATGTGAATGTGACCATACTCGCTAGCCACTGCGTGAATGATTTGTGTGGAAAATATTACGTACTGCGCCCCTGACGGCTGTCGCTAGCGAATACTGTCATGTAAACTCATGGTGAAAAGTGCCGTGAACATCTGTATAGAAAACGTATTTGCGTAGGTATATTTTTAATTTTGCTTGCTGATTAAATTTCTGATTTCGATCAATCTTGCAGTCTGCAGATTAATTGCAGTTGAATCTGCTTTTGGTGGAAAAAAAGGCTAAATTAGAAATTACACTGTTGATACTTGTAATTTTTTGTTATAAATAAATATGAAGGGACAATTTTACACAAATTGAACTTGTCCCAAACTAAGTAAAGCTTGTACTATGGGTAAATAAACGACGATATACAATACTAGAAGGTGCTCGCAACCTCGTACGCGTAATTTTATTTATACCGTAGTAGGGTAAAAAGTATCAATAACCATCTTTGGATCTCCATCTATCCCAGTACCGACAGTGGTTAAAACTTGTCCAGCCGTTTTGGCGCGATGAGAGGACAAAGGAAATTTTGAAAACAGATGGCGCCACGCTGGCATGGCGCCGCGCGCCCATACAAAACAAATGACGATCCTGCATCACGCTATTAAGATGTTTCCTGAAATCATGACATGACAACCATAGAAAACTGATTTTCAATACAAATCTAGCATTTTATAATAGGATAGATATATGTACTTATACTGATTTTAGCATTTCATATCGAGCAAGACGTGATGTTGTCGCCCGACAAGCGAACTCGCGGCAAGATATGATATGGATCACTATACATCGTATTTTTGAATATACAGTGTGTACCTTGACAGGTAGTGCTTTTTAGCCAATGATAATACCGTTCGAGGATATTCCCGAAAATTGTGTTGAAACGATCTCGAAAACTCCCCCAAATAGAAGGCAAATGAGGCTTGTCGCGTGTTTATGGAGGAACCAATTTCGCGTCAAATTGAACAAACATCGGCGTCGTGCTCGAAGCTTCGAGTGATTCGAGTGCTTCGAGTTTGGCTCGGTAACTTCTAGAGGAAATAATAGGAGCTCATACAAGCATAAAAATGGCTTATGCAGGGTGTCTCTGAATATGGGGCTTGAAATGCAAGGTTTAATTATGCTCTCTAAACTGAGCATCTTTTATTCTGCAACTTTTTAAAATTCTCTCTTAATTTTATACAAGTTAAATGTTATTTTCAATGTACGCAATCTAATGCTAAAAAATATCGTCGTCTAGTACCTATAGTACAAGCTTTGCATAGTTTGATTAGAGTCGAGGTTAGAGTCGATTTGTATAAGATTGTCCCTTAAAAATTATTTATCGGTATATTTTATGCATGGATTGATTTATAAATGGATTGGGCTTTTACCAGGCCCTAGTTTGGTGACCCCTGGTCTATATGTACGTTCTAATAAAAAAGAGAATCTCCCATAAATTCCAATATTCAGCCAAAGCCCCAGGCGAGGCTCCACTGGTGAAACTAATGTAAATTGGAAAATATTCTGAATTTCAAATTTGTATATTCTTTATCAAGCTTGTTTTTGCAATAATACTGCAACTTCAGATGTATCTTTAAGCTAGTAGGACGTCCTATCATCGTATGGGTTGTAACTTACAAAACAATATTATTTCATTGCAATACAAACATACGTACAAATGGCGGAGTTAATGCCTTAAGGCATTCTCTACCAGTCAACCATTGGGTTGAACATAAATATGTAGTCGGTACAGGGTTATAGGCTATAGATAGAACACAAACAAAGTTATACTAAACAAAATTGTTGTTTACAATTTTAGGATTCAAACGCCAAATGAGATTTAAGCTAGTTTGTCGCATGAATAACAAAACCAATGAGTTT
Organism: Apotomis capreana; assembly: GCA_947623375.1. Lineage (NCBI taxonomy): Eukaryota > Metazoa > Arthropoda > Insecta > Lepidoptera > Tortricidae > Apotomis > Apotomis capreana. The sequence continues at coordinate 4,220,309 of OX392517.1, read as the reverse complement.
CGTACAGCAGCACAGTAGAGTTTGAAAAACTTTAAAAATAAATAGCAACCAATTTTATTGAGGTTACGAAATAGTATTTAATGCAACAGTTATAATTATAATAGGGCTAAAAAAAAGCGAGTGACAACACCCTCTTACCCATGGGTAAGAAAAGTTGTCATGAGCATTTTTTGACAAACTAATACATCTTGCATACAATACTTTTTCTACGACTTGCAAATAAACAATTAAAGAAAATAAATATGTACATGTTACGGCTCGGAACCATCAAAATTATAAAAAAAATAGTCTCTGATAAACATTTCATTAAGTAGTATTTCATTTATAACGATCGCTTGGAACACGTTAAATATAGACTACTTAACTAAAATTTTGTAATATGTGGTACTGGAGTGTGGTAAGGAATGCTTTTTTGAAACTGCTGTAAAGAATGTTACAATACGACATGCACTTACAGAATTTTTAATCAAATTCAATTCCCAGTTATGTAGGTATGAGATTTATATAAAAATTATAATTTAATTTTAAATAAATTAATTAATATCGGACAACATCACAAAAATCGATCTAGTCCCAAATTAAGCTCAAGAAGGCTTGTGTTATGGGTACTAGACGACGATATACGTACTTATATAGATAAATATATACTTAAATACATAGAACAACCATGACCCAAGCTCAAATATTCGAGTTCATCACACAAATATTTGCCCTGGCCGGGATTCGAACCCGGGACCGCCGGCTCAGTAGGCAGGTGTCTACAAACCGAGCCAAACGCGTCGTCAAAATCGATCGAGTCGATCAATGATCACCCTGTATATGTCGTTGAGGGTGCTTTGATGTTGGCACGATACAGTTTCTAATTACTTGTTGTCCTAAGCCGTACAAGTATCTCAAAAAGTATTATGTTTCGAGGGGCCGTTTTAAAGTTTCAGAAACCTTATTTTGCGTAGCAATTTTAGTCCAATACAGGAAGGGTATAATATTGCCCCTCAAACTAAAATAATTCGCATTGTACGGTTTTTTTTATAAGTCAACAAGGTTATATCGAGTACGGTAGTTATATGGGTATGAACATTTTCTAGCGGATCTTGAGGTATAAAAAAGTAAGCTCTGTAAATCTTAGAAAAGATTATTCAAATGCATTTCTTCTGCACTAGGACATTGCATTTTGCTGTTTTACCGTTTCGTATTATTTTCTAACAGTTTTATCGAGAGATTATGTCAGCACAATACGAAACAAGTGAAAAAGTTATAAGTTAAAGAAAAATCTTTGATAAAACTCACGTAATTGAATCTATTTAGTGTTGTGTTAATGTTTCGGAAAAATGCATAGTTCTGAAGGACATACTAAACGAAACGGGTTTATTCACGTCGTAAACTTCGAATGTCTCGTCATGTTTCGAATCGGTCCGCGATTCATCATCAGGAGAGCCGATTAACGGTGGCTAACCGGCTTTAATATGTCTGAGACTCACGGTAGTTTTCTATGTAAAACAGTCCCGAAGGATAATAAAATTAAATGGGTAAGAAGCAAAAAGTTGGACGTAATTTAGGCGTAGTAGTTCTTTGAAAAAAGCGATCAGAAAAGTTCCGTTGTGCGACAAAAAATAACGACACAATAATGAACCTCAAAACAGTACCTTAAGGTACATTATTCGATGGTTAATTTGTCGTCGCACAAGGGAAAAATTGTTATAAATTTTAATTAAAACTTTTGGTCTTCACCCAAATATCTTTGCCGCACAAAGTCTATAGGGTTTCTAAAGTCCCTGGTGACGTTTGTCTGAAGACATGAATATCAACTTGTCTGGGAATTAATATAGGGACAGAACCCTTAGAAAACTAGTCCCATACTTGGTCAATAGTTTGCCGGAAGACATAAGACGAGAATCTAATCTGAAAATATTTAAGAGGCCTTACCCCTTTTTTTTTTTTTATTGTGACAAATATATTGATAATTTCAACCAACTTTTTAAAGTGAAGTTCTTGAGATACAGCCTGGTGACAAACGGACGGACGGACAGCGAAGTCTCAGTAATAGGGTCCCGATTTTACAGCCTTGTGTCGATAAATTGCTCAAAATGGCTACAAATATCAATCGAATTGGGCTCCAGTCCTGTTTAAATGTAAATCAAAAGTTTCCTCAACAAAACATGCAAATCACACCTAAAAGTTACCCTAATTTACATTTCCTCAAGACTTCACCAAACTGTAACTATTCGTCAATTAATCTGGTTCGCATGTTAACTAATTTCAAGTTGACAGACGTGCTTAACTAAATTACGTAAGGGACATTGACCTTGTAGGCTGTTAAGACCTTTTGGCTGCGTTCGGTAACTCCTGTAACACCTGTATGTAATAGTCTTATTGGAGCTCTTTTGGGGAGGCTTAGTGGACTTAGTTGTTTCAAACTATTCTGCCTTGACATATTGCGAAGCATTTTCGTTTCAGCTTGGCCAAAAATGCTTTCGTATGTCCAGATTTCATATCCGGCCGTTCTCGCCTACAGGCCGCACTTCTCAACTGACACTCGTGAAATTTTGTGAGCAAGTTCGATATTTTTTTTTGTCGAGACAATTTTACGAAATATTTCAAACTGGCGGAAATATCAATGTTTAAAACGTAAATAAAAGCATATTTCAGCCATTTTCCTCTCACAAAGCCACTCATTTTGTAGGTACTGTGTTTTATCACAGAAGGGTCACTCTTTTGAACTTTGTCAAAGCCGCGAGGAGAGCGATGGATCGATCGATGCTTTGACGGCGAGGAGAGCGATAGCCAGTGCAGTGGGCCGCAAGTCGCGCAGCAGCACGGATAACTGCCCCTGATGAAGAGCTTCATATGAGTTCGAGACATGTCGGGCCGTTCCTGACAATTTTTACGTGAGCTTAAACTGTTTTTATAATTATTTGCAAATTCCACCTGACAATTGTACTTTATTGGTGGTTCGTGTAAAATGCGATGCAAATGGCTCTGTATTTGGTCTCTAGTTTTATTTTTAAATTTATTTCCGATACCCAGGTGTTAAATAGGCTTTCACGGCTATTGCTATTACGGAACAATCACTGTAGCCTTAAGGCCCCCTTAACTTTGTTTCAGATTCGATACGACATGCTAAATAGGCGCTAGAGGAAATTTGATGGCGGTTCCGTACAATTAAATAAAGGTTTTTTTTTAAATAAAGGTTGTCGAAGTACCTGCTGTGTCCGCTCCTTTTGTCACACGGGATAATTTGGGTGGCCAATGTACTTACTGCGGGCCTATGATGATTGTTTTTATCACGCGATAAATAAGTGACAAAGCATCCGTCACGTTTTGAGAAAACGCGAGTGTGAGTGACAGATGCTTTGACACTTATTAATCACGTGATAAACGCAACCATCACAGGCCCGCTGATAATCTGTTCTTGCTTATTCCATGTGCAATGCTATCGATTCTAAGTAAAATAAACCCAAAAACGTCAGATTTGGAAGAAACAGGGACTCGGTTTTTTTTATTGCTCAGCTTCGATGCCACAGATACACACACACTTATAAAACGCCTCTTTTTTCTCGGGACTTAAAAACATTACAGACTATTGTGAAGATACAATGCCTCTTCTCTTGTCTGTAACTAAATACTATACCTATACGTGAAACAAACTTGGCAACTCAAACACGAATTACACTTTCTACGCTGCACCATTTGACTCAAACTTTCTCGATACCCGTATGTCTTTGTCTTTTATACGAGTTTCCACATTTGCATATTCATCTAATTAACTTGTTATTTGTCTTCATGTTTCAGGGTTTGAGTTTCAACAATTCGTGAAGGTTTAATTTTTCAATGGAATTCTTTATTTCGGATAATACAATCTGTATGTAAAATGTAATGTTAGTATAAAGGCTTATAATAAAAGTTAGTAGGTATAATCATCATCATTATCATATCAGCCGATAGTGGTCCACTGCTGGACAAAGGCCTCCCCCAAAGTTCTCTACTCTCCACAACGATCGGTTTTGCGCCGCCCACAGCTAATTGACACATAAGTACAATAGCTAGATTATACAAATTAATTAAGTTATATTAAAACTCTAATCAATTAAATCCAATTTGGAAGCAATAATTACCTTAAAATAATTTTATAAAAAATGACAATAATAAAAATTCAAAATAAATTGATGAGGCATTCGCATTTGGCTCAGTTTGTAGACACCTGCCTACTGAGCTGGCGGTTCCGGGTTCGAATCCCGGCCAGGGCAAATATTTGTGTGATGAACTCGAATATTTGTTCTTGAGTCATGGTTGTTCTATGTATTTAAGTATATACATAATATGTATATACTTAAATACTTATATAGATAATATTATTATCTATATAAGTACCGTATAAACTATCCAACTATAGTCCAATCTTCCAACTAATATGGTCTAAAACAAAACTCCATATTCTATCAGTGATTTTATACGTTTTTATTGAAATTTGTTTACGTTATTCACTTATGTTGTTCACCTTAGAGTTTATTCGTAATAATTGACATAATATTAACGAGTAATTTTCGAATTAAATTGGACCATAGTTGTGTGCACTGGACTATAGTTGGGTTGTTTTACGGTATGTATACTTATCGTCGTCTAGTACCCATAATACAAGCGTTCTTGAGCTTAATTTGGGACTAGATCGATTTGTGTGAGGTTGTCCGATATTTATTTATTTATTAAATTATAAATGACCTGCAAAGAAACCTGCGGTTTCTTCTTCTTGAAGTTGGTAATTTTCAGCTTATCCTAAGGTTAATTGCGTTTTCCAAGGAACCCTGAAAGTCGTAACCATTTTTTCACCCCACAAATTGCACGGCGAGGGGGAGATTGTCGGCAAATTGTTTCAGCTTTCACCCCGTCATCCCTATTACGTTGTAGTTAGTCCGCTACACAAACTGGGTATTTGCTATTCAAAGGTGGCAAGGAAATCGTCTAAGATTGATTATCTTGTAGATAAATAAACATATACCCGCCCACAATTTATCTGCTTTGTCCGAAGGTTGACTGGTAGAGAATGCCTCATGGCATTAAGTCCGCCTTTTGTACGATAAGTTTTATTTTGTGCAATAAAGATTAAGTAAACATATACCTACATTAAATAGTATTTTTATCGATACTGTGTTTATAAATATTGACACAAAGGTAGATTATCTAATTAGGACTTTAATCTGCGACCCTACGTTTCCGGCGCAGTGCTCTCCCAACTGAGCTATCACATTGTTAAATCAATCACACCAAATACTTGATTCTATAATTCTACGCTACTAGAGTGCTCTGCGTCATTTTACCAAAAAATTGCGTTGTACGGCTGGCTGGGGCCGCGAACTTACTAAAAAACAGATTTTCAATACTAACTATTTTATAATAGTACAGATTATCATTTATTACGAGTATATATGAATACCTACCTCTTTCATAAAATACGTAACCTAACACTTAATAAATAATAATAAGAAATATCAGACCACCTCACACAAATCGATCTAGTCCCAAATTAAGCTCAAGAAGGCTTGTGTTATGGGTACTATACGACTTAAAATAGATAAGCGAATTCAATTTAAGTAAATAGGAAGGTACATTTATTATGGGTCAAAAATAAAATATACAAATAACAAATTTATGGAATTAAAACTAAAAATTAAACTAAGATTAAAATATATTTATAAAACTAACACCTTTCGGTAGGGTGCCCATGACGCAGGCAGCATTCCCACGCTGTATGGCTATGGAAAGCCTTTGCGCGAGAAAACTGCCCGCGCGTGGGTCCCCTGTTGCCTCCCTCAGGCGCTTGCTGAGCTCCTTGTGGAGTCCACGCGCACCCTGGCCCCACAGACCAAGTGTCTCGACGCCAAAAGCGATGAAGTCGTATTGGGCGCCGAGACAGCTGTACTTACTGACTTTGATCCGCTCCCGCGCGTCCGCCGCCGCGCCCGCCCGCCTACTCGTGGCCGGGAGGTAGGATGCCGCTAGTGTGTCTGCGCACGTCGCGTCCCACACCAGCGCGCGCCCCATCCTCCACGGTATTAAGGACATCCCATCAGGGCGCTTGCCGTCATCCCGTACAATCTGAGGCTCGCGGGCAGCTGGGACGTTGATGCTGACGAGCGCCCTTCTAAGGATGTCATTGAGAGCGGCATGGCGAGAGTGGCGGCCGGCGCCCGAAGAGCAGACGAGACCGTGGTGACCGAGGCGATTCGCGTTGGCTCCACAGGCGGTGCAGGCATGTTCCTCGCACACGTCTGCACCAAGTCGGAGACCTGCCGCTATGCGTAGGGTATTGGGGTCAATATACGTACCAGCGTTTGGACAAGGGTAGGCGTGTAACCAGTGTCCAGATTCTGGCCGGGACACTGCCAGTAGCCTCGCCCTGTCTCTGCCAGAGGAATTGAGAATTAGTGATTCGAGAATTGCGTCAGAAGCTAGAGTATCCCAGGCCCTTTGTTTTTTGGGTGCATCCGGTAAAATTGGGTTCGGTCCAGCCAGCCACGCGTTCTTAGCTTCAGCCAAGCATGCGATCTCGCAGTTTGCAGCCATATCGGCTTTAAGGATTTTACCTGCGAGATCGGAAGTGCTATAGATTGAAGATAAGAACGCCGGCAGAGCAATAGAACATATTGTACGGGTACCCAACCCACCGTTCCTTATTGGTAAAGAAGCTTGGGTCCACGCCTGCTCGCTAAGACTGATATTAAGGATTGATTCAATTTGGAATTTTAAAGTTAGGTCAATGGATCGAACTAGGATGGGAAATTTCCATATAGGGCAACAGCGAAGCAGGTAAGTACGTAAATTTTGGAACGAGTAAGCAGAATTTCAAGATAAATAGGGCCGAATGGCTAGAAATTTTGGCTAGGCGGTCCGAGTGTTATTAAATTTTGAAAATGAATTAGATAGCAGAGGAGGGATAGCCTCATCGAAGATAGGTGAGCCGAGGAGGTACAGACTGTTCTTAGATAAAATTTTGATATTAGGTGCCAGAATATTAAAGTTTTGATAAATTTGAAAAGCCAAGGATGTGTTTACTTTTTGTGAAATATATAGCTCACATTTATCAAAATTAAGATCCAAACCAATCGAATTGAATTTAATTTTTAGTTCGCTTAGATCTTTAAGGACAGTCTGCCAGTCTCCGCCAAGGGTGCCGTCGTCGAGGTACCACACGTTCAATTTCGAATTTAAATTATGAATTATCGAATTTATAGCCAAACTGAATATGGCTGGACCGAGAGGGTCACCCTGCTGACAGCCCACAGCCGAAAGGATCTCATCATTTTTATGCATTAATTTAATTTAAGTAAGTAAAGATAATATTAAAGTAACTTAAAATACGTGTAAAATTTATTAATAGGTACTGTGTAGGTACCTACGGAATTTTATGATAAATAATATATATTGACAGAATACTAATATATTGACTTGAATGAAATTGTTAATTATAAATGTTGTATTCTGATTCGCATAGCACGGAGGGAGAGTGACAACGTTAATTTAATTTCAATATGATTGACCCAGAATTTGATGAATACAAATACGTTTATTGACAAAATTGTTAATTAAGATATGGGTAAATTGAAAAGTAAAGCACTTCGAAATTATCAAAAACTTATTTAATAAGACATTTTTTTATAGGTACATTGTTCATTATTGTTGATACCGAGGTTAAATATTAATAGTTACAATATTTTACGGGTTCCACTTTGAACGACCGAATCCCACGAACATCTGCTTATTCGGCGCAATGCTACCACGACGTTATACACATCACGTGAAATTATACAAATTATCTGGTTCCTTACAGCTTTAGTAGGCTTGTGTTATAGGCACTAGACGACTAATCGACTTAAGACTGCGCCGAACGTTAGCGACTGAACCATAGAGCGCGGGGAATGCGTATTTAGATCGGCGCTCAGCCGCCATAGTAAAAATGTATGGAAAATTTAAAAGCACTTTTTTATAAATCTGGACCTTTAATACCAAACAATAATTGAGATGTTTTCAATGAAGCGAAAAAAAAATAAAAAATAATTGAGATATTTGATGCGGAGAAATTGTTGTGTAAAAATTAATCTTTTTTTTTAACTGAAAATCAGAATAGATTTCCATTGTTCAAGTATAAAAAAAACACTTAACGCCTGTTTACGATTTTACAGTTTTCATCCAACTTCGCTTAGTTTTCTAGGGTAAAATATTAATCATCTTATAAATTTTCCACGAAGTTGTTAACACATTCTTAGAAGTGCTAAATAGTTTAGAAATGGATTAAACAACTAGTGTTGACGTTGTCTACCTACTTAATAGTATAGAATCCCGATATAAAACGACCTTTACCGTGGTGTTTATGTAATGAAATGTATTTTATATTTAATTTAATATGTCAATAAATATATTGCATATGGGTTGCCTAACAAATTTTAGTCCAGGGTATGTTTAGTTAAAAATAAAAAAATAATAATTAAACATTTCACCGGTTTGATTAAGAGATAAATTCATAATAAAATAATCTTTAATTTTATTTAATTTCAATTCAATAATCAGACCGTTGCAAAATGCTAGTAGGTATAGATTTACCTGTTTATACCCGATAGTTGTGACGGGAAAAGAATAGGCAACCTAACGTTTGCATATTCTATGGGCTCATACGTTCGATTGGTATTGAATTTATCTAATATTAATCAAACCGGTGAAATGTTTAATTTTTTTTTTAATTATTAATTAAACATACCCTGGACTAAAATTTATTAGGCAACCCATATGCAATATATTTATTGACATATTAAATTAAATATAAAATACATTTCATCAAATAAACATCTCGGTGAAGGTCGTTTTATATCGGGATCTTAGACTATAATGGCAACTGCCTATTTTTCACATTTCGCTCGGTGCAGTCATACATAGAAAACAACCATGCTCAGTCAAAGTCCCGTTCAAGTAATTATAATAAAACAAAAACAATTAATAAATTATAAACAAGGAGAGAAATAAAAAGTAGCAATAACAATCATAATGTCTTATCATAGTATAATTATAACTGAAAAACTACACATGAAATAAAAATGTAATGCGACCTATGCTACACTATGATGTAAGCAGGACTCGAACCTGAGAACCTAAGTTTCTGGCGTAGTGTTCTCTCAACTGAGCTATCACATCATTACGTCAATCAGACCAAATCTTTGTCAATTCCATTATTCTACGCAACTAGCTCGCAACATATAACGCTTTGCGTTATGTTTTTAAATGCTTAAGCGCATTAGCCATAGCCCTGGATGCGAGATTTCACACATTATACGCACTCCCCATTGCTTTCCGGCAACTGTTGAGACCTCGAGATAGATGGCACTATCCTCAATGTCAATAGACACTTTTTTGAAGAACTGGCCCTTCCTTTTGTGTGGCTACCGGTACTGAAGCATGCCATAAATCTTGATTAAGAAGTTCACTCGATTGAGTTATACTGATCGGTATTAAATTAAATTAGCTTGGAAGAGATTTGCTATGTTATTAGTAATCTCTAATAATTACTAAACTGTAAAACCTTAGACACACGCACAAACTTTCGCTTCTTTAATGATCAGTGGGGTTTATTCACGCACTTATTCCAAATGCCTAAAATCACTAAGGCAAAATGGCTAAGGCATGTATAGTGTTTTTCCTAAACATAAATGCAATGAAATATTAAAATACACTACCTACTCAAAAGAAATATAATTCAGCTGTTTAGCCTGTTTATGAACACAGACGCCATTATTTAAAAAATACTTTCCGGCCTAGACCTTCAATTTTGTATGAAGATCCTTTACCGTTTTCTCGAGTTGTTCCGCCCGAAACGTGATACTTCGAAGCCTGTTATAACGCACGTTATGACGATCTTTCGACGTTTGAGAAAAGTGATTTTTAATGCAAATCTAGAATATAGTATAGATATAAAAGATCCAAAGTATCCACCAAGTTTTCCGATACCCAGCCATCGAGAAGCGATAGAGCAGTCGCAAACTTGAGTGGAAAACTCAATATTCCATGCCAACTTGCAGGAAATAGACTGAGCCTTCAGTGAATCGAAATGGCAAAAGTTGTGCATCTGTATGATTTCATTGTTATACATTCTAAAACCGTCAGACTAGGTGGAGCGATGGTCTTTGCAGGGTGCCTGGCAAGAGGTGGATGAGAGTAGCCGAGGATCGTTCACAATGGCGTGCAGTTGGAGAGGCCTATGTCCAGCAGTGGACAAGAATAGGCTGATGATGATGATGATGATGATGATGATGATGATGATGATGATGATGATGATGATGATGATGAAATTCTAAAAATATATTGAAAATTTGTTTTTATGGTCATTCTTGCAGAGGCCTGCAGGGCTAGCATATCTTGCCGTCACATCGCTTGTCGCGCGACTCAACGTCACCTGTCTTGCTCGCACGGAGTTGAAAGAAAAGTGACAGGTAGTGTTTGTCGCGCGTCTATAAGTCGCGTGTGACAGTTATGCTAGGCGTACTGTGATGGTTGCTTTTATCACGCGATAAATAAGTGACAAGGCATCCGTCACGTTTTGACAAAATGCGAGTGTGAGTGACATGTGCTTTCTAGAAACATCTCAAGAGCGCAATGCAGAATTGTATGTGCGCGCGGTTCTAGCCGTACATCGACATCTGGTGGTAAAAAAAATCCCACCAAAAACATTTCATGTAAAATTGACGGCCAAGACTCACATTCTCATAACGCTTTCGCTGTAAAAAAGTTATCAGATCCCAGGAAAAGCCAAGCCCCTAAGCCCCGACTTTACTAACCCCACCACCTTGGTTTAAAAAGTATGGCATCAACTGGCTTCAAGCCCCTAAACCCGGAGTTTACTAACCCTACACCTTTGTTTCAAAAGTATGGCTTGGCCGTTTCATAGAGTACCGTAAATAAGTCCAACGGACCGTCTGGCCCATATGGTATCAAGAAACTAAGTTTATGTCTTTGATAATATATACTTATAAACTTAATTCCTTACGATATAGGCCGGACAGTCCGCTAGACTTATTTACGGTAGTCTATGAAACGGCCAAGCCATACTTTTGAAACAAAGGTGTAGGGTTAGTAAACTCCGGGTTTAGGGGCTTGAAGCCAGTTGATGCCATACTTTTTAAACCAAGGTGGTGGGGTTAGTAAAGTCGGGGCTTAGGGGCTTGGCTTTTCCTGGGATCTGATAACTTTTTTACAGCGAAAGCGTTATGAGAATGTGAGTCTTGGCCGTCAATTTTACATGAAATGTTTTTGGTGGGATCTCATTTCTTTTTGTAAGGTGCTTTAGTTTTTTTATTTTTTTTGGGCTGTAGGGTTTCTTGAGCGTCAACTGAAGTAGACAATTGTGTATTTAAGAAATACTTAAGTTTAGCCCCATATATATATACACTTTTATCCCCTATTATGGGAAACCCATACAAACTTCCATACCCTTATTTAAAGGGTGGGGGGTGATTTTTTAAAAGTCCTACAATATGTATTTGATTTATAACAATGAGTCCCTATAGGTTTCCATTTTCAGACCTCTAGTATCAAAATTTGCGGAAGTTTCATACAAACTTCCATCCCCTAGTTTAAGGGGTTGGGGGGTAAAAGTTCCAAGTTTTAGAATTATTTTGTTGTTTGTGTACTAATACTAGCTTACATACCAAATTTCAGCTTTCTAGGTCATCGGGAAGTACCCCAGAGGTTTTGATACGTCAGTGAGTGAGTGGCAAAATCGGCGTATTTTAGGTACCTATAAAACCTAAAGTATAAAAGCTAGATCAATTAAATTTTGTACATTTTATATGTTTGCTAACTGCATCTTAACCTGAGAATTTGGGCGCTCTAGTGTTAACTGGGACGAAACTATGAGGGTTTGAATATGAGACGAAACGGTTCGAGAAAAGGTAGGTAGTGCCCCCTTCTTTTTTGTTCGTCTTGGCGGGGGCACTACCGTGCCCCCAGATTTGTCCGCTCATCACGCTGACTGTGACGACTGGACGGATTTTAACCAGTTTTGGTACAGGGATAGCTGGACACCCAAAGATAGATAGTTATAGGGTTACCTACTTTTATCCGACTATGGTAAAAAAAAAAACGATATTAAATGTATACAATGTCAAAGCAATCTTGGCCGGTGTCAAAGTAATGTCTTAGTTTGTGTGGCGTCTAAAGCCTAAAGTATGTAAGTAGGTATATCATGCGTCCAACTATCTCAAAATAACAGAGACAAATAACGTCACTATTGAATACAAGAATAAAAGGTTTTTTAAGGTTCCCTACCCAAAGGGTAAAAACGGGACCCTATTACTGAGACTTCGCTGTCCGTCCGTCCGTCCGTCAATCCGTCCGTCTGTCACCAGGCTGTATCTCAAGAACGGTGATAGCTACAGTTGAAATTTTCACAGATGATGTATTTCTATTGCCGCTATAACAACAAATACTAAAAATAAAATAAAATAAAATTTAGGGGGGCTTTCATACAACAAACTTGTTATAGATTATGGTACGGAACCCTTCATGCGCGAGTCGGACTCGAACTTGCCGATTTTTTTTCACTTGTAGTAGTTTGACATCATTAAACTTCTTCTTTGAGTTTCGGATGCACTATACTATTTCTACTAACCCGCAACTTCATCCGCGGAGAAGGAAAACGTCAAAGCCTTCTTTCTTACTTATCCGTAGTCGAGTAAAAGTATCCTATGTATATATATCTATAGCGCCGTGTATCAAAAATAAATTTGCCTAAAAAACTATCAGGATCAAATTAAGTGCAAAAAAATTCAAAAGTGTTACTCATAAATGGATAAACGTATTTTGCGCACTACGTGCAATTTCACAAACCATCTAATCTTTGCGCCTTTCCGCGTATGCTTCCATGTTTGAAATCCCAACGGTATGAGTTCACGCCGTTCCGGTAACGGAAAAAGATGTTGAAACAAGCCGAGTGTGTTTTAGCCCAGGGGACGGAAAGTTTCAGTTCCACGAGTCGGCTGTAACTCAGCGATTTCGCGACGAGTTCGTCTTTATAAATGCGTTTCATTCACGCTGACTTTGGTGGCATTATTATAATTGGACCTGACGGTTACGGGCCGGCCATGATTTCAGCTTTAGCGGCGAGCAGCAGCGGTGCGCGGTATACATATGTGTTTAGCTCACTCTTAAGGCCGCTGGCCTCGGATCTCTCGCTCAACAGCTAGCCGCGTGCTTGTTGCCAAAAGTCATTTAAGTAGGTATGCATTTATCTATATAAGTAGGTATGTTTATCGTCATCTAGTACCCATAATACTAGAGCATGCTGGTGGGACTAGAAGGATTTGTGTGAGGTTGCCTGATATTTATTTATCTATATATTATTTATTCATTTAATATACATATTAATCAAATCTTTTTTTGTTTCAGGTAAGTGTCACCAAGGACTCAATTATAATGGAAATATCAGTAACTATATTGACGACGCGGTTGGCTCAGTTTGTAAGCACTTGCCTACTGAGCCGGCGGTCCCGGGTTCGAATCCCGGCCAGGTCAAATATTTGTGTGATGAACTCGAATATTTGTGCTTGGGTCATGGTTGTTCTATGTATTGTAGTAAGTATATATTTATCTATATAAGTATGTATATCGTCGTCTTATACCCCTATTATAACACAAGCCTTCTTGAGCTTAATTTGGGACTAGATCGGTTTGTGTGAGGTTGTCTGATATTTATTTATTTATATTATTATTATCGACGAGTATTTAAACCCCAGGAAATTTGAGTTTAACATTATCATCATTATATCATTAATTTCATTACCAACTTTTTGTCTTAGAATAAATACGCCTAGACACCTTTTTAGCGCTTGAATGTGAAGCCAGTTTTGGTTAGCCACGAGCTAAGCTTCATCCACGTGTGCATCTGTCACAACGTCAATGTCACAAGCGAAAAGTTTCTATGATTGGCTCATAGATACGCAGTATACGCACACGTAAGAAAAGCGGCTTAAGAGCCCCATGCAAAATTCGCCAGGTGAATGATCCTAGATCTCAACATCCATAGTGATTAAAAATCTGTCCCTTGGAAATAATAAACTTAAACAGTTTTTCTTCAATCGTGTCAACGTGAAAACAGGATTGGGTAATAATTTTCTTGATAATTTTATCTCTAAAACATAACCCATTTTTAAGATATTTTCGGTTGGATTTTCAAAACCGTTCCGTTTTTAACAATGTTTTTTAGCTTAATAGATGCGCAATTATAAGTTCTCAAAAACTGTAAAACTTTTTTCAATATAAAATGCACACGTTTATGACACCACTCAAAAAACATGATTTCCGCGCTTCCGAGCACGCACTTCCATCTCGCACACGCTTACGCTCAGTGAGAGATAGAGCGCCAAAGGGTTGGCGCCCTCTTAATCTTTCGCAAATCTGTTGTAAGAAGACTGTCGTTCTAGGCGTACTTATTCTAAGCTATTTGTATGAAAAACTAAAACATGAAACACAAACCACGTGCTTACAGACATTTGTTGTTTGTTTATTCATTTTATTTATAACTAGAACGAGTTCATCGCTGAAAAACTGAATACCGAAGCTGAACTTTCTTTATTCTATTTTATGTGATATTTACACCGAAAAGTAATATGTGGAATGGTTATGGAAGGAAAATGGCAGGGAAACATTGATGAGAGATGATGTATGTAAAGAGTAGGTTGAAAGGTAAACCGGAAGATCATTTATAGAGTTATTGTAAGTCACCTCTGTATATGATTTGTTCCTTATTTCGTATTTTTGTAGTCGACATCGGATCTCATGGCGCCATCATTTTATTTGGTTCCGTAACTCAATAGGCCGAAACCCTTATAGGATCCGTTTGTTGTCTGTCTGTCTGTCAAAACCTTTTCCTCGTAAATACGTGAAGGTATTAAGCTGAAATTAATATCTAATACTCATATCTGCTACCCTTTAGAGTCGTGAAAAAATCAAACTTCTAAGTCGGATCAATCAAAAGATACTTCCGTATATGCTGCATTTGTTGACGCTGGCAAGGAAATCAAAATCTTTGATCTGGAGTCATAATATTTGGCAGGAAGTCCGAAAAAGGTCCAAGAATCATTAATTTGTAGTTCCTCCTCTTTTAGTCTATTCTCAATGGTGAGGGTCGTGGCCTCCCTGAATAACATTTTCGCGGACTATTTTGCGCCATACTCTATCCTGGGCTGCGTGGATGGCATCTTAAATAGGTCTTGAGAGTATCCGGTCCGACCAGCGTGTTGGACATCTACCTCTGGGCCGTCTTCCGCACACCTTCCTGTTACCAGCAGCTTTTCTAAATTGTCAACTCTCTTTCTGGCCATGTGGCCAAAGAACTCGAATTGTTTTAGTAGCTATTTCTAATTTGTAGTTACATTACAATAAATACATATTTTTGTGGTTACCAACTTATTTGCAGTTGGTAAACTACCTCCACCTATGTCAATGTATGGGGACAACAATTTTTCAATGGCATAGTTATAAAAAGTATGTCAGATATTATGTAAACAAACAAAATCCGTAATACGGTGAATAGAGACTTAAGTACTATGTGTGACCTTACAAACGGTCCGGTAGTTTTGAATTTTTGATATGTTGTCTAGGATGGTTAGTCAGTGTTTAAAATGCAAAATGCACAATTCCCCCCCCTCCGCGCCCGCCGCCATATTGAAAACACCGGCACTTTCTTCATATTTTTGCTCATATCTTCCTTTAGGAGCATTTTAGCTAGAAGAAAGCTTCGACAATGTTATAGAGAGTTAAATGTACTACATTCTCCGTTTTATATTTTTTTTCTAGGACAGATAGTTACGGAGATATCCACATTTAAAAAAACTTAAAAAATCGCATTTTCCTACTGAAAAACAAACTTTTGGATTATATCTTCGTTTAGGAGCATTTTAGCTACAACAAAGCTTGGGCAATGTTGTAGAGAATTAAATTTACTATAATTTACACTTCAAATTTTGTTTTAAGGACGGTTAGTTACGGAGATATGCACATTTAAGAAACAGGAAAAGTCGAATTTTCCGAAAATTTCTCAAAATTCTTGGTTTAGAACGCTGTCATTCAGTGACGGACTAGTCTAGGACAAATTAAAACATGTAGGAAATATAATTGCTTATAAAACTCATGTCCATTTTTACATACATTTTCGGAAAAGGTGACTTTATTTTTTACATATCTCCGTAATTATCTGTCCTAGAAACAAAATTTGAAATGTAAATTATAGTAAATTTAATTCTCTACAAAATTGCCCCAGCACTGTTCTAGCTAAAATGCTCCTAAACGAAGATATAATCCAGAAGTTTGTTTTTGAGTTGGAAATTGCAATTTCTTAAGTTTATTTAAATGTGCATATCTCCGTAACTATCTGTCCTAGAAACAAAATATAAAATGTAAAATGTAGTAAATTTAACTCTCTATAACATTGTCGAAGCTTTCTTCTAGCTAAAATGCTCCTAAAGGAAGATATGAGCAAAAATATGAAGAATGTGCCGGTTTTTTCAATATGGCGGCGGGCGCGGAGGGGGGGGAATTGTGCATTTTGCATTTTAAACACTGACTAACCATCCTAGACAACATATCAAAAATTCAAAACTACCGGACCGTTTGTAAGGTCAAAATCCTTTATTCACTTAATTACCGTGGCTGTTCCAAGAAAAGTGTTAATATCTATCACCGCCGTGTCTCATAACGTTGTCTCTCAAATTTTCCCAACGCAAAAAGCGTTTATTTTGTGTTTTTTTTCTTTAATAAAAATAAAAGGTTTACGCAAAAAGCAATTCTGGAACAAAAACTCTTTAAACTTAACGAACTGTCAACGTTTTTCACGCAATCTCTGACAGTTTATGCTCTATCTTTATCTATCTTTAAGCTCCTTTGCTACAAAACATTTAATTTATTTTGTCTTAGACGAAATTATAAAAATACGATAACGGCAATAGAGATGAAACCAAATGGCGTGAGCAGTATTTAAATCCGGCCAAGTGCGAGTAGAATCTTATATTAAGGATTCCGTACGTAGCACAGCACAGTACCGACGAATAAAACCCTTTCGCTCAATAGAAAACAATAAATAAATAAATAAAAAATATTACAGACAATCATACACAAATCGACCTAGTCCCAAACTAAGCAAAGCTTGTACTATGGGTACTAGACGACGATATACATAATACATAAATACATATATAGACAACATCCATGACACACAAATATTTGACCCGGCCAGGATTCGAACCCGGGATAGCCGGTTCAGTAGGCAGGTGTCTGCAAACTGCGCCAACCGCGTATTTAATATATTTTTGTACGACCTTAATTTTTTTTATTGAAAGAGAGAAGAGGAGAATTCATTAATTACAATTATTCAAACCAAATCAAATTATTTTTGGCATCAAAGGCTCATAGATACGATACAAATCTAACTTAAGTCGAGAGTAGAGTGTGTTTATGTGTGTGTATGTTTGTTACTTCTTCACGCTCAAACGGTTCGACGACGACGGTAGCTGACACTCTAAATTAACACATAGGTCACTTTTTATCCCGAAAAAAATATAGTGTTCCCGTGGGATCTACTTTTTTTTCAGCGTCTACTTGTCTCGACTGACCTTAATAATTCATTGGTATCCTTTTACAAGGATCCCTAAAATGGAAACAGCAGTAAATATCCCATTGTTCTGTCGCACCGAAGAACGTCATCTTTTAGTTCAAAAACACATAACTTACGCCCTTTTATGTGAAGAGGTTTGCCGGTTCCAGAAAACAATGGCGAAGTTACGCGGATTTATGAAGCGTCAAATGGGGTGGGAATTTTGCTTGTGGAGTTTTTTTAATAACGGTTTACAGCTTTTATAAAGGAGGTTTAGGATGTATTAAATTATGTATGAAACGGGCTTACTGACCTCGTTTAAGTCGATTGTTTGACATGTTTGGTTCGCGATTTATCATCAGGAGCTCCGATCAGTCGCGGCGGCGGACATATTACACTCACGTGTTTCATATATATTTTACCTAGTGACCCGCACCGGCTTCGCACGGGTGCAATGCTGATATATTATGCATGTATTATACATATAAACCTTCCTCTTGAATCACTCTATCTATAAAAAAAAACGTATCAAACCTCGTTGCGTAGTTTTAAAGATCTAAGCATACATAGGGACAGACAGACAGCAGGGAGCGACTTTGTTTGATACTATGTATTTTATAAGTCTGAGACTCACATTCTTTGTAAAAGATTACAAGAATCTGACACAGTTTGCATTTTTGTTTTACAATAATTCTTGTAATAAGTGTAGGAATGAAACGTAGATTTATACTACAGAAATGACTGAACTGATGTGATGATAATATGATTTTGGTTCTCATAGAAATGGACCAAGTTCAAAAACTATTCGTAATAACTTCTAGAAATACGTATGTTGAAACAGTTTTAGCCTCATACATCTAAATCTAAACGTCACAAGAAATCACCCGATTAATCTAGATTTAGGAACAAACGTCCAAACTTCTTGAAGAAGCTAAAAGTCTCCAAGAAATATAGCAGGAATTCCATTTTCAAAAATTCCCCGATAGTTTTAACCGTTCGTAAATCAAACTTTATTTCACCTGAAATGGTTCCGCGCGAACAACTTTGTGTTTCGAATAAGTATAACTTTGCAGCCAGTAACTTTAGTAAGCACCGCGGACTTTCAAATTTCGAACACTGGCTGGCTGGTTGGATTTATAATGGCGGATTATTCGCAAATTCAGTTTAATCGACCACAGCTGTATTCTGTTTTTTTAACGGTATTTTTATTAAACACAAATAATTTAACAATTAAGACGCGTCACAAAAACTTATTGGAGGTTTAAACAAAACTAAAACTTATTTGCAGTTGGTAATCTTATTGTGACCTATGTCGATGTATTGGGACAATAGTATACTCACGGCAAACTTAACTTTGCCGTGCCACTTACCCGCGTCGTTTTGTAAAAATAACTTTGTTGCCTGCGTACGGTAGGTATAGGTACCTAACCTACTAGATTTTATGCCACCAACTATTTCAAGACTGTATTTTCAAACAACACGAAGAATGGTAAATTCAAACATTTTCTTTTTAAATCAAAACCCAATTTATCTCTAATATAAACGAACCGAGCAGAAAATCACTCAAATTAAACTACATAGGCTAAGCATGCAGGCTTCTTTTAACTTCTAAAGGAACGTATATTCGTAAATAGCCATCGGTGTGCGTGGAACGGAACCGCTTTTTAAATAAAATCTTTTTAATCGCGCCGAGACTACGGCCTTTGAGCAAAATGCCAACAAAATATTTACCTCGGAAATACGGAATGTACGCCAACATGGGTGTATAAATAATCTAGTATGAAGGTTTTATTATAATGCAATTTCGATCAGCAAATATTTTCAGTATCGTGAGCTGGATATTGTTTTTTTTTTGTTTAAAACTTTTTCATTGCGATAGTTTATGTGCTAGTGGGATTGGATTATTTGTAGTTTTTTTTAGCGTCGAGCAATCGTTTCTCAGATTATCCTACCTTATCAATAATTACATCACAATATGCATGTTTTATAGCAACCAATATCTATATTCGGCTCCATATAAAATACCGTTATTAAATCTCGGCTTTTCACTTGTTAATTACACATTTTTATAACTTAGTGCGCTGCTTCCAATGTCTGTAGCAATATTTAGCTTAATTATATTTAATAGCATCTGAAAAAACAATTTGACAAGCGTCGACCATCGATTTTTTTTTATTGCTTTTCGAAGTCAAAGACTCCTTTAGCCAATTTTATTGCGAACTGTCAAATTGTCAATAAAAAAAGTAAAGAAAAAATTATGAGCTGTAGTAATATACCCTTACAGCAAAGACTATCCAAAAAAAATAATGTAATGGTTTTCCAAAGCATGCTGCGTCGACTCCAAATTTTTTCTTAATGAAAAAGTTCATTAGGTTAAACATTACAAGTTTATTTTGTTGGGATTAGGTCCTCCTATTAAGTAAAATATACCTGTGTCAGGAGGAAGGAATTAAATGGAATAATGGCAGAGGAATGACGACGATGGTCGTGTAAAAATTGTACCAGACCTATTATTGCCACCATATTTGTATTGGAGATGGTATCGTAAAAGTTTCCAGTCAAATCATTGCCTATCATAGCATAGCATTCGTTCCTTACCCTAGGGCTTAAAAACGGGACCCTATTGCTAAGACTTCGCTGTCCGCCTGTCTCTCTGTCTGTCACCAGGCTGTATCTCATGAACGGTGATAGACAGTTCAAATTCACATATTATGTATCTCTGTTGCCGATAGTAAAAAAATACAAAAAAGAAACGTGATCGGTTGCGTTAATTTTGCTCCTCATTTGTATGCGGCGCCATACATACCAGGCGCAAACTTTACTTAAACCGACCAGTTAAGATGGGATGTGTTTGTACGGAACCTTCGGTGCGCGACTCCGACTCGCACTTGCCCATTTTTTTGTCTCTTCCTGCGAAAAATCTAAAGTACATCAAAGTAGAGTCGAACAGCAACTGGAAATAGTAGTAATACCAGCACTTTATATTCTGCGCTCAGAAAGGCGATCATTTCATTCAGACGAGTTCGTTTGTTGTGTACGTATAGACTAGAAACAGTAAGAACAATAATAAACCCTTTTAAAAGTAATATATACTATGTCCGGAACACCACGCTGCGTTCTATAACACGAATCTCCGACGTTGGAGAAACTACCGCCAACTGAAGTGGGACTGGGCCGGCCACGTCTGCCGCATGCACCCGGAAAGGTGGGCTTGGCCACTGGGTGGGTGCCACAAGATGGGCAGCGCAGGCTGGGCAGGCCTAGGCGGAGATGGCGGGACGACCTGAACACGTTCCTCAACGGCCTTTGCCCAGATTTTTTTAAATTCGAAACAATTACCTATATTTTGAAATGTTTTTTACTTAGGTAAATTATCACAGTGATCGAAAACAAATAGGGTCCATCTTTATTGACTCCTCCATTTTTCTCTGCAACCATAAACTACTTGAGATTGTTGTAAAAAAAACCTAACCTTAGCCTTATCTAAATAATAGGATGATATTTGCAAGAATTATGAAAGATGTATGACTATTAGGGGAATGAAAATTCTGCCGATTGACATTCTACGAATTAAGTTTCTAGGAAACAAATGGCTCCCACGCAAATGACATGATGAATATTGCTTCATAAAAATCCTTTTGTAGACTTAGAGTGTGGGTAAAAATACATCTCAATTTTCATCAAAATCTCTCAATTTGATTGACACCGAGTGTGTGACGACACTCGATCCGCTCGCTCCGCATGGGCCACGAGAATGACGGATTGCACTCGTTTTTGATGTATCGTCATTCCCTCGTCACATGCGAGTGTCATGTGTATTATCTATATTTAGATTATCTAAATAAAGCATAACAATAGATTGTAAGGTTTCTGGATATTATTATTAGGTACGTGCCAAAAGTGTGCGCGGAAAATATAGTGATTATAAAATTTGTTCTAATCATCTTGTTATAATCGAGACGGACTCACTACGTGCTATAATCCGCGTGTTACGTGTTGCTCCTAGTAAAAGCGGCCTGAGAATTATTTTATTGGTAGATAGACCGCTACAACTGGCTATGAAAGCTGTTTACGCCATTATGACGCCATCAATATTTAGGCCCATACTTAATTTCAACGGGTAGGAACGTTAAATATCACTTTCTGCAGCTCGAATATCAATAATCGCATTTTAATGACAGTTATTCGCCGCTTTTATGCACTTTGCGCCGCCCTTAGTCCTACTGTTACTACAGTATATACTGTGCTCAGAACTCGCTACAAAGTCTACAATGAGACGTCAGTCCCTCGACTGACGTTAGGCTGCCTGTCTAAATGCTAACTGCGAAGTTCCGCGATGTAGTTTCGTAGCCAAATTTCAACGTTTTCGAGCATAATTGTTGCATTTTATACGTCAATGATTTTATGTCGACTTTCTCTAATACAGTGTGTCAGGTGTCAGGTCAAAGATGTCGGAGCTTTTAAGAATGTGTAGTGCAATCATTCTTATTGATGAAATACCATATGATATTTTCGTTTTAATGGCAATTAAATGGCAGCCATTTTAATTTCTCACATACCTGAGCACGGACGCACGTGGTATTTCTGCCATTATCTGTCCAACCTACAAATCTATGACAAAACAATATAGCATCGTGATTAGACCTATTGAGAAGCAATAATTTTGTAGACAGCTTCATTACTAGAGAGCTATCCGTATTGTCAGTGGTAGACATATTTTCTACTAGCGAAATCGCACCGGATTTAGTTATATAATAGTGATATAAGGAGTTTCATATCCGTTATAGAAACGTCTCTATCACCGGAGTAAAGTCACAGTTTTACAACTATTTCATGGTATATGTACCTATCATGTGTATTTTGGTATCGCTTATTTCGATTATGTACATCAGTTATTTTTCAATGGTACCTATTATGCATCTGTTTGGTGTTATGATACCTGGATCACTATACTATATCGCTAAATGACGATATAGTAGCAACCGCGATGCTGATAAGATGCTTTTTGATGATATAGGTATTGTTGATTAAGATTCATTCTATCATATACCGGCAGTTTTCAACTTTCATCAACCACAACGTATTTTTTTGTAGACTATAATGATGGAAGAGATCGATTTTTGGCGATATACGCCTGCCGCCTTTTTAAATTGTATTTGTTTTGTTTCCTTTTTGCATTGGTGTGCAATAAAGTATTGTTGTATTGTATTGAATTGTATTGTATGATGATTTAAAACGTGTGATCATATCGTTTAGACTGAATTCACGCCGTTCTCATTGTAATTTAAAACAAAACCCTCATCTAATACCCGGAATCGGAGTGGCCGAATTAAAAACCGAAACATAATGCAAACAGAATTTAATTCCGGTTTTAATCATTGAGGGTCGGTTCTAATTATTCAACTTAATTGGAGTTTTGTCCGGACTGCCGGATGGACTTAACTAACCCTTCAAACGTCCACAGTTCCAAATAAACTGGATATATGAATTTCTGCAATTTATTTATTCATTTATTTGATACTTGTTGCACAATTACAAAAAAACTACAAATGGCAGATTTGATGCCAAATCTATTCTCTACATGTATTGTCAACCATAGGGTTAAATGTAAATATCTGTTAGAGCCTAGCGAAGGTATAGTTAGATACTTACGATTCGTAGGTATAGTCGATTTCATAAAAAAAAATGTGGAGTACCGAAAATACTCGAAATTTCATGCTGTTATTGTATATTACTGTAATAAAAAAAAAGGTGGAAGTATTTCCGGTTCCTGCGGCTATGAAAATTTGTAAGGTGGATCTATGGTAATTTACTAACAAACAGGTGTACAGAACATTTCCTTGTTAATTTTAATTTTATTTGTTCGGGGCAATAGTTCTGATTTTCTTCATTTATTAGAAACTTGAAGTCTACAATTTCAAAATATCCAGTTCAGACAAACACACGATAACGTTTTTTATGTGTAAATGATTTTTATTGAATCGAAATTCAATAAAAATCATTGGAATCCTAAGCTGGTATTTTAATGGTGAATAGAAAAGATTTTTCAATGTCGATCAGGCTTGAAAGAAAAATGGGGCCTTGACGTACACGTTACGAAAGTAGAAGCCAATTTATATCACATAAGTTTCTCTCGCAGATTCGGTCGGGTATTTAAGTATTGGGAACCGTGCGCGTTCATTGTTTTGTCTTCTTTTCATTATAACATGTTTCCATACACTTTAACCATACTGCACAATTTGACGATGATACATCTAGATTGATGATTTTATACCAAAATGATCTACCTTTTGTTATGTACCGGACTTATAACCTTTAGGTAAAAAAACACCATCCTGTTGCTGCGTTAATGTTAAGACAATACAACACAAGTATCTGCAACAAACAAAACAAACACAAGTAGGTAAAATAAACGACAAAATACTTTTTTACACATTTATTAGCAAAAGCAATTCTTATTTTTGCATTAAAAACTGACAAACAATATAAACATAAAAGTGAAATAAAAAAGCAATTCTTATTTTTACATTAAAAACTGACAAACAAATTATAAAAAGGATGAGGTTGTTTCCAAAAGTACCAATTAGAACGTACCTCCCGTCCTGATTATCAGCGCAGCGGTTGTTCAATTTGAAATGGAATCGTTCGAAAAAACAGTTAGGCCACAATTAGCAATGTAAATACGGCTTGCTCCGCCGCGCGCCCGTTGATTCGTTCCTAATTAGACAACGGACGGATAAAGGGGGAATTTAACGGTTTAGCTAATATTTGGAGCGGCTAAGCGTGACCGTTTTGTTAATGGATTAATTGTATTTTACGTGTTAACTGCAAATTTTGTGCAAGTGTTTTGTAATTTAGTTTCACGTGTACAGGTGTCAAAGTTAAAATGTTTATCTATAGTAAAAACTTGCCAAGTTAAATATGATTAACTCACACCTAATCTGGCCGCACTATGTCCCATTTCATTATATTACTATCTAAAACAGGGGTAAAACGCTGGGTTCGGATTTTTTTTCTCTTCATGGGTATCCTATCACAACTCGAAAACTGCTTTGAATTAAAATTTGGCGAAACCTTACAGAAGAGAAACAAAAGATCGGACTTACCATAAGCCTTTTAAGTGATGCATTACAATATACTACTTAAATATATTATCTCCACATCCACAATAACTATTCAAAATACACAAAAGATACATCCCCCATACGAACAAGTATATGTTAATTTCCCTTTAAATTATCCCGGTTCAAGCCACTGAAATACGTAAGTGCTGAAATATGTCGAGAAGGATTACTGCTACGCTCCGGAGCACTTGTACTGCTAATATACCTCAACTCACATCCAAACAAAACAGAACTTTACACCACTAGGGAGATAAAGTCGACGCTTCGATGTTGAAAACATAAAATTTTAAAAATTAAACGTATCTGAAACAAAAACCGTATACCCACAGGATAAAGATTTAAATCCGCTGCTAATACCAACAATGCGTGCGAACAGTTTTAAAAACAAGCTTTGAAAGAAAATGAGCCTATTTCCAATGGTTTAAAGTTGAGGGCTCAGATGGTGGAACGTGGTGAATTACGGAAATTTATTTTCGTGTGTGTTGTAGCCTTTAAATTAAGTGTACGATGTTACAAACAGACAGTATTTGGAATAGATGTTGCCTCAGAAAGACATGCTACTAATATTATGCACGGACACCGTGTTTTCCCGACGAGCATTCCAGGATTGTTTCATCTGGCTTCTTCCTCGCGAAGTTGATAAACATACCTGTGCTTACTCGGGGCACGTTCTAGGGATTTGATATAGATAAAAGATTTCGATGATTAATACATGAGCTCATTGAAAATTGTACTTATATCCAGTGACTGAAATGCCATACGATAAATAAATAAATACATTGAAAATTCTCGATTACCATAAAAAATTTCGATATCATGCCTGATAAAGTGGATTTTTTCATCTAAACACCAATCTTCAATACCAACGAATATAAAATAAATAAATAAATACGACACGCCAATCTTTAAAACCAACGAATATAAAATAATAAAATAAAATGTTTTTATTTTAAAATGAAGCGAAAATAATTACATTTTGTAGAAGGAGACAGGCGAGAACGAAAATTGTATGGAAAAATAACCAGAGGTATTTCCTCTCTACAACAATGTAGTACAACGAAGTAATGCACTCTATTTATGGACATACACTCCATCCATTCAAAATCAAATCTAACCCTCAATGCGGCAAAATTATTGCTTAGCGAACAAACACTAACACGAACACTAACTTCCACAATATCGTATCACCTAACTCTAATCCTCTAAACACTACCGTACACTATCAAAATAAGATCCAATTCCAAGCGAGTTTCTAAGCTTGATACAGCTTTACTAAAATAACCAGTATGTGTGTCAGATCAATAGGGATATCCCACAGAAATGCAAGTCGAGGTTAAAAGTAGAAATGACGTAAGAGACGTGTAACTCGGTGGCGGTTACGATGTTTTTGTTGGTAGGTTTCCTGATTATCCGGTATGATGTTTGATTAGAGTTGATTGACAGAGTGCTTGGGTATTGATCTGTGATAACAGGGAATTTGTATTATACATGATTTAACAGCACATTTTGATAGACATATTTATTATATAGCTTATGTATTTCAGTAGATTTAACCGCGTAATAGAGATGTGTAGCTCGCGAGTGAGTGATTCAAAAGAGCTATATCATTTGGTTTAGCTCACTAGCTCTTTCGCTCACTGAAGATTCAAGTAGCTCAGTATCTCATCTATCATCTCAATTACTCGCCCGCTCTCGCGTTTTTCTCGTTGTTTCATCTTTTAAATCTAGATTGTCTCTAGTTCTCTATTCACTCGTGATTCGTGAACGATATAGTCTAAAGATCTACTGAGCTAAATGAGCTAAATGAGTGATTACATATCTCGGTGAACTAAAGACACATATCACTCTTTTCAGTTTAGTGACACATTCTGCGCATCTCTACCGCGTAATTTAAAGGATAGTTATCATATATGTAAAAAATAATTGATCTCGCACGATATTACGCAAGCGATGTAATTATTTCACTTATGGGAAAGTGAATTTTGTATGTTGATTTTATATATCTTTACCTTGGGCGACCGACGGGGCGTCGTCCGGTCGGTCGGCCAAAGTACCGCTGGTTAGATTTGGTAGAGAAGGATCTGCGTGAGCTCGGAGCCACAAACTGGCGAGAGATTGCGCAGGATCGGGTATAAAATGGCTAGCTCTTGTGTCGAAGGCCAAGACTCATTTTGGGTCGCTGAGCCAGCGCAGTTAGTTTTTTTAGTTAGTTTATGTGACACAACAACTTTGCCCAACTATAACATGTTTTCTACACAAAATTCGAAGTTTCGTGGTTTTTTTGCCAAAACAAATAAATATTCGTTTCTCATTCGTTTTATTCGGATCGGTTATGCAGAAAAAAATATTCGTAATATCCGAGTAATAAAAATGAACGAATATTGCAAGCCCTACATAACGCTGGATGTATCTTTTGTGGATGAGGAGTATAATAATGTATAGAGAAAAAAATATTACGGGCGCGAAGGAAATCTTTAAGTTCATTTTACTTAAAGAAAACATTAATTTATTTTTAAAAAGAACTGCATTCATAGAAATTTGCAATTTTAACCCACTAACAACAAAAACACAATACCCACAGCCAGGTTCAAGTGGGATTGGGCAGGCCACGGCTACCGTATGAACCCGGAAAGATGGCTCAACATAGCCACCAGGTGGGTGCCCCAAAATGGGCGACGAAGACGGGGCCGGCTCAGACCTAGATGGTGGGTTCACATCACATAGACACATTCCTTAGCAACTGATCGGAGGAAGCGTCAGACAGAAGAGTAAGTTTTGCGATTCAATTGAGACTCACCTTGAAAACGGATTCCAAGCTTGTTGGCTGCTGTTTTTGCTGTACCTAAATTCAATAAAGAGCCAAGTCAAAGCATATTATATTGCTTAATAAATAGTTCTTACAAACAGATACGACACTCTCATACAATACAAATAAATATAAATAGTAGGATCCACAGAACTGCTAACTATCGATAACTTTTTGAACGACACTAGTAAGCTGACTATAATGCGACTAAATTGAAAAGAATTTTCAATCTGCTGTGGAACTGTGGAAAAATACAACAAAAAAATAAAATCATTACTCTGCTCCAACGAGCAACCGAAGCAAAGTTGAATAACTAAATAACCTACTTACAGATGAAAAATAAGCCTCAAAATCAATTCCAAACCTTACCTACTCATTATAAATGAAAATGTAAGATCAATCACAATCCGGCCTTCGTCATTTATATCTTAATCAACAGAGACATCTTTCAAAGATCAAATCAGAACACGAATTCTCTTCATCGTTTCTTATTGTCGGATTTAGAATCAAATGAAAAACAGTCGTTTTTCACTTGTTTTTGATTTTAAATCCCCGAAAAGACTTCTAAACATTATTCTACAAAAAATATTTTTAGATACTCTCTTATTTCTTGTTTCAGATCAACATTATTATTAGATTCACAGAAATGTGGCTTAAACAACAAATATTATATATTTCTTAGAATGTAATCTACAGAAATAAAATACAAAAGAGATCTTATTTATCCCCAAATCTGGAAGCACGGTAGTGCTGCCGCCAAGATAAGTTAAGTGTTAAGTGAACCGAACTATTAAAAAATTGAACTCTTTGCCGGCTCATGTGTTTCCTCCTTCTTATACAGTCTGACCAAAAAGAGTAGAAATTAAAAAGTGGCAATACTGTAGTGTCCTCCCTTTCTAATCAATATGAGAAAACGCGGACGACACTACAGTATTGCCACTTTTTAATTTCTACTCTTTTTGGTCGGACTGTAACATGGGACCCTTCAAACGAAGCGTGAAGAAGCATCCCTCGGGCCAGCATGGCAGTGTCAACCGACATGGTACCGTCGTTGGTTTCTTGTCAGTTGCCATCGCGACTTGCGTTCCCTTTTTTGCTTACCATCAGGCGAAGTAGAGCCACTATATGTTAAGCCGTTATAAAAAAATATAAAAAAACTACTTAGTGGAGAAATTATTTATTTAAACGTATGGCTTTAAAGGAATCATCTTAAATCTTTGAGTTTTTTTTTCAATGACCCACTCCACGCCAACCCCATCCACTCCACGCCAACCCCATGAATGGCACAATCTGCTGGTTATACTTATTCTTTCTCCTCTTATCACACCTAAACGGCTGGACAAATAGTAACCAATTTTGGTACAAGGATAGCTGGACATTCAAAGATGGTTAAAGGATACTTTTTACCAGACTACAGTAAAAAAATCGGTTGTCTGTACAGTCCGACCAAAAAGAGTAGAAATTAAAAAGTGGCAATACTGTAGTGTCCTCCCCGTTTTCTTATACTGATTAGAAAGGGAGGACACTACAGTATTGCCACTTTTTAATTTCTACTCTGTTTGGTCGGACTGTAAAGTCGGTTTACTGACGATAGTTGAACGTGACAACGTCATAAGTGAACGCTGCCGAACGCGAAGGCCGATTGTGCCTTTTTGTCGCTCGTTCCGCGCTCTCGCTTGCACTTCAAGCCTTAAATGGAACGCCTCAGAGCGACGTAACGCCGCATGATCATGTTTTTTCGTGCTTGCAGTTGGCTTCATCGAATTATAAGACGTTGTCACGTGCGGATGAAGTTGCCGGCACCTTTTAGATATTCCTAGCTATGCCGCGTGGTGTTACCCGCTCATCCCATGGGAACACTATTTTTTTGGGATAAAAAGTAGCCTATGTGTTAATCCAGGGGGTCAGCTATCTTCATACCAAAATTGATCAAAATTGATCCAGCCGTTTAAGCATGAAGAAGTACCAAACATACATATAAACACACTTACAACATTTCGCCTTTATAATATTAAATAGTGTGATTAAAAACAACGAGCGCGAGTCTTGGTCAACTATTTAATTGTTTTCTTATACTATGTTAATAGGCTTTTTAACCGACTGCAGACGTTAAGGGAGTGTATTTGGGACGACCAATAGGACGAAGGCCGTTTGGCTGGCCCAGATATCGCTGGATCGACGTCGTCAAATCGGATTTGCGTGAACTCCGAGACAGCAATTGGCGGGAAACGGTGCAGGATCGACAAAAATGGCGAAAAGTCGTGTCAAAAAGACCTGCTTTGGGTCGCTGAGCCACTGAGTAGTAGTAGTAATAAAGAAGAATGGAGAAGACACGTAATGCGAGTTGATCACAGATAATGATAAAAAAAAGAATTTTAACAAAAAAAGAACTGACTTTAACGTAAACTGAAAAGCCAACAATAATCCGTTCATGTACAGATAACATTTGAATCACCTTGTGAACTTTTGCTGCCAAAGCTCACGTAAACTTCTTTATCGACCAAAAATACTCGTAAACACCAAATAGTAATCATTAAAGGCTTCATGAGTGGCATTTTTTTTATAGTAAATATAATGATTTGGCACCGACTTCAAAGAGTTATTAAAATGTAATCTGTACATGAACGGGTTTAGTATTGTTGGCTTTTCAGTCTATTTTGAAGTCCGTTCTTTTTTTGACGTGACAACGTCTTAAATTAGGTTGCGGCTCGGAGTCACTCATGAAAAAGTGTAACGCCCGCTCACGGTTGATGACGCTCACGGTTGATGAGTGAGAGAGACAAAATGTGTAACGCCCGCTCACGGTTGATGACCCGCTCACGGTTGATGAGTGAGAGACAAAATATATTTCTATAGTTAAAATTTGTGCAATTCTTATTTTCATTCATCGAGCATTACTGTAACAAGAGGGAAGAGGGCGGAAGAGGGAAGAGGGAAGAGGGAAGAGGGAAGAGGGAAGAGGGAAGAGGGAAGAGGGAAGAGGGAAGAGGGAAGAGGGAAGAGGGAAGAGGGAAGAGGGAAGAGGGAAGAGGGAAGAGGGAAGAGGGAAGAGGGAAGAGGGAAGAGGGAAGAGGGAAGAGGGAAGAGGGAAGAGGGAAGAGGGAAGAGGGAAGAGGGAAGAGGGAAGAGGGAAGAGGGAAGAGGGAAGAGGGAAGAGGGAAGAGGGAAGAGGGAAGAGGGAAGAGGGAAGAGGGAAGAGGGAAGAGGGAAGAGGGAAGAGGGAAGAGGGAAGAGGGAAGAGGGAAGAGGGAAGAGGGAAGAGGGAAGAGGGAAGAGGGAAGAGGGAAGAGGGAAGAGGGAAGAGGGAAGAGGGAAGAGGGAAGAGGGAAGAGGGAAGAGGGAAGAGGGAAGAGGGAAGAGGGAAGAGGGAAGAGGGAAGAGGGAAGAGGGAAGAGGGAAGAGGGAAGAGGGAAGAGGGAAGAGGGAAGAGGGAAGAGGGAAGAGGGAAGAGGGAAGAGGGAAGAGGGAAGAGGGAAGAGGGAAGAGGGAAGAGGGAAGAGGGAAGAGGGAAGAGGGAAGAGGGAAGAGGGAAGAGGAATAAAATATATTTCTATAGTTAAAATTTGTGCAATTCTTATTTTCATTCATTGTTCCTATTGTGCAATTTAATAATATTCATGTCAATAAATATTCTACCGAGAATAAGACGTTGTCACGTAAAATCTTCCTTCGCCCGTAAAACCGACTTTACAGGCAACCATTTTTTGTTCAAAAGTTTTCTCTGTGTCCGTAAGGCGACAGATCTCGGTACAGTACATTGTCGGAATACTCGAGTCTTTAAGCACCGGAATCATCTGCTGTGGACATAAAGCGGGGTTTTTACCGCGAATAAAATGTTAAAACAGGAGTTCGTTAAATGTTGCCAGTTTATACAAAGTGACGAATTGCTAATACTTTTGTAAAGCTCGTGTGGAATAACTATTTCGTCTGTTTTCTGGAATAATTAATTTTACGAATTTTACGATTACTTGGATGCGCGCGCGGCGCTGCGTTCGATTAACATCGGCTCTGTGTTATTTATTTATAAACAATTATATTTACGACAAGTTAAGTGATAATGCTTCTACCAGAACCACAACAGGAACTGTGCTAACGAAAAGTGAAATCTTTTAAAAAAACCGAGTTGAACTAACAAAGTTATTAGTGTACAAAGTTAAACAAAAATACGACGTTAAAACACAATAGTGCGCGCGGTACATAATGACTCATCGCTAGCCGGCCGCCTTTCAAATCAGCTGTATCACTGTGCGCCCGTGTACCAAGGAAACGCTTCGGTGATCGCCCGAACTCGTACGCAGTACAACATCAGCGCTCCGTGACCGCCATTTGCGCTACGCTACGATATCGTGGTACAGGGATCCAAGCAGTGATTATCAACAACAGCTAAGTAACAACAAACACTAAGTCCACGCATTAACGTCGAGTTTTCTCCATGTACGTGAAATTCTGGAAGTGAACTTGAATATAACGTAAAAAACTTCTTCTGTTGTACGTTTTGTAAGTCGTTTTTACTAGCAAAATGAATGATAATATTACGTTTCGTAAACTCAACAAGCGATCGATCTCCAAGGAAAATGTATCAATGACATTATCAAATAGTTCGGTAATGAATTCAACCCTGTTGGATGATACGAGGCGTAGCTTACCCCTTACGTCAGGAGTGGATTCATCTTTAATATTAACCCTTAAGCAACAACTAGAAGATGTGACTAGGCAATTAACTAGTGCTCATTTAGAAGTTGAGAACCTAAGCTCAGACATCGTGAACCTTAAGTTACAACTCGACGAAAAAACAAAACAAGTAGAGATCCTGAGGAAAATATCTGGAGAAACTAAATTAAACTCTAAAACCTACAATGAAAAGTGCTGTACCCCGGAATCAAAGACTTTTACGCCGACTTATAGAAATGTTAACAACATAAGAATACACGCACCGCGAATTTCACCCTTGCGTACTATGCACAGCGACTCATCATTTCAACTAAATCCAGTACTAGCGTCGGAACTTGAGGCTACAAGGTCTACAATTGAGAGCTGTAGAGAAACACGAGTATCTGCCAACGTGAATCATATCACCCTTCCGCCTAAGGAAATATCTTTTGAGTGCGCGTCGGTACGCCCGTCAGAAGAACCAAATCCAGGAAAGTCTCACTCAAACTGCATGAAAAAGAGAAAAATAATAATTTTAGCTGATCAGCGCGGCAAAAATTTAAGAAATATGTTAAATAAAAAGCTAGGTAGAAAATTTGATGTGTTTTGCTTCTGGAAACCAGGAGCTAGGATAGATAGCATATTGAATTCTATGAGCGAATCTTTTAATGTTTCAGAAAATGATTATGTACTGGTACTTGGTGGTATAAACGATACAAATCCCTTCGAATTAAAAATGTGTCTCAGTAGTTGGTTAAATAAAGTAAATCATACCAATATTCTAATGTCCCAGATACCATATAACAAACATTTAAATGAATGTAAATTAAATACTGAACTGAGACATGTCTGCAGTATGTTTCGTAATGTTTCATTTGTCGACATGGGGTATCAAAAGACAAAAAGTTATACCGAATGAATTTTCTCTTCGATATCATTTATGTAATTATTTTATAAGACAGATTAACCGAATGGAAAGTACAAAGCGAGCGTCCATCAATAGTCCGGTTAAGATTGATTTCAGTAATAACTGTGGTAATAACACTATATCTGTAAGCACTCAAACCGACTTCTGTCAGTCTAATGACCAAAAACAGCTTTCTACATCGCATAGCAATAGTATCTCGAGTCCTGGGGAGTTTTTTCGTATACAATGAATTATCAATACTTCACCAAAACATTAATGGACTCGTAAGTAAATCGGACGCTTTAAGAGTACACCTACAAAATGTCGAAAATGTTAAGCAGGTTGATATTGTGTGTGTCACTGAGCACAACATGAAAACAGGTGATGAGGTACATCTACATGTCCCGAACTATAGATTAGCGGCCTATTTTTCCAGGCAAGGCCGCAAAGGTGGTTCCTGCATATTAATCCATAATATTCATACATTTAGAAACCTTGATAATATTTCACCTATTAGCATCGAAGGGGTCTTCGAATGTTGTGCGATCGAATTAAGTCATCACAAAATTGTTGTTGTATGTGTATACCGTGTTCCGAATATGACCGCATCTTCAATTGAAACTTTTCTAAGTAAGCTAACTTACATCCTAGATAATATTTGCTACAGTAAGAGAAAAATAATCCTATGCGGTGATTTCAACATTGACCTATTGAAAAGAACCTCAGCATCGCTAAATTTTCAAAATCTACTAGCTAGTTATAATCTTAAAATAGGGATACTGCACCCTACGCGACCAGTTAGCAACACCTGCATAGACAACATCATCCACAATGTTAGAGGAAGTAAATTCAAAATTTTGGAATTGGCTCTCTCTGATCACACGGCTCAATTAATGCAATTTCCGGTTAAAAAAACATGCACGCTATTGCATTGGTTTATTAAAAAAAGGGATTATGCCCAGGAAAATATTCAGAAATTTATTTACTACCTGCAACAGCTTAGTTTCAATAGTGCGTACATGACAAATAACCCGAGCGACGCTTATGACTGTTTCATTACTGATTTCAAACTATTCTACGACTTATGTTTTCCAATTAAGAGGGTAAAAGTTACTTTGTTAAAAAAACCTAAATGGATTACCAGAGGAATACGCATCTGCTGTAAGCGCAAAAGAAAACTTCTCTGGCACTACCGAAAGTCGTCCAAGGAGAGCGACAAAAAGATTTTTAAAACGTATTCACAGCGCCTGAAGAAAATTATTAAGTTAACTCAGAAGGCTCAAAATAATTATCATATAAATAATTCTACGAATAAAGTAAAAGCTACGTGGCATATAATAAATAATAGCAAATCTAATTTCCCTAAGGAAAACATAGCTAAAATAAATGTAAACGGTATTGAGATAGACGACCCTCAGTTAATTGCACAGGAATTTAATGATTATTTTATAAATGTAGTAAGTAATAATGACATAAGTGAATTAAACTGCTCCGGACAATCTGATAATAATAGCAATATGAATTTTAATAGTAGTTGTAATCTAAATAGTTTGACATGTAATAGTTACTCATTTTTTATGGCGCCAACGACCCCGGCTGACATTTTTACAATAATTAATTCTCTAAGAAATACTAGCAGTGTAGGACATGATGGTGTCAGCACAAATATTCTAAAAAAAGTAGCTCACATAATCGCACCAATATTGAGCTATATAGTGAATATGTGCATTGAACATGGGAGCTTCCCTGATAAACTGAAGTTGTCAATAATCCGGCCAATATATAAAAAAGACAATAAGTGTGATGTGAAAAATTATAGACCAATTGCGTTGATACCAATCATATCTAAAGTAATAGAAAAGGTTATTTATAGTCGTCTTTATGAATACTTTGAATCCAATAACCTATTCGCCAAGGAACAAAAAGGTTTTCGTAAAAACAAATCCATTAACATGGCTATTTTCGATATGATAAAAAAAGTCCTAGCGAACATGAACAATAGATTACCGGTATCTGCCATCTATATGGACATGACAAAAGCCTTCGACTTTGTTGATCATGAAATATTATTGAATAAAATGTATAAATATGGAATTAGGGGAAATGTCCATGAATTAATCAAATCGTATCTTAGTAACAGGAAACAAGTCACACAAATTACAAGAATTGACACTGAATCAAACGAAGAGATCATATACTCATCAAGTTCTAGAGAAATTCGGTACGGCGTCCCTCAAGGGAGTATCTTAGGACCCCTGTTATTTATAATATATATTAATTATCTACCGAAAATTACTGAACATCATATGGTTTTATTTGCCGATGACAGTACTATTATATTCACTGACACACAACCCGAAACAGTTGAATCGGAAATAAACGGAACTGTCGAATCTACTATACAATGGCTTGTAGACAACAATCTCAAAGTAAATCTGACCAAAACTCATATTATGCATTTCAAACAGAGACGCAATAATATACAAAACCCTAGTATTACTTATAAGGATGTTAATATTTCAGAAGTAGACAGCACAAAATTCTTAGGCCTTGTATTGGATCAAAGTCTGTCATGGAAATTTCAAATTGACACTGTGTGTAAAAAACTTAGTAGCTTTTCGTATGCTCTGTATATGCTACGGAAGATAGTTGGAGAACCGGCTGTGTTGACTGCATATCATGCATACGTCTCTTCAACATTAAGATATGGGATAATATTCTGGGGTAACTCTACTCTGTAACTCTACTGATAGGGAATTGGTATTTAAGGCGCAGAAAAAATGCATAAGAGCAGTACGTGGTCTGCGACCCATGGATTCATGTAAAACCCATTTCGTAGACTTAAAAATTCTCACCTTCCCTAGTTTATACATATTTGAAGTGGCTTTGTTTGTGAAATCAAATCCTAATGAATTTCAGTATTTTTCAAGTAGAAGATTAAAAAACAAGTTGTGTGCAGCCCCATCTAAGACAAGATTGATGTCAAAAAATATTATAGGAATGGCCCCAATAATTTTTAACCATCTACCTGCTAATATTAAGGAAAAAGAAAATGTATTAGAATTTAAGCGGGCTTTAAATAGATTTCTGGCTCAAAAAGCTTACTATTCTGTCAACGAATACTTAAATGATAACACTAATCTACAACAATGAGCATGTTAGCTGTAAGATTTTGTATGCCTCGAGGCAGAACATAGCTGGACTAACTTATATGTACCTACCATCTAGCATAATTACTTACATTATGTGTATACCTACTGTTCACAAATAAATGATTTGATTTGATTTGATTTGATTTGAAGATAATAATTAACTTTTCCCACTCAGGCGCTTAATCTATTTATGGTGTTACCTGTGGTTTATCAGATAAAAAGTAGCCTATGTGTTAATCTGGGGTGTCAACTAACTCCATTCAAAATTTTAGCAAAACTGGGAGGTAATGCGACCAATTGTAGAGGGATGATGGAGATCTCTCCATTTCATCGCCTTCCGTCACTTTTGACGTGTCCCTACTTGACAAGTGGCGATATCCCTAGTCGCAACTTCGTCAATCCGGTCGAGGCGCATACTTTAACTTGACCGTGTAGTGCGTGAAATTAGTCAGTTACGTTTCGTTTAAAACAGAAATACATATGCATGAATAGCATTTTTGACAATCATTATCGCCTTTGTATTTCCAAAATTGAGATGAGATAATGTCACTTGAAACTCATCGCATTTTAATGACAGTTCAAAGGCGATAATATCACTGTTATCTAAGAGAGTTTTGACGTTTTGCGATCTCTCAAAGGGCATTCTCGAATTAGGTCCCAGGTCCAACCGTTTTAGATTGAAGAAGTAACAAACATACAAATTTTCTCTTTTGTAATGTTAGTGTGAAGTGTAATTATCAAGATGGGCTCACTACACGCTAATAGCCGGCGCGCCAGCAAGTATCAAGGTGTTCGCCTCCACCTTCCGCTTTTGTTCAGTAAAAACGGCGCTCGTTCAATAGCCCTTCCTAGTGGTAGGTAAACACGCCTCGGGTCGTCACATGACCAAATTTGTGAAACAATAAATAAAATTTAATACAGTTTTACGTGGATTTTATATATCGACTCTTCTGTGTTCTGTTTATTCTGTGACCCTGACCATAGCTTTCACTGAATAAGTAAACAACGTCCACATTATTGTTGCGTTTTAATTTTGCAAACAGTAAAACCACAGAGTATAAAATGTTTGATTGTGGCATCGGTTATGGTCTGGAGGGTGAAAGGCAGGAGCAACATCTTATAGGATAATATTTAAAAAAAGTGTAGTGGTAAGCAGTTAATAATAGTTCCAATGCTGTCCGCAACAGCGCTAGATTAGCAAGATAGTATTAATAAAATCCTAGTTTTAGACGGAGAACTGTATCGAGTTTAAAATGTTAAATATTTAAATTTAAGTAAGTATTTTACAGGAAATGTATAAAGCGTTATTCTTCGGGGGAAGATACTTAAAACTAAAAATGTACCGCGTCTAGAAGTTTCCCTCATGCTCAAATCTTTACTGCCAATCACCCATTCCCCGTGCAACTGCTCTGTATGACGTCTGTCATTGACGCGCGACTATTTGTCGAGCGATAAATACTACCTATCCCTTTCCAATACCGTGCGAGCAAGACAGGAGATGCGCGACAATCCCTTCTTTTCAACTCTGTACCGTGTTTGTGACAACGATTGCGCGGCTGGTGATTGAATGGAAGAGAGTGTGGACGAACGTAAGCAAGGATTTTGTATCGATTGTATTAAGATTAGTATTAGCCTAGATTAAGAATCGATGTAACGCAATGGAGAAGTCTGTAATGATACTCATAATAAAGGTTCTATAGTAGTTTCTGCAACTGTTACATAATGAGAGGTCTTAAGGCGGGCGTGGTTTTGTGAAACGAGCCGAAGGCAAGTTTCAGAATAGTATCAGACGAGTGTTTTAAGACCTAATTATGTACAGTTGCATACTCTTTTATTTACATACATACTTATCATCATTATCATAGACTTTCTTTTATGAAGATATGAAATACTCAGTCCTGCCTGCCGCGGAGCAGAGGAATACATGAGGTAATAACCACGCGGGGTATATAGTACTGTTATGAATAACATCGCTGATTCTGCTCGCTGCCAAGTTATGTAAACGTATGCTATAGTATCTGAACTTGTTATAG
Organism: Apotomis capreana; assembly: GCA_947623375.1. Lineage (NCBI taxonomy): Eukaryota > Metazoa > Arthropoda > Insecta > Lepidoptera > Tortricidae > Apotomis > Apotomis capreana. Next base: position 4,182,014 of record OX392517.1, on the reverse strand, counting down.
TAATTTTACAAAATAGGTGTAGATAAAAAATGTGGCTGACACTTTTGGATATGTAAAGATATTACTCCTTGTATTCTACCCTCAATGGGTATCGGTGTTAAAAATAACGGCTGAACCATAAATATCGACTACCTTTACGTCCCCATAAAAATGTACGGAAATTTTAACGGCTTTTCTTTAATTCCATGTGGGTACCTGCCGTAACCGTAAGGTTCTGCAATAACTTTCTTTAATCCCCGGGGAAAGAGAAGGGTGTTATATGTTAAGCGTATGCATTTGAAAGGTTGTCTGTGGCGTTGGGGCTTGTGAGGTTTTTTCGGCTACTTTTTGACGCCTCCCTCCCCTCTGGTGATATTTAGTAAGGTTTTTATGGACGCCTTATATGCTGCGATATAATATCCGATGGCGACTGTACAATGCCACGGGGCCCACTATATAATATAAAACAAAGTCGCTTCCTGCTGTCTGTCTGTCTGTCTGTCTGTCTGTCCGTATACTTTGATCTTTAAAACTACGCAACGGATTTTGATGCGTTTTTTTTTAATAGAGTGATTAAAGAGGAAGGTTTATATGTATAATACATGCATAATGTAGCATTGCACGTGCGAAGCCGGGGCGGGTCGCTAGTAATATATATTTAGATAGACTTATTTTAATCTCTTGTTGCGTTGTGTTATAAATAAATTTCTGGTCATAATTATAGACTAGTTCATTGCTTATATCAATTCCGGGGTTTTCCCAGGCAAAGCTTTAAATAAGAACCCTGCTTCGCTTTTTATCTGCATACTTGCAATTCGTAAATTGCTCCTACTTTTTAGGGTTCCGTACCCAAAGGGTAAAAACGGGACCCTATTACTGAGACTTCGCCGTCCGTCCGTCCGTCCGTCCGTCCGTCCGTCTGTCACCAGGCTGTATCTCAACAACGGTGATAGCTAGACAGTTGAAATTTTCACAGATGATGTATTTCTATTGCCGCTATAACAACAAATACTAAAAATAAAATAAAATAAATATTTAAGTGGGGCTCCCATACAACAAACTTGTTATAGAATATATATATGTATAGGTACGGAACCCTACATGCGCGAGTCGGGCTCGCACTTGCCCATTTTTTTTACTCTGCAACGTCTTCGCGATTCCTTCCAATGACAAAATGGCGCATTTTAGCGGGAAATTGGCTTGGTTTAAGTCTTTTTGATATAAAATGAGTCTATGCCATTAGGGACACAGCTGACAAATTGCAGTTAACTGTCTTTTATTGGTAATTCTGCGTTTTACTGTCGCAGCGGGCCGCGTTTTGAATAAATTAAAATTTGATAATTTCTTGTCTTTGAAATTTATGGTCATACTTTAATGGCTTCTTGCGATCGGAAGTCCATTTTGGGATTCATGCTTTAAACCCGATGATAATGTTTTCAATATTTTCTGGACTTTCTTGAAGTTAAATTAAATTAATACCTACTTTGATGGCGTTTCATTAAGCATCAGTTATTACTAATAAGGTACCTACAAACCGGAGTCACACATTATAGAAAAATTTAATGTTGAACATTTCTTTTTTTAACTTTATCGCAAAAAGAGAAACTTAACGTACAAAAGGCGGAATTAATGCCATGGGACATTTCTACCAGCCAACCTTAGGGCAAAGCAGAAAAATTGTAGGCGGCACTACGAAACAATAAAATATTCTACTAAGATTAGTAGACTAGATAACGTTAATTAACTTAATTTAAGGTAAAAAACACTAAAATTATTTTTGTCATCAGTGACCTTCTGCGGGGCACAGTAATCATCGGCTTCGCATCTTTTTTCTTATTCTGTGCCTTCTCTTATTTACGCATTAAAAAAAAGTTTATTAAAAGGCGAGAAATATAAATTGTACAATTAATCAGTGGTCTCACACTAGGCTAGGCATGTATCGTGTTGACCATTAAGCAAAGATAGAAATTACGCATTCGGGTATCCGTTACTAAAATTATCTAGCATTAAACGTTTAGTTAAGCCTCACAGCCTCGTCAAAAAATATGTATTATATTTTCTGGAACTCTCTCTCAGTCGTAAAAGTTGTGACCCTTTTCCGGTCAAAAACTCACTTTCTAACCATATTCTTCTTTTCCAGATTATGTTCCTTCTCTTATTTATGTATTAAACGTTTAGTTAAGTCACACAGCCATCACGTCTAAAAATATTTATATTTTCTGGAACCATCTGATGTCTCCGTCGTAAAAGTTGTGACCCTTTTCCGCTCACACTCACTTTCTAACCATAGGTATCATTCTTTTCCAGATTCTGTTCCTTATCTTATTTACGCATTAAACGTTTATCAAGGCACACAACCATATCTAAAGAAAAAAATATAATTTTTTGGAAGTCTCTGTCTCCGCCGAAAGAGTGGTGACCCTTTCCTGCTCAAAAGCTCATTTTCTAACCATATTCTTCTTTCCAGATTCTGTTCCTTCTCTTATTTACGCATTAAACGTTTAGTTAAGTCACACAGCCACGTCTAATAATATGTACCTATATTTTCTGGCATTATCTGTCTCTGCCGAAAAAGGGCCCTTTTCGCTCAAAACTCACTTTCTAACCGTATTCTTCTTTTCCAGTGGTGGACTGCGATGTGTCTCCCTGGGGCCAGTGGTCGGAATGCGACACGCGCTGCGGCGCCGGCAGCATGGTGCGCACGCGCCGTGTCACGCGCTCCCCTGCGCGCGGTGGACGGCACTGTCCATCCCTGGTGCAGCGTCGCGCGTGCCAGGAGCATGATGGGTGCCCACGGGACAGCATGGTTCTGCAGCGAGGTGAGGACAAACACCTCTTTTTCAACCTTTAGTTATGGCACTTTTAGCATACTAGTGTTAATTGTAATATGCTTTGATTCGTCATTGTTTGTATAAATAAAAAAAAAAGAACCAGCTACTCTTCCGATTAAATAACCTACCAACCATACAAGCATCCAAACTACCGACCAAGCTAGGGAGAAACCGATAGACAGACCGACCAACCAAATAACTGATTGAGCAACCAACCCGGCTAACTGAGTGATTGAGCAACCGAATGACCGATCGAAATACCAGGCAACTGTCCAAAACAACAACATCCAAGCAAACCCATCAAAACGTTATAAGAGAAGGATGTTATCTATACTATTATAACATTCTAGATTCTTATTTAAAATCAGTTTTCTATGGAGAGGGGTCATTATTTCAGGAAGAATGTTAATAGCGTGGTGCAGGATCGTCATTTGGTTTGTATGGGCCATGCCTGTCTGGCGCCATCTGTTGTCATAATTTCCATTGTCCTCTCATCACGTCGAAACGACTGGACGAATTTCAACCATTTTTGGTACAGGGATAACAGGACATCCAAAGATGGTTACAGCATACATTTTACCCGACTATGATGTAAAAAAATTACGCGTACGATGTTGCGGGCGACCTCTAGTAACTAATAAGGTAAACGAGTACTTCTCCTCAGGGCCAAGGAACTTCAGTCAAACTCCCTCATCTCTCCCTTCCCCCTCGTCTCTTTCCTTCTTTGAGTTCCAGGGTTGCCAACTATAAGCTATACTAATTTCGTAATTTTTTGTAGATGAGACAGCAATGATCCTGCCAGGCGCGCTGTCTGTGAGCCGCCATTTTAACGCCACATCTGACATCCGCAAGAACCTGCGCCTACGCAACCCTGACGACCCTGAGGCTAATGCGCATAGAGAGTGAGTATGATAAGTACCTAATAATCTTTCTAGATGGACAATGCTCGATACCGTAAGGTTACTTCCCCTAGGGCATTGTAACGCATTATTTAAACCATTGATACAAAGATCGAAGCACAAAGAATGCTTGAAATGGGTAACTTGGTGGAAGAGTCCTGGGTTTGAACCCGGTATCTCTAGTGATTTGTTAATCAGACCGTAAATCCAGAGGCACTGGGTTCGATTCCGGGTCTCGTCCGCCCGGTTACGCATTTAAATTTTTCTTTATGCTTTATCTTCTTCCATAGTCAAGACTTCTTGTGATCTACCAATATTGAGACGTTGAAGATGTTTTTTGAAAAGACGTAGCGAATTTATTATTCTTTTAAAGTAAATGTCTTTGTTGACAGAACCCGAGTGCAATGATCGAACCGAAAGCAGATAATTTTGAGCCCTTGTGATATTGATACTTCTAATATAATTCATACATAATTAATAACTAAAAATTCGACATTAAAATAATTCAATATGAAAGTTAATTTAGGCTATTTACCGTATTTTACGGGTTATTCCCAAAACACGAATGTTTTAACAACATCGAAAATTAACGCACTACCAAAACAGCAGTGAATTATAATTTATTAACAACAAAAGCCAACACTGTAACTCAGTAAGCCTATATAAATCGCGTCCAACGCCAAATTTGATTCGCCAATAGGGTTGTCACTGCAGAATTTTTAAGTCGCAAAATTTTTATGCCTTTTTCCATTATCTGTGATCAACTCGCATGACGAATCTTCTCCATTCTTCTTTATTATGAACTAGCTGCGCCGCGCGGTGTTACCCGCTCATCCCTCGGGAGCACTACATTTTTCGGGATAAAAGTATACCTACCATGTGTTAATCCAGGGTGTCAGCTACCGTCATACCAAAATTGGTCCAGCCATTTGAGCGTGAAGAAGTAACAAGCATACACATAAACACACTCACAAACTTTCGCCTTTATAATATTAGTGTGATAACTATGTATTAAATTTCACTCTTTTCTACCGTCTTCTTCTAAACCGATTCTTTTAAACCGTCGTCAACTAGGTGGCGAGGGTCTTTAACGACGTTACGGTGGCCTTAAGGTTGACGGTGTAGTTTAGAGGCATTTAGTCCACAAACTAAAATTAAATATTTTAAACTAAAAGTAGTGTTATCTACAGAGTAACCATAAAAAAAGCCGTTGCAGATCAATGAGTACGATCTTTTCGCTTATGAACGCTTACCATCAAAAACGAATCGCTAAAAGCGGACTTTTTCTAAGCGACAACCCTATTTCGTGGAAAATTCGGGCGTAATTAAACTAAGCGCCATTTTGGACGTTTAATTAGCAAACAACTAGCGGCCAGCGAGCTACATGATATATATATATACATATATAATGAGCATTACATTTTGGTGTTGGCATATTTGAGTCATCATCATTCCCTTGCCCTTATCCCGTTTATTTTGAGGTCGGCGCAGCATGTTTTCTTCCTCCATTCTTCCCTATTACTCGCCATCTCGTAATTACTTCCTTCTTATTTATATCATCTTTCACAATCCATGCATCTTTTCTTTGGTCTTCCTCTTCTATATTCATCCACATTCATGCTTAACGTTTAGTATACTTGAGTATGACTTACGAAAACACGATGCTTTACCAGTCACAAGTGCTTTGTCATCAGTAAACAAAATATAGGTGAACGTCGGAACCTAAGATAAGGTCACTTTTAATTTAAAATGCACACCAAGTACCACGCCCTAGAGTCAGCTTACGAGTTTAATACATAAATAAATATATAAAGGGACAATCTTACACAAATCGACCTAGTCCCAAACTAAGCAAAGCTGTAGGTATGTTTGTATATATGTAAACACTTTATTGTACATAAAAACAAGAAAAACACATTACAAAAGAATATACATGTACAAAGGCGAACTTATCTCTTTAAGGGATCTCTTCCAGTTAACCTTTGAGCAAATGAGTGCTTAACACCAATGTAAATGGTAGACAAATCAAGCAACATGTACAGTACAAAGGAGTATAACTTTACAATAATACACATGAAAATGCAAAAAAGCTTGTACTATGGGTAGTAGACGACGATACTCGTACATATAATATTATTATTTTATATGAATATAATCGGCCACAGACGTGGCGTCGTATCACGAGGTTTACACTTTACGTCCCTCGATGTCAAAGTTTTAAGTGGAGACACTTTGCTATAATAATCGTTTACAGACGGTGTTTTGCCAGAACCTTTAAAAATCTCATTAATTAAGCCAATACATAAGAAGGATAGTAAAGAAAGCATAGAAAACTATAGACCAATTTCTTTGATACCAGTACTGTCGAAAATATTTGAAAAGGCTATGCATAAACGTATAACAAAGTTTCTTGACAAATTTAAAGTAATTAAGGCCGAACAATACGGGTTTCAAAAAGGAAAATCAACATCATTGGCTGCTTTTTCATTTATACATAAAGTCCTGGGCTACATGGATAAGAGCCTTCCGGTGACCGCTGTCTTCATTGATATGAGTAAGGCATTTGACTTTGTATCCCACGACATTTTGTTAAAAAAATGTGAGTTTTATGGTATCAGAGGCATAGCGAATGAGTGGCTCAAAAGCTACTTATGTGACAGAAAACAATTTGTACAGGTGTCAAAGATCGACGACAGAAATACTGCAACGATATATAAGTCTTCGACTAAAGTAAATAGAGTTGGGGTACCACAGGGTAGCATCTTGGGACCCTTGCTCTTTTTATTGTACATAAACGATCTGCCTGATATAACAGAATTTGAATGCGTACTTTTCGCTGATGATGTCTCCGTTGTCATACCGTTTTCTGACATAAATAAATATAATAGTGACATTAATAACACGATCTCTAAAATTGTAACATGGATGCACAATAACAACTTAAATGTAAACTTAAAGAAAACGACATACATACAATTTGTAAACCATAATGCCTGTAAACCGCCACTTAGAGTATTTTGTAATAATGAAGTCGTAGAAGAATCCTGTCAAACAATATTCCTTGGCATTCACTTGGATGACAGGTGCTCTTGGGTAAACCACATTGATGACATGTGTAGTAGGATAAACTCTTTTGCGTACGCTTTGTGGCGACTAGCAAAAACTTGCAGTAAGAAGGCTGCCATTCAAGCGTATCATGGCTATGTCTGTTCCCTTCTTAGATATGCCATCCTTCTATGGGGAAACTCGCACCATGCAAATCGAGCGCTGATAGCTCAAAAGCAATGCATCAGGGCAATCTGCGACGTTGATATTACCACATCTTGTAGACCGTTGTACAAAGATCTATGCCTAATGACGGTACCATGTATGTACAATATACGAAATATGTGTATTTGTAAAAGCGAACCCAGAACTCTTCAAGACAAGCTAGACGTATCAAATTTTAATACAAGGTACCCTGATAGGCTAGTACCTTACAAAAGAACAGCTTTGTATGGCAAGAACACTTTCTGTATGAGTATTAAAATATATAATAGGCTAGATCAGGAAATAAAACAATTACCTTTGAAAACTTTTAAAATAAAACTAAAAGCATGGCTCGTGGAAAAGAGTTTTTACTCCGTAGCTGAATATTTTACCTCCTTTGATAGGCCTTGATTGTTAGTTATAAGTTACCAAATTTTTGCATGCCAGATGCTGGTGAAATATGTATTGTGCTATAATATTATCTGACCAACTTATGTACCATATTTCAAGCAAAATAAAGACATTTGTATTTGTAATCCAATTTTTGAAAAAACTATCGACAGTGATTCTTGAATCAACCATTAATGCTTATTATCTTTAGAATAAGTACGCCTAGAACTAGAGTCTTCATAAAACAGATTTGCGAAAGATGGAGCCGCTTTCGGTTTTATGTGTGCGTGTTTTACGGTATAGAGACGTTTTGCTTGTGACATTGACGTCGTGACAGATGCGCATATGGACGAAACTTTTAGCCCGTGGCTAACCAAAACTAGCTTCACTTTCCAGTGCTGACTAGGTTTCTAGGCGTATTTATTGTAAGTTATTATCATAATTTATTTCATCTGTGTTTTTATAGTTTTACCCTTTATAAGTACGTTATAATACTCCCTAATCTATCTCGCAACGGAAGGGTATTTTAGCTATCAAAATGCCCGCCAGAACAAATATTTGCGCTTCTGTTTTGCGCTTTTATGCCTCCTAATATCATATTGTTCCGTTTAGCTCTGACAAAGGTTTGTTTGTACAAACGTTTAGCAGGAAAGCCTGATTATTATGTAGCATTTCCAGTGCTGGAATTAGTTGGTATTTATTGAAGGATAAATTGGAATAAACAAGCCAAGTTACAAATTGTGAATCACGGATTTCAGTTAAATTTGCTGATGTAACCTTTAGCTATAGCAATAGCTAAGGCTTATAGCAATAAAGAACTGCTGGGTCGTTCTCAAAATATTTGCACCGCCACCTGTCAACAGGTTTGTCTTAGAAGAAGTTTTTTACACCGCATTATTTTAAATATTCAATTATCATCACATATCTAAAGACACTTTTTACATAGAGGCCAAATGCTTTCAATTAAAAGTAAAGTATATTAATAGACAAAAAAACGATTTAAAACTAGGTTTTGTCGGTCACTTGCCGTGTCCCAACGCGAGGTACTCATGTTTCGTTGTAATAAAAACATATACATTACCGACTTAGCTTAAGTTCAGTACTCCAGTTTATTTTCATATATGATGAAGATTGAATACTACCATATCGAATAATAATACTATGCTTATTTTGCGAATTATTTTCAATTTAAGTTTGTCCACGCCATTTTTTGTCGTTCACTTGTCATGAGACAAACATTACAATTGTGTGACTACTATTTCGTTTCCCCTGCCTCACCCTGCATAAATCGAGACCTTCAGTTGCCACCTAACACTGTTCCGAGTGACACGTCGTCAGTGTGCTGCACTAAAAAAATATGATACTTACACTTACGCGAGCGGGAGTTTGTAATGGGTATGTAGTCTATATTCTGCCTTCCATATTTTGGTTGACGTGTGTACTATTGCATTGATTTTAATTTATAACGCGTAAAGTATGGTCTACTTTTATGTGTATAAATATGCAGTTCATCAACGAAATACTTTATTTGTTTTGATGACATAACTGTCATTTTGTCCATCACCTGTATGTCGTTCACTTGTCTATATAAAAACAGGTGAACGACACATACGGCAGGTGAACGACAATTATTTAAACACTTATACAAAATTATTTAAAAACCAGGTTTTATCGGTCACTCGCCGTGTCTCAACTCATGTTTCGTTGTTATAAAAACATATATTTTACCGAAGTAGCTTAGTTTGAGTATTCCACTTTACTTTGAAGCTGTCTTAAGAATCCTTAGCAGGCGGCGCCCGCACCAGATTTTTAAAGCATCAATCCTCTGCCTGTCAGCGGCTTTGAGCGTCCAGGTATCTGCCCTATAAAGAGATATGGAGAAGACAAGTGCACAGACGAGGTGCATGTTAGTTCAGTTAGGGATGTGTCTATCTTTCCATATTTTGCCGCGTTGGGTCATCACTGTTTTGGCCATTCCGATTCGCCTGCGCATCTCTGGTTTCCATGTGCCTCAATTTGTGACAATGGAGCCAAGGTACTGGAACTGATCAACAGTTTCGAACTCTTGAAGCAGGTTAGTACTTTGTCGACTAGTAATGGTCGACTATCATCAGCTCGGTCTTATATTTATTAATATCGAGACCCATTTTGAGGCTGGTTGTTTTGAGTCATTCCAAAAGTTGGGCCACTTCTGCTTCGGGTGATGCAAAATAGGCGATGTCTACCTTCAAGGGCTCCATATCTGTTAAATAGTATTGGGGATATTATGCATCCCTGTCGTAGGCCTTTCCGGAACTTAAAGTTCTTGTATGTGACATCTCCTACTGACACCATTCTGTATCCAGATTCGTAAAGGCTTTATAAAGTGTTACCAGATGTGCTGGCAGCTTCAGACAATACCTCCCATAGCTTATCCCACCTAACGCAGCCGAAGGCTTTCTGGTTATCAGATGTGAAGGAATTCCTTGAAGATGACGAAAACAGCAGTAGGTTACTCAGCGGGTAGGAAAGAATATGTCAAAAGAGGCAGTATTAGGATGCAGAAACGTTATTTAAATGATTCGCTGTTGAACCTTCATAAGAAATTTATAAAATCACGCGGGTATGCTTGAGTTTTGCATCTTTTTGCCGGTTATGACCTTTCAGGATTGTACAGGCTTTAAAAACCTCCTGAGAAATGTCCTATGATATGAGAATTAAATGCTTGTTTTTTTATGCAAATTACTAACATAAGGAAAAAAGAAAAACAAAAACAATCAAAAAAGCACTATTTGACAGTTCAACGTAGGTTTTATTTAAAATGTCACTTACCTGCAACCGTCGTCGTTAACCTGCTAACAAATTCAGTGAAGTTGGAACATGTTTGTCGCAAACCTGCACCCATTGTCGATAACTTGGTAACAAATGTCGTTTACCTGACATCGATGTCTTTCACCTGTCGACCTAAAATTTCAAACACCTATATCTTCTAAGATATCCAATTGAACTACTTCCCTCGACGTGATATCAATTGTCTGAATATATTTCTAGCGATCCTATGAAAAATAAAAGAAGAAATCACAACTTAAAAAAATAATGCACAATTAACGCAGCGGTGCAAATTTTTTGAGAACGACCCTGCTGTATGAAAGAGAAACTGCTCTTAATTCGGTCTATAGGTTCGATTGTAACGAGAGAGTAATGTCAAATGTAGACTAACAGTCTCGTGCTCTGTCCACGGCATAATAACACTCCTTTTTGCGCCTGGGGTTAAAAAATACTCGACGAAATTTCTACTACCGATTTTTGAAATTGGAACGCTCAAAACAAGCGACGAAAAAGAAACTAATTTGCAGCCGAAATATTTCACGGCTCTATTCAACTTAAGATTTCACGCGAGTGCTCACATGACAAACGATTACCTATTGGTTATCCGTGCGTAGTATTTAATCACTGGAATAAATCACATTAATCTTAAATATATTGGGATATTTGTGGAAGGACATGCTTTAGCATTTTCATTCAGTTTCAATTGTAGTGTACAAATAAAAAGTGCAGTTTGACGGTAGATACATTGCTCAAATATGTGACAAATACAAGAGCATTTTTATTAACAGAGCATTGCATTTTGCTTACACTTCAATTTTTATTTCTTATCATTTCTTTCATAATAATATTTTTACATAATGTATGTATATAAAACACTTTATTGTACATAAGAACAATTCACAAAACCTCAAAACAGTATCTATCTGTTATTTATTAACGTTCTGTTCTTAAAAGTCTACCGCAAGTCTTGAGTAAATGCTAGTAGTGTCTTATTTATATCTAGGGCCAAAAATGTGTCGCATTGTTGTTAAGGTTCGGGATTCTTTGTATTCGGAATCTCGGAATCCTGGTATTGCTTATACAAAATATCCCGGGATTGGAAGCTCTGATTGTTGTGTTCCAAGCTTCCGAGTCGAAGATTATGACATCCAGTATGATTAAACCCTTGCATGTGAGACATTGCTATACCGTGGAGTAATAATGCATCTGCAACCTTTTGCATAAGAGGTTGTATGTGTTTTTTGAGTTTTTGCAATCCACATTTCTTTCTATGATATCTTGAATTGGGTACATTACACTCAATTGAGTTTGTTTAAGTTTTCATAAATTCTTGGCTAAGTTAGGCTTTACTTAGGTAAGAGGTAGGTACTCAATATATATAGGGTCTGTGTTTAGGGGACGAAAATATATATCCCAGTTAAAAACTTAAGCTCTAAAAACCGACCACAAACAAACTAGGTTTTTAGTGTATCTAGTAATGCTTTGGACATTTTCAGTTTGATCGACTACCTTTTGGGTTCACTAACGCTGCTTTAGTTTTTCGCGGCATCCCGTGGTCGCTCATAAACATTGATAGCCATAACGTATCGTTTGGTGTGCCGTTTGTCCTAAACCCATTTTCGCCGATACTGTCAAGTTTTTAGGATATCGTAAATATTGTAGTTTAGGTTCGCTCGTAAAGTTAGTGTTTGCAGAGGTTTGCTCTGATTTATGGTTAATAGGATTTTGGCTACTCATCTTTTTATAAAATTTACCCTACCAAAATTAGTGTACAGCTAGTTTAATTATAATTTTTAATATGGCAGGTTGTCATTTGCAATTAAACATGTTTTTAAACATATTCTCTTCTTTTTCTACTCTTGACGACGATGCCTCATGATTTGAAATTCTTAGCAATATCGGATGATATTTTATCACTTGTTCCACTTAAAACTGAATATCTTAGAAACTACTGGTGTTATTTTCACCAAACGAACCTTATCAACGGACATTTCTTTGGATTTGGAGTAAAATTGTCCCATCCGTTTTAGAGCTCCGATGCCACAAGCAGATACACAAATACACAGATACACATTCGCTCCATCCCACCCACTATATATCAGTGGAAATACACCTTAAAACTGTTTGATGGCACAGTCGGTGGGATGCAATCTTGTGAACCAATTTGACAGACCGGAAATTGTTGCAGATACTGCGTGGAGTTTCAAGTGACCAAAGTGTCGAAGGCCTGCCACCTGGACTCGGACTACAAAGCGTTGAGAGAAGGTATGTCTGACAGATCAGTTACCCCAGTCATTGAAGTAATTAGAGTAAAAATACTCTGGACAAGGTATGCATGCACGTGCGGAGTATAAGTTTATAATCAATTTATTTATATAAAAAAAACGTGTGTGCGGCCAATTTTGAGTGTCCTTTTTCGGGGAAGGTTTTAAAAATAACGTATTTGATTTACTTAACACCATTACGAAACTTAGCAAAACTTCGTTTCCGACCTTATTGAACAACTGAATATAAGATTCACAAAAATCCTGATTTCATAAAGAATCTAATATCGCATAATGGCGTAATTCACGAACGTAAATCCCTTAAGCTGTTTTCTTATAGTTTCTGACATCCCCATGCCCTTATTCGGTCTCAATAAATCTCATATAATAGAGAATCCTAAAATACTCCTTGATTGAGCTATTCTACAACTATCCCGGACGGAAATTTGGTTGGTAGCGGATATTGACTCAGTTTGAATGGAGTTTGTGATGCTTTGTATCCGTCCCGCTTCGCACATTCAATTTTAAGAATTCGTGTACAAAGTACGCTCGACAATCGGATTTCCATCCGTTTTTATTTTGAAGTAGACTATCCACTAGATTGCTTTTGGTAACTACGGCTACCTGTCACCGCTCTTATTTTATTATATAAATAGAGTCCAACTCAAAATTTGAAGCAATTGAGTGGCTATTGAGATTTTAAAAAGTACTAGATAGCTGACGCAGCTATGTTTACGCGGGTTACAACCCTATTCATAATTGGATAAAATTAAGCTTGAACCATAATAATTCAGCTACGCGTATAAGAAAACTAGTTGAAATTTGTTTAACCGTTTTGATGTGCTGAGGCCAAAAAGACAATCAAACAAAAATGTACAACTTCCAAAAATATGTATTTCACAACGTTCTACCATTCTAGATTTGTATAAATCTCTATAATCTGGATACCTACTACCGAGATAAAAACAAAAGATAGCGTGTGTTTTTAGCCCTTCGCATCGCGTTATTAATTTACGATAACTTCTAAGATATTTATTTGATCTATATGATAATATAGGGCTAGAGGATTGCCGTTCAGCGCCAGCTGTAGGCAAAAAAATTTTTGCCCGCTCACCACACCAAAGCTGGATTGATAGCTGGACATTAAAGAATAGGATAATACTAAGTTTTACGCGGACTTAGCACCTTCTAGAATAGCATATTTGCTTAATGTCGAATTGCATACATGATCGTTATTATTTTGCCATGTCACTGAAATATGTAAATATATTTATTTTTAGAGTTACAGAAATACACAGTGTATTCATGAGCCATTCCTGAGACAGTTCAAGGTCAGGTCTAAAGAATACTCTTATTTTGAGAAAAAAAAAGGTAAAGAGACAGCGTTTTAATCAATGCTCATACTAAAGAGAAGAAAAAGTACATTGCGTTGTTTACACGGTTTTTAAAACCCGTATAATAATAGGTACCTATAGGTAGATTATCCTGTATTTTTTTGTTCCAGGCGAAAAAGTATGCGTCCTCTGTGAGGCAGCAGCCCTCCGCCGCGACCTAAAATGGCGCTGCGGCGGCCACGGCGTTACCGGCCATTCTACGCGTTTCTACGCGCTCGTGGCTCCACACTGCCGCGGCAAGTGGCAGCGTGTGGGCAGCCCCGACAAGAGAGAGCACTGCTGCGCCAGCCCGCACTTCATATTCGTTTAGACTGGCTTTAAGTTTAAGGGATTAAAATACTTTTTTCCATACTACAAAATAATAGATCAAAAAACGCAATGCTAAATGTAGATCGCTAAAAGCACTGTAAAGAAAAGATAATCAACCTTTAAGTTGTTTTATAGTGTGTCAATAAAAATTATCTAAAGTGGATTGAAATGAATTATATCACCAATGTGCTTATTCGTAAACTCGAATTATAAGGTCAAAGTTTTACAACATCACGAGTCATCACTGGTTATTCCATAGACAAGTATAGAAATACGCTCTACAACCTACAACTTACAAGGCCTTGGAAAAATCAGTCTTTAAAAGTTATGTACAAAGTTACACAGAACGGTAAAACTCAAAGTCACCCCTTCAGATCGCGTATCTATTTTTACAACCGCAAACTTCCAACCCTAACAAAGTTATAATGCAGTTTCAGAATAGTCCAATTCTTGGGCTCGGGCTCCCCATTGATTTTGCAAAGTATCCAACTTCAATCAATCTACGTTAAAACATCCGCCGTTAGAAAATACTTTCTATCTCTACGCGGTCAAGGCTTATTAAACTTTGGCCGAGCTTTGCTGGTAGATTTAGACTAAAGATAATGTATATGGCAGGTACTATCACGCTTCAGTGATAAGGGATGTGTCCCACTTGAATAAAAAGCTTGTAAATTGGCAATTTATACGGGCCTTAAACTTTGCATTCCACTTTCAATATGAAACGTCGTTGGTGCGTTGCATAGACCGAAAGGCATAATGACAAACCGATAGGAGCCAAAATTAAAGTAATTGACAACATTTCATATTTTTAAGACTATCATTTTATTACTTTTCTGAATTCTGCTTAAAAAGATGAAGTAATCTCTGTTTTTATTTATTTTCTGAGATGATTATTTATTTTGTTATTAATTTATAAAAACATACTCATTTTAAAATGTGGCAACACCAAAACCAGAACTTAATGGAACGGTTACTTTAGTCGGTTTTCTTATTATAAAAAAACTCGGTATGCATCTGTCATCTGTCAACGTCAAATAAAAAAAAAATTCTATGTTTTCGCTCTTTGGTTTAGACAACAACCCTATTCAGCCCGTATTGTCTTAGATTGCAGTTATTTGATGTATTTTCTTATATTTCTTTAAATACAGAAGAATAAATTCCAAGATTTTTTTTTAAGGTACACGACATAAAGCCCTGTCGATCTCTTTATTAATTTCCACCTGTTATAAATATGAAATGTTGTCAATTGCGTCTCCACATATTTCCAGAAACATACTTGGTGCGTTGCACAGACCGAAAGGCATAATGAGAAACCAATAGGAGCCAAAATTAATGTAATCGCGTGTTCCACATATTTCCTAATAAAATTCACCCATTTTTCCCTGCCCTGCTTTACAGGACTTAATATAAGCCTCCATTTCAGCATGATGGAGCGTATCGAACTGATAAGAATGATTGATGATAATGGACATTGAAAATTTTATTTCCCATACTTCAGTCACTGTAGTAATTGACAACGACTTTATTTCAAATATATTAAGGGACATCGTTACGTTGCTGAACTTTTCGGGCGGCCAAGTCAAATACAAAAGTCGTTACGCATAAGGAAGTCATTGAGTCTTGTGAAGTCGTTATCGTATTACATACGAATTCAATTTTATTTTGATGCTATGAGCGTATGTTACAGATATATTCGTGATTGAAATAAAGAATATTCCTACCAACAGCACACTTGACATTTCTTCAGTCGAAATCTCAGAGTTCATTTTAGGAAAATGGACAGGTCTCCCTTTTTAATAAAATATAGGTATAAAAAAAAAAAAAGGATTTGCGCGAATTTAATTGAGACCTTCTAGTACAGGTTTCGAGATAAGTACACTATACTAGTTTTCTAAGGCCCACGAAATCAGACTGTTGTCTAGCTATAAAAAGCTTTGCGCTAAGAATATATCAGGCACTAGCTGTAATTCCATCTAAATATTGTCCCCTGGGAATGAAACCGTTTTCGCGTCAATATAAAATCCTCGATTTTTCCACACTTTGTGTACACATAGAATCTGTATGAAATAGGCTATATTTTCTGCCAAATTTCGCTCTTTATTTCATAACATGCGTTTTTATCATACGTTTATTTTGTTGGCTTCGTTCCCACTCGCCCGACAGCCGATTGGGCAGGGGCAAAATAAATAAGCATTAAAATTTCAGTGGGCAATATTTATTGGCAGTACGATTGAAGTATATTGACTGTACGTGCATTTTTATTGTAAGTTTAGTGCTGAATTTATTTGTGTACGTGAAAAAGTAACTGAAGTTAAGCTGTTTTTTACAATTTCTGGCAGCGTTTTTATTTTTCGTTTTTTGACTCGTATTTTTATGAGATTAAAATAACAATGGTACGTTTTTTGTTTCATGAAATATTCAATATTTTATTTTAAATTAAAATTATATGATTCTAGCTTAAAATAGTTCTACCAATAACAAAATATTGGAAATGAATTTCATAACGATACATATACGAAACTGTGAATGATTTTGTATATTATTGAGTTTATAGTGTTAATATTAGTTGCAATCCTACTACAAAATATTACTTTTAGAGTGGGTGCCATATTGTTATAGATGACACATACATACATTCTAGTTGTGACATATTAAGTAATATGTTTGATTTAATATTTTGCATATTTTTAAAATATGAAAATAATAATTAAGAAAAAGTTAATATTACAATATTTGAATATTTGAATTGTTGTGCAAGGTTTAAACTCGCATAGCAATTCACTCAGACACCTAAATTCAATTAGTTCCAGAGTTTACTCATTAAATCAGAATTAGCAAATGGGAATTAAGCCGCATTAATAATTTCATACTGCCCTACAGCGTTCTAGGTTAATTTCGCTATACCATGTTACAGTCAAACCAATTTAGCTGTCACTTATTCAAACTTTACTTCTGGGGAAGTGGAAATAGAGTACTGATTTGTATATTCGTTTGGCTTGAGTAAGAAAGAGCCAAATATTAGTTTATGATTACATGCTTGTACCTAACTCATTTTAAATGGCGTGATTTTCTTGGATGTAACTTGTTATACAGTTCAGATCCCCACGGACACAGAGCCACTTTGACAGACAAAACTCAGGTAGCACACAGGCTGTAAAAACGTGTATACCTACAGCCGTTATACGGCTTATTTAAGCTGTGTAATGTATCATACTTGGGAATACATACGAAAAAGTTCTAGACAAAACAGCACAACGCATTTGCCTTTATATAAAAACTATTAGAGAAGTCCGACTTTAGACTGAGAGGCAGTTTTGCGTGGATAAAAGTTGCCGTTTACTGACGTGGTGACGAATCATAAGGGTCCTAATATACGTCTCTCCTCCTTCACGTTCCGCCTGAGCCGAGCGTGCAAGCGAGAGCGCGGAACAATCGAGAGAGAGGCACGATCGGCCTAAAGCTTACTTCGTACTAGTACGAAGTATGGAGACGGCCGTTATCCTAGGAAACCAGAGCTTAAGGGTTCTGCTTGTGACGCATCTATCTCTCTTCCACTCCATCGGCCGGCATACGTTATCACAGAAAATTATCGACGTAAACCGACTATACAGACAAACAATTTTTTTTTGTTTTTTGTTATTGTTCTTTGGTCGGTAGAAACTACTACCTACTTGATGAAAGGATCATCTATTTACGCTCAAGATGTGTGTGGAAAATAATTTTGTTTTAAGTAACCTAGAGATTTAATTTGAGTGAGTTCGTAAACACTTAATATATTAGCCATAAGGACTCCAAATAGATATAGTTATACTTTACGTATATCGTTTCTAGATAATTAATTAAATAATTCACAATTATAATTAAATCAAGAATTCAGAAAATAGATATCGTTCGTTCGTTATGCCACGTTTTGCTTACTTTATTGAAAGCATCTCTTTCTTTTATATTTAATACAAAAGAGACGGATACTTTAATGAGCTTACATAAATATACTGAATGTAAAGTATTTGTATTTAGTATTTTTTAGAATGTGAACGTTTTCGTTTCTACTATATCAACAACATCTTTAATAAAAAAAACACTTAAATTATGCATTATTATTATTTTTTAATAATAAATAAGTATATATTATTGACATGACTTCTTATTTTTCTCGATTTTTTTAAGCACAATACTCAATGAATTATGCAATATTTAAAATAATGCTTTTCGATAATTTACCGTACTTTAGAGCTAGTGTAATAATTTTTACAATAAAATATAGGACTATAATTACAATAGTTTGTGAATACATATCTTCAATGACTTGTGTACATAAAATGTTAATAAATGCATTTTAAAATTGGGTCTTTATTTTATTTCATCATAAAAAGAGTCAAACACAACACAACACATGGCAGAAGCCATATCAGACCGCTGGCACCGATCTTTAAGTACCATGTTGGGCTGGCTTAGAGCACGGGTAAGCGTTACCATCATACGTGCAACTATTTAGCATGTGCATTCGTGACACACGGTATAGGTTCAAATCACTAGCGAAATAGCTGGGATTCGACGACGGTGCTGCCCTCCCACACATCGCCTGAATGTTCTTTTTAACATCAATTTATTGTATTGTGCCCACTTTATTGGATAAAAAGAGTCAAGCTCTTGTTGTTGTAGCTGATGTAGTACGTAGCTGTCTCCATCTATCCCTATCCATTGCCACCTCCTTGATTTCCGTATTCGACTTGACGTTTACCTTCACTTTTATTTGTTTTATTTATCTTTAGGGTGGTGGAGAGGTTAATACGTTGGAACGGTAATCCAGAGGTACCGGGTTCGATTCTCGGTCTTTTCCGTTAGGTTACGCATTTCGATTTTTCTTGGTGCTTTGTGTAGTTCAATATAAAAAATTGTGGTGAGTACGCATTTTATCAATAATGAGACATTACATGATTCATAAATTTATATTAATCTTGTTGTGAAAATCCACTTCGAAGTTTTCTGTCGGACTTTAAAATGCTGCAACATTTTAAAGTTTTCAAAAAGCAAAAGTGCGAAGGTTTTGTTGTTAATACAAAGCGGTGAATTCATTCAGTTCAGAATATTGAAGCGATAGGAATAAAATTCGTTTCCATATTCACTGTTTCAATTGGACTGGACCGATTGAATTACACGACTGACTGACCAGTGGAGTTGTTTAACAGTGAATTTATTTATCATTTTGCAAATCAACAGTGGAAGCCGCTGGAAGGCGTTACCGCGGACGCCAGGTCCTGTATTGTCGTTCTGCTATAAAATATTTATTTATTTAAACTTTATTTCACAGAAATAACTAGTATACAAATGGCGGACTCAATGCTACAAGGCATTCTCAACCATAGGGCTAAACAGAAATATTGAATCTATAACGTTTCTAAAGACATAATATGTAAGTACCTGTTTGCGAAATATCTAAATAGATATAACGGTAACTTTATGATATGCATTTAAATATTTACATACTATAATACAATTAAATTGTAGGTCTAATAGTTAGTTCATTACATTACTAAAAACTATAGATAAATATAAAAGATAGGATAATTATATGTACAATTGCCTAATGCTAAAGAAAAGATCAAATATATATATTTAAAAAGAAACACCACAGAAACAGATGTTCTGCCTGCAGCATGGTGCCTATTACGCTGGCGGTGATTCCTTTTTGCATAATCATCGATTAACTTGTTAGAAAATATTCAATTTAAAAAATCAATTCGAATTATAAATACAAACAAATGTAATCGCCCACATTCTCTTACCAACTTTCAATTCACCCACGGGAGAGGTAAATTATAAACGTAAAGTTTCGCCGCAAAATAATTGAGTAATCCGAACTCAGGGGCAACGGCGGAGTTAAAATATACCCATTGTTTCACAGTTTTCAAAGGATAAATTCAATTTGGAGTGATTAATGGTTTCGATACAAATAAAGAAAGAAACGAAGATGATTAATAGGTTGTGTTGACACCCCGCTATCCGACGATTGAAAGAAGAATTGAGGGACATTTTGATTTTTGCCCGAAGAGGTATTCATTGTGGGAAATCACAAATCACAGGTGAAAAGATGTCATCTAAATTGGCGGGCGTGTAGCTCAACGAAAACACAGTCAGGACAAACTCGTCACACGAGAGAGCACCTACCATAAAATATCGAAAATAACACATATGTTATACCTTTGTATAATTATTCTCATAGTAATAATTGAGCGGTTTGGCACCGACTTCAAAAGGTGATTCAAATGTAATCTGTACATGAGCGGGCTATTTTTGGCTATTCAGTTTATTTTGAAGTTGGTTCCTTTTTGTTAATGATTTTTTTTGCTTTTTGGTGATTTAAATAAATTAGGTACATATTTGTATAGAATCTTTTTATCGATTCTTTTTTTTTTATGTGGTAATACCACATTTTTATTTTTATAAATAATGACACAAAGGTAAATTAAGAAAGAAAAATTGAATGCGATCTACTACAATCGAAGCGGGGTTTGAACCCGCGAACCCCTTGGGGATTGTGCGTTTTACACGCACGATCCCCAATCCTAGGGTATGGCTAATGCGCAATAAGCATTTCAAAAAAACATATATGACGCACAGGGCGCTCCAGTAGCGTAAAGGATTAAGGGATGAAAGATTTGGTGTGACTGACGTAGCGGTCGAATAGCTCAGTTGGGAGAGCAATGCGCCGGTAACGTAGAGGTCGCGGGTTCAAACCCCGCTTCGATTGTAGTAGATCGCATTCAATATTTCTTTCTTAATTTACCTTTGTGTCATTATTTATAAGAATAAAAATGTGGTATTACCACATAAAAAATAAAGAATCGATAAAAAGATTCTATACAAATATTTAGAACAGCGCCATCTCTCTCGCAGTCTTCACACTTGCTGTAAAGCAATGGGGATTGGGGATCGTGCTTGTAAAACGCACATCCTAGGGTATGGCTAATGCGCAATAAGCATTTCAAAAAAACATATATGACGCAGAGGGCGCTCCAGTAGCGTAAAGGATTAAGGGATGAAAGATTTGGTGTGACTGACGTTAGCGGTCGAATAGCTCAGTTGGGAGAGCAATGCGCCGGTAACGCAGAGGTCGCGGGTTCAAACCCCGCTTCGATTGTAGTAGATCGCATTCAATTTTTCTTTCTTAATTTACCTTTGTGTCATTATTTATAAATTAGGTACATATAACGGGGTAATCAAAGTTCTTGTTTGCATGCATCTCGTTTGAATTATCCCTTAACTCCTAACCATTAAGGAGTTGTACCTTCCATCATCAGCTCAGCTCAGCATCATGAGACGATGATTGAACTTTAGAAAATATTATGAAAAGCATTAGCCTCGATTTTCCTGGGATCCCATCATCAGATCCCGATAATTATGGTGACAATGGGACCAACTCAGGAGTATCTTTCAACTAAAAATAGAATTTTGAAAATCAGGCCACAATTGACGAAGATATTGGTGAAGAAAAAAAATCCCAGTAGTTACCACCAATTAATTTTAGTGGTAACAGCTGAGAATTCGTATTCCCAGTAGTTCCCGCTGGAAAAAGGTGGGAAAATAATCCCAGTAGTGACCACCATCACCAAACTTAAATTCTTTATTCAAAAATAACACAAAATGTCAATAGGTATAGTCTCACTTAACCTAACACAACCCAAATAAGTAGATATTAATCAAATAACCCGCCCCGAGTCATTCCGGGAGCAAAAGTGCCCATCACGCTCGCTGCATTACCGCGTTGAATCGCAATCGACAGCCTTTGCAACAGGAATGAACCGGCACGGGGGTCATGACCTCTCTCCCGCAGACGGCGCCCGACTTCCGCCAAGAACGTTCTGGCTTCTGAGCACCAGCAGCCAGTTGTCTCCACCGCGAGAGGGACAAATAAGTAATTTGTTAGGGCGGAGTACTTGCCCCGCTTTCTAAGGGCAGCCGTTTCGGCCGCCGCTCCGGCTGCACAGATGGTACGACCCAGGTGCGAGGCAGCGAAAGTGTTGACGCATGTTGCGTCCCACAGCAGGCACTTGCTCTTCTGCCACGGCACCAAGGTCAAACCATCCGGCCTTTTCCCATCCGACCTACTCAACCCTGAAGGCTCCAGAACACATGGTATGTTGGCGGACACTAGCGCCCTCCGCACGATGTCTGAACGCATGGTGCCCGTTGCTCTCCACCCTGGTACCGCAGATGCATAAATGTGGTTCACAAACATCGCAGCCCAGGCGGAGAGCCACAGCCACCCGCATCGAGTCGTCGTCGAGCAGAGTGCCTAGGTGGGGGGAGGGAAGCGCATGTAACCACGCCCCAGACTCCGGCTTCGACACGGCTCTCACCTTGCCCTATCCACCCCCTCCGCGCCATCGACAAGAGAGCACAGTATCCGCGCCACCCCTGCGTCGTCCCACAAGCGCTGGCGGTCCGGCCTTTCAGGCGCACTACTATTCGGGTTGAGAGCCATCCAAGCATCCCGGGCATCAGACGCATACGGTATGGTTGCCTTGTCACCTTCCACGGCCAATATATCAGTCACAAGGTCCACAACACCACACGCCGATGCCAAGAAAGCCGGAACTGATATCCCGCGCACGCCGGATCCCCAAGCCACCACTCCGAATAGGGAGAGACGCAAGATCCCATTGATCTGAATTGAAGGAAACATTCAAGATTGACTCTAATGTCTCCCTCAACACAGAGTCAAAGGAGTCAACATCCCCGTGATGCAACCAAGCCGGCACAGGGCGCAGAAAGTGCATGAGCTTGGGAACTGCGAAACAAGATCGTAACAAAGTGAGAGCAACGTGAGCCGAGAGATCTTTAAGCCTTGTCCCCGCCGCCAGAAGAATCCGCCTCCTCAACGAGAAATCGTCAGAAATAGCTTCAGGGAAAATAGGCGACCCCAGGAGGTTAAACGTTTGCGTATGTATAACATCCTGAGGCCGGGAAACAGAGAGTTAAAAGAAGCGAAGGACCCACAGGATGCGGCACTGCAAGGGAAGAATTCGCACTTGGCACTATTAACCTCCAGACCCAGCTCCTTGAATCGAGGAAGGATGGTATTAAGATCTCGCAAAACCACCTCTGGCTTTCCACCAAGGGTGCCGTCATCCAGGTACCAGACATTCAAAGGAGCCTGCAGCTCCGATATGATCTTCTGGATGGCCAGGCTAAAGGCCAGTGGACCAAGTGGGTCCCCCTGCTGCGCCCCAACCTGGGAGAGTATTAGTGACTCGCTGTAGAAAAGATTAGAAGGTGACGAGTATACCTGGAAGAGGAATGGATAAAGGGAAGGCACCCTCTCTCTCTGACTTCACAAAGCAAGACATCGCGTTCGATGGAGTTAAACGCATTTTTAATGTCCAATTTAATAATGACATCATCTGCGTTGTCAGAATTTAAAGAAAAGGCCCGTGTGGCGTGAATGGCAGCCTCACATCCCAGCTTCGTCCCAAACCCCAACTGACACGGTCGCAAGTAGGCAGCCATCTCCTCCCTCACAGCCTGACACCCCAATTTAGCGGTCAACCGACGAAACACGCTGCCAACTGCTATAGGTCTTAAACCCCCATCTTTTTTATATAACGCACACAACGAGGCTCCGTAAATATATGGGCATACTTCAGGATTTACCTGACCACTAAGTAAGAAATTGCAGAGTTTAGTCAGGGAACCAAGTAAACGAGATCCGCTATCACCAGCCGACCCAGACGTCAGCTCTTTTAAATGTACAGGCCGAATGCCCATCTAACCCAGCCGCAGAACTACTGTTAAAAGACGCAATAGCCCCCGCTACATGTTCAACCTCCGCACTATATGAAGGGATGGATCGGTCCGGCTCCAGCGGAAGCTGCAAAGGCCGAGATGGGGCCGGATGCTTTGATTGTAGATTGGCAAGTGTCTCCGGACTTTGTGGCGCCACTCCATCTTCCAACATAAGCACCCGGACTGCCCCTCCCAGGTCCCCCTCAAACACTTTAGACTGTATTGTCCTAACTACCAAGGGTGCCCCCGAGGGGGCCACCTTTCCTGACCCACCAAAACTCAAGAGACCGTCGACCCCCGCTGAATCGACATTTCGCTTTACCTTGGCAGTAAGGTTACAATCCGCTGTCGTTTCTGGTGCCCTGAGTGCCGTATATGCAAAAGTTAGTAAAGCAGTCCATTCAGCAGTGCCATTGGTGGCGATACATCTATCAATGATATCACTCAACCTACCCGCCGCAAGCAGTTCTGGTCTTAGCTGATATGTTTTTTTTCAGAATATCTCCGCAAAGTTAGCCGTTAAATACTCGCAGTACCTTTTATTGATTTTACAACACTAAGTTTAAAGTCCCAATTATTTGTAGTTTTTTGATTTATTACGTAAGTATTACAGGCGTTTACTAAAAAGGTTGTCTGATATTTTACCTATTATTTATAATAGACACGAGTTAAAAACTTAGAGTAACCATTTAACGATATAAAACCGCAGAAATGTGTTGTAAAGAACTATTAATAATTAGTACTACAACCATCTTTGACTCCTAAGTAGTTAACCTTGTGGTATTATAAATATGTATCCCGATTATTTACTTCAGCTTCATACATATTTCACGTAAAAAGTTATAACTTAGTAGTTTCTTAACAGAATCCTTCCAGAAAGTCAAATCCATTTCAAGCAAAAACAGAAATCTTGAAGTTATATCTACAAAAACCGATTTTCGATCCGATTTCGACAGTGCGTACTTTTCAATATGGTTTACGGATTAGGTTACTAAACTCATCTTCATTTCAAATTCATCGTATTTATAAAGTTTAATATACGTGTAATTGAAGATTAACACTATGATAGGCACATTTGTAATAATTCTCAAATAAATTTAAGTTAGAATAACTAAAAAGGGATTGCGATTCAGCTAAAACACCACGTGAAATACAATGTGTAAGTTACTTCTCCCACCAGACCGAATCGAATACCAAATGAAAACAAAAAAAAAAACAGATTACTTAGACGTTTATGTTTATGAAAGTCTATTTTGTCCCACAGTATCGTGTCGTATTGCAGTAATATTAGATACGTATTTTTGCTAATTTCACTATTTTGAAAACATTTTATTCCCAAATTTAAAATTATAAATAATTTGGTGGTAACTAATGGGATTCTTTTCCCATCTTTTACTAGGGGGTAACAACTGGGAAAAAAAATCCCAGTAGTTACCACCAATTAATTTTAGTGGTAACAGCTGAGAATTTGTATTCCCAGTAGTTCCCACTGGTAAAAGGTGGGAAAAAAAAATCCCAGCTGTTACCAGTGGTAACAAATTGGTGGTAACATGTGGGAATTTTATTCCCAGTAGTTACCCCCTGGTAAAAGGTGGGAAAAAAATTCCCAACAGTTACCAGTGGTAACAGGCGGGAATAACCCCTTCGTCTGCGTACTTTTTCTTTGCCGTAGATGATCCTATAACCATCTTCGGATGTCCAGCTATCCCTGTACCGAAATTGGTTAAAAATTGGTCCGCGAGCCCATACAAAACAAAAGACGATCCTAC
Organism: Apotomis capreana; assembly: GCA_947623375.1. Classification (NCBI taxonomy): domain Eukaryota; kingdom Metazoa; phylum Arthropoda; class Insecta; order Lepidoptera; family Tortricidae; genus Apotomis; species Apotomis capreana. The sequence goes on along the minus strand of OX392517.1, from coordinate 4,156,336 downwards.
ATCACGCTATTAAGATTTTTCGTGAAATCATGACCCCTCTCCATAGAAAACTGATTATCTATACAAATCTAGAATTTTACAGTAGTATAGAAGATATATTATATAGTAGAAGTGACTAACCGTATATAAAGCCTGAGTCTACATATCTACTCGACAAATGAACACACCGTTTAAACGACTAACCACATTCAGTTTTAATTCTTTGTCAGTTTCTCTTTGTGCTTCACCAACTTTAAAATTTCCTTTCTCTGCGGTCGCGTGGCTTTGTACAAATGTTTTCATATCCTTTTTAGAAATAAATGTTGCCTTTTCTCTAGCATTTTGTTTCCGCATACGTTAATTAACGTTTGGTTAATTAAAATGAATACAATGGAGCAAAGATGGGCTTTAAGTATCGTGTCTATGTTCCTTTGTGAAATGTGCTAGGTGTGGTTTGTGAAATGTATGTTCTACTTGGCAATGTCGTGTCGCAGATAACTTTTTTTTAGTGTGAAAGAAGACAATCGACGCTTTGGACCAGAGCCCTACTTCTATGTACCTACGTTATTTCTAATATATCACAGAGAAATCTCCGAAGTGATGATACACCTTGTATATCGCCACTCCGCCAACACGGTCGCGTTTAGTTTTACCTTATTTATATGTGGCGCCACAGATATCGGGCGGAATTTTGACTTAACCGAATAGTAACGTAAACTCTCACTGTAGATTAAGATTCAGATCTCTTAATTCTCAATACATTCCACACAGTTACACCTAGGATATACCCGAGATATCGTTTTTTTTACGATACGATATTATGTGCTTGTGTGTGCGTGTATATGGAACTTACGCGTTGGAAACTACTCTTTACGTATCATCAGGTGTTACCTGGGTATGGCGCACTCGACTATCGCTGACGTCCATACCGACTAAAACCTCCTCTGGCATCAACCTCTTTTTCCTCCGCAGAACCTCCGCTAAGCATTACATTGCGGAGGGAGGCTTTAGCTATTGCTCTTCCTTCATCATCAAGATCACATCTTCTCTTTAGCAATCATTCATTTCGGCCCGCTTTCTTTCTAAACCCCAGAGCTCCTGGAGCACTACCGTAGCGAATGCGTGCGTGTGTGTGTTGAATACAACACAGGTCCGATTATGTTCCTCTCTTCGTTCCATGCTTTTCGTAATACCAAAAATGTTAAATCATACTTATGTATTCCTCAAGGAACGGGTACTTTGTGCGCAAGACAATACAATAATACATTCTTGCACACCAATAAGTGTTAACAAATGGGAACAAAACAAGTACAATTTTTAAATAACGGTACACAGCAGGCGGTCTTATCGCGAAAAAGCTTGAGAATTTGAGAATTTTCCAAGTAAGAAATTTTGAGTGCCCGCATTTTGTGCCCTGAGTGCGAATATATTGTATGCTCAACTATTAGTACGGGGTAACCGCCGCCAGCTGGCACATACCACACATTCATATCCCCTGAGGAATACATAATTACGTAAACACATTATATGCTACACAGATAACAACAAATGTAATGCTAACAATGTTGCTATACGGCGTGAGAGAAAATAAGGGGAATATACGTTGAATAGTGAATAAGTTACAGAAAGATTACGCGCGGTATAATTGTGTACATGTGTCTGGAATTTTATAATTATTAAGAAGTTTTTAATTTACTAAGTTAAATCAAGGTTGCTGTAGTTGTTGTTGCAGATTTGATTTGGGAAAGTTTAATAAAGTTGACGATATAGTTACTTATTTTATTTGATAATAACATTTATAGTTTCTCTCTCTGTGTGTTGTTGTCAAATTGATTTATCAATACATATCAAATAAAAGCTTACTTCAAAAATCGGAGTAAAGTTGAATAAAGAGTATAAATTAAGGAAATACAAAGTCCTGCAATTGCTATGCGTGACAGTGTAGGATCTAAATAGATAGGTACCGATTTAAAAATAAATCGATAGTTATACCTAGTAGAAAAGTAAACAATGTAGGTCGTCATATTTTTTGCTTCCTTCTTTTCACTTACCTAAATTCAGTTGAGTGAATCAGTACAACAGACTGTAAATGACGCAACGCAGTTCCCGAAACATTTTGATTAAAAAAAGGTCCAAAACATCTGTTTATCTTCTTCCCACAATCCAGATCAAACATCTCGTCACGAGCCCGAAATAATTTCGGGGTTCCAACTAAATAAAACTGAGTCCTGAATTAATTAAATGTTGACAAAAGGGACAAAACATTCCTACCATTTTACCCTGTGAAAAGAATTAATTCTACCCCAGATTACTCGGACATCGTGGGTGCCCTTAATACATTCGCAATCTGTATACTTTCTCTTTGGAATATATATTTCAACATTGCAAAGTACAATTTTTGAGGGTTTAGTAAATTAGATGTGACTTTTTTGAGTTTTAATGTGTATTTTTATATTAATGAAGAATCGTTTAAGAAGCTTCGCAATAACATCCTTTCCTATAAAGATAATCTTGTTGATGTTTAAAATAGATGGTACAACAATAAAATGTGTGGAATTTTTAAGAGGAAATTATTTTTAGGATGGTCAATAACAAGATGTAAGCTAAAACCCAACAGGATGTTTTCGGCCCCCGCCATATTGCGGATTTTTTATTAACACGCTTTTTTATTAGCTTGGGTTGTAACTATGTATGTATGTATGTAACGGAATCTTTGAGCATAATTTTCACCAATTTCCCGAAGTCTGATTAATTTGAAACTTTGCATACGTATCAAGGACCGATGACAATGCAATAATTTGATAACAGTTTCCCATTATCCTTATTGGGACCGCCAGGATTAATAAATTATTTTATAGATCCTCTGTAGTAAAGCTAAAAAAAAGACAGAGCGAGCGCGCGATCTGCGCATGCCTGTAGTTTCGGACTTACTTACTCTTTCGCTCGGGCACTTGGTACTATGGAGTGTAGAGAGACTCTGTACACTCCATTTTATATTGGTACAGTACAACGGAGGCAAAAACGTTTTCAGGATAGTTGCGTTCTTACCTTGTTCATTCTTTATGCATGCGTAGGTACTAATGAGTCTAATATACGCAAATTACTGTATATAATATTCATAAAATATATAATATGATAACCGTGATTCACAAAAGGCTTTTTAATCTCAACAAAAGTAATAATTTTTTTAATTTTGGTTGGCCGGATATTATATGGAAGGGTGAAAAATTTAGAGCGACACAATCGGCATGGGTTAAAGTTGCACCGTACAGGTTATAGCTGTGCTGACCTACGTATCTGGTCGTGATAAATTATCGTTCTTTGAATATTACCGAATCAAAAACACAATGTAGATTCTTATTAAAACTCAGACGTTGGTAATCTACTTTATTTTTAGGAAACACGAATCAATAACAGAATAATATAAATTAGCAATGTCACGTAAAAACGAACTGACATAACAGAAGTCATATCAAAACCAAAGAGGCCGTGCGCCTACAATACTCCCCCCCAAGACCGTGGCTACGGTCGATAATAGTCCTGAAGATGGGCAGGAAATCGTACATGACGTCCGCTACGCGACCTCTGATTGGCACTCTGATCTTTCACAGTCTCATCACCGATCATGTCTCTTGGTGTAATGCACTCTTTTGCTATATACGCTGGTTTAAGCCGGTCGATCGTGACAGTAACTGCTTTTCCTTTAATCTCTAGGTCAAAGGTTTTTGAGCCGCGACGTAGCACCTTAAATGGACCCTGATATGGTGCTTCCAGAGATCTCCGTTCGGGTCCTTGACGCAGGAACACATGAGTTGCAGTTTGTAAATCTTTTGGAATGTAGAAAGGGCGATTAGAACTAGTATGCCATGAAGTAGGCTGAGGTGCGAGTTTGGTAATGTGATTTCGGAGACGACTTGCAAAATCGGTAACATCTACTACTGGATCTTGAGCTACAGAAGAAAAGAACTGGCCGGGGAGTGTAAGCGGTTAGCCATAGACTAGTTCTGCTGGTGAACTTTGCAGATCCTCCTTCCATGCACTCCTAATGCCTAATAGCACCAATGGCAGAGCTTCTGTCCAAGTAGAAGTAGCGTGACACATAATAGCAGCTTTGAGTTGGCGGTGAAGCCTTTCCACAAGTCCATTGGCAGCAGGATGGTAGGACGTGGTGGTGAGATGAGTTGCACCCAAGAAGGCGGAAATATTTTTGAAGAGTTTCGACTCAAATTGACGTCCACGGTCTATTGTTATACGTTCCGGACAGCCGAATCGAGCAATCCAACCTTCAACAAAAGCCGTTGCACAGGTCTCTGCAGTAATGTCGCCAAGTGGGTATGCTTCCGGCCACCGTGTGAAGCGATCAACAATTGTGAGACAATACTTGAAGCCAGAAGATGGTGGTAGGGGACCTACTATATCAGCATGTACGTGACGGAACCGGACTGCGGGAAGGCTAAATTCTGACAGGGGTGCATTCGTGTGTCTCGTAATTTTGCTGCGTTGGCACTGTTGACATTCTTTTGCCCATACCCGACAATCTTTTCTTATGCCTGGCCATACAAATCTTTGACTTATAAGACGTGTTGTTGTCTTAGCCCCTGGATGGCTTAGATTATGTAGTGAGTCAAAGATTTGGTGACGAAATGTGGGTGTGATATATGGTCTTGGTGAATGCGTAGAGGTGTCGCAGTAAATTTCCAGACCTGGCTCCAGAGTCGTCATCTTTTGCAGTTGTAAGGCACAACCATCTTTCAGAAGACCTGATAGTTCTGTATCAGCAGCCTGAGCTTGAGCGAGAGAACCGTAATCTATAACAGCAGTAAGCTCCTGGATTCTGGATAGGGTATCAGCTACCGTATTATCTTTGCCTGGTACATGTCGGATGTCTGTAGAAAATTGTGCTATAAAATCTAAATACCTGAATTGTCTCGGAGAGCACCTGTCTCGGTTTTTAGTGAAGGCAAAAGTTAGTGGTTTATGATCTGTAAGGATTGTAAATGGACGTGCTTCTACCATGTACCGGAAGTATTTTATTGCTTCATATATTGCAAGAAGCTCGCGGTCATAAGGGCTGTATTTTCGTTGAGCCGTACTTAACTTCATCGAGAAAAAGGCTAGAGGTTCCCATACACCTTTCTTACGCTGCTGCAGCACTCCTCCTACAGCAACATCTGAAGCATCAGTCTGTATTGCTAGCTCTGCCGTAGCATCTGGATGAGCCAGTAAAGTCGCTCTCGAAAGGTGTTGCTTGCTCTGACTGAATGCCTCTAGTAGAGCAGGTGTCCAATTGATAGTTGCAGATCCTTTAGGATAACCAGCAAGTAGGGCTGTGAGTGGTGATAGAATATGTGCTGCTCCGGGGACAAAGCGCCGATAGAAGTTAAGCATCCCCAAGTATCTTCTCAGTTCTTTAATGGTTTGAGGGGCTGGGAAATCATTTATAGCTTGTACCTTAGATTGCAATGGACAAATGCCCTCAGCTGAGACGTTGTACCCCAGAAAAACTACCTCAGGTTGCCCAAAGACACACTTCGATGTATTTATGAGAACACCGTAATCTTGGAGACGTTCGAACAGCAGCTTTAGGTGTTCTTTGTGCTCAGCCTCTGAGGATGATGCAATTAAAATATCATCGAGGTATCCGTAAGCAAAGTCAAAACCGCGTAGAGCTTCGTCCATAAACCTTTGGAATGTTTGAGCTGCATTGCGAAGCCCAAATGTCATAAATGGGAACTCAAACATTCCGAACGGCGTGGTGATTGCGGTTTTAGGAATATCCGGTTCATGTACACGTATTTGGTTATATGCTTTTATGAGGTCAATAGTAGAAAATATTTTTTTACCCGCCAGAAAGTAAGCGAAGTCTTGAATGTGCCGCACGGGATACTGATCTGGAATAGTTCGAGCATTTAACGCCCTATAGTCGCCACATGGTCTCCATCCATTGTTTTTCTTGCGTACCAGATGTAGCGGTGATGACCATGGGCTCTCTGATCTCCGGGAAGTTCCATTCTCAAGCATGTCATCGAATTCTTTCTGCGCAATCTTCAGGCGTTCTGGATCTAGGCGCCGGGGGCGACTGGAAACCGGGGGTCCAGGTGTTGTCCTTATATGATGCACTGTGTTGTGCTTAGGAGCACCTAGCTTACCGGCCGGACGGGTGATGTCTGGGAAGGCTCGAAGAAGTTGCGTGTAAATTGAGTCACACAGCGAGGTTGTGCGAACCGACGATATAACCTCGGAAGCACTGAAATGCGGCACAGAAATTGAGAGAGAAGTAGTTCCATCAGTAAGCTTTTGATTGCGGCAGTCAACGAGCAAATCGTAATGAGCTAAAAAATCAACGCCGATGATAGGTTTGGAAACATCAGCTATTGTAAACCGCCATTCAAAATCTCGCTGCAAGCCTAAATCCAGTTGTAATGTTATATAACCATAAGTAGCTATACTTGTACCATTAGCGGCGTACAGCTCGTATTTAGTCTTCTTTCGGCGTTCGTTAACAGACGATCGAGGAAACACGCACAGGTCTGAACCCGTGTCGATTAAATATTGTATTTTTGTCGAACGATCTGTGATGAATAGGCGGCCTGATGACGTGGGGCAGACGTTTTCGGCCACTATTGCCTGCCCTGAATGTTTCCCGATTTAAAAGTACATGGTTGCACACAGTTTGTTGCCTTTGTACCGAAGAGGTAATGGTACCAGCATATGGTAAATCCTTCAGGAACATCATGATAGCTCGTTGAGTAACGTTGTCGCGACTTCGAACGCGATTGAGTCCTGTTCTGAGATTGGTAGTTTCGTCCAGCTTGTCTTCCACGTCGATTTGAATTTTCAACTTTAAGTAATGCTTCAACTTGTTGTGTTAGGCGATCTACGCGTTGGTGCAATTCATACGTTGACGTCTCAGATGAAGTACTGGCCACCTGCCTCGTAACTGGTGCTAATTCCTGAATGCGGTCGGCAAGCTCCGCCACATCGTCAAGCGAGCTTTTAGGTTGCGACGCGACGATGGTTTGAATATTAGCAGGTAGACGGGTTGACCAGACTGGGCGCAGAAACTCGTCCGGCACCGACGGTCCCGCAAGGCTTCTCAAGTGTCGCAGAAATTGAGTAGGTTTACGATCGCCTAATTCTTCATGTAGCATGAGTTGTTGGGTTTTTTGCTCCTGCGATACTGACAATCGTCTAATTAATTCCGTTTTTAGTTTTTCATATTTGTTAGTATCAGGCGGTGAAAGAATTATATCCTTCACTTCGACGGCAAACTGCGGATCGAGTTGTCCGATAACATGATAGAATTTAGTTGTATCTTGCGAAATGCCAGACAAAGCGAACTGACCTTCAAGCTGGGCAAACCACCGGTTCTTCAGGCCAAAATGGGGGCACGCGTACACTAACTCGGCAAACAGCTTCACCATCAGACGTTACCTGTGTATTTGAATTCGATGTCTTTGGCGGTGGCGTCGCGCCGACATTACTATCGTTCGACATGTCTAATCTGTTCGTCTTCGGGGTCACCAATGTAGATTCTTATTAAAACTCAGACGTTTTTTAGTCACGCTTTTTAGTCTGAATTGAATTCTTTTGTTAATAACTTAAACTTTATTCTAATTTTATTTTGAGGTGATAAATTCTGATTGATTGTTCGATCTTCTACTACTGTAATATAAACTCTTCGAAATTAAAATTATTTTCTATTTTTTAGTTCGGTTAGCTATAAAAGCGTGTTTTTTTAGTTTTTTTAAACTATTATTTATTTAGTGGTACTAATTTATTTTACTGGCAACGACAAATGTTTAGTAACTAACGTTGAAAGTCAGTGAAACAGGACCGCAAATTTCAAAGTAATTTTTGCATAATAAAGCCTTAACTATCCACAGTGATAAAAGTGAAGTATTTTTCAATAGGATTCAGTATTTGTCTCGCAAGAAGAACGAAGGATTGATCAGCGTTCCGGTAAACAAAGTTTTGAATTTGGTTGATAACAAATGCTTAACAAATCGTGAAGGTTAATAATGCAAATATGACGTACTAGCTTTGGCCCGTGACTACGTACGCGTGGAACTTGATAAAAGGGATTATTAAAAGCGCCTAAGCAAATGTAAGAGCAATTGTGCTTTTGGTCTAATAATTACATTTCCTACAGGGTCACTGCACCCCAACAGAAATGTTCACTCACTTTTCAACTTTTTTAGGTATAATTTCCAGGATGAAAAACTATCCTATGTCCTTCCTCGGATCTTAAACTATCTCCATGCCAAATTTCATCAAAATCGATTCAGCGGTTTAAGCGTGAAGAGGTAACAGACAGACAGACACACTTTCGCATTTATAATACTAGCTTTCGCCCGCGACTACGTCTGCGTGGAACTTGGAAGTATAGAAGAAACCTCGTACAAGACGATATATATCCACCTAATCACCTTAATTAATAAAAGAGCGCCTAAGCAAATGTAAGAGCAATTGTGCTTTTGGTTTAATTATTACATTTTCTACAGGGTCATCAATGTCATCATCAATTACTTACTCACTTTTCAATCTTTTTAGGGATAATTTCCATGATGAAAACTATCCTATGTCCTTCCTCGGATCTTAAACTATCTCCATGCCAAATTTCATCAAAATCGATTCAGCGGTTTAAGCGTGAAGAGGTAACAGACAGACAGACACACTTTCGCATTTATAATATTAGTATGGATGCACACTATTGCCATATGAAAGCTGTTTGTAGCGACACTATCCCTGGGAAGGACCGACACTTCGTAGGCTACAAGATGAAGAACAACATGCCATGGAAATTTTGTGCTTGAATTGAGGTTCTAAGCTGTTTTTCCATATACGGGTTTGTGTTTTAAATTACATACTTATGTGATATCACCACCATAAGTCAGACTTCAACGATCTGTCTACTTTTTAAGTGTGACAGTAAAAATCGATTGTCACACCCCACGGCCGATTTGGTCACGTTTTGCACGACCACTAAAAGACAACATAAACCTAGACGTTACTGCTTTAATAAATAGTACATTACTGCAGACGGCGGGAAAGAAGGCCTTGCCGGCTTCTAAGACATGTATACCTGTGTGTGTGTTTTTTTCAAACACCAATGAAATAAAAAATACACCACTCAAAAAAATATAATTCTGCTGTTTAGCCTATTCATGAACACAGACGCCATGTATAAAAATAAATTACTTCCCGGCCTAGGCCTTCAATTTTGTGTGAAATTCCTTTACAGTTTTCTCCAGTTGTTCAACTCGAAACGTGATAGTTCGAAGCGTTATAAGTTATAAAGCTGCGAAGTATCACTAGTAGTAGTATGTTTGAGAAAAGCACGTTATGGCGACATTTCATCGCAAGTTTGAGAAAATATAGTTTAATATGCTTATCATGTAGATAGAAAACATTTATATTGCTAACTGAACTGGCTTGTAAAATGAGAGCTAGTACAAATGAGGTCAGAGCACAATTGTCTAGATCCCGGCACTAACAAGCACAGCTCTTTGACAAATCCGCTAGAACTCACTTACATGAGAATTTAAAAAGAATTGAATGAAATTAAAGATAACTATGGTTATACTGGTTGAAAAATCGATGCTTGTGGTGAAGTGGGTTCAAATCCCGCTCAAATCTTTTTTTTTATTTATCGCTTATTTAAATTACATATAGTTTATTTAGAAAAAGTTCGTTGTGTTTGTTAGTTAACAGGCCTTATTCTTTTTAAAATGCTGATTGTTTTAGATAGATACTCTATGATCAAACATATTTTTATTAATTTATATTATTGATGTTACTACCTGGAAGTAAGCGGTGGTAGCCTAGTGGTTTGGGCATGCGACTTTCAATCCGGAGGTCACGGGTTCGAACCCGGCCCGTACCAATGAGTTTTTCGGAACTTATGAACGGAATGTCATTTGATATTTACCACTCGCTTTTCGGTGAAGGAAAACATCGTGAGGAAACCACCTAAGCCCAATAAGGCCTAGTTTCCCCTCTGGGTTGGAAGGTCAGATGGCAGTCGCTTGCGTAAAAACTAGTGCCTACGCCACATCTTGGGATTTAGGTAGCCGACCCCGATTTGAGAATTCATTCTCAAAAAAATGGGACAAAGGCTAGGAGGATGATGATGTTACTACCTGGAACAGGGCTACTGGGATTTACATAATTTGAAACCTACAGTTTGAATTTCTCATTGATAATTTTTGTTTAAAAAACTATTCGATATTGACAAAATTCACGCGGAAAATTTGTTTTTTTAACTTTTTTTCAACTGCACGCAATTAAAGCATGAAATAGCTATGTTACTACCTAGAACTCGGGAAAAAGTATTATTCACTTTAAAAAGTTGGTTGAAATTATCAATATAAGTAATTGTCATTATATGAAAAAAATAAATTTTAAAAGGAATAAGGCCTCTTAACATTTTCTTCAGCTGTTAGTAAAGTAAAGACGACACACCATTCAAAATAATAAATGCCGTCCTTGTTTTGTATGGAGTGAGAACATTCTCGGGAAATTATCTCATAGTTGCAAGCCGTACTCTGTTTCTGGAAATTCTCATAGACTTATAAATAAATAAAGAAATAAATATCGGACAACCTCACACAAATCGATCTAGTCCCAAATTAAGCTCAAGAAGGCTTGTGTTATGGGTACTAGACGACGATACACATACTTATATAGATAAATATATACTTAAATACATAGAACAACCATGACCCAAGCACAAATATTCGAGTTCATCACACAAATATTTGCCCTGGCCGGGATTCGAACCCGGGACCGCCGGCTCAGTAGGCAGGTGTCTACAAACCGAGCCAAACGCGTCGTCAAACTTATTCCATTCCATTCCATTCCTTTCCATTAAAGCTCTTTTACAGCCTGTTTGCTTCCTGGGTTAGCGTTTTATACCTATCTTGCTCGCTCTTACGTGATACAGATAAGATCCTCTCAGTTTTTATTAAACCTGAATCGCAATCTTAGATCTCACGGATTGTATGTCTTGTTTTCAACTAAATGGGTCCACTATGTCGCTTACCATACCATAAGTACAAAATTTGTGAACTTCAGTGATCAAATTTCATAAAAAGTTAGAAAAAATATGCAGCTAAGCGACGGATATTAACCAGGGTTGCCAGACGTACGATAATTATGGTACATTGTACGATTATTTTGCCTCCGGTACGATGTACGATACAATGAGTACTGTACGCAAAATTATGATCATTTGCAGGTCTTAAAACGGCAGGTGTTTTAATTGTTTTCTATGAAAAAAGCACTCACTAGAGTGATCTTGGATCGAGTTAAGCGTAAACATGTGGTCAGAAATGACTGCCGACCTGATCATATCGTCAACATTTTTGACTATTTGGTACCCGCTTTATGTCAACCTCACCATGAGCAGGGATGCCATTGCCAATGTTAGATACAAATTCCCCAAAATAAAAATCATCAAATTGGAGTTAACACGTTCGCGGACGCGGATGCTATAGCATTCGCGTAGTTTTTTGCTTTCTTTGGGCCAAGACACATGACATCTCTGTCCGCGAACGAACGAACGAAGTGCTCATGATGTGTATAAAAACACGCTTTTGGAGCTGTTTTTAAGCTAATTTTCAATATCCTACCGTTTTGGCTGGTGTACGATAATTAAATCGCCTGCTCCGATAATTTAAGTATGACGGTACGATATTGCGGTTGCACTCATCTGGCAACCCTGATATAAACTGGCTTGGTAGACGACTGGAGTGATCGATTTTTCGCTCTATTACTCGGTAATATCGGTAATGAAGTTAAAGAGCTCCGGCCATTTTATTTAACTCTTCCTACGAGCTGCTAACAGAGAGTATGGAGTGGAGGGGACCCGAAACTTTTAGTTGATATGTCCTGCGACAAGGCAAGTAAAAATCGACCGCACTTAAAAAATTAGCAGAACTCTGATGGATGGGCATCTTTATAATGGAAAACCCTCAATAAACAGGCTACCTTAGACTGGTCAAGAATATACGAGTATGCTTTTAGCTATAGTGAAAGTCCCATGGGTCTCGAGATGATCGGACTTATTTTTTTTAATGCTTGCGACCTTGTTTCACTCTATTTTTTATTTTTCCACTTTTATTCGCTTGCGCGTTCACCGGAAGGCGTGTGCGATGGTTCATAGTCTTTTTAACCGCAATACTGCTTTATGGCCAATATTTGCACAGTGCTAATAAGTATCCCCATATGTAACTGCAGCTCTTTAAACCCATTCCCATTTTAAACAGCGTTAAAATACTTCCAATATGGCCGCTAAGCCAATTTATCTTCGTAGCTGAGTCACTTCATTACTACAGCCGAGTTACTTGCCTCGCCTCGCCTCGCCTCGTCTCGGATCTGCTAATCTAATGTCGGCAGAAAAACGGCTTTCAATAAAATGACGGGTATATTTGAGTATTTGAAGTGGATGTTTAAATCTGTCTGATTAATCGGTACGGACTGTGTTACTTATTTGTCTAGCCGGTTTGGCGTGATGATCGGAAAAATCAATTCTTTTTATCAATGGCACAATATAAAAAAATAGCGGTGTACCCTCAATGAGAGATAACATGGTTCATACATTTATTAAAAACAGCGCCTTCTCTTGCTGGCTCGTTCACTGCTGTAAAGTACCTAGTGCGGTAAGATGTGAATATTAACGTATTCACATACAGGTCGCAAAGATGTAACGCCTTTCAAATACATAAACAATGCAAAGATCGGCACACAAAGTATAAAGAAAATTCGAAAGGTTATCTGGCGTTAGGGTAGTGCAGAGGTTAACACGCTGCACCGGTAATCCAGAGGTACCGGGTTCGATTCCCAGTCTCTTTTCTCTCTCTTTGTGCTTTGGTTTTTGTTTTACTGGTTACAATATAAAAAAATGTATTACCCCTCTTCATAAAAAAGCGATATTCAATAAAATATTGGAATTTTGTAATAGTATAGAGCTGTTATGCCCTTACGTAATCTGTTTGTGGTTAAGTGCGTATAGTACACCTTAACAAAACTCATAAAACAGTTTCAATGCTTTGTGCGTGTTGAATAAAGGCCGTTGGGATGACAGCAGTCTTGTCTGCGGAAGGCTGATTTCCTCGGAATTTCATAACGTTTTGTTTTCGAAACAATGTCGTGTGTCGGAATTTCGTCATATTAAACTAAACCAAACTATTCTATATAATATAGTAAAGAACGAATGCTGTAAAGGGAACGGTTATAAATCGTGATAAAGTTAAGTGTAATTACAGTGTATATAATATACAGGTTGATGAATCCAAATGGGTCAGTGTAGGGAGAAAACGAAAACTATGAGATAGGGAAATTTGTTCTTCTGAACAATGGCGTCGGTTTTAGATTTAATAGAAACAGCATTATTATTTTTTTATAAATGTCATACATAACCGGGTTATTGAACCTGATTAAAATTCGGTAAGTAATCGCATGTCGTATTGTAACATTCTTTACAGCGGTTTTGACCGGGTTACGTATGAAATGATGTATAAGATTTATATAAAAAAGGAGTTTTTATTAAATCTAAAATCGACGACATGGTTCCTAAGAACAGATTTCCCTATCTCTTATAGTTTGTGACTTCTCCCTATTGATCATTTGGGTTGATCACACGGTATATATCTAACTATTATAAGATTCTAAATTTGTATTTAAAATCAGTTTTCAATGGAGAGGGGTCGGGAATATTAGGACAAATCTTAAGAGCGCGATGCAGGACCGTCTTTTGTTTTGTATGGGTGCGTGCATAATGTCTTTATGTCCACTCATTACGCTAAAAGGGTTAGTAGAATTTTAACCAATTTTGGTACAGGGGTATCTACTACGCCAGTCATCTTAGACTGCGTCGTTAGTCGCTAACGCTCGTATAACCATAGAGCGCGGAGAATGTGTATTTATTTAGATCGGCGCGCGGCCGCCATAGTAAAAATGTATGGAGAATTAAAAGCACTTTTTGATAAATCTGGACCGATACCAAACAATAATTGAAATATTTGATGAGGACAAATTGTAATGTAAACATTCATCTTTTTTTTGAACTGAACATCAGAATAGATTTCCATTTTTAAAGTATAAAAAAACACTTAACGCCTGCTTACGACTTTACAATTTTCGTCCAACTTTAGTTTTCTAGGGTAAAATATTATTAATCTTATAGCTCACGTAAAATAGTCGCATTGTAAGACGTCGAGTTGCGGAAAACTAGCCCGCTATAACCTATATTAATCTTATAATTTTTCCACGGAGAAGTTGTTAACACATTCTTCGAAGTGCTAAATATGTAGTTTAGAAATGGATTAAACAACCTAGTGTTGACGTTGTCTACTTAACGGCAACTGCCTATTTTTCACATTTCGCTCGGTGCAGTCTTAATATAGCTGGACATCCGAAAATGGTTATTTTACTTTTTGCTTGGTCCCACTGCCATGAAGGCAGGATCCGATGGCGGGATCGTGGAGAAATCGAGGAACTCTTAAAAAGTCAGTCTTTAATAGACAGACACACAATTGTTGGAATATAACGCTGCCCATTTAGTTGTAGGTAAGTTCTTTTTGTTTTTTTTTTAATGCTGTGTCTTGGCTATTTGTTCGGTGTGTGATATTTTCCGAGTGTCATCTTTTTATAGAATATTCATAGTATTTTACCGCGCTCTAGGTGTCTATGACTTATTATGACGAGTTCTTAAATATACACCCAAATAAGTATATTGCGACTTGGGTATATCTTTAAGTAACTCGTTCATAGTAATTTTATTTATTTGAAGTCGTTTTTCTTTCTATTTTTTTCTTTAGCTTAAAATAAATGATGAAAATGCATTTTCCGCCTAGTACGGGCATTTCACGGAAACCTAACCAAGGTCAGGGGTGCTGCCGTGCTCCTAGATAATATAAATTGCCATTTCTAAGCTAATTTTACTGTTAATATAATGTTTCCTAACTATACTACCCAAATAGGTATCTTGGAACAGTTGGAACACAGTAGCACCGGTGATATTAGGTGAGGTTCTTTATATGGGCCGGCAGTGTTTAAGTTCCACCAGGAAAGCGATATAGCTTATAGACTCGGAAGAGGAAGAACGAATTAAACAACACGTGGCATTAATATTATGTTTAATAGTCCCTTTATCATAACACCAATAAGCGAATATTGTACCTAAAACATCACCCGAAGCATCCGATATTAAAAACAACAACGTAAAATAAAATTAAAAATCTTAATTAGTGATTATTTTTTGGTACTGGCGTCTCTCTGGACGAAGATAAACCTAAAGGAACTAACACTTAATGAAATAATTTAATTACGCTTAAAAATACAGCCACTTATAGATAATTTAAATAATACCCCAAAAAGCCCCCCGAAAACAATAAATAAATTCTTAAGCCTATAGGAATTTCGTGACACAACAAAATGAAACGCAATAAATAAGACAGAATCGACCGATTCAAAATCACTAACTGCAAATAAACTGCCGATGACTTTGGATCATACTTGTGACGCTCTGCATCTGTTTGCCCGTCTGTCCGTCCCTTTCGATCAAAACCTTATTGATTATATTGGCACAATCCTTATTCTCAAGAATAGTGATGTGTGTGCCTTCCAGATAATGTACAGTAACATTGCTGTGCGTGAATTTATCCAAACCGTAGTTCTCATCACATACTAAATTAGGAAGATTCTCTTTAGGACGCAGAAGAACAATTGGTGCTTGAATCTTCTTAATATCTTTAGAATTGTAGTTCAGAATAGTTTTGACTCTGTCATATGTGATGGCGGCGACAGAAGCGATGAATTTCGGGGTGTATTTCGATTGAACAGGCGACAATTCGATGGCAGATTTAACTTTTTCATCAAAGGAGGAAATCTGGCTGAATTTCTCCAGGAGAGCGGTGGAGACGTCGTTGTTGGGGGCGACGATGTCGATGGTGTGGCAGATGAGAGCGTTCTGGAGTTGCTCATCGCTCTTGAAGCAGATGACGGAGGTGAGCATGCCCTGGAGGAAGTCAGGGGCGCCGTCCACGCAGAATACTAAACCGTTCTTGTGACCTGTACAAAAGAAGTAATATTAGCAGGAATCTTAAAATGCGAACAAAATCGATTTACATGACGTATGACCAGTGATGGCTAGCACTTCAATGAATTTTGCTCGCAATTTACAAACCCTGATAATTATGCGTCAAGTTGCTTTGTATAGACCTCTTAATGTACCTAACCGTAATAATCGATCGCTCCAATTCATTGATTTCCATCTAATTTCTTTTATCTACGTTAGAAAAAATCTAAGCATCAAAACAAAGATGCTGCAAACTACTACAAAGGTATATTATAACAGCGAAGTTTGTCATACAATAAGTAAATAAATATGCATTTCTGATAACTGAATAATTATACATTTTTTTGATGTATCAATGATATTTTTCAACCGATTTCAAAAAGAAGAGGATCTCATGATTGTCTTTTTTAATGTTTGTTACCGCAGAACTCCGCCATTTATGAATCGATTTCGAAAAGTTTTTGTTTGAGAGTATAGGCATCTCCAAGTTGGTCTCATAAAATTTTGGTGAAGATCTATAAGGAATCGAGGAAAACCTTAAAATTAAGATTTTGATGTTTTTTTTTATAGTGATCGCGTTGAAATTTGTTATTTCATGTGAAAAAGTGTAAAACAGTTGAGAAGCATATTATCTCAGCTACCAAAAAACTAAATTATTTAAATACCTTGGCAGAGCAATGCGAGTTCTATATAAAACTCGGTTCGGTTTCTATATAAAACTATTTATTTCAATTAAATAGCTGTCGTATCGCAGTACAATAGCTCAAAAGTTCGGGCCACGGTTCATTATTAGTTGACTAACTAACTTCCACCGTCCTGCAGTGTCGTGAAAAGAGTGGCTTTGGCCACTTAATACAATTAAAATTTGACTAGTTTCGTAGAGATTCGTCTTTGTGAGTTAGTTTAAAGTGACTTTCGTTGTTAATTGTGTTAAAACTTGAGCGAAATCTTGATAAACTACGTCTTATCAACTTAATTGATTATGATTATGCTTCGGTTCGGTTAATTTTGTTTATCGTTCGGAATTATGCATTCCTAATTGTGGCAGATGTGAAGAACTAACCAAAATATATGTTTTTCATTCGTATATGTGTACGTACTATATATTAACGACTAGAAATACAATTCCATCATACGTTATCGTGACGCGGAACATTGCGACGACGTGTAATGTTGCGTCATCCTCGTCTAGACTTCGTGCAACGTCAAAATGCAGTACAACAACTTTGTAATGGTCTCATAATTATATCACTCTAATATTATAAAGGAGAAAGTTTGTGAGTGTGTGTGTATGTTTGTTACTTCTTCACGCTCAAATAGATGGACCAATTTTGATGAAATTTGGTATGGAGGTAGCTGACACCCTGGATTAACACATAGGCTTTTTATTCCGAAAAAATGTAATGTTCCCGTGGGATCAGGGGGTAACACCACAGGGCACAGCTAGTAAATAATAACCATCATAATTTTTGACCATTGAACTGAGGAGTGTAACTTTATTCTAATAATTTTGTAGGTACAATAGCCAGTATACCTAAAGCCAGGGCACTAATTCAAGTGCAGTTTTAGATATTACTAAATAAGCAGTGATATCGCTTTTATCTGGCATTAAAACGCGATGTTAGCCAATCCACCTGCAGAAAGTAACATTTCACGTAACTAGTCTAGTTAAGTTTGCGCCAGATATCTATAGCGCCGCATATGAATGAGGCGCAAACTTAACGCAATCGAGTTGACAATGTGGCGATATACCGCTAATTTAAGCTGAATAAAGGCTCTATCAATGCTTTTGCAACGCAACGCCGAATGCTACTTGGGTATATCGCCGCCTTGGAGATCTCTCCGAGATATCAGATGGAAATATGGAATTAGGGCTCAGGTTACTGACCTTCGCTCTCAAGCTTAGCTGCTAGCTCCAGCATCAGTTGACATCCGAAACTGTATCCAAGCAGCGTGAAGGGTCCTCCCGGGGCCAGTCGCGTTCGTACCGTCTGAAAACATATGATATTGTTATTGTGCTAAGTAACAGAGTCGAATATAACCCTTAGAGAGAAAGGTTGAGGTCAGTGTTGCCAACTTTGTGATTTTATTTTAGCGACATCTAGTAGTTTTTTTATTGGCATATTTTAGTTACACTTGATTTAGCTATATGTCAATATCTGACTTGGCAACACTGGTTAAGGTCCCACTGAAAACTTCAGCATACATTATCTTCAATGAAGCTTGGTTTTAATGAAAGTTGAATAACACAATGCTTTCGCATTATCTGAAAGTATAAAATATTGTTATTGTCTTCGCTAGAGCAATGGAAAATAACCCTGAGGGGGCAGGTTGAGGTCCCACTGAAAATTTCAGCGCACACATTATATATTCAATGAAAAGTTGTTTTTTTTTATGAAAGTTGAATAACATTGTGTTATCGTTATGCGCTTCTTGATATGGTTATTGTGTAATGTAAAGCAGCGTGGGAAGGCCCCCAACAAGGTGGACCGACGATCTGCGGGTCTATGATGGTTTGCGACTGTCAGCTTTCTCCGAAGTGACGTCATTTGAGTGCTGATTCTTACACTGTTTTACCTTAGAGTGCTTACACCTTTTTTAATATTCTCCAAACTAGTCGGTAAACCCAAAAAAATAAAAGTTTTTAAAAAGATAATACTCATAGTAATGAAATTAGTCTAAACTAATTGAAAATTTGATAAAAGTTTTGGATTTTGTGTTGTGACAAATTGATAATACTCATAGTAATGAAATTAGTTTAAGCTAATTGAAAATTTGAAATATAGTCAGTTGTGGTTTTAATGAATATTTGATACTTAACACAATGCTTTTTATGTCAGCGGACAGGCAACTTTAAGCTGTTTTATCTATAGGTACAAACCTAAGTGAGGAAAAAAATCACCAATAGCCAGCTACATTGAGTGACGCTAAGTAATCCCATTCACGGATTTTTTCCTCGCACTCGGCTTTAGCTATAGAGCTAAAACAGCCATTTTAGCCCAAATGGGTGCCAGTGTATTTCTAAACCCGTACGTGTTTTAAGTAAGTTTCTTTTCACCTCACTAGCTCGGAAAGCCCAGTTTGTTTGTTTGATATCTATTGAGAAAATCGCTTTTTATCCACATGTGGAGAAAGAATTTTGACGTTTCAACGCAGCTAAAGTAAAATTTGACATGAGCTTATTTTCTGAAAAATCCCGTTTAAAATACCTACATGAAAGCTAATTAGACCTTAGTTTCAATAAATGGCAAATTGGTTGATTATTGCAGATATTTTTCAAAGATATAGTACAAACCCTTATTCTTTTTTCCTCGCTGTAGTGAGGTGAAAAGTTTTGTGTTATACACGGGCGAAAGTTATTTTACGTCTCGTGTATTGAAACACTCGCTACGCTCAGGATTCTATTTTGAACCACTCGCTTCGCTCGTGGTCAATCATAGGATCCTTTCGCTAGCTCGTGTTTCAAATAAACACTCGCGGGTAAAATACAACTTTCCCCCCTTGTATAACAAATAACTATTGTTCTGCTGGTTTATTTGTAGCAGCTATTATTCGACTTACCTATTTGAGCTCTTATTTAGCATTTGAGCTACTTAAAAGATAGTGTGCTTCAATACGTTAATGGACTCACCAAGTACAGCCTGTTGACCATCGCGTCAATATCCTCGTTAGGATGCTCGACACCAAGTTGTAACACGCACACCTTGCACTTCAGCCTCTTGCAGAGCGGTTCCATCACCGAGGCGGCACCTTCCAACCCTGGCAGTATGAACATTGGAGGGTTCTCCGTGTCATGGATGGCTTCGTGACCCTGGAGCAAAGATCAGTTTTAATGAAATGAAATGAAATAATTCATTCAGTAAGTAGGCCACAAGGGCACTTTTACAAGGGCATTTCGCAAGAAGAGACCGATGTTGAGAAGAAATCCGAAAGATACTCAACAGTAAGTAATTTTTCGTAAATAATACTTAAAACAATTACATCATATTAGTGTTATAACTAATAATTACATGCGTACACGTAAAGGAGATATATAGATACTCCAAATCAATGTTAGGTAGAAATATAAAAAAAAATTAACGATCAATTACAAATACTGTATATACCCAGAGATGTATAATGTCTCTTGGTGTCACAACGTGCAATAAAATACAATTAATTAATTTAATTCCACAGAGATGTATAAGGTCTCTAGGCGTCAATAACAGTATAATGAAGTTTATTCAGTAAGCATGCCAATAAAATACGTAAATGAAATAAATATATGGGCCCACATGGGACTTCTAAGAGAAGACCACTGTTGTAAAAACACGTCGAATAAACTAAGCATTTAGATCTGAAAGGGTTGACCTATGCACAGGATACTTTTAAGCCCCACATCACTCCTATGGTGCAAAGATAATCCCATTCGCGAGTTTTAGTCTCACATAAATTCCGACTACCGTAAAACCTCGTGACGTCGCCTGGGATATCAATTTTCAGGTTCAAATCAGATGATTTCGGCATTTTTAAGTTGCTGTGATATTAAATGGTCTACATATTTTATAGTTTTGTTGCGGATTTTAGGTCAATATGACTGTGTTATCAACTTCACAACGCTGTGTTACTGAAAATTTTACATATTTACTAGAATAATCATAACAAATAAATTATTAATGGATAATCTTGCAGAAATCGACCTAGTCCCAAACTAAGCAATGCTCTTGTACTATGGGGTACTAGACGACGCTACATAATAATATATAGATGACATCCATGGCTCACGAACAAATATTCTATGATGCGTTCATCACAAAAAAGGAGGAATGGGGCAATGATTAGAGACCAAGATACATTTTGAGAGAGACGACAATAGAGAAGTGATCCCCTCAACTTAAGGCTAAACTTTGATTGCTATTTGTTAGACTTGAATTGACTTCCCAACTTGTCCCAAACGTTGTAACAATTTTAACGCTTCGGTCCCAAGATGTTAACTGTACATTTCCAATATGGCTGACCCTTTCCGCTCTAGAAACTGTTTTCGGTAAAGCTAGGGCTAAACTTGCAATGCTAAGTCCTAGTTCGGAATCAGTAGAATTATTGGGGCGTATGATTTATTTTGAAACACTCGAATAAACTTGGTTGGAACTACGTTAAACTACGTACAGATTTGTAGTACAATTCGCTTTATATTGAGTAACCAGCACTTACCCGCAGTTTCGTTTATGTTACCGGTCGTTATTTATCCCAAAGAAAAGTATTTGAAAGGAAATTTTGCCTTTCAAATACTTTTCTTGAGCCTGTTATAAACGTGAAAGTTTGTGAGAATGTACTGCCTACTTAAGGGGCCTTATCCCTTAAAAAAAAATCATAACTATTATGACAAATATATTGATAATTTCAACCAACTTTTTGAAATCAATAATACTTTTTCCCGAGTTCTAGGTAGTACCATAGCTATTTCGTGCTTTCATAGCGTGCACTCGAAAATAAGTTGTAAAAACAAATTTTCCGCGTTATTTTTGTCAATTTCGAGTAGCGTTTGAAACAAAAATTATCAATAAATAATTCAAACTGTAGTTTTCAAATATGTACCAATAAATCTCAATAGCCCTGTTCCAGGTAGTAACATCAATAATATGTTAAGAAACATCATGTTTGATCATAGAGAAAAATGTCTAAAACAATCAGCATTTTAAAAGGAATGGCATCTTAAACGCAAAAACTACGTAACACAAAGTTATATGGAAACATTTCAGTAACATAAGGCTAACATAGTTTATTGTCTAATGGGGTAAGACTACTGGGGTTACTTAGTTATTGGACTGTAGCAGTTTTCCCCGGTGATAGTCTCCCACCTTACTTTAATATCAATAAGATATCAGAATAGGACATTAGGCTAAACAGGAGTTCATAGTGTATGGGCACATTTATGATTCTCCTCAGGATTCGCGGGAAAAAGTAATCCTACTGAAATGAAATGAAGCTTATTTTTAGGGTTCCTTACCCAAAGGGTTAAAACGTTACCCTATTATTAAGACTCCGCTGTCCGTTCGTCGGTCTGTTTGTTACCAGACTGTATCTCACGAATCATGATAGCTAGACAGTTGAAATTCTCACGGATTATGTATACTATTTCTGTTGCCACTATAACAACAAATACTAAAAACAGAATAAAATAAAAAAAGATTTCATTGGGGCTCTCACAACAAACGTGAACGGTTGCGTTAGCTTTGCGCCTCATTAGCATGTGGCTTCATACATATCAGGTGCAAACTTAACTTAACCCGGCCTGTTAAGACGGGATTAAGGGTTTCTCCCTACTCGATGCGCGAGTCAGACTCTCACTTGGCCGGTATTCTTTATTCGAATATTGTATTAAACTATTACAGGTGAATCGATTAGCTTAGTTGGGGTAAAATTATCAACGAGAGAAGACTGTACTAACTGTTGGTCTAGTCCCACCTTACCTTACACGTTTTTTAACATACAATACATGAATGCATACACTACAGTGTAAACCCACTCACAGGATCCTATCCCCTCGGGCACGGCACTTTAAACCTAGCTATTTTGAGGAAATCTTAGCATGAATTCGTGAGCCCGCATATTTGAGGGCCTTTTAGTCTGAGATGTATGCAAATGACTGTTCGGGGAACGAATTACCGGTAACAGAGTCATTAAAATTTATACTTAATTCTATGGTTTTCTAGAGATAATTATTGCAGATAGTCGATACGTTTCTGATGCCAATAAATAATGAGTTAAGTGATGTGCTGATGGACAGTTTCCAAAATTGCGATACTTTCCAGATGGAAACATCTTGGAATTTTAGTAAAATTCCTTTAAGAAATTTGCCAATTGATAATTTTTTTACTTCTTTTAATGCTTAGAGATATTCTCAGTTTATTGGAATTCCCCGTAAGTTGCCAACCGTTGAGTTAAGCAACTACTAGGTATGAAGAAAAATCGTATCATTATATAAACCATCTCTGTTATTGGTTACTTTTTATGCGGTTTAATAAGGCGAGTTCCTGTATACGACCACTTTAGGGTTCAGAGGTATAAACTGAACACACCCGGGTGAAACATCATAGTCCGGTTAAGGATCCTTGGAACATATCCAGTACCGACATCAGGGGCCCGCTTTACGAAGCTATAACTTGCAAATTAGAAAGGACTGCCCTTATGTAAAGTGTTGAAAAGGGATTTCTGCTTGCAATTTGTAATTTGAAGCTTCGTGAAATGGACCCCAAGTTTCTAAAAACTGCAACGTGGACACTATGTAGTTACGAGTCCTAAAACTCCCAGTATCCTGACTTTTTACTCGTAACACAAGTTAGTTATCACGCGGGGAGGAATGTTTGCAGGAAAAACCTTCCACAACCCTACACGTGTGCCCTCGCCTCGGTGGTGCTATTAAAGAGTAACAAACACAAAGGGGAATAGAACTCGTAACACAAGTCATCTCACCTCAGTTCCATCGGTGACCATGGTAGGCATGTAGACGAACGGTTCAGAGACGAGTCTCTCGTCGCCGAAGTTCCTCATAAGGACTCGGAGACCAGCGGCGCCTTCTGTGGCGTTGGGCCGTGCAGCCGTCGTCGAAGATTCGGCTTCGCGTTGCGCTGTCAGCTCAACTAGTCTGAAGAATAAACGCTAGTCAGCATTTTGTCCTAACAACAGGGCTAACATATTATCTTGTCGCGACTTCGCTTGTTACGTCACTGAGCGTCACCTGTATTGCTCGCACAGTATTGAAAGGAAAGTGACCGGTAGTATTTGTCACGCGTCAAAGGGTCGCGAGTCATAGTTACGCGTACGTGCCGAGTCTCAGAGTAGTAAATTGTATACAAGGGTAAATAGTTTAAAATCAGGCATTTTATCAGAATCAGTACAAAAGGAATTGATACTTATTGCTGATTAAAAATAATATATAACATTTTAAGATTAGGACAGATTTTTAAATATTTTACTGATGTTACACGGTCCCTCAATTTCGTCGAAAGACGCATTCATTAATGCTTTATTTTGTCGACGTATTCCCCGAAGCCATATTTTAGATAACGGGCGTCGTATAGAGTCTTTTAGATTTAGTTGTTTTATAACAATGCCAAAACTCTGATGCTTTTCATTAATAGTATATCGATGAAACATCTGAAAACGCAGGCTAAACCGCATAGGTACGGTACTTACTTGGCGAACGTGAGTGTTCTGATGTCTTGCGCGGTAAGGAAGATCTCAAACTCTCTCTCCAATGTCTGTTTGATCTCCACAGCCATCATACTGTCCATACCCAACTCTGCAAGTGATACTTGCTGGGAGACTGTCTTCAGGTCCTTGATGCCTGGTGAGGGAACGAACGATTATTGTTTGGATACTTTTTCAGTACCAGATATCTGGGTAAGCTGGAACAGATTAGGCTTATATATTCTTCAAGGATAATACAATTGGTACTCAAATGCTTTGAAATGGGCAAACGCCACTGGCTTGGATTCACTTTCTATGAACCGTACATCACTCATATTACCCAGACGAAATCAAATCAAATACGAGCCTTCAAATTGTGCAATGTATTACTCTCACACAATATTAAATGTGGGTCAAACTAATGTATATTTGTGTCTACGAGTATGAATATAAATTTTATGATATGGTACAGTCTGAGACGTGGCAGACCAAAGAAGCGATGGTTGGACGTCTAGAACGTCGGTAAGTATGCGTGAAATCGGGCTCACAACATAATCCTGGCAAAAACCGGAATAATACTAGGTAGAAGAAGAAGAATAAACGATAATTTCTGCTGTTATTTTGGGCCCTGAACGAAACGAAATAGTTTTAACATACCCATGATCTGCGCAATAGCGTCAACTAGGTTGCCACACCCAGAGCCACCCGCCTTCTTCTCAGCAACCACAATAGATGAGACAATGGCGGCATCCTGCTTCAAGAACTTGTCGAGGGCCAGCAGACAGGACGAGATCCTCTGCTGCAGGGTGCCTCCAATCTCCAGCTGGACGTCTTCGTCTTGCATATCGGCCACAAGACCCACCTGGCGAAGAATTTAGAATTAAATGTCGACAAATCAGAGAGAAATTTGAGTGAGTCAACATAAAGCATGATAAAATTGATAAGAGCGGAGAAGTTTATTAAGAAGAGCATCACTGTTCTCGATTTTTATAAAGATTACCACGCCTCGATGAAACGTTTTTGTATGTAGAACAGAATTTCAGACCTATGAATGTATCTCAAGTTGGATATTGGTCTATCTAATCTAGAAAGAATTAATGAAAATGAGTCAATGCTACTAAAGGAAAGAAGACCACAGTCATTGGGTTTATTCGTCCAGGTTATCTATCTCTTTCTCCTGAATAGTAAATATTCCCATCTGATGGTGGGGTCTGTTTTTTTCATATTGTTCCACTTCTCCCTGTCTAACGCATCATCAGTCGTCGTCGTTACGGTCGTCGTAGTCACTTACATCGCAAAAACTGAGGTCTAACTCTATGAAATCTGTCCATCACCTCATCGGTTAGGTCGCCATCCAGGTTGTGGTGATGATAAATAAAACTGCTAAAGCTACTTTGTGAGTTGTACTAGTTCAACTTACATCACCCACTGCTCCCCACTGGACTGCCAGGGCTGGAAAACCAAGCTTCCTTCTCCATTCGCAGATTCGTTCCATCACCGAGTTGGATAGACCGTAGTTGGTCTGACCGGCGTTACCACGGCCGCAAGATACGGATGAGAAGACCACGAAGTCCCTAGAAAAGAATTCAAAGTTACCTACTATCACATAGTAGCAGCATACTATCCAAGGCACTATTAGAGTTCTGCCCCATTGGGATGTCATGATGGCGCCGTCTTCATATCCCATAGAATGTATGTAATGATATGTAGTAACATCTTCCTGGTAGTAACTAACCGTTGCCAAGTGCGTTAGCTTGTATATACATTCCAATAGTTATGATTTGTTTGGACACGACAGCTGGCAACGTCGTCATAACGTCACGTCATCGCAACTTCAGTAAACATCAGGAATAACCGGGTAGGTTGAGTTTTAAGAACAAGGCAAATTTTTCGTCACATCTTCGTAAATACAGAATATAAGCTTAATCATTACAAATGTTTACATACTTGATATTATTATGTGATCTAGTTAATTATTCAATATGTGGAACTTACTTTAACCCAGGACACAATTTCTTTGTCAGTTTGTCCAAATGCATCGTTGCCAGCGCTTTAGGTGCGAACGAGGTCTTGAAAGTTTCAGGGGTCTGGTTTTGGAAAATGGAATCCTTGAGTACGACAGCAAGATTGAAGACTGCTTGTACGGGACCCATAGTAAGTGCCATCTTGAGCATTTCTTCGCAGCCTGATTCAGTGGTGACGTCATGGGTCGAGATTTGGATCTCAGCTCCGTAGCCTGCCCATGCACTGTATGAAAACAATTTAATTTAAAGTTAAAAAATAACAGAAACTATATAAGAGCGACGAATCAGTGATCAATAAAACAAAATATTTCAATGATAGATACAATACAATATTAAGAAATTGATGAAGATGAAGAGTGATGAAATTTTCTGAATCAGACCAAGGTCCACTCAGGGAGAGATTCCTGTCTCTACAGCCCTGAGTGAGCCACCTGGGCTTAGAATTATTATTAATATTGATTGGGCACTTACCGTAGCCTAGATGATTGGTACCCGTTGGAGATGCCGCGACGGGAGGTGAGCAGAATTTTTCTGGCTCCACGCAAGATTAGCCAATCAGCCAGCTCAAGACCAAAACCACCCAAGCCTCCCACGATCACGTATACCTTCTCTGCATCGCACATGTATCTGAAATCCACGATCAAGTAAGCCGTCTGAAGATTTATAAGGACAATATTGATATATGTTCTCTCATCGCATTGAGATCATGGGATATGGATATCATAAATATATTATAATTGCTTCTCACTAATTGTCTGGTGGAATACAAAGGAGATAGTACACACATTGGTTTTCTTACCTTCGGACTGCTTCAACGGGTAGGGGAGCTGGTTTGACAGCTCTGTGGCTACGCTCATCATCACGGACTTTGACTATTACCTATATACAAATTATCAAGATAAATAAAAGTAAACTATCAATAAAAATGTATTGTTCTACATAAGAATCATTGGAGTTGATTAAAACTTCATTTGGACTTAAACGCTTCGTAATGTGGCCCTGGGGGCCTATAATGATTGCGTTAATCACGTATAAATAAGTGATAAAGTATTTGTCACTTACACTCGCATTTTGTCAAAACTTGACGGATGCTTTGTCACTTATTTATCGCGTGATACAAGCAACCACCATAGGCCTGCTGATTTGCCCTATAGGCCTAGGTTTAATGTGCCCCGTTAGTTAAGAACAACTAATTACTTTTGTAAGATGGTCAACATTCATGTCGTTAATCACCCACCAATAACTATCAGAGCAAAGTAACATTAACCCGAACTGTTTATGTACTAATATTGAAAATTACCAATAACTCTCAATAGATGTCGCTTTACCTTGCCGATATGCTTTCCGGCGGCCATGTAACGGAAGGCTGTTTCAATTTCATGCCTCTCAAACGTGCAGTAAGTCAGCGGTCGCACGGCTCCGCTCTCGATACCAGAGATGAGAAGGTCTTGCAGTTTCTTTAGAACAAAACCTTGGATTTATATAAGGATTAAGGAACAACAATCTAGGTCAATGTAGGTAGGCAGGTGATTGCTGGAAAGGTGTGTTAGGATGAGGGAGATAAATTAAACATTCACATTTAGACGGGTCAGAATCAAAATTAGCTGATAAACTTTCCTACAGGGAATAATGTCAAATTGCATACTAAAATTATCAGCTGCTTTTGATGCTTACTGTACGCTGATGGTTAGAAGCTAGAATGCTAAACCAGTAAAACTTATGATCAGGGAGTGTTAGGTACTTAACACATCTCAGTTCTAAATAAAAGTATAGTGTGATCAATTATCAGACAAACTTTTTTATTGTGATTATGTAATAAATTAAATATGGTGTAAAAGTAATTTTTACGGCCTGAATACTTTTTTGGATATGGAAACGATAACTAAGTGCTGAATAAGGTACTAAGAGATTTATTTTAAATGCCGCTACTACAAATACGTATGTAGTCTACAATTGATATATTGCTGAAACTGTTGAATGTACTTTTTTCTAAAATTGCTTACCCTTCTGAATTCGAAGCTCTGGTCGAAGATGTAGTCCAACATGATGCCGTGGAAGGAGGTCTCTTTGAGGAAGAAGTACATTCCGATGGGAGTGTTCTGGCTGATATCGAATTTGCCGATCTCGAGAAAACGGCCACGGTAGCCAAGGCAACGCACGGAGGCCTAAAGGAGAAACAATAAAATAGTATCAATACTGTAAATTCTGCTTACAAGTGATGTGCTAATAAAACGAGTTTGCTCGGTCATCTACAAAGAATGGAAGAGGATCGCGCGGCAAAAAGAGCATACTAGGGGCAACCAATTGGTCAGCGACCGGTCGGTCGCCTCAGGTACCGCTGGGAAGATGTGGTGGAGGTGGATCTGCGTAAAATTCAAACCGAAAACTGACGAGAAACTGCGCAGGATCGGGACCAGTGGCGTAATCTCGCTTCGGAGATCCTGTTATGGTCTCTGAGCCAAAATAGTTAGTTAGTGGTAGTGTTCGTAGTTTACTGTTAATAAGCAAAAAATCGGGATAATACAGAACGTAGTGATAGTGAACAAATCTTACCTGTAGTTTTTCATCAGATAAGGAGTTCAACACCATGTCGACACCATTGCCGTTGGTTTCTCTGCGGATCATATCTTCGAAGGATGTGTCACGAGAGTTACCAATGTTGCAGTCTGTTATACAATACAAAGATAAATATCACCACAAAAAAGTAAATACCAGTTCCAACCTTGAGCCATGAATAGCTAGAGCTACGTATGAATGCATAATTACATACAGACAAATAGACATTTCACAAATGCGTCTTACGTAGGACCTTTTCAGATATTATTGATATACTCGTACATCTACATATACCCAAGAATACCCTTAAATAGAAAAACAGATGGCCAAAGCAAGTGATGTAGTAAGAAAGAGTGGAACTTTTTGAATAATATGTTAAGGTACGGTGATTTACCCTTAAGCTGCGGGAACAGCTTCTTGATAAACGCTCGTTTCTCAGCCGTGCCGACGGTGGTGAACACCTCGCAGCCGTAGTGCAGCGCCACACTGATGGCAGCTTGACCTACGCCACCAGAACCGGCGTGGATCAGAATGGACTCACCAGCTTGAAGCTGACCAACCATTATCTATGGACAAAAAGGGTGCTTATACTCTTCCGAATCATGTCAAATGAAATATTGTTTCGTGACAATTTATTGCTAAATTTCATAGCTAACTTAGAGTACGATTATAGTATAAGAAGCCAGTAAAAACGGATTACTTTCTTGACACTGGCTGATAGTTACAGACCAGTGGACCTTCTTGCAAATGAAATGAAATGAAATAATTTATTCAGTAAGAGCCACAAGGGCACTTTTACAATTTAGATTGTGAGTCTTCCGGCATTTCGCAAGAGGAGACCGCTGTTGAGAAGAAAGCCTAAAGAAACTCAACAGTAAGTCATTTTTTCGTAAATTATACTTAAAAACTAATACAATTATATTATAACTAGGTAATTGATACATATATGTTAGAGAAGATGTACCTACAAGATTCTCCAAATCAATGTTTACACTAAAAATTATATAAAATAAAGTGATTTTTTCAGAGATAGGTATAATTGATTAATGAAATAATTTAATTCCGTTGAGATGTATAACGTCTCTAAACGTAAGGGCCTCGTAAGTAAGCAAACTGTCTTCTTTAGAATCAGGGTTTGGGTGGTGATTCATGTGGCATAGGGTATATGTGCATCGTGGGTAACTTACCATAGCATAGTACACGGTGCCATAAGCAACAGGCACGGTAGCCGCTTCCTCAAATGTCCATTCATCAGGGATGTTCCACATCAGCGCTCTGTCGCCCTCCACCAAGTTCGCCATGCCGCTATTCTTCACCATACACATGACACGGGAGCCACTGAAAACCGAAACAATTTTAGAGTTCATCCAAAAGTATACACAAAAAAGTAGCTGTCGTGACCTGGATGATGAATGACGAAGAAAAAGCAAATTAGTAAGTTTTAACAGATGTCTCCTGGAATCTTTTAGAAATTACAAATTATCAAGAAGACGGCATTTGTATAAAACCAGCAGACAAGGGTCATACACATTTTAATTCTAATCATACTTTGTTCAGTGAGAAATAACTATTTCAATCACCGTTTCTAAAAGCAAAATCCCATATTTTTCGCCGTCAAATTCTTTCACTGGCTAACAATTAAATTTCTTGAACACCTAGGTCCTAACTTACTTGCTAGTTCTTCCAACGATCTCGAAACCCTGGACGCACTCCTGTGCCAGTCTGCCTCGCGCCACCGCGTCTACTGTGACGCGTCCTGTTGCCGTCATGACATCACGGAAGTTCAAAGCTGCGCAGTATACCTGGGTATAATGATACAAGACTTCAATATCGCATATATACGGTCCTCTAAGCTGACTGGAGAAGCAAATGATTGTGAGGTGAATTGATTGCAGACGTGCGCGTGGAAGGGCGCGTACTGGATGGTCTGACTCACTGAAGAAGGCAGTGAGCGGTAACATGCACCGGGCGAGCCACACATCATATAACCTTGACGACGCGGTTAGCGCAGTTGGTAAGCACCTGCCTACTGAGCCGGCGGTCCCGTGTTCGAATCCCGGCCAGGGCAAATATTTGTGTGGTGAACTTGAATATTTGTGCTTGGGTCATGGATGTTCTATGTATTTAAGTATATATTTATCTATATAAGTATGTATATCGTCGTCTAGTACCCATAACACAAGCCTTCTTGATTTGGGACTAGATCGATTTAAATAAATAAATAAATAAATAAATATTAAGGGACAATCATACACAAATCGACCTAGTCCCAAACTAAGCAAAGCTTGTACTATGATTTGTGTGGGTTTGTGGGTTATTTACTTATTTTTTTATTATTTTTTTTTATTATTTATTTCTACATATAACCGCACTGTGCGGAATAGTACATTACGTTACAAGGGTGGCAAACGAGGAATCACAAACGAGTGTCTATTAGAAACCCGAAACCGAAGGCAACCAGAGTCACGTACGACGTTTTTTATCACACTTTGGAGGAAATAAAACAAAAGTAATAATAGTCAATAACAAAGTTACTTACCGCCCTAGGGTGTAATACACGACTTACCGCCCAGTTTTCTAGCATGTAAACCCTTATACACGAGCAAGTGTGATAAAAAGAAATATGTGGTGGAGATCGCGATCGTCGTCACACGAGGAAGATAAATTTACCAGCATCTCTCATTTCATTAACCTTAACTTTTGTTTAATAAATACATATTATAAAGCCCTGGTTCGTAATGAATAAATCGATTATAAAGTAATCACATACAGCGAAGTCATATCAGACAATAAGTAGGACATACTACATACATACTAAGAAGAATCCAATAAGGTACTCGGATGCAGTAAGTAACTAAGGAAGTTAGGAGATGCTAAATATCAATTCCTTCTAGAAAATAGCTTAAAATCGAAAACGATATTTTTTTGATAGAAAGTTGCATGATCTTTCTTTTAATCTACTTATATAATTATAACATTTAATTGATTAATACTAGAAAGTAAATGTAGTAAATTAACTTCAAAGCTGAAAACGTTGAAAATCTAACACGTACGACCGTATATGTGGAAGTGTTCTTAATTAATATTGTTACAATCCCTATATTTTAGTAGGTGACTAGGACTCACATGGATCAAAACTCGTTCAGGGCTCTTGAAGACCTGATCGTGCTTCAGCGGGCCCTCGAGCCACCGCATTGAGGACAGGTCTCCAATGGTCAGGGTGTTTACGAAGGCATGTTCAGCTCGTGTGGTTTCCAAGTCGCCGAGGAGTAAATGGCGGTAAGTACCCCATTGACCCTGGAGAAAAAGGGCTTCGTTCATTCTTATGACTAATATAGGGAAAAAAGAAATGATGTGAGACCAACAAAATAAGTTCTTATATTGTAATTCTGCACCCGTCTTTACTTTTCTCTAAACTGATCTTGCGACCAACTGCAGAAAATTTAAACAGATGCAAATTTTTGTGCCTCCTATACTTAAATGTAATTTTTTTAATATTTTCGATAAAAACTAAAGTTGGGAATATTTTTGTTTCATAATATATTTGTGTAGATATGGAAAACTTACATCTTGGAAGATATTGATAGCCAAATCCTTGTCCAACTGTTCTTCGTATAGCTCTAGATCCGAGTTGAATTCAGGTGCGGACGGGTCAGAAATAAAGAAGCCATACACGATCTCCCCACCTGGCTCTCGTCTCAAGCAATTAACCAAACCAAGAAGACCGTTTATATGCTCATTTTGCGCATACAGCACAACTTTTTGTCCCTCTTTGAGCTCTTCTTTGACTGCCTCAATCCAAGAATAAGAGTCATCAGAGGCAGAAATCTTGATAAACTTCGCGGGTTTGGCTCCCACTCGCTTTCTGAAGAGTACCAGGTATTCAGCCCCTGTGTCGTGGATTGTGATGATGTCGTATTTTTCGGCGAATTCCTTGGGGTTGGGACGTTCCTTTTCTCTGCTGATGATGAAACATTTTTCTCTCAAAGTTGAGGCGGCTTGCTGAAGAGTCTGCATACAAAGTATATAGTTATTTACATGAAACGAAATAAAAACACGTAACCGGTAACGAATGGTACTAGGAAGAAAATATGTGGTCATTGATTTAGAGTGCTCGAACACTAAAAAAACAAACAGGTTATTGCTGTAGGTGTAATTTTCTACCTCTCCAAGAAGACTAAAATATAATGACGTCATTATAATATTAAGAACGGATCATCAAAGTCGGGTAATATTATTAGTTTGCTTACGTCAGGCCTCGACAAAAGGTTAGCTCCAACGAATAGTACTGTATTCGTCTCTCCAGATATCTTCTTGTTCTCCACGGTTATGTTGCTTGGCATCTCAATTGTGTCCTCAGATATAACCAACAGCTCAGCCTGCATGAGAGGCATATCACCAAGGACGTCTCCGATTTGTTCAATGAGGGGTTCCAAGCCGTTGCTCTTGTATTCCTCATCAACCAGTTCAATGCTCTTTACTTTGAAGGTTTGAATGTTCTCGAGGATAATTTGGATGTTGGCGCGTAGAATGTCTTCAGTCTGAAAAAGAAAGTTGAAATTTGAATTTTGTAATCTAGTATAAATAAATGATATAGTCAAAGTTTCAAGAAAATGTCAATAGCGTACCTTCATCTTGTTCTTTCCGTAGTTTGGTAAAAATTCATATTTCTCCAGGACTGGCACTCCAAGTGGTACTCTCTTCGAAATGGGAGTCGCATGGAGACCACGGATTTCTACGCCACCAGATCTGAATTAAAATAAATTATAAATTTGTTCATGTCTCTTGTCTCGGACCTTCGGGTTCGGGGCTCTACTAGCTAAAATTTATTAAACGGGATCATTTATAAATGTAGAAAAACTTCACACAAATCGCTCTAACGCCACAGTTATATAGATAAATACATGGAAAACATCTATGACCCTGTAACAAATATTAGAGGTACTTAATCACACAAATATTTGCCCTTGCCAGGATTCGAACCCAGGCGCAGTAGGGACCTGCACTATCACAGCGCCAAACGCGTCGTCTGTCATGTCATGCAAGTAAAGTAAATCAAAATATTGGTTTTCATAATTTGTAATATATTTAAGCAAATTTAGACTGCTATTGCAAAACAAGACGTCTGTATTAGGACGGTTGTGATTTAGCAGCTTATTCTTAAATCCATTGGATTAACCCTTAAGCACTGACCTGATAACTCCAACATCGGGGTACACTCTGACTTCGAACGACTGCCTGGTCGACTCAGGGTTCATCTTCGATATAGCGTTGTAATGCATGGATGCGTCAATCGAAAGCCTCTCGATCCTGGTCGGGACGAAGAGACCTCGGGTGTCGTGACCGATGATCTTCAGCTGGAGCATGCAGTCCATGAACGTGACCCAGTTGTTGACCCACGCGAGGCGACCGCGGGTACCTTCGATGTTACAACCAAGGACACCACGGAAGAGACCACTAAAAAAGGAATTATTCCTTAAAATATGTTCAACTACACTGTTTCCAGTCATCCTGTTTAGGATCTTTCCTTTTTTTATGTCAAACGGAGCAAACGAGCCAACGGATCGCCTGATGGAAAGTGATTACCGTCGCCCATAGACATCCTTCCTAATCGTATCGTGATTTCATTACTGAGGTGAGGTTAGTCGCATCCGTTGTTTGGGTAATATTTTTTCTGAAGGAGATCTCGCTTGTCTTCTACATTAAATTCATGAATTTAGTAATAATATAACCAGTTTTCTATAGAAAGGGGTTATTGTTTCAGGGAAAAATTAACACTACAGAGAAAGATTTTTATAAGCGCGGGGCGCCAGTCACACAGTGATTTGTTGGTAAAAATGTATTCGTCGTCAATATCTTTGACATTCAAATATAGGTAGAGATAAAAGATTTATATATCATATATTTACGGCTTTTTATATCATAAGGAGCAAACGAGCAAACGGATAGCCTGATGGAAAGCGATTACCATCGCCCATAGATACCTGCAACAAGTGCGTTGCAGGCCTTTCAGGTGTTAGTACGCTGTTTTCTTGAAAGTTTGAAGAAAGCACAGGAATTTGTGGGCAACTTCTAGTCAAATAATATGTTCTTACCCGTATTGGTATCCTCTGAGCCTCAATTCCTTGTAGAAGTCCTTGGTCAGCATGTGCTTGATGTTGGGCCCGCTGAGTTCTTGCAGAGCCGGTAATACCCTGTAGTTCTGACCCACGTCCTTTTGAGCATAAATGCGCCCTGTCACGATGGATGCACCGCTTTCAACGATCTAAAAGAATATAATACATATTTTATCCTGTCCTACTGTCTGTCTGTCCCTGTATATGCTTAGATCTTTAAAACTGCGCAACGGATTTTAATGCGGTTTTTTTTTTAATAGAGTGATTCAAGAGGAAAGTTTATATGTATAACTTAATAAATATGCCAAACAACATATAACGATTATCAATTTTAAGTCATTTAATAGAGATTTGACTGGTTAAATGAAACGTAAACCGTTGAATGGATTTGATGAATTAAAGATAGAGAACAGAACTTCGTACAAGGCTCAGGTCTTGAAGTGAAATATGGCATACTTAATCCCTGCGTCGCATAGCGTCGTTCGTCACTCTCACACAGTACTGTACAGAAAGAGACAAGTAGTATAATTCGCGCGAGAAAAAGTCGCGTGTCACAGTAGTGCTAGAGGTGCTGGTAACATGAGCGAACCCGCATGTAAATGCATGTATTTTGTCAACTAACCTCAAAGTTCCCGCTGCCCTTCTGGATCATGATAATGAACTCCAGGTTCCCATCCTTGGGGATGTTGGTGGCTCGTTGGAACCGAACGTTCTCGAACACCACCGAGACCTCCGTGAAGAGTTCTCCCATCATCATGCCAAGGGTCTCCCACACGAGGACCAGGTAGCCAGTGGCAGGGTAAAGGTTACGACCTACAGAAAAAAGTCCGATAACAATGAATATGGTTAAATGGATATAGCATATAGCTTTATATTTTCATCAGCTACAAGATAAGAGATTGACTCTTTTTGTGATGATAATAAAATTATGATGTCAGAGCAAAAAGCTACTTTTTATAAATTAAATACAAATACCGTAAAACAACCCAAATATAGTCCAATCATCCAACTATGGTCCAAAACAAAACTCGTTTATTTTTCTCAAAATCCATATTCTATCAGTAGTTTAATTATGTGGTTCACTTTAGAGTTTATTCGTTATAATTGTCATATATTAACGACCAATTTTCGGATTAAATTGGACCATAGTTGTGTGAAATGGACTATAGGTACCTACCGTAAAACTACCCAACTATAGTCCAATCATCCAACTATGGTCCAAAACAAAACTCGTTTATTTTTATCAAAATCCGTATTCTGTCAGTGATTTTGTACGATTTTATTTAAGTTTGTTTAATTATGTTGTTCACATTAGAGTTTATTCGTAATAATTGTCATAATATTAACAAGTAATTTTCGGATTAAATTGGACCATAGGACTGGACTATAGTTGGGTAGTTTTACGGTACACTATTTGTCGGAAAATGTTTCATAGGTGTATTGTTTGCGCTTGTCATTTTCAATCGCGTCTATCAACATAAGCATAGTATGTTACTCATATCGATGAGAAAAAAGCTCTTTTATTGTTATTGACCGTCATCGTTATGTTAAAGGTATAGAAACTGGGTATCGGTCGGACAAATATCATTAGCCACAAACGTGCATACATTTTCATGAATTGCATGATTTGGTGTATAATATATTTACGTGTTTTTACAACAAGTAGAGCGTACTCGTATCTACCCACGTAGCACATGTGTGCTATTTGTATAAATGCCTTTGCTATTTAAATGGAATATATTTGATTATATTATAATTTAGCAACTTGCAGAGCCCGAAATTGCAGCTGACGCAAATTCAGGCAGACCGATTATACTAGCATAAAGTGCTCAAAGTTGGAATGAAACTCTGTCCGTATTAATTGAAACCAAACCGCAACTAATCGAGCTACGAATTGAAAAGGCCGGCTGTGGTGACATACCTATATTGAAAATCTAAATTAAACTCCAAATCCATTTTACCTTTTCTGTTTGATGATTTATTTTTAACTTAGTTTTTACACCCGACGAAAAAAGAGGGGTGAGATAAATTTTTATTTATAAATTTATGAAACACGTAATGACTCATTTTTTTAAATGTGGGTACACCACTATTTTTATTTAAACCATAATACAAAGCTCTCGACACACAAAGCATAAGGAAAAATTCGTCAGGTCTACCTGGAGCTATAGGGTAGCGAAGTGGTTAACGCGCTGGACCGATAATCCAGAGGTACCGGGTTCGTTTCCCGGTCTCTTCCACCGGGTAGCTCCTTTTTCTATTTTTCTTTAAGATTTGATCTTTGTATTATGGTTTAGGGGTGTTATAAGTTTAGCATGTGTATTTGTGTGCCTGTGTATTTATGTATCTGTGTGTCTGTCTGTGGCATCGTAGCGACAATAAGCGTGGTTTGTCGAGATGGTTCTTAGCTTTGTTTGATGAAAACCGGAGCTCTCGTGTCCAAGATAATCAGCTTTTCGTATAACAAGCGACTGACTCTCAGCCTATATTAAAGATAGGAATTCCAAATTTTGTTGTTATGTTAAAAATGGTTAAAATACTACTTTCAGATTTTTTTTTGAAATGTACGTGTATTTTCTGAGTAAAGGGGGAAGATGAAAGTTCATGTAGGGATTATTTTTGTGTATGAACTCTGCATTCATTTTTGGAAGAGATAACTCTCCTGGAGTGGTTAGAAACTTTAAATGCGAAACGTAGGAATGAGTGATTAAACTTCGTGTAAAAAATGCATTGTTAGGGTTCCATACCTCAAAAGGAAGAAATGCAACCCTCAAAGGATCACTTGGTTGTCTGTCCGCCTATCGAATAAAATGAAAATGAAAACCCTAACTCAGGACTATAGTCCTCTGAAGTTATTAAAAAAACAAACTTCTAAGTTATAACGTAAAAAAAAGATCCGGCTGTTTACCTGTGCCACAACAAACGTCAATACTCTCAAGGGAATCAAAAATTATAAGGTACTTAGATATTTTCAGTTGAACTAAAACTATGAATTTGACAAGTAATACCGTGTCTTACTAGAAGTACTTATAGGGAGTAATCTGAAACTATACATTTCTAATTAAATAAAAAAGTAGTCTGTATTAAAAGTACGTAAAACAGTTTTCCAACGGTAATGTGCAGTTTGCCAATGAGTACATATTATCTTTTCCTAAGTAATGTGCAGTGTTTTCATTTTGTTTGAGTAGCTTTTCTAAATCACACATTAAAACAAGATCTCATGATGACCAGGTATAAAAGATATTTGTGTCGGGGTGTTTTAAATTTTAAAGTTAGATTATAAATATATAAGTAGGTTTATTATTTATGAGTATGGGAACTAGAGTGACTATCTAAACTTACTGTCAACGACATGTCCCGCCATGTACTCGCTGTCCTCATCCACGATGGACATCCTCACTGTTCGCTCTCCGGACTTCATTTTCTCCTGTGCCTTGTATGACGTCACGTACCTGACAATAGAATAGAATAGAATATATTTTATTGTATAACTGTGTACAGAGATGGTAACAAAATGTATTTAGTTACAACAGTTTATCCGTCACGGACGTACAATAATTAACATTTCATATTACACGAAACAAAACACGCATGAATTTTATTATTTATAACTACTAGGTCGATGCAGAGTCAGCCACCGGCTAAGCTTGCACCATAGATTGGAGCGGTTTTTTTGGTTTTTTTTTTTTTTCGAAATTTTCTCTTCGTCACGACCTAGCGAAATTTAATTTGTGCATTTTGAAACAAAAATTTCTAAAATCGGTTGAGAACTCGCTGAGATCTGCGCATTGTTACAAAGTCCATTCGAGTCGATCCATGGGAGCTTCGCTCGCTTCGCTCGCTTCGCTCGCTCCGCTCCAATAAAACTCATTCATATTATAGAAGATCCTATCGATGAGCCAGTTTTTTAAGCTGGTTTTAAATTGTTTACTTTCAAGTGACTTTAATTCAACTGGAAGATTATTGAAGACACGCATTGCGGCAATGAATGTGCTTTTATACATAAGTTTATTGTTGACCTTCGGAATCCGATAATTATATTTGTACTGGGTGCGCAAATTGTTGTTAACGTGTGACAAAGAGGCAGATCTCCAGTATGTAAATCCCAGTTAACGTAACGGTGCGTAAGCATCTTTTTTGCAACCTAAACTAAATGGAATATAATTAGTACATACAACCTTACAACCATACCTCAGAGGTCGCTAAGATGAAAATTTCGAAAGGTTGCTTGGGAGTTAGGGTGGCGAAAAGGTTAGGTAAGTTACCTTACGTGTATATATAGAAAATCAAAAATAATATCTAGTATCAAAACCATAATTCCTACTACACAAAGTGTGATCAGCTACAGATTTTATTAATTTCCCGCCAAAACTTCGAGTAATATTTCATTAGCCGGACTATAATTGTGTGTTTTTTTCTCTTGTTCATTTGGTTTGCATTTGAGTGTGTTATCTTAAATTTGATGTATTAAATAGAGGGTAACTAATAATAGGAACTTTTCAACTGGATTTTTTCATCATAAATTGGGATATTTTCGATGATTATATCGAAAAAGGCCTCGTTGAAAAATTACATGTTGCCAATATCATACATGCCATATTGATTCATGAAATGAAAAATAACGCCATATTGGAGTGAATGTCGATGCGAACGCGCGACGGATCACCGGCAGCGATTTGTTTGCGGCCGACTGACGGATGCGCTGCGATTAATATTAGTCGCTCGTTATTAGTCGCGCACGCACCGACCACGCAGGCACGCACTAGGATACAAATATTACGAGAATTAGCTCGATGGCGCTAGTATCGCCTCTTGATTTTTTAATGACCAAATTCTTTAGTACGTAATACCGAACTCTGAGGAGGTGGCCTATAACTAAGCCTATAAGTGGCTATAGGACGGGATTGACAGCTGTCGTTTTGGGGCTGTTCTTCTATGTCGAGCTAGCGCCTCACGTGTTGCGGTAGAACGTTATAAAAGTTGGGAAACCTAGATTATTCGTCATAGATGCTCTAGATTTATGTTACAGGTGCGCTTGGTTGGAAGAGCTGAAAATCGAGCTCAGTTGCGTGCCATGGGAGAGGCCTATGTCCGGCAGTGGACTGAAACAGGCTGATAATGATGATGATGATGTGCGCTTGGTTCAATCATAGGAAGTGAAGTACCTTTACGGATCGGCTGATACTTCTACCAACGCTTGTCTCCTCGCCCAAATACTCACGCGGATGAACTTACCTAATGAAAACCAAGTGTAACTGGACCCTAACCATGAGTCGTTAAATACAAATACAATAGTAATTACTGAAGACGCCGCGAAAGAAGGGCTTGCCGGGTGTG
Source organism: Apotomis capreana (assembly GCA_947623375.1). Classification (NCBI taxonomy): domain Eukaryota; kingdom Metazoa; phylum Arthropoda; class Insecta; order Lepidoptera; family Tortricidae; genus Apotomis; species Apotomis capreana. The sequence continues at coordinate 4,116,074 of OX392517.1, read as the reverse complement.
ATACGATAGTGATTATGAAGTCGGCAAGCCCTTTTCACGGCCAAGGCACGTATAGTGCGTTTCTCAAACATGCAATGAAATTAAAAATACACTACTCAAAATAAATATAATTTAGCTGTTTAGCCTGTCACTTTCGCACTCATATACTTGTGTGGGCTTTGTGATTCTTTGTCACTAACGTATTCCTCATAGATTAGGATTGGTCTATTTCTAAATGTTTACACTGAAATAATAAAACCATTATGTAAACATGTCAAGATAATGGACTGAATACAGCGGATTTTCCAAAGGGTTTATCAATTGACACTTGAATACAAGGTCAGATTCAGATGGCTTATTCCGAAGTGATAGGCCCGCAGGATTGGATAGAGAAGACGATGGGAGTAAATAGGATAGGTGGCTATGCGGTCGCCGCATACCCGACTGGAGGGCGAATTCCCGACTTGCTAGTTTTAATTAAAAGAAACTGACGAATAGGTTCGGTTTCCAAGACAGATGCCGTTAAACCAGATCGGTTCTAGTTTTGGGACTAAGAAATTTGTTCTTAGTGTTTTAATGCAATATTTTATCGATTATGTTTTTAATGTGAAAATACCATATTTATAGTGTTTATAAACAGTGACGCAGTAAATTATGAAAGGAAGCATAAGCAGGACTTGAACCTGCGACCTTACGTTTGTGGCTTCGTGCTACCCTGACTGAGCTATCACATCGTTACGTCCATACACCGACAAGAGTTTGACTCTTAAATTTATGATGATTATTAAAAAATAATAATAATAGACTTGGCAACGTTGTACACAGAAATGATACCACATTTGACAAGTTTTGTGAATACAATAACTGTTATGGTGAAGTTATAGACCTAGACGTACTAAACTTGAATGTTCTAGAGCTTATGAAGCGGCACCGCTCAGCTCATAAAAACTATGTACTGTCATTTGGTATGTAGCCAAATCAGAAACTCAGTTGTTATATGTAAGAAAGTAGGTACATTATAGTACTTGCAACTGCTACATAAATACAAACAGACATTAAAACACTAGACTGGGTTCTAATTTGTGCGTATGTGTATGTGTCGCAGGCACAACAGAACCAAAATGGCTTTAAAAGGCCTTATTCCTTTTAAAAATATTTTTTTTCATATTATGACAAATATATTGATAATTATACAACCAATTTTTTGAAGTGAATAATACTTTTCCCCGAGTTCTAGGTAGTAACATAGCTAGTTCACGCTTTCATTGCATGCAGTCGAAAATAAGTTGTAAAAACGAATGTTCCGCGTGAATTTTGTCAATTTCGACTAGTTTTTGAAACAAAAATTACCAATGAAAAATTCAAACTATAGGTTTCAAATATATAGGTACCAATAAATCCCAATAACCCTGTTCTAGGTAGTAACATCAATAATAAGTTAAGAAACATGTTTGATCAAGGAGAAAAATGTCTAAAACAATCAGCATTTTAAAAGAAATAAGGCCTCTAACAGCGGTTTTAAGCCCGAGGTTTAAATTATGAGAAAGATTTCAAGCTCTATAAATAAAAGGGCCGTAAACGCCAAAGTAGCTGTAATTACTTATTACCGTCTGGAAGTTATTGATTATACGCGCCAGATTGAGCGATATGTTTTAATACAGTATTGCACTTAACTAATATGTGTAACGTTCGAAGTACGAGCATAAGGACACCGCGCGGTACTTACGCCATTTTAAAGAAAATTATGATTTTTTGCAATAACTCTAAAACGACTCGACCGATTTTATTTAATATAGTTTTCATTGAAAGTGCCTATAAGGCCTCATTTTAATGATTTTTTCTATAATTTATTGACTGGGGGGACACTATTTTTAGGATTTCTGGAGCGAATATTACAAAACCGCTGACTTTATCAAAAAATGATGTTTGAAGATCCCTATTATTCTTAAAAGACCTATTCAACGAACCCCCCCACACATTAGTTTTGGAACGAAAAAAAAAACACCCCCACTTTAAAAAACGGATAACTAAACTTCGGAATCTTTGAGTGATCCCCTCCGTCGATACCACTCAGAGATCAAATTAAATTTTGGTTGCCCCAGTTCTAATGATTGACACGTGCAGGCCAAAATTTCAACGAATTCGTTAATAAATTCCTTCAAAATAATTATAATCTTTGACCAAAAGGCGATGTTTATGTAATTGTCGATGCTTGAGACTGAAAATAATTATCAATTTATTTGTTCGTGACAGGTTTAAGTATTTCAATGAAACTCGAACCCTTTAAATGATTGACGTCTTAATTATAGGTATGATTAAATAATTATTCGTGGGGGCTTTGTTTTATCTTCTGAATCTCAGAGATAAATGGGCTATATGAATTAGAGACTTTTCAAAACAGGAAATTGGTCGAATCTATGCCGCATTAAGAGGCCTTATTCCTTTTAAAATGCTGATTGTTTTAGACATTTTTATCTATGATCAAACAATAATCATGTTTCTTAACATATTATTGATGTCACTACCTAGGAAAGGGGTATTTGGATTTATTGGTAGGTAAATATATGAAACGTGTAAGTAGTTTGAACTTGTATTGATAATTTTTGTTTCAAAAACGACCTACTCGAAATTATCAAAATTCACGCGGAAAATTTGTTTTTTCAGCTTATTTTCGACTGCACGCAATGAATGCATGAAATAGCTATGTTACGAGTACTACCGACCAAACCAAACCAATTTCCATCTAAGTCGGTTCAGCGGTTTAAGCGTGAAGAGGTAACAGACAGACAGACACACTTTCGCATTTATAATATTATAGTATGGATGACCACATTTTTAGATTTTCGAAAATATCCCAATTAATAATTAAAAATTCCGTTTCAAAAGTTCCTTATTCTAAAAGATCGTAGGCGACAACGAATTGGTCACAGCGCAGTAAATAATACAGTCGGACTATTACTAAGACGGATTTAGTACCTATCGAAATTGTACAACTGTTCTTTTTGTAGGTTGCGGTTCTAAATTTTTCCACAGTTACGTCATTTGAGTACATTCTTAGGCAAACGGTGCTTAACCTTTTTTTAATATTTTCAAAAGTAGTATAATAAAATAAAAATAATAGTTTTGGGTTCTGTAATAATAATCTAATGAAATAAGTTTAAACTTAAAACACTATTTTGAAAATTCGAAATCTTGTCAATGGCTTCGCTCGCATTGTACCTAATCCGGGTACACTGCCCTAAGGGAACCAACTTTTTTTATATTTATTAAGTTAAAAGTATCCTGATGTGTTAAAATTAAGGTATAAAATGTTCATTCCATGCGAACCCGTCCAGTCTGTTTCAACGTGAATAGGTAACAAACACACTAACACACACACACGTTCGCTTTTATAATATTAGTGGAATACAAGACCTTCAAATATCTACGTCCGTAATTTTCAACAAACAACTCCGTAAATAAATTGACGAATACTATTATTTTTACTGTGCCTCAAATGCCAACCCTCATTAGGATTCAATTAAAATGGCAGAAAGGGAAATATTATAAGATAAAAAGAAGTATTAGTAAATGGATTAATTAAGGGTTTCCGCAACGGATTCTTTTGAGGCTCATTATTTGTAGATTAAGGATGAGTCTTGCGGTTTTAGGCTGAAAGGTTTTAAATTCTCTACAGACTTTCGAATTGCTGTGCTTTTGATGGCAAGATTTTTACAGATAGTCCTGTTTTCAGTATTTTAAATGGATCTCCATCGAATTTGTGTATTATCGGGATTACATTTCTTAGCCGGATGATCGAAGGAGCTTTCGAAAATCTCGAAATTGAAGACCACTAGCATAAAAACATAAATACCGACAGTTTGACCAATTTAAAAAAAAAATCAGGTACATATACAGGGTGGAACGAAACGACGTTATTTCCTTTAACTGTGGCATTATACAGGCTTAGAATATTATTTTCTCCAAATAAACTTTATTAATATCTCTCACCGTTTTCCAGTTATAGCATGTTAAACTTTCATACGAAAAAGTGTGTGTGTACAACCCTATTTTAGAGTGCAATGACCTCTTCATAACACAGTTAACTTTTGTAAACAAACTTTTTACAAATTGCCTAGCCATTTCTTATCGGTTTAAAAACCTTTGAAAATACCCTTAAGATTGTTTTTAGACTTTTTAGTTGACATGATTGATAGACGTTACATTGACTTTTTGTATCGTATGCTGTGTGCAAAAATGCCGGAATTAAACGCTAGAGGCTATTTGAATTTGCTTCTTTTGTACGCGGAGTGCGATTACAATACTGGAGAGACTTTGCGCCAATACCGGAACAGGTATCCTCCTCCTCACCCAACACACTCTAGTACGATATTACGCGCTCTTGACCGTGTTGGTAACAATCGTCCTATTGTGCCACGAACGGGTCAGGATGACCAGCGCGGAGGACGCGTTATTCAACATGATGTCAGATTGGAAAAGAGAGTGCTGCAGTACTTCGAAGATTATCCGAGGTCAAGTTCAAGACAAGCGGGCCGACATTTTCGTATGACTCATACGAAAATACTCAGAATACTAAAACGTGAGGGCCGTCACCCTTACAAAATACAAAGAGTCCAGGCATTACTACCAAGAGATTGCCCCGTTCGCGAAGCCTATTGCCGGTGGCTACTGCAAAAGGTGTTAGAAGACCGAGACTTCATCAAACACGTAATATGGAGTGATGAAAGCTTGTTCACACGGAACGGTATGTGGAACAGGCATAACGAACACGTGTATGCCGAAGAAAATCCGTTTGCCTACCGTTATACGGGACACCAGTATCGTTGGTCTGTTAATGTTTGGGCGGCGATACACGGGGATACAATAATAGGCCCTGTATTTCTGCCTCAGACTTTAAACAGACACGGATACATGGCTCTGTTGAGGATAGAGCTCGACGACTATCTGGATGAGTTGACGCTGGCAGAAAGAAGACGCACTTGGTTCCAACAAGATGGAGCACCAGCTCATTCAGTAGTCGAAGTACGTGAAACACTGAATAATGTGTTTGAGGATCGCTGGATCGGCCGATATGGGCCGCACCGTTGGCCTCCTAGGTCTCCAGATCTCACACCCTTGGATTTTTTTCTGTGGGGCACCGTAAAGGACATCGTTTACAAGACTGAGTGTGAGACGGCTGAAGAGATGAGGGAAAGGCTAAGGGTGGCCTTTGAAAGTCTTCGCTGAAGAAATAACCGACACAACATCTTGTCGAGGGTGCATCGCCACACGCGGGCACGAGCAGCGGCGTGTATCGTACGCCACGGCGGTACTTTCGAACACCGGATGTAAATGTAGGTAATTGTAAATACTCCCAAACGTCAAATAATAGTTTAAAAAAACTAGGGTTGTACATACATTAAAAAATACAATTTTAATCGATTTTCGTTTTTTTATTATTAAAAGAATTTAACTATTGCAGGTCGATTCTACATGAAATACATAGCATTATAGTTTCAGGAATGAACATCGCTTCGTTCCACCCGGTATAGTTTCTACACTCCGGATTTTAATTAAGCGAACTAACTTGACAGTTCAATGCACACGAATGTTGCCACTGTTTGGCTAGTGTTGTAAATATCGATATAAAAAAACAGTTAATACCAGAGAGGTTTAGCTTAGACATTACATGTTTCATGAATTTTGTATTATCGCGTTTTGAAATCAAACTAATAATTTTATTACACAAATAAATAATAAAAAAACGGTTGGAATTAAAATACTTTCATCGAATGAACTTTGTTTTAGGACATCGCTAAGAACGCTGTCCGCCTTTTTGTTTTCTTGGCAGTTGTATGGTACTATCGAATACACTGATAACTGTAAACGAATATAAACCTCAGGTATTGCAACATGTTATAAAGATCTGGGTGTTTAGTTCAAGCCTGACCACAAATATAATTATTGAGATGCGCCATATTGCGGAATTTCACTGAAACTAATTTCTTACACTGGCAATGATTTTATGATGGTTTTTCAACAATATGAATGTCTTTCGTGGTGGTTTCTTTAAAAGACAAATATTTAAAAAAGTTCATAGAAAATGCCGAAAACCATTCACAGTCGTGACCGTAATATTATAAATAAAGTGTACACGTGTTTACTACACGAAAAGCAGTCAGGAGATGAGTACATTCCATTAAATTATATTAAGAGGTTACCATACGAACAGACAGGCATTTAAGAGGCCTTATTCCTTTTAAAAAATTTTTTTTTCATATTATGACAAATATATTGATAAATTCAACCAACTTTTTGAGGTGAATAATAGTTTTCCCCGAGTTCTAGGTAGTAACGTAGCTATTTCATGCTTTTATTGCGCGCAGTCGAAAATAAGTTAAAAAAACTAAGTTTTCGCGTGAATTTTGTCAATTTCGAGTAGTTTTTGAAACAAAAATTATCAATGAAAAATTCAAACTATAGGTTTCAAATATATATTAATAAACCCCAATAGCCCTGTTCTAGGTAGTATCATCAATAATATGTTAAGAAACATATTTGATAATAGAGAAAAATGTCTAAAACAATCAGCATTTTAAAAGGAATAAGGCCTCTTAAACTAATGTTGCAGGATTGTTGCCATATAAGTCTTATAAATAGCACCCTCTTGACAATCCTAATACATTTCTGGTCAGGCTTTAACTATGTCTTCGTTTGTATGAGTAAATAAGGTATGGCACTTCGACTAGTGAGACTTTCTACGTCACTGATTAGCTGCCGCTTTATGGTAACAAAGTAATTATAAGGCAAAAAATGTTTGCTGCACGTCGTACAAAAAATAATAATTATGCATTACGATTATCATCTTAGGCATTTCAAGAACCACAGATTTTAAAATTTTAAAGGAGCACAAAGAAAATCAGAACTTTAGTGTTCCCATGAAAACTGGGCCAAAAATCGATTTTATGGGAAAGCTGGACGAATTCACATTCGCGGCGATACGTCGAAAAGTACATATGTTTTACGAAAACAATGATCCACCGACTATTGAAAAGGTAACCATTTTGTCAATTTCAATTAGTAAAATTGAAATTGACAAAATGGTAAAATTGTAATTAGTACGAGTGTGAACTGAAGTATTTGATAAAATACAAATATAATCAAATGAATAGTAGGTACAAGGTTATATCGACATATTAGTATCGACATAAACCAATCACTATTTATTTTTTTCTATTCCTGACAACACTTTGAGCTGTCAAGTTAGTTCGCCTAATTAAAATCCGGAGTGTAGTATGTTTCACAGTATCCTTTCCTAGCCCCCATTTCGCATAAACATGTCATCAGTATAACTAGCTATATTTCTAGTAGGAACAACATGTGGTTAGTGCTTACAAAATAATAATATCGACAAACCTGACATAGATAACAACCACGTCAACGTTATACAGCAAATGCATAATTATATATAGTTATTAAGAGATAAATCACAATGTCGTGGAACTCGAATAAATGTCTTAAAATAATAAGGTGTTTCATTAATTAATTCTCAAAATAATAAGGTCTATGAATGTAAAAGCTTTCTAATTACTAAACCTATTTCACGTTCGAATTAATGAAAACGCATGTTACACTTACTTTTCCTCTATGACGTTGAAGTGGTATTTATCGATAACATGATTGTCGATAAATTTATTGAAAATTTCATGAGACACATTTAATTATTCACACTCACGTGAACTTGTCAGGAACGGCTCGTCATGTTTCCAACTCGTATGGAGCTCTTCATCAGGGACCGCTACCCGTACATGTCGGGCCGTTTCTGCCAATTTCACGTGAGTGTAGACTGCTTAACCCTCGTATGTTACGTTGAAAATTTAACAAATAAATATAAACTCAGTTTATATAGGCTTTAAATGCTTTGCACTGATCAGTGCTTCGACATACCAAGGGTACAATACAATAATGATTGTCGATGTTCTATTTTGTCAAGCACTAAGAACACGTCGTTCGTGCTAGGAAAATCTTTAGGTATAGTCATCATATACGTACCAATCTACAGCTATAGATATTTCAGGATATGTGGTTATATTCTAAAATACAATCCAAGTCCATCTCTCCGGAATGTTCCATAGAACTTACCAGTCCTCGCTGTGCTCCCATTCCACCAGATTAGCCATCATGGGTGTGCCCAGTGACACTGGGAACTGGATGTGTGGGTAGATCTCAGCTAGATGCGGGTTCAATCCAGCCTCGTACAGTCTGAAAAGAAATTGAGTTTAGAAAAATCTAGAAAATAATCTTTGTAACTTTTATGGAGGTGCTAAAAGTAATATGCGATGAAAAGTTGGAAGCATTAAGTTTAAGATATGATAAATAAACCCGGGCTATTTTTACTAAAAGAAAGTGAGACAACGAATTCAAAATTTATCAAGGAAATCGCATTCACTTTGCATTTCAATCTGCATTATAATGCATTATAGTATACCGTGCTAATCAAGAATAAAATGGCAATGCTTTATTAGATTTTAACACCTTTAATCCAATGATTTTGATTAAAGGCCAAAAAGTCTTGATGAGCCTTCCCATTCTTAAGCTTTATTCATTAGATTGAGTTCTTGAGTAGCGACCCGACCATGCACCGGACGACGCAGCGTGGGTAGGCCCCCACAAGGTGGACTGATGACCTGGTGAAGGTCGCTGGAGTCCGCTGGATGCGGGAGGCGCAGGACTGGTCATGGTGGCGTTCTCTGGGGAGGCCTATGTCTAGCAGTGGACGTCTTTTGGCTGATAATGATGATGATGATGATTCATTAGATGAAAATACTCACTTTCCCAAAGCAGTAAGGAAGACCTGGATATTATCCTCATGCCCTTTTTGCGTGAGTGGGATGTTCACGACGTCCTTCTTCAGAGATCTCCTCAAGATGGCCTGCAGCAGACCGTGAGGAGCGATCTCGATGGTGATGGCGTTGTGGTGGATAAGGCGCGAAGCTTCCTCGAAGAGGACAGGACTCTGGGAAAGAGACAGATAGATCAGATAAAGGGTAATCCCAATGGGAAAATGTGAAATGGGTGATAGGCCGCTGACGCAGTTAACCCTCTTTCATGATCAAAGCCCTACGACTAATCTAACAACAACGAAACAAAGAAAATAAACCCAGAGGAAAAGTAAGTGGGACAAACTGGGAACAATTAGAAAATAATACGCACTCTCATTTTTAAGGATCTACGCGTAAAGGTCTGATTTAGTTTCTTTAATATTATTGTTCCCAGATCACGGGGTACGGTGCTCGCGCCAATATCAGTATTTCATTTAGAGTGTTTGGTAACTTAAAATCGATGTCATCACTAAAAGTAGACATTTAATGGTGGCTGGTCTACGTACCAGCAGATTGTTGGTGTGGTATTCAGCTGAGGAGAACTCAGCCCGCTTGTCGTTCCAGAACTGCTGCGGCACTGACGTGGACACCCACTTCTCGGAGCGGGGCTTTGGCTCGGGGATCACCTCCTTCAGGTACTTCAGAAGAGTGGGGCCTAGGGAATAACAAATAGTAAAGTTAATGAACCCTACAGTTTGGTTTGCGTAGAGCAACATCAATTGAGGAAATAGATCTTCTTGAACCAGAATCATTATTTATAAAAATCGCAAGCAATCCATTAGGTCTAAACTTAATAAACATGTGTAGCTGGACTTGTTTAATTTAAAAATTTCGAAAGTATTTACAGACCATTTCAAGCCTTTCTTTAATACTTAATTATTAATTAATGACAGTAGTGCTGCTTATTCAACGCATAATCAAGTATCTAATAAAATAAACAGACAAGACTCCGATATAAGTGTACGTAAGTAGATTATCTGCGCATTACAATAAACAATTGAGAGATCGATCCTCGCTCTGGATCATAATTGGTTCAGCAAGTCTTCATTGCTGCTAGCAATAGAAGACTAGGCAGAATAATAGGGACTTTTGGACTGAACGTGGTGCAGAGAGAGGACTTAATCGACTAATATTTCCATGAGGAAGCGTATCACAGATCCATTTGGTTCTGACGAAGCAACATACAATTTAGGAAACAAAGATAAAAACACTTCAGCCTTACCAGCCTCTGCGATGTATCTGGAGTGGTAAGCAATGTTGGAGCAAGGGACCTCCTTGGCGAAGATGCCCTTAGCAGTCAACTTGCGAACAAACTCCTTCATGGCATCAGCCGGGCCGGAGATGGTGCTGGATTCAGGTCCGTTTCGGCAGGCTACTTCGATCTCGTGGGGGCACATGGTCTTCATCTGTTAAAGGTAAGTGAAGTGTTACTTCTGGAGAAATAGCTGAATATATTTGAAGTCAAAGAACCCTAAGTCAACATCAACCAGTATAAGACCTATGACATATGTATGGATTGTTCTATTAATTAGGGTATAGAGTGATAAAGTATAAAGTAAAAAGGTTAATATTAAAATAGCTAGAGTACGTAAGTAACGGTTGAACTGTCCATTCAACTTAAAAATGCGCAAATTTTCCACAAGTGTAAGATAAACAGCTATAGAATAGACAACAATGACAAAAGCAATTGTATGAATAGAATATGAAAATTAAATGAGAAGGTAATAAATATTGTGTGAGTGTGCTATGGAGAAGGTCGAAGAAGCATATTAGAAAAGTCTTAAGAACCTGTTTGTATCCAAGACCAATGGCAGCCATGGATCCCTTGATGAAAGGCGTCTCAACTGAGGCTTTGCCACGGTAGTAGGCAGCCAGTATCATCTGCTCCGTCGTGAAGCAGCCGTCGGCATATGCGCAACCAAGCTCACCCACGCTGTGACCTGAGTAAGATATTCCTCTATTCATAGATGGTCTATACAGTTTTTCTAGGGTTCATAATCATAACCGACTAAGAGGATAAGTATTGTTAGATGCATATTGACATCAAAAATAATATTACTGCTAATGGCACAACACACTATGGCCGTAGTTGAGACAAGAAAGTAAAAGAAAAAAATGCCAGTTTACATTTTGGCCATAAATCAGAAAAACAACTGTTCATGAACAAAATTATGGACGTAATCATTAACACTTAGTTTCTTCTACTGAAGAAAGTCAAGTTCAACAAAGTTGACATTTTCAACTACGTAAAAATAGGTACTACAATATTTAGACGTAATGGTACTTACCAATAATATGATCAGGCTCAATGCCTATAGCCTTCAAAACGTCAGTCAGACCGATTTGAACGGCGGCAATGCCGATGAACGAGTGGAGGATATTGTCGTAGATCTTTGGGTCGGGTTCTGTGATAATCCTCGTCAGATTGATGTCTTTGGGCTCCAAGGCTTTGTGGCATCTGGTGAGAGAAATATTATCGTTGGTAAATAATAACTCATGACGACAAATTAAGTTCTCAATGCGAATTTCAGACAGGAAGGATATGATTTTTAGGTCGTCATTGTCCAGATGACATATATACAGATCCTAAATATTAGACGCGGTACGGTCGAAAATGGGGACTTGTATACAGTCGGTGCCCTGACTTAAGTATCCAGGAATAATATTTCAGGGCACTGACTGTAGGTACTAGGATGATATTTAAAGTGTCTCTTATTAAACGACGTCAAAAACGGAGCATGTTCTCAGTTCGTCGGGGTTTTTTTTATTTATGTTACGGTTAATCGAAAGTATAACATGACTTCATTTCAATGACATCGGTTATTTTTTGTCATAAAGTGTTGCTAGTGCTCTTTTATCGTGCGAACCTCAGTCTTAAGTTTTATAAGCGACGATGACGTGGAGGATTGGATTATCTTACTTGTGAATAGCGGCAGCAAAGATGGGGATCCTCATGAGCTGTGCCGCCATGCCGGCCCATTGTGAGCCCATGCCGGAATACACGAACCAGACTGGCCGCTTCAAGCCAGAGAAGTACTCCATGCTTCGTGCCATGGTCTGGCTCTTGGTTGGTAGTGAACCTGTATGGACACATCAGTTTATTAATTAGTACCATTCGTATGAGATCCTTTATAAAAGCATCAGGGTGTTTTAAATTCGAGTCAACCAGTCCCTCAACGAGTTAAGTCACACAAAGTTTTTGGTTTTGTTTGACAATCAATTTTTTACTGTGTTCGGAGTAATAAATATTTTAAAATTGTATGTTTAAAAATACATTTTGAATTTAGTGTGAAATGAACTTATCAACAAAGAAGATAATTTTGTTACTGGGTTTCGATAAATTACTGAAATAAAATACTCACGTAGCAAAGTGTATCCTCTGACGACATGTCCACCAATATCCTCGTCATGGATGGAGTGCCATAGCCGCACCAGTTCAGCGTCAACTGGCCTCGACTCCAGGTCGTCCAGGATCTTGGCCACGGCGGACTCTGTGCGGCCGGACACGCAGACCAGACGGGGTAGGTCGTCTTTTGGGATACCGTTGTTCACCTGTTGGATGTGTGCTTGGTTGATTTCAAGTCTTACTAAATTCGTTGCAAAATTACATTGTCTTCAGTGACAGTCGTAGTTCGCCGTAAAAGCTGATTAGGTTTAGGGGTTATTATTTGGGAGCAAACTAGACTTGATTTGGATAAAGGGCTAAAATAACATCCGGACGCAATTCTTTTCAAAAACTGTTAATTTTTCAGAATAATTATAAAACAAACCTAACCAGACCTCATTAGGTCTGGTTAGGTTTGTTTTATATCTCTAAAAAGATGTTTATAAAATCCTGAAAATATTACGGGTTTCAGGAAAAAATTACTTAAGCACAAATGAAAATTTGGCGTTACAGATGGGAAACAGATAGGTAACCTTATTAGTGCCATACCCCTGTAAGGCCTCCAATAAACTATGGGTAGTTATGGTCACAAGTCCATAGTTATATTGCAGCGTATCTTCGTGACTTGACCAAGAAAGTAATGGTGTATATTTTGATGCTGTAAGTTAAACTTTTCCATGTAACTCATCTGTCCACACCCTTGACACTAAGCCACTAAGTCCTGGTTCTGATGTCGTCAATAGTTTAGGGCAGTTATTCAATTTAAGATCAGGTCACTTTCATAATAACCGTGAAGATCTCAATCAGACTTCGTCATAATCGTCTCGGGGTTTCAGGTTCACAAATGATTTGACGCTTTACACTAGCCCAAAAACCCCAAGGTTTGGTTTTATCGTATCTTTAAATCTTATCGAATCTCATGTTTCCTGGAGACTGGAGCGAGTAGGCTAATCAGCTTTAACCATTGATACAACGATTAAAGCTTAAAGAAAATTTGGAAACGGAGTTACTTGGTGGAAGGGACCGGGAACCGAACCCGGAAGCTCTGGATTACCGGTCCAGCGCGTTAACCACTTCGCTACCCTAACTCCAAGCAACCTGACGAATTTTTCCTTATGCTTTGTGTGTCGATCTTTGCATTGTAAGCTTTCACCAGCTTACCTTAGGCCTTGCCACATTCTTCAGCAGTACATGAGCGTTGGCTCCTCCAAACCCGAAGCTGTTGATGGAGCTCATGCCCTTGTTCCACGGATGCTTCTCCGTGACCACCTCAAGGTGGCCGTTGACCAGGGCCTCCACGCCCTCGCGGGGGGTGCTGTAGTTCAGGTTGGGGGGGATGAAGCCGGTGGTGTAGGCTATGCACATCTGTAAATTAAGAATTATGAAATAATTGTACGTCTAGTGTACCTAGTACACGGGTTCCTATCGGCTGGCATAAAATTATATTCATCATCATATATTTAAGAGCTAAGCTCTTGTCGGTGGAGTAATTTCCAGCTTATTCTACATTCCGCCTTCTCTTTTACTTCTTTATACAAGCAGTTGCAAATAATAGTAGAGAACTTCAGGCATTGCTGCTAGAAATGAATGAAGTATTTTTGGAAAGGGGTCTCAAAATTAATAAAAGCAAAACCAAAATTATATTGTTTGTCATAAAATAGTTAGTCATTAATAATTGTAGCTCTGTTATTCTCACAAACAGTTAGCATTTAAGCATTGTTACATGACACACTTAACCTAACCTAATGGATTTGACATTCAAAACTCTTATTAACTAATTTCAGAAGCTAGCAATTTTATTCCAGACATTAAGTACACTGACTTTGAATGTGTGTGCGAGTGGAAAGAGTTCCGTAGTAAACTTGTAGTGGACCACATCTTACGGAACCCTAAGTCCGACTCGCGTTTAGCATTTTTTAGGGTTCCGTACCCAAAGGGTAAAAACGGGACTCTATTACTGAGACTTCACCGTCCGTCCGTCCGTCTGTCACCAGGCTGTATCTCAAGAACGGTGATAGGTTTGGCCCTATGGTTGACTGGTAGAGAATGCCATTTGGCATTAAGTCCGCCATTTGTACTGACTTGTTTTGTGCAATAAAGTTTAAATAAATAAAATAAATAAATAGCTAGACAGTTGAAATTTTCACAGATGATGTATTTCTATTGTCGCTATAACAACAAATACTAAAAATAAAATTAAATAAATATTTAAGGGGGGCTCCCATACAACAAACGGGATTGGTTGCGTTAACTTTGCATCTCATTTGTATGGATCGCTATACATACCAGGTGCAAACTTAACTTAACCACTTAAGGATGGAAAGTGTTTGTACGGAACCCTCGGTGCGCGAGTCCAACTCGCACTTGACCGGTTTTATTTACTTATTCCAGAACAAACTATACTTAATCTAGAACTAATTTATACTAGCGCATAGATTTTCCATTGTTCGTGAACCCATTGTTTTTCCCTAATGGAATAAATAATAGTGCACGGTATTAAGTGTTTTTTATTTATTTATCTATCTCCCACTATCTCGTACCTTTTGGCTCGCCAGCTAACTGCACCCAGAGAAAATAAAATGAATGGGTGGTAGCAGCTCAATTATACAGGGTGAATTTTAAGTTGTAAAGATATTTAAATTGTAGAGCAAGGTAAGAGACATCAGGTAAGGTGGCAAATTTTTCATTGTGTTTGTTCTTTGAATCATATCTTTAGTATTTAGTGAATAAATCCACTTTAAAATATATGTTTATGACGATCATGGGAGTAATAAAACAGGCTTTTTTATACATATGTTCAAAATTTTCACGTAATTAAAACGCACAAGGAATGAAATCTAATGACTCCAATCAACATTAACAATTGTTAGTCAATCAAGTTATAACAGAAATACACTGTTTCATAATCGAGATGTTCTCACTGCGCGCCGCAAGCTCCGTTAATAGCCGTTAATTATTTTCGCTATGCAATGAATTGCATTACATCTGTGTAAACACAACCCACCAATAAAATACTGTTCTTAGACATCTTTTGCGGAGACCGAAGACTAATCTGTAGTAGTTTAGCGAAGGTGCTGCTCAGTGGGGGTAAAATAACGATCAGGACTTTTTATATATTTTATATTTGACTTCAATACAGTTCCTGCTTAGTTCAAAGTTTAGTCCCGAATGCCCGGCTCTTTTGGTGCGTGACAGAGACGGTTATAATTCGAATATTGCCAGCTCCGCTGTCATGTACCAATAAGTTCCTTACGGTATTTAGTGTGTCATAACTTAAATTTCACCCTGTATAACATTTTCGCTCGCAAATTCGTCGACTTATTCTGCGAAGAAGCACAATGGCCAGCTTTTACAAAAGCCTTAAGTCCGACTTAATATATTACTGTGAAATTCCGAGTTCGTTCCTATTTTGGGAGATACGCTCTATAAGCTTATTCAGTGGAGCAAATAATGGAGTAGCCACAAAATTCAAAATGTTTTACTTGAGTTTATTTTGAGTACATTTCGTACATTTTGCAAAAATTTGCATAAGCAATAACGCAAATTGAACATTTTGATGAATAATAATAATGGAACTGAGAGGTCTTGCCATGAACCGTGTTCGACGACGCGACGACGCGCTCCCAGAGGGCGTGGCCACATGTTCACGACACGGCGTCGTAAACGTAAAACGACACGGTGTCGCGTCGGAGCGCGACACATTATCCACCGTGCGAATATACGTTGCCGCGTCGTGAAAACACACGACACGGCGTCGTAAACGTAAAACGACGCTGTGTCGCGTCGGAGCGCGACACATTATCCACCGTGCGAATATACGTTGGCGCGTCGTGAAAACACATGCTGCACCGGGCACCGCAGGTCGCGCCGCGCGCCGGGCAGATTAACTTTGCTGTGTTGAGTAGATGCACGGTGCGGTGCCACGTTTGATTACGACGCCGCAGCTTCTCGTACATGTTCAAAATATTTTGCGATCAGTTTTCAATTCGACATGGATCCTATCATACGTATTCTGCTCTTGTTGCTTTTAAGAAGAAGCATGAAGAAAAAGCAGAAGAAACGAAAATGTTGGATAAATCCATATCTTTCTATTATGAACCATGATGGCAGTCATTTCAAAAGGAAGTACGAGGCTTTAAAAATAAGTGATCACAAGTTTTATGATTATTTTAGAATGTCTGTGTCAAGTTTTGAAGAACAATTATGGAAAATATCGCCTCGTTTAAAAAGGCAAAATGTATTTAGGAAACCAGTTCGACCTCTGGAGATGTTGGGATTGTCGTGTGTTTTCACGACGCGGCAACGTATATTCGCACGGTGGATAATGTGTCGCGCTCCGACGCGACACCGTGTCGTTTTACGTTTACGACGCCGTGTCGTGTGTTTTCACGACGCGGCAACGTATATTCGCACGGTGGATAATGTGTCGCGCTCCGACGCGACACCGTGTCGTTTTACGTTTACGACGCCGTGTCGTGTGTTTTCACGACGCGGCAACGTATATTCGCACGGTGCATAATGTGTCGCGCTCCGACGCGACACCGTGTCGTTTTACGTTTACGACGCCGTGTCGTGGACATGTGGCCACGCCCTGACCTACAGAAAGTCGCGTGTCAGTGTGAGACACATCGCCATTCGTTATTAATATTGAATGGATATATGTATATATTAAAATCATTCACAAGAGTTCGAAAAAGTATTGCCACCGAGATGCTCGATCAAACCACAATTTAATAGTAAAAGAAAACTTTCTATCAGTGTTCTCTGATATACGACATGTCATGAGGAATTAATTAGTTCCTTGTGTTGAACTAACCTTAGCAATGGAACAGAGTCCAGAGGCCGGCTCGCTGTGACCAAGGTTAGACTTGATGGACCCAATGAGGAGCGGCTTGTCACGTCCTGTACAGAAAATCTCGTCGATGGCGACCAGCTCTTCTGGATCGCCGACCTTGGTTCCTGGTTGGAAAAGAAGCCTTCATTATTACAACGTAAATATCTGAGGTAATCTTATACAACTGAACCTATAGTTCCTAAAATAGTTTGTATTTATTTATTAAAACTTGCTGCGCCACGCGGTATTACCCGCTCATTCCACGGGAACACTAAATTTTTTGGAATAAAAGCCTATACATATATTCAGGGTGTCAGGTGCATTCATACTAAAATTTATCAAAATTGATCCAGACGTTTGAGCGAGAAGAGGTAAACCAACATACACATAAACACACTCACAAACTTTCGCCTATGTTATAATATTAGTGTGATTATTGCACAAAAGAAAAATCTTATCGTGCAAAAGGCGGCCTTAATGTCATAGCGCATTCTCTACAAGCCAACGTTTGAGCAGGTAAATTGCGAGGCTATTAAATCATGTTATGTCAAATTAAAACGTTTTCCAGAACAATAACTTAAAAAAAGTTAAAATCTAAACAACCACATTAAGTTTTCGCTATTTCCATTTTCCTTTGCCAGCGACAATAAAAACATTAGCCCCGCGCTACATTCAACCCATTTGCCGTTCGCACAAAGCCGGCACAATTAGTTTATGTTTCGCTGCCCGTATTAAATGGAGCTATAAGGATACGATGCATTTTAAACGGAATACTTCTGGAAACTTATTTTATACTCAGTACTAGAAAATTTAAAAATATCCCATTTTTAAGTCATTTAATAATCATTGTATTGAGCAGTTTACACTCACGTGAAATTTTTAGGAGCCACCCGACATGTTTCGAACTCGTATGGAGCTCTTCATCACGGACTGCTGCCCGTACAGCGCCGCGGCAACTTTGTCACTACTATACGAGAACTATACGAGTTCGAAACAAGCCGGGCCGTTCCTGACAATTTACCGTGAGGTTTAATAATATTTAATAATCGTTCTCAAAATAATGAGTTAAAAATGTATGTCTGCCATCCCACTTCTGACATTTTAAAAGTAATCCATAATATTATTTTATGTTTAGTTTTAATATCACCGGGGAAAATTCTTGAAATGTTATTGAACATATTTCAACAGCCTGGAATGGTGGCAACTAGAAAACCAGTTTCGCAGGGCTTTAGATTATATGTAATCTTTGTTGTAAAATTAATAAAGAAATAAATAAATAAATAAACCTTTTTGTCTATTATATTTTCTGGGTTCGAATCCCGGCAAGAGCAAATATTTGTGTGATGACCACGAATATTTGTGCCTGGGTCATGAATGTTCTATGTATTTAAGTATTTATTTATCTATATAAGTATGTATATCGTCGCCTAGTACCCATAACACAAGCCTTCTTGAGCTTAATTTGGGACTAGGTTGATTTGTGTGAGGTTGTCTGATATTTATTTATCATTTTACTCAAAAATAACGAACAATCTAAATTAATGAAAAGTGTCCTATTAATTCCCTTGTGGACCGAAAATTCTCTTGAAAATCTGTGACATTCATCTTCTAACCTAATCCTAAACTTTCAGAGCTAAAAACTTGTCTTGAATGCTTATTTACTTTATTTAGGTTTTTTTTTTTAATACTCAACGGCGGTCAAAGACGGTGGCAAACAAGCATGCGGCCCGCCTGATGTTAAGCAGTTACCGCCGCCTATGAACGCTTGCAACGCCAGGAGCATCACGCGCGCGTTGCCGACCCTTTAAGAACCTATTTACTCCCCTCTTGAAGAACCGCATACTGTAGCCCCCGGGGAAAACCTCGGCAGGGAGCTCATTGCACATGCGAAGGGTTCGCGGTAGGAAGTTCCTCTGGAAACGGACAGTTCTCGACCATTTAGGCTCTAGCATGTGAGGATGAACACCCTGCCGATGGCGAGCAGTGCGGTGGTAGAAGGTAGCCGTGGGCATCATGTCAAACAATTCCTCAGAACACATTACATTATAGGTAATTTAGTAGAATTTATCTTCAAAGTTGCCTATTCATCTTAACAATAAGTGCTTTTCTCAATCATATGCAAAAAATAAAAAAAAAATATCACACAAAAAAATATATAATTCAGCTATTTAGCCTGTTCTAGAACACAGACGCCGTGTTAAAAAAACTACTTCCCGGCTTAGGCCTTAAATTTTGTATGAAATTTCTTTACAGTTCTCTGGAGTTGTTCCGCCTGAAACGTGATACTTTGAAGTCTATTATAACGCACGTTATGGCGACATTTCATTGCATGTTTGAGAAAAGTAGTATTACTCAAACAAAAACTAAAACTTTGATGGAGAAAAATATAGCTTTTCTCAGTCAACCTTTGACAAAGTTTTAAACTACTGTATCGTCAGGGAGGCTCAAATAATAAATATACGCGATATAATCCGTTTAAATTGTTTTATATAAATCAACTAAAAGGTTTTGCGTCCACTTTATAAAACGAGTACCGTTATTTCATTCACGGAGGGCACGATTTTAACGCTCGCTTAATAATTATCCTTTAAAAACCCAAATTAGAATGCATATCGTAGTACCGTACCAGCAATACAAAAGAAATGAATTTGCAATGCCGAAAATCCCAAACAACCGAAAATTTTAGTAGCACAAACCGTTTATTTTTGAACTGTATCGAATAGCCCACAAAGTCTTTTTTGCTACATCTAAGTAAGAATCAGATCTTAGAGTTTCAGGAAACTAAGCATGTATTTATTCGAAATCTGTGCAAATAGCAAATAGTATTGTGACTGTGCAAGAAGGTAGAACTACGCAGAACCGAAAAGGCATATGTGTATTTTTAGTCAGTAGGCTGATACGCTTTGTTGATTTAAGTCAGGTTTAGGGATTCCAATTTAGAGATTGAAGGAAGTCTTTTGTCAGCTCGGAAGTAAACGTATTACCGGTTTCAAGTTGAATAAACAATGACTGCGACAGGATTGTATGTGCCGGGATACCATGCAATGCAATCGTGAGTTTGCTACTTTTTCGTTTTAAATTGTTTATCTAGTTCGGTAGGGAAACGTGCAACCAGCCTCCATAGTTTGATTTAGGTAAAAAACTAGATTATATATACCATTGATACAAAGATTAAAGGACAAAGAAAAATTGAAATGCGTAACCTGCCGGAAGAGACACTGGAATCGAACCCGGTACCTCTGGATTTCCGGTCCAACGTGTTAACCTTTTCACCACCCTAACGCCAAATCAACTTTCGAATTTTTTCCTTATGCTTTGTGTGTCGATCGTTTGCATTGTTATTTGGGTTAGCAGCAGTAGGACACAATAATATGCTAGGCCAAAAAAAAGTGTTTTGCTAGCTCCTACACTATTTTTTTAATATATGATTATAAGAAAAAATTGGAAGCGGCACTACTTTTGCATTACCCGTCGCCTTAATCTCGGCCAAAAGTGTAATAGATGAACTAGTGTATTATCAAGCGAACTTATACTTTCATCTATTGCATACTTTCTAGCCTCTACAACAATAAACCACAGTTTCACAACCGCTTTATGACATTCTTCTAGAACATATTTTCAAACTGCGGTATGATTATTAAAGAGGACTTAAAATCGTTTTTAACACGCCTTTGAAGTTGCCATAGCACAGAATAACCAACAGAAGACGTAAGTTGAAAGCGCAAAGTGCCCCTGTGGCCAATTTTGCTTGTTTATGATGATGGAAAAAGTACACGGTTATACAAGGGGCAAAATTCGACGTTCGACGTTGAAATTAGGCAAGATCTCGCTATTTATCTATTGCTTACTTTCTAGCCTCTACAACAAGGAACTATAGTTTCACAACCGCGTGGTTTACAAACTGCAGTATGATTAAATTTGAAAGAGGATTTAAAAACGTTCTTGGCACGCCTTGTAAGTTGTCACAGCAGAGAATAATTATCATAATATAATCCTCTACTTATACTTTGGTGATATGTGAAACTTACAATTGAAAAAGTGCTTCAAAGAGTGGGAGAAGAAAGGAATTCGGAGAAAATTATAGAGAATAGGGAAAATGTTAGGCGACATGATGCTATCATAAATAACATCATAGAAGGAAAGGTTGAGGGGAAGCGAGGAAGAGGAAAGCCAAGAATAAATTATGTATGTACAGTCGAGTTCATTTACATCTAAGTAAGTAAGTGTGTAGATTCGGGTCGCTGAGCCATCGTATTAAGTAAGTAAGTAAGTGTGTAGATGTAAATGAACTCGACTGTACATAAAACATATAAAAGAGAAAGTAGACGTCATGTTTTCGTATAGGGAAGCCAAGGAACTAGCTATGGACAGAGTTAGATAAACAAATAATAAATAAATTAAATACATATAACATATTTAATATTATCAAATCGTAAAAATTAAATATTTGTCCCTACATCATGCCTAAACAGATGAACCGATTTACAATATTTGGTATATGTGTAGCTGCGCATCCACAGATTATTATAGGATACTTTTTACCTGACTACGAAAAACCAAAGAGGATTCTGACTTTTTCTTTTACGCGGACGAAGTTCCTGGGCAAATTGTAGTACAAAATTATAATTAGTACCGTATTTTGATCTATATTAAGGATTTAAATAAAAAAATAAGAGTTTGGGTATACAGCAATGCCTCGTCGAATTTGGACCCAGGGTAACGTGGTAACGTGATAATGTTAATGCGATAGGGCGAGGTACGAGGTACACACGACCCATTTTCTAGCTTTAATCGTCGTGTACAATGTAGGCTACATGTACTTAGGGTCGATTGCAAATAAAATGTACATAGTTAAAAGCTTAACTTAACAATAAATCACGATCGCTTCCTTTGTGTGACGAAAGTTAGTCATACAAAATGTATTGGTAATCAATTAAGTTTTGTTTTAATTAAAGCCCTTAACTATGTACAATTTTTTTGCAATCGACCCTCAGGGAATGCATACCGGTAATTTCTTCTATGAAAATTACCCGAAAATACCGGTAATCCGATTCCATACAAAGATTTACCGGTTTGCATTTCCTACATGTAGTCAATATTATTAAGAGAGCGAGCGAAGTGTCTCCGTTCCAGCTTGGCCTAAATTTCTTACATATGTCCGGATCCGGATGTTTTCCGGCTGTTCTCGCCTGGAGGTCGCATTTCTCAAGCGGTTTTCGTGAAATTTTGTGTGTAGGTTTGATAACGATATAGATTCTGTATATCGAAATTTATCAAAATGGATTATTAAAAAAATTATAAATTTTAGCCTTTTCGAAACAAACCAGCTCAGATAGATACTAGTAATAATAGTTAACACTTTTGCAACCAATGATCGCCACGTGCTACGCTTGTAGCAGCTGACATGGGAAAATTTGTACCTATTTAGGGAAAAATAAATGTGCTGCGCATATGACGCCCGCTAGGCGGGTTTTGGATCGTGAAAGTGTTCATTATTACCGTATACCTTAAGTCGTAAAAAGTTTAAAATTTAACTACCCTAACTTTGACAGGGATATCCACAGTAAAATGGATAACGAAATAAAAAAAAGCTTTAGAATTTTACCTTATCTTAAACGTTATTTTCTTTCTTTTCCATCCCCTTTTCACACAATTACAAAAAATAGCAGCACGATTCTATCGGGCTTAATTAAACAAACAAATTAAGCAGAAATCTCACATCATTAATTTTCGCAGTAAAAAGGTTTTAGTCTGTTTACTCGTAAATTTGCTTGATAACGTTCCTCTTTTTTTTGTCGGAGTTTAAAAAAATATTTTTTTTCGGGACTTGTTCCTGCACATCTAGCACAACTTTATTGTGACACGTGACTCTTTCTAGCGCGAGAAATTTTACCTATCTCTTTCTTTGCTGTACTGTGACAGAGTGACGGGCGATGCTGTCGCACGACAAGAGTCGCGAAGCTAGTTGTAGTGCTAGACGGGCTGGCAGTGCTTAGAGTATATACCCAGTGGGAAAGAGGCGCCCGCGATACTCCATGGGCTTCGACAAACTCCGTAATAAGAGAGAGAGAAAAGTAAAAAAAAACTCATCTGTTTTTTTAAAGAGTTCTCGGGACTCCTTACGTGAGGGAGCCCAGGTAAACTAACTAAAGCCCAGAGTAGTTAGTGGGAAAGAGGTCGATAACCTCTATAACAAAAAGACCATCAACGAATAGTAAAGTAACCTCGTCTGTATTTTATGGTTTAAGACGTTTATTTCTCAAAAGATTTACATAAATCAGTTACTGAGAAAACAATAATTTACTTATTTCTTAATAGGAGAGGGTAGCATGCAAAAACGCCTGTCAACTTACGTATAAACGCGCTTAGTAACAACAAGCGAAATAAATGCAACAATGTACTGCTGTGCGTAGAGGCCGGTTAAACTGACCTACCTGTGTAACTACTGGTTAAATGTAGGTTATATGATGCGTGGTTTAACTCGCTAAGCTAGCAAATAGAGGCCTTGTTCCTTTTAAAATTTATTTTTCTCATATTAAGACAAATATATTGATAATTTTCACCAACTTTTTGAAGTGAATAATAATTATTCTCGAGTTTTAGGTATTAACATAGCTATTTCATGCTTACATTGCGTGCAGTCGAAAATAAGTTGAAAAAACTAATTTTCCGCGTGAATTTTGTCAATTTCGAGTAGTTTTTGAAACAAAATTTATCAATGAAAAATTCAAATTGTAGGTTTCAAATATGTACCTACCAATAAATCCCAATAGCCGAGAGAGTAACATCAATAATATTTTAAGAAACATGTTTAATCATAGAGAAAAATGTCTAAAAAAATCAGCATTTTAAAAGGAATAAGGTCTCTTAACTGTAATTTTTCATTATTAAATTGGGATAGGTATGCAAATTACACATGAATTTATGTTTTCAAAATTATAATATTAAAAATTATAACTATGGGAAAGCCTTTAAATTGTTTTTTTTTTGGTAACAAGCGGAAGCAGAAAGCCTACCTAAAGTTTTAATTTAATACGTGGTGTTTTAGTGCTCTTTTGAAAACTATCATTGATTTTGCATGTTTAACATCTTTTGGTAGTTAATTATATAATTGACTTTTGTCTGGAGTTGTCGGTATACGTGAGGGGCCTACATAAACTCCATAATAATAGGGTCATCCCAAGTAGACACGTGCTGAATAAGAGCCTACACAGCTGAAATACCCCGTATAAGGGCTTCTAACCTGTGTGCTACGTGGGATCATTGAATAGTAATAAAAAGTCATCTCGCTGTTTTCGGGAGTTCTTGGGACTCCCTCCGTGATACTTTCGTAGACTGAGGGCCCTGAGGCCGTGTCCACAGTGGCCAGGTGTGAAAGAGGCAACTGCAAACCTCTCCCGTTCCATGGACCTCGATAAACTCCATAATAAGTAGACCCCGGACATTTGTCTTGGTGACGTCACAATAGGCTAGTTTGGGGAGTAATCGGACCGGTGTTAATTACTCGTAATACAATAAATGATATAAATATTCTTTAGTTGATATTACCTATAGGTCAATTTTGAATTGATTTATTTATCGACGTTGTTCTTTCGTTAAATAACTCTCCGTAACAAATCAAATGTTTGTTTTGCATTAATATGCCATGAAATAATATTGATCAATTAATTGAATTTATAAACATATTATACAAAGACAAAAGCATCTAAATTATTTTAGATTTAGAATTTTTATTGTTTATCGACAAGTGGAACTTAATAAAAAATACGAATAAATTAAGATTATCATAAAAAAAAAATTGGTTTCAAAACTGTAAGTTTTTCCTTATTAATTAACACAGGGCCATTTACTTCCCAAACTACTCTATTGCCACGTGACTGCGACGAAAATCCATGGTATACTTATGTAGACCCCGAAAAAATGATGATGGCCTTATGGCCATCATAATTTTTTCGGGAGTTGTCCGGGATCCCTACTTAAGGGAGTACGTGTGGACTAAAGCCTCTGGCCTGTGGAAAGAGGGGAAAAACTCACCAGTTCCATGTGCCTCGACGAACTCCATGCTCTGTGGTGGCACGGAGCATTCCTCGTAGAACTCTCGCAGCAACATCTTCTGGATGTGGCCCGCCGGGTACGTGATGCCCTGTTCTTTGTAGCCGTCGCAATTCGTCTTGGCGTGGAGGAGCTGGGCGTATACTCTGAAACCAAAAAAAAATTTATAAAATTTAAAATTTTCAGATGGCATTCATTTTAAACTAATTTCATTAATTTATTATCACAGAACCCAAAGCTTATATTTTTATTTGATTATACAGACTAGTTTTTAAAATATTAAGAAAATATGAAAGCAGCGTCGTCTAAGAATCGGCCCTCTACATGACGTCACCTCGTGGAAAATTTGACACTTACAACACACACAAAACAATGGTAAAATGTTCATACTAAGTCCACCATAGTAATAGAGTGCGACTGTAACATTTTCGGTGCTGTGACCAATTAGAATTACTCTAGAATGGCTCTTTTAGTAAACAACGGGAGTACAGACTATAATTTTTGTTTTGCACACAACGCAAAAAGAAATTAACAATTATTTTTGTTTTGTGCTAAAAATATTTCGTACCAGCTGTTTTTGTATCTGTAAATTTGTGCGTTTATTTATACCATCGTACATCCTACACGGTTGCACACATATTATGATACAAAATACGGTGTTATAAGATATCGTTAAATAAGGTCAAGTGGTCAAGATACGTCGAAGAAGCCCTAAATAAACATGGATGGTGTAAGTTAATGCACAAGATGCTTCATCCATAATGGTCTAGTATAGATTTGTGTACAGCACGACTAGAAAGTTTAGACGACGCGACTGGCGCAGTGGTGCAGCTGCATATCGCCGGCGGTCCTGGGTTCGAATCCCGGCAAGGGCAAACTTAAGCCTTTAGTATTAGTGTGATTTCAGAAAAATTGTTCATAGCGCGATGCAGGATTTGTATGGGTGCGCGGAGCAGCCGTATAGAGCCATCTGTTGCTAAAATTTGTCCTCTCATCACGCCCAAACGGCTGTACAGATTTTAACCAATATGTTATGTATGATAACAATAATATGGTACAGGAATAGCTGAATATCAAGGATGGTTATAGAATACTTTTTACCTGAATACGGTAAAAAAAGTTTTACACGGTTTTTTATATTTTTATTATTTATTTTCATATAATGAATGAAAAGATACATTTGTTGCTATACCAGCGGACTAAACCATAAAAGATTAAAGTTGCGGAAACTTTTTTGAAGTGAAACTTATAATGCGACAAGGTTGCGTTAAACGTTTAACGGTTGCGTTAAATGTTTAACGCTACGGTGGAGGGGGTAGGAAAGCACTTTTGCGTTAAACGTTCAACGCTCCTGAGGAGGGGGAATAGAAAGAGACAGAGCGAGAGTGAAGAAGTTTGTGTTTCTACCCCTTCCTATTTTCATTTCCACATTTCGAAGTATTTTTTAAAAAAATATTCGACTATACGCTTATGTTATGGACAATATAGACGACTATAAACATACTTATATAGAACTTCATACTTAAACGCAATAAACATCCATGACCCAGGCACAAATATTAGTGTTCATCACACAAATATTCGCTCTTGCCGGGATTCGAACCCATTATGACCATAGAAAACTGACAATCAATACAATTTATTTTTATTTTTTAATATTATAGAGCGGCGCCAGTTGGCGAGGAACATTGCTCGTAGAATCGATGGCCGTTGGGGCAGAAAGGTTTTGAGTGGCGACCGCGGATCGGAAAACGCAGCGTGGCAAGGCCCCCAAGAAGGTGGACCGACGACCTTTGTCAGGATTACGGGTAGAAATGGATAAGGGCAAGATCAATCGTTGTGGAGAACCTCGGGCGAGACCTTTGTCAAGCAGTAGGCGTCTATTGCTGATCTGATGATAGATATATGCAGGCCTAAGGCCGTCGGTAGGTACAACTAGAGTAAAATTCGTGACAGAATCTTTAAAAAGCTTTCTGTTAAATCTAAATCCTAAGAATAATGTCATAAGTACAAATGGGCGTCTCGTAAAGTTATGACGTTTTATTTTTTCTTTTTGTTTAGCGCCGGGAACACTCAAGATGAAACATTTCCACCAGAATAGTTGAATTCAAGATGACAGGTGCGCGGAGGTTGAAATATTGTGCTGAGGGCCAAAAAAGTCACAAGTAACACGAGGTGTTACAAGAAATGTTGATCTTATAATAGAGCTTGTAAGGTTCATTGTGAATTCGTCAGAGTTGTTGTTTATTTCTGTTTTCAGAGCCTAAGAAATGTTGCGACGTAGCCTACAAAACTGTAAAGAATATTTTGTTAAGAAGTTATAGTCATCAGTAAGGTATAATATGTAAAGCCTTGCAAGGGGTTTTACGACCCACGCCATATTGCGGATTTTCAGTGGTATTAAATTATTCTACTGGCAACGACTTTTTGGTAACTGACGTTGAAAGTCGGTGAATGTCACTGATGGAAACAAAGAGGAAACAGGACTAAATATTCCGCAAATTTCAAGTATTTTTTGCATAAAAAAGCCAAAACTATCCACAGCGATGAAAGTCAAGTTTTTTCAATAGGATTCAGTATTTATTTCGCAAGAAGAACGAAGGATTGAGCAGCATTCCGGTAAACAATGTTTTGAATTTTAGTAATGACAAATCCTTGACTGACGTTTAATAATGCAAATATGACGTATGCACATTATTGCCGTATGAAAGCTGTTTGTAGCGCCACTATCCCTGGGCCGGACTGACGCTTACTAGGCTAAAAAATATACGTCTAGCGGCCTCGCTCATTCACATTTTTAGCACCCGTAGCTCCCCAAACAACATTTAGGTAGTAGAGATGATCTGTATAAACCACACAATTAAATAAAAGGTATGAGAGGCCTACGTTGTTTTATCTACACCCATCTTGTTAAATTCCTGTAACAAGTTCAGATATGATAGGTAAGGACCTACATTACTTGGCAGCGACCAAAATCAGAGATGTAATTTCATAACAGTACCGTAGCCACCGCGAGCGCAATTTTAATAAAAATTTATACTGCCACCTCATGTGTTCCTCTGCTTCGCGGACTGACTGGCAGGACTGAGTGTTTCATATTTTCACAAAAAAAAACTATGATAATTATTATGAATATGTGTGTAGATAAAGTAGTGTATGCAAATGTACTTAATTAGGTCTTAAAACACTCGTGAAACTCGCCTAAAGCTCGTTTTATAAAACCACACTCGTATTTTAAGCAGTTGCATAAACTACTATTTATGCATAGGCTGTTGCATAACGTATTATAATCTGAGTCAGTATGACAACATAACAAAGCTCTTCGAGTGTGTTCGCTTCATCATAAGCTTCATCAATGCTTAAAACCAGCCATGATTCACAAACGCAACGCTATTCATGTTAAATTAACATTGTGCTTTGACTTTAGCGAGTCTAATCCTAGCTTCACACTACTCGAAGTTGGCCCAGGTTGGGCAAATACGATAGTGTGGAGAACACTTCGCTGCGGAATCCCATACTGCCATGCTACGGTAAAAAGCCGTATCTTACTATGAAACCCATACAAAGATACGACCATTTAACGTAAGACGGCAGTATACTTCGGCTAACATCACCTCGACCAACTTCGCGAGTACAAGCGAGTGTAATAGTATTGAGCTAGAGTAATGTGTGATATCTGTAGAACAGATGAACACTACAGAATGGGGTTATATTAATTTAAAATGTATTGCACAACACAAAAAGCCGGTACAAATGGCAAAGTTAATGCCTAATGGCATTATCTTCCAGTCAACAATACGGCCAAACAGAGATAGTAGAATTGGTGCAGAACAAAATGTAATTGTACTGCAGGCATGTGAAATAATTACATTTATGTGAAACAATTATAGAAAGAGACTTTCCGGGCGGAAATTCAATTTTACTTTGACGATATCCTAAAGATATTAGACGATATCGCCTTTACTTAACTGTCATTAAACAAGATGAATGAAAAAACAGTCGAGAACGAAATGTGACGAAACCTTGATATGTCGGTTACGTTAAGTTTGGACCTCATTTGTATTCGCCTATTACTGCTGTAGACGCGTAGTACAGAAAGTTTATAATAACAAGCGGAAAAAGCGAAACGGTCCGACACAGAACATTTCCTCCTCATTCTGTTCCTAAAATTTAGTTACTATTGATAAAGTATTGGAGGAGGTAACAAACGAGAGAAACTCAATTTGTATGGAAAAATCAGCAGTGGTATTATATATACCAAGTGGGTCCTGTAACAGGAGCAAAAAATTAAAACATAGATTTAACTCGTCAAACTGAACAACAACTGTTCAGAAACTTAAAAAAAAATACTGTTTTCATATATATTATGTTCATTATTTCAAACATAGTAAATAGCATTTTCAATGTTCGCCGTCCAACATTGACATCGCCTTAGCAATTAGCATTGACATAGCTGTCACTTTACTAAATATCAAATGTTTCGCAATACATTGCTTCTTTGAATAAACTTTATTGTACAGGTCTACGTTACGTTGTTTATTAAATGTTGTTCAGTTTGAGGGGTAGAATCTACGTTTTAATTTATTGCTCCTGTTACAAGGCCCACCTGGTACATGGTATATAACTTCGTAACTTAACTCAAATTACCAACGCAAAAAATCTGATAGGATAAGAGAATGATAACATAATACTAGGACGTGAATTAAGAATTTCATTTTGTTTCACTAAAGTCATATTTGTTTGTCGATGATATATTATCAACTTGGAAAACAATTCGGTCTATTGCATCCCTAACCTACGATCGCATAGTATCGTATTTCCGACATGGCAAAGACATTTTCTGAGTGTGCTCGCTCCACACGCTTCATCAATGCTTAATATCAGCCAGGATTGTCAAATACAGTCCATTTATGTTTAATTAACATTGTGCTTAGACGGCACCGAGCGAAATGTAAAAAAAAAGGCAGTTGCCGTTAAGTAGATAACGTCAACACTAATTGTTTAATCCATTTCTAAACTATATATTTAGCATTTCGAAGTAGGTGTTAACAACTTCTCCGTGGAAAAATTATAAGATTATTAATATTTTACGCCAGAGAACTAAGTAAAGTTGGACGAAAATTGTAAAATCGTAAGCAGGCGTTAAGTGTGTTTTTATACTTTAACAATGGAAATCTATTCTGATTTTCAGTTAAAAAAAAAGATGAATGCTTACATTATAATTTGTCCGCATCAAATATTTCAATTATTGTTTGGTATTAAAGGTCCAGATTTATCAAAAAGTGCTTTTAATTCTCCATACATTTTTACTATGGCGGCCGCGCGCCGATTTAAATACGCATTCCCCGCGCTCTATGGTTCAGTCGCAAACGCTCGGCGCCCTCTTAAGCGAGTAGGATAATACGTGATCTCTGTAATGGTATATTATGCTCTCTGTAATGTAATCGTGATCGTTACCATGAGTTTACAGTGACTGTACTCGCTAGCAAATGCGTAAAATATTTGTGTGGAGGATTGTAGTTCTACAAAGGTACCGATAGGGCGCACTGTACTATTCTCCATACAAATCAATAACACTGTCGCCAGCGAGTACCTACAGTCACGTTAACTCATTGTAAGGGTACTGGAGTGTAATTTAGGATATACAAAACCTATAAATAGAGACAGATGAATGTTTGACATCGATTTTGCCGGAAGAGCATCTTAGTATATATTCTCGATTAATGTCGGTGAAAAAGTTAGATAGAAAAGGTATCTCCTTAGAGGATTGTCAATGTGTATATACTACAAGAAACCAAGAACAATTTAAAAATTAATTAAAATATAAATTACTTATACATATACTCATTTACCGAGTATAGTGGATTATCCAATAAAAGTTTCGCAATTGTTGTTTGAACTTGTCGTCTGTTGCCTCGGTTCGTAATTCGTCGGGTAGAGATAAAGTAAGGTAGGGTAGGGTAGTAGTAGTAGTAGGGTAAAGTAAGGTAATTATTGTAAAGAGGTTTTGATAGCTATTCAATTTTAGTCAATAATTAATAGTCGCTACTATATATAAAATATAATAATGCACACTACGCAGGCGAGGTCGCTGGAGATATCTAGTATAGAATAATAGAAAAGTTTCAGCTTTCAGACTAATAGTGACAGTAAAACATAACATAATCCTCTTATGACGTAAGTAAGTAATATAACACATTTATACACTCTAGTCCTAGACAAAGTAACATTTCGTTGTCTCCATTAGCATTAATGCCAGGAATTCCCAAAGGTCACGGTGGCAGACTTGCGTAGGTATTACAGATTTACGACATAGTTAAGACCAAAAAATACTACTGCTAATTCTTTCATACAAATCGGGGCATCGATCCCGGCTGTTACCTCTTTTAAAACTTAACCAATCTTTACGAAATTTTAGGAATATAATGGGAAGGACATGATGTATCGGCGGTCCTGGGTTTCTAATCCCAGCCGGGACAAATATGTGTGTGATGAACTCGAATATTTTTGTTTCTGGGTCATGGATGTTATCGATATAATATGTATTTATACATATAGGTCTAGTACCCACAGTACAAGCTTTGCTTTGTTTGGGACTAGGACAATTTGTGTATGATTGTCCCTTAATATTTATTTATATTTTATTTATTTATTTATGTATGTCGGTCTGTCTCGATTTTTGCGCTTCTTATTATGAAATTTAACTCCTAGGTGTCTGTTTTTGGCCAAAATTCCACCGCAAACGGCTGCCTACAAATTACATAATTATTCGCGCAAATGTCAAAACACTCCCACACAGAACGTTTCTTCCCCATTCCGTTCCTAATTTCGTAAAGATTGTTGGTAATGTAAGAGGAAACCGACGAGAATCAAAACTCGATTTGTATAAACCGGTTAAGTTTTTACCTCATTTGTATCCGACGCCATAGTTACTAGGTGCAAACTTAACGTAAACTGTTAGTCTGGGAATAGGAGCAGTGATATATCCTCTTAAAATACGTTTGGGAACTAGCGGTTTTAATTTCATTGTGACACGTATTTTATTTGATGTTGTTTCAGATTACGGTTAACGGGCACAGGGGTGTGTCAAAACTCCTTGGTTTCCCCTATTCATCTCAATGGGAAGCGAAATGTCATAATCATAACGGTTCTTCGAATAGATAAAGTAGACGTATGGTTGCGAGATCTCAGACTTGTGCGGTCGCCATGAAAAGTAGCTGTCAATTATGAAAACTATAGACATGAAAATGAACTGAATCATGAACTGATGAAACAAATAATGAATAATGAAATGAAAAATGAAATGCAAAATGAAATGAAAAAAGGAAAGAAAAATGAAATCAACAATGAAATGAAAAATTAAATCAACAATTAAATAAGGATGAAATGAAAAATTAAATGAAATATTTTGATTGAAACTAAAACATCATGGGATATCTATCGGGCCCCAAACGAGGCTGAGCCTGTATCTTGGGACCCTGTGAGTCGGTTAACATTGAGGATTGTTGTTATTAAATAAAGATATTTTGAAGAATTAGGGTTTTCGCAAAAACTGAGAGGTTCCTATCTGGATCCCGTAGAAGCGAGTGAGACAGGTATAAAACTCAAATCACATTCTATCAGCTTACAAACTGTAGCTAATAAACTTACCTTCTAGAATCTTTGGCCTTTTGAAGGAAGCAGACCACGATGGCTTCCGAACGCGCGTAACCGTTCGCGCTGTTGTCGAAACTCTTGCATCTGCCGTCAGGAGATAACACTCCCAATCTGTAACAAAAACAGATAAATATATTAATAGATATTTTGGAAGGCTACAGCATAGCTACGTTTAAGCGAGATACAGGGTTTTCTGGGTAGGCATTAACTTAGAGACTACATATATGAATTCTCTTGTCATTAAGAACAGTGCAGAAAATGAGGTGCCATTTGCAATTTTGCATAGTTCGATTCTGGTCTGTGGTGGTATACATATCTTAAATTGACATGACGACGATTGAAGATCAGAGTCATATCATTTAATAATAATTCTTGACTCCAAGCTCATACAAGATAAGAGTTGTTGCCCAGTCTTTCAAAACGGCAGATTTTTCATATTAGATCAGTCTTTATAAATGACATATGAAGTCTAAGTTACCTGGAGAACTGAAGTGATACGTAAGGATGGAGACACAGATTCGAGCCACCGACGATGGTGGAGTCACAGTGGCCATCTCTGCTGGCTCTGAAGGCGTGTTCCAACGCATAGAGTGAGCTGGAACAGGCTGAGTCCACGGCGTACGAAGGGCTTGTGACTCCAAGCCAAGATAACACTGGTTGATCAGCTAAAATGTCTTTATAAATGACACATGAAATCTAAGTTACCTGGAGAACTGAAGTGATACGTAAGGATGAAGACACAGATTCGAGCCACCGACGATGGCAGAGTCACAGTGGCCATCTCTAATGGCTCTGAAGGCGTGTTCCAACGCGTAGAGGGAGCTGGAACAGGCTGAGTCCACGGTGTACGAAGGGCCGGTGACTCCAAGCCAGTAGGAGATTCGGTTGGCCAACATAGCACGGGAACATCTGTGGAGAAAAAACACGGTTATTTTGGTAATATTGTAGACAATATTATTAACACACACACACCTGCAATCTGGGACATTCACGAACCGCCCTAGGTAATGCACTATTTTTTTATAATACGACCGTGGCAAACAAGCGTGCGACCCGCCTGATGTTAAGCAGCACCACCTCCTATTGGACGCTTGCGACGCCAGGAGCATCACACGCGTGCTGCCGACCCTTTAAGAACTTATTAACTCCCCTCTTCAAGAAGCCCCCGCTAACCTCAGGCAGAGAGCTAATTCCACATGCGGAGCGTTCGCGGTAGGATATTGCTCTGGAACCGCATATTAGTTCTCGATCATTTAGGCTCCAGTTTGAGAGGATGGACCATGCCGATGGCGAGCAGTGCAATGGTAGAAAGTAGCCGTGGGCATCATGTCAAATAATTCCTCAGAAAACATCCCATTATACAGAAAGATAATTTTCGTAAAATAAATAATATTTATCGTTAACAGACTGCTTAAAACACAAAGCTTCACAATACTGTTACTACTACTACACTAGACAATACTGTTATACGCTTAATATGAAAAATTGTTTAAAACTCAAGTGAAACTCAATTGTTCCTCATATTGAGTTTACGATTGCCATAGTTTCTATTCCCATTGTAGCGTTTTCATAACGAGTTATAAAACCATTTAAACTTATCTAAAACTCCGAAGGCAAAGGCTCGTGCTATTCAATTTTAACTTCCTACTTATAGTTCGTATGTCTCTATTACATACTATTGCAAAAGCAGACCTATTCTATAGAGGATGAAGTTTATTTTTCACTGTGCTGCAATTTGAGGATATGCCTTTTTGAGCTGGCTATCATTGCTGAGGTGAAGAGTGACAATGCAACTCAGCTACATAAAACACTTTGACATGTAAAAATGTGGAAATATGAGTCTTTATTTTAGGTACTTTATTTCAAAAAAGGTGGGGTTCTCAAATTTGGTTGTAATTTACCCACTATATTACAATAGCAGATTGTTAAACCGAGGTATGAAAGGCACTAAATTACGACAAGATATTTTGGCATTAAATTATGTGAGAACGCCAATATTTTGATTCGGGAAGTAGTGTTTTTCATACAAGCTAAGCACTCTACTTTCATTTAGTATATGAGGGAAGTTATCAAAACTATAGTAATTATTCCAATAGTTCACAACTTCATCGATATTATCACCATCACTATTAATTACGATTGGAGGCGCCATCTATTGGGACCATATTAAAGCACTTGCATGTTTTTAAAAACTCGGGCGGTCATACCAATACCATAGCTAAATATATGTACATATACAATTATCATTGTCGTATGTTTATTAAACCGTATCAGCCAATGAAGAGTGTCTTTTGAGATTTCATCTTGTCGTACGGGTGGTGGGTGGATTCTCCTGCCTGCGCCTGTGGAGCCGAGGAGCAAACCACCCAGCACATCACCCACGACTGCCCCATAACGCGCTATGCCGGCGTCCTGAAGACCTGTTCTCCCTCAGAGACGAAGTCACTAAGTGCCTAACAAATCTTAACGCTGATTTATAATATTAAGTATTTGAGCTATCTGTTATGACTGTGTATGCCTTACGATTAAATAAAATCTTGTCGTAGAAAGAATATAAACTTTCATGTACTTCCCACGACATGAAATCTCTATGTTATTAAACGAAATACCCGGGAACAAACGTAAACTTTTCTGTACTCGAGTCTTGGAGTCAAAGCTTAATGTTTTTAGCGTACAATCTCCGGACAACTCGGACAGACAGAAGTTTTCTAGTTTGTAGAAAA
This sequence comes from Apotomis capreana, assembly GCA_947623375.1. NCBI lineage: Eukaryota > Metazoa > Arthropoda > Insecta > Lepidoptera > Tortricidae > Apotomis > Apotomis capreana. The sequence continues at coordinate 4,080,584 of OX392517.1, read as the reverse complement.
ATATAATTGGATACTATTCCCGTTCAAAGTTACTAATGAAATTATCTTCCTTCTTTTAAATTATGGGGCAAGCTTATTGCTTTACAGAAACAATACGAATCCACTCTAATATATATTTATAAATAAGTACTGGAAGAGGTTCGATAGTGCAGGGACATTCAGATTTAAACGATATTTTTTAAAAAAGCGTACGATTTTTTGAGGGCGTATTTTGAATTGGAACTTCAACTGTTTATTTAACCTTCCTTAGCAGTATGTCGAACTTAGAGGTGGTTTAAAAACCTAATAACGAGAATGTCTCCGCGCCGCGCTAGAAAGACATAGCCGTAGATTGCTCTAACATAATTATGCTTAAGTCTTAAGTGTAGTGTATTTCACATAGGTTTTTGTGTGTGATTTCCATACCCGTGAGTTTTCGGTGCACGACTGATTTATCAGTAGGCGCCTAATCATCTGGTCCCTTATTGCGTCGCTGCAATAGTTAGATGCTACGAAGAATACATACCCAGTGATACCGAAACCGTTGACCTGCATTTTCTCGTAAAACCAGGTCTTTTCCGACTCCGAGAAGCAAGCGCCGACGAACACGCCCACCTTCTGATTCTTCAGCTCTTTTGGGTTCACACCTGGAGACAACAGACAAACAGTTTTTAATATTCAATCCAATTCAATCATTTATTATCATCCAAATTGGAAAAATGATATTCAAAAATAGTTTTCTGGCTAAAAGTAAAAGTACAAATACCGGTCATACGAGCCTTCTCTACGAGGGTAAGAGGCACCATAAGACACTTCAAGGCCTTCGATTGTGAGGACGGAGCAGGAATTCTTCACCAAGCAAGATTTTTCTATCAACCTCCCTTCCGCCCCACCTTTAACTCTTTAATTAGTATTTTGCGTATTTGTATGTAGATATGTAAACACTTGATTGCACACAAAAACAGGTTAAAAATACATTCATAAAAACGATTACATGCACAAAGGGAACTTATCCATATTACGGATCTCTTCCAGTTAACAGTTGAGCAATTGAAATTTGTGATTTCAATGCAATAAGACCTGGACACTTTCCTAAATAATTGGACCGAAATATCACCGAATAGGGAGTTGTGGAAATTGAGGGGAGAGGCCTTTGCCCAGCAATAGGACACAAATAGGAATTAAAAAATTTAAATGTAATAATATAGTATAGAATACACATCATAAGCACATTAAACGTCAAATCCACAGCCACACCTCCAATCTTATAAATATAAACTTATACAAACAGTAAACAAACTCCAAAGAAAATTAGCAAATTTCCAATTTTTCCACGAGACCCCAGTTATAAACTGGGGCGCTATCTTCAAATCCATTAGATATAACTCCGGCGATTATAACTCAATATTGTCGACCACTCCGGCTCTTACAATTCAAATTTTCTTCATTTCATATTCGGCGGGGTGCGATTCTCGGCTTACATTTTAATAAAGTTTTGCTTTAACCGACTGCGGAGTTTAAATAGTTAATTTGCATGCATTCGAGATAGCGGATTTTACAAGCGTATTTAGGATTTGCAATATAAAACCTGTAATCATATAACTTAGTATTATTTAGCGCTTTGTATGTGATGATACAGATGAGCCAGTTTAAAATAAAAGCGCCTACAATGCCACGATAAAAAGAAAACACGTAAGAAGCGTGTTTAGTTATCTTTTATGAATTGGAATTGGCCTATCAATAACGCCATTTTAACTAATATGTACTCGTAGTATAAGTGAGAAATCATTTGAAAGTGTAGTTTCTAATTAAAAATGCGAATATAGTCCTTTATGACTGAAAATAACTTAACGTATCTAGAAACCTGAGTATAGATTTTTATCTGATATACGAGTATTGTGTCCGGAATACCACACTGCCGTTTATAATAATAAAATAATATTATAAAACTCCTATGAGAGCAAAGCCAGAATAGGCAAGTATCACCATTCTGTCAGCTCTTATTAGCCGACTAACTTATTTGCTTTGAGTGCTTTGATTACAATCAGAATTTAATTGCAACAGAATCAAGAATTCCTTCAGCTAGAGATGGGAGTAAGTTTATAACCGCTTCAAAGATACGCTTCGTTAAAGAATGAGAGAATATAGCTTGGAAAATTATATTTAAAACGTTCTTACTTCTAGAAGCTTTTAAGGATTGGTCAGAAATACAACTTCAGTCTTAAATAATATTAGAAACACATTTGTACCTTAAGTACCCATCTCAATGACATTAGGCATTCGAACTTTTTTCGTTCCCACTAGCTCGTACAATTTTACGGTTTTTTGCGGAGTCAAGTATGCAACGCCTTCTAGGTACCGCCGCTCGTACTAGTTACGTCGAAGTGATACGCATCTTTGCCGGACTATCACAATACTAGAGGCCAATTCGAGTACTTCTGCTCAAAAAGTATAAAACTTATTGAAAACCCAGCAGACATTATTAAAGTAAACATATATCATCACTCACTGATTGGTATAAGTTTCTTGTCTAAGCGTCGCGTAACAAGGGAAACTTTACCGACATAACCTAGAAAAAGGACTGTACACGTGTTCAGATTTCTCCTATTATATGAGGTGTTTATAAATTCTATTAGGCAGAAATGAAGACCATACACCAAGCTACATTGCGTTTAATTTTCACGAGGATTGCAAGAAGAGGAACCACTCGAAAATACTTTTAAAATAGTGACATTTGTCGGGTACCCCTTTCTTGCATATCACAAATGCGAATATATGTATACAGGTTGAGCATTAAGAGGCCTTATTCCTTTTTTAATTTTATTTTTTTATATTATGACGAATATATTGATAATTTTAACCAACTTTTTGAAGTGAATAATACTTTTTCCCGAGTTCTGGGTAGTAACGTAGCTATTTTATGCTTTCATTGCGTGTAGTCGAAAATAAGTTGAAAATACGAATTTTCCACGTGAATTTTGTCAATCTCGAGTAGTTTTTCGAACAAAAATTATCAATGAAAAATTCAAACTGTAGGTTTCAATATATACCAATAATCCCAAAAGCCCTGTTCTAGGTAGTAACATCAATAATATGTTAAGAAACATGTTTGATCATAGAGAAAAATGTCTAGAAACAATTAGCATTTTAAAAGGAATAAGGCCTCTTAACTTCTTGTTTGTGGAAGAGTGGTATCCTGTCGCAGGTAAAGTTATATGCTTAATAGGAGGTTCCAATCTTGGCTATTATTGTAAACATTTTATAACCAAACTTCTTTCATTTTTCAATCTGAAACGGAAACCGTACGCTCGCTCCGTTCGCTCGGTCAATGATATGTAATTACAGTAGGTTAACAATATCACAAAAGGGTATCAGAATAAAAAAAAACATTCCGATTCGTGATTTAAAATTCGCCCTTTATCCTTCCCATCCCTACTCAATAATATAACAAGTCCAAAATACCAGTCCCGGCCCACTGTTAACAGATTATCATTTCTGACGCTGAATAATTCCCCCAGTTATATGTCAGGCTAATGGAATATTGAAACGGAAGGAGCGTCATCTGTCAGATTTGGAACGAAAATTTGATATTTTATCCAGATTTTACCCGCATTCTCGGCATAGATTAAGAATTCAATTTTGGATATTAATGTTGCTTTTTATTGGAATGGAATTGTCTAATTGCTTTGGTGATGTTGTTTTGATTGGTTAAAGTTAAATCAGTAGGAGCTAGGTTACACAAATTTGTACTAGACTTGGTTTGCGGTCTCGGGGTATTTTACTATGGCAGTTCCGGGATTTCCCGGCACCCTAGACAAAAGCGAGATCATAAATACTAAATAATTGCAAAATTGTATCAGACAAGCGCCCGCTACATACCAATACCATCGTCATATACCTTGTTAACGTTTCTTTGTAAGTATTGGTACAAAAAATATACCTAAGTAAATAGCTTTTCTTTAGGCGTTAGGTATAACAGTGCTACCATGTTCACGAACACAGGACCGTTTTAATTGCATGGTGTGGCACAGACAGAAGTATACTTAGAAGAGCAAGAAGCACAAAGGATTGAGCAGAGTTCCGGTAAACAATGTTTAGAATTTGGTTGATGACAAATCCTTGACAAATAGCTACTGTCGTTTAATAATGCAAATATACGACGTATACATATTATTGCTATATGAAAATTGTAGCGCCACTATCCTTGGGCAGGACCGAACGCTTGTTAAGTGAAGTGAGTATATACTTAAAACAAGTAGGTACCTACGTTAAATACAAGACTAATACTGCTAAACGAAAATAAAAACCCGACGGCGCAAGTAAATCACTCAATTACATTTGTAAAATGTCAATTCGTATTCACCATCTCCAAATTTACTGAATACAAAAAGCACTCGGTTTTCAACTGCCTCCACATCGGGGAGTTAATGTGAAAAGGGACTTAACGCTGGAAAGGAATTGCTGGCAAATGACCGAGACGAATTCAATCCGAATTGCAGATCAGACGAATTGGTCTCATTATGGATGGAGGTTGACATAGATAGCTGTACAAAGTAGGTATTCGGCCGACATTTATAACATTTACATAGTACACGGGATCTAGGGAATACGCCGGATTTGTGTGGTTTGAGCGTTTTAACTGTCCCATTATGCTATGATGGCAAATTCAGAAACTCGGGCCTTGAACAGACCCAAATTCTCTGTGTGTGGTCGTTTTGTCACCAACAAGGTTTTGGCTGAAAATCAGCGTTGCGGCCTGCGGGCTGCAGCATATGCTGAGCCTGGCCCTTTTTGCTTGCACACGGCTCAAATTTCTGAATGTTTTGTTTTTGTTTGTATTACTACTGTGTTCGTGTGTGTGCAAATAAATATTTCTTTGTTTCTTTCAAATTACAATTTTCTCGAAATACACACGATGGAAATTAAATAATAATAATAAATAAATATTAAGGGACAATCATACACAAATCGACCTAGTCCCAAACTAAGCAAAGCTTGTACTATGGGTACTAGACGACGATATACATAATATATAAATACATATATAGATAACATCCATGACCCAAGAACAAATATTTTGCACAAATATTTGTCCCGGCCGGGATTCGAACCCGGGACCGCCGACTCAGTAGGCAGGTGTCTACCAACCGAGCCAAACGCGTCGTCAATATTTTTATTGTTATTATAAATATTTTTATTTTCTCTTATCATGATTTCTATATATTAAGTTAAAGTGATTGATTTTGACCTAGATAATGTAAACTTTTTTATATAATGCACGCTGCATGTACTACGCCAGGCATGTACCTACATTATATTTTAATTTGTATGCCCAATGGCACCACATAGTGGTACAATATATCATTTTTTTTTTAATAAATATCGGACAACCTCACACAAATCAATCTAGTCCCACAGTAAGCTCTAGTATAAGCTTGTGTTATGGACACTAGACGATGATTACCATACTTATATAAATAAATACATACTTAAATACAAATAACATCCATGACCCAGGCACAAATATTCGAGTTCATCACTCAAATATTTGCCCTTGCCGGGATTCGAACCCAGGACCGTCGGCTCAGTAGGCAGTTGCTTAACCACTGCGCCAACCGCGTCGTCAGATCTTGTAACATCAAATTTTACCTATATTGGACAATAAATATTTTGATTTTGATTTTGATTTTGGAAGCCAGTTCCATTCCTTAACGGTTCGCATATAATTATTAAGAGAAACATCTTCTGCAATATTTAACACAAATTATAACGGGTCTATCACGCTATTCCTTATTTTCCTTCATAATCTAACGTTTCGGCGGGGTTGCACACGCCGTGGTCTCAGGTGTACTGGTGAATCAGCGAGTTGTTACTGGAGCTGTCGACCAAATGTAGCACTACCCGACGAAATTGTCTAATAAAATTTGACGACGCGTTTGGCGCAGTTTTTAGACACCTGCCTACTGAGCCGGCGGTCCCGGGTTCGAATCCCGGCCAGGGCAAATATTTGTGAGATTAGCTCGAATATTTGTGCTTGGGTCATGGATGTTCTATGTATTTAAGTATATATTTATCTATATATCGTCGTCTAGTACCCATAACACAAGCCTTCTTGAGCTGAATTTGGGACTAGATTGATATGTGTGAGGTTGTCCGATATTAAAAAATAAAATAAAAATCAATGGGTAGGGAGATAAACGATAAACGACCCGTTATCATTTGTGTTAATTACTTATGTTTACAAATCGCCGGAGCATAAAGCGATATATCTTCTGATATATTGTCAGTAATTTAATATTGGACACCCATTTCATATTATCTATTTCCAGGGACTGAAATAATTATTGTACATTTCGGGAAATTCGCTCGTCACGTCCAATCTCAATTATCGGCTAATTTCACGATCGCTGAGTACATTTTTCCTTTGAGCAATCTTGTAATTTGCTCCGCTATCACACCGAAGATCAAATTATAATAATGTCATTTTCTCAAACATGCAATGAAATGTCGTCATAACGTGCGTTATAACAGGCTTCGAAGTATCACGTTTCGGGCGGAACAACTCGAGAGAACTGTAAAGGAATTTCATACAAAACTGAAGGCCTAAACCGGAAAGTATTTTTTAGGGTTCCGTACCCAAAGCGTAAAAACGGGACCCTATTACTGAGACTTCGCTTTCCGTCCGTCCGTCCGTCCGTCTGTCACCAGGCTTTATCTCAAGAACGGTGATAGCTAGACAGTTGAAATTTTCACAGATGATGTATTTCTATTGCCGCTATAACAAAAAATACTAAAAATAAAACAAAATAAATATTTAAGGGGAGATCCCATACAACAAACGGGATTGGTTGCGTTAACTATGCACCTCATTTGTATGGAGCGCTATACATACCAGGTGCAAACTTAACTTAACCACTTAAGGATGGAAAGTGTTTGTACGGAACCCTCGGTGCGCGAGTCTCACTCGCACTTGACCGGTTTTTTATTTTTAAACATGGTGTCAGCGAGCATGAACAGGCTAAACAGCTGATTTATATTTCTTTTTGAGTGTTGTTTTTTTTCTATTTCCTTGCATATGTTTGAGAAAAGCACTATACATGCCTTAGCCGTGAAAAGGGCTTGCCGGCATTGTATCACTATCCGGCCTCCCTACAGTCGGCGGTCTATACCTACTCACCCGGCAAGCCCTTCTTTCCCGGCGTCTGCAGTAATGTACTATTATTGAGCGCGCACGCAAAGTGAGCGTAGCGTCTCCGTTTTAGCTTGGCTCAAAATGCTTTCGAACGTCTTTTTGTCCGGGTTTCTAGCTGTTTTCGCTTACGGGTCACATTTCTCAACCGATTCGCGTGAAATTATGTGAGTTGGTTTGATAATTTTATAAATCTCTTTTATGGAGTCAGTTTTTGAATTCTTTTTCAAAATACAGGATTGAGAACAAAATAATGATCATTATCATTAGCCATTTCGATACAAACAGGCTTCGGCTCGCGACCACTAGCGTTTAAATTTTCGACAGATTTTACACAGATAACCAATAAATATATGTCTCAGTATGTTTGCGACAGTCAAAAGAGAAAACCTTGTGTAGTTTAAAGTTGTGTAGTTTGTATAATTTTACATCCTTCAGTATTTCTACTGTATTGAATATTAAGATGCTTGCTATGATCCCTACTCGGACTTATCCATAATTTATACGTAAACAGGAAGATTAATCATAACAAAAACAGGATAGCGGCCTGGCGTAAATAATATGGTTAATTGGATATCTATAGACTTCTAAATAAGATAAGTATTTAGGGCTAAAAAATAACACGTGACGACGAGTGATGTTTACAACAAATTGAAGTAGTTTTTTTATGATTTTATTTTTATTTTCTCGTAACATTACTTAAAGCCTGACCAGAAATATATGAGGATTGTCAAGAGGGCGCAATTTATAAGATTTATATAGCAACAGTTTTGCAACCAATCGCAACCCACTATAATGACATTAGTTGAAATACCTGTCAGTTCCACTTTTTTAACCTCGTAATATCTTTAGTCGAATGCACTCTTTTCTTGACTGTTTTTCGTGTAGTAAACACGTGTACACTTTATTTATAACCTTACGTTCACGACTGTGAATGGTTTTCGGCATTTTCTTGGATAATTTAATTTTTTTGTCTTTTAAAGAAACCATCACGAATGATATTGACATTGTTGACAAACCATCATAAAATCATTGCCAGTGTAAGAAATTAGTTCCAGTGAAAATCCGCAATATGGCGCACCCTCATATGCTCTCTGGCTTGATGCAAATCTCCTAACACTCAATGCCAACAAAACAAAATACTTGTGCTTTTCCATCAACTCGCGAGGCCAACCTCATGACTTTTCGATTAAGATCCCAGGATAACTCAATAGGAGGCAATATCTACCTTGAGCGCACCAATACTATCAAGTACCTTGGCGTGCTTCTGGATACGAACTTAACATGGCGTCAACACATTGAATCCTTGAAGAGTCGGGTTCGTAAACTTATGTTTGTGTTTCGACTCTTGAGAAATGTTGCGTATCCTGAACTCGTCAAAACAGTATATTTTGCCCTCGGTGAATCCGTTATGGGCTACTGCAACTCGGTTTGGGGTGGGGCAGCAAAAAGCCTTCTTATAGGCTTAGAAAGATCGCAAAGATCACTCCTAAAAGTTGCGTTGAACAAACCACTACGTTATAGTACAAAAGATCTTTATAAAGAAGCAAATGTCCTTACAGTGCGTCAGTTATTCCTGAGAAAGATTATGCTCGAATATGGCAAAAAACACAGTGAAATGTTTTACGCGGACATAGGCAGACGCCAACATTGGAAAACCCCAAAGTACACCACGAGATTCGCCCAGCGCTTTAGTCCATTTATTTCCCCCCTTGTCATGAAGATCTTTAGCAAATCTTACAAGGTCTCTCGGCCTCCCCATAAACATGCAATAACCCAGTGGTTATTGCAACATGACTACAATGAAACCGAGTGTCTCCTGAACGTGCTCCGGTAAATAAATCCCCGGTTTCCTATGTATGTGTACATGTAAGTGTACATGTATGTATATATTATATGCTTAGATTTAAATATATATTTTGCATGTCCGTAGTTACATATATATATTTTGTTCTATTTTATTGTCTACTATAGCTTATATACTATACATATATATTAAATTTAAAACCCACCTTATACACTTGAGTCCATAGTGCCTATATTATTGCATGTCAATTATATTTTAGCTTTACTTTCTGTCACTACTAGTTATAGTTACCTTTAGTCATTAGATTTTAACTCTGTACGCATTTAAACGTGTCTAACTTTCCTTGATACCCTACTGGGTCCTGTAACACAGGGAATCCTAGCTCAGGACCCAAAAGGCTTAAATAATTATGTTGTGTTGTTTAGTTAAATAAAAAAAAATCATTTTTCATTTTCATTTTCATATATTTCTGGTCAGGCTTTACAAAGTTTTACTTTCGTTTGACAGTAGTCAGTCATTTCTAGCTATGTTGCCCGACACTATGCATGAAAGTGACACTCAAAGTGCTGCTCTTTGTTAAAAATAACTAAATATGTTGATAAATTGTATTTAATTAAAGTTGATGACACAAAAGTGTATCCGAAATTAAAATCAATTCACGACGTAGAATTCACCCTGTATTAGTTCACAGTCTGAAAGTTTTGATGGTGAACAGAAACGAAACTGACACATCTACACAAAGCGACATTAAAATTTATGTGATAAGTAAAATGCATTATCTGTGACAGCTTGAAATGTACATTTTGTGACGCACTGTGTTACCTTGGCGTGACGCGTACGGTAACGCAGCCGTGACGCTCAGGTCGTATGAGCGTGACAGTTTCACTCCAACGCCGACAATACGCACGCTTAAATATAATTATTATGTCAGTGTGTTAAACTCTTTATTACATACTGGAAGGAACGCTTCGTTTGCGGAGGGTGAAAAGGAATATTACAAACCTAATTTTTGCTTAAGTGTAGTCGGTTAAATCCAAGGTATCCGTTTCTATAATAGTCTTACTTGTTATGGACGGTTTTGGCCTGGAAGCTGCACTTTGTGATGGAAGCAAGCCGTTTTGCACAGTGATAATATAGACCAAAATAAACGATTTCACTCGAGGCGAAATTAGTTTCACCCCTTAGGAACAGATATGGCGCCACTTACTCGAAAAAAGTTTAAAAAATTCTAAATCCTGAACCGATACTCCGATTTTTACGTAAGAGGTGCCAATCGGCAGATAATAACCCAATTTATCATGAAAAATAAAATCACGTAGAAAATAATTTTGGATACCTAAGAAATAATATTTTCTGAAAAAAATATTTAACATTTGTGATTTTTGGAATTTTACTCGTAAAAATGTATGTACATGGTACTTTTTTTATTTATTTTTATTAATACACAACTAATTTTACATTTACGAAAAAAACCGCATATCATTAGCTCGTATAATTCCAAAGTTATTGAAGAATACAGACATGGCGCCGCTGGGTCGAAAAATCTTACAAAAAATCTAAAACCTCAACGGATATTCCGATTTCGATAATTAAGGTGCTAATCGACAGATAATTACTTAAATTAGTTTAAAAAATAAAATAAAAATTCAAATAGGCAAAAAGTAATAATATTTCCAAAAAAACATACATTTTGAAAAAATATAATTTATGTTGGGGCTTTTATGTGATTTCATATAAAAAAATATATGAATATGGCTTTATTTTACTTATGTATATTATAACACTATTAGGTAATTGATCATTTAATAAAAAACCGCATATCGAGAACTTGTACAGTTCCAACGGTATTGAAGATTTTACTATAGGGTGCCGGTGCGATGTTGCCGCCACACGTGCAACTTATATGTACATGTATCTAGAAAAGTATTCTCCCGTTTCGAAGGTACTGATTACCCTGAAAATATAACCACAATTGAAAGTACAAATAATAATCTTCCCAAGTAGCACACAACACACTTATATCCCTTGTACAGCTTAAATTAGAGTTTTAACGGGTGAATAGGCTCTTATACAACCAGTTTGCTAATATCACAAGTATATTCTGCCTATTTTCACTAAACTGTGCATTGTAACGTGCATGTTAGGCCGTTGCATCGGCTGCAACAACGCACTTTTCCATAGCTCGATTTGCACCCATACTAACTGTTCTATTATGGATCGCGCCTGCAACCTGCTTCCAACGCCATTCCATTCCCAAAAAGAAAGGACTTATTGGGACAGGATATATCCAAATTAAGACGTTTATTTCACATTTGGCTCGCTTGAAACGCTACACGCAGAACATGTTGTTCAATGGCAGCTGAAGTAGTCGGCGAAAGGCTTGTCGCCAGCTCTGTGAAAGCATCGAAGCATTCAAATTGCAGTCGTCAGTGCAACGGTCTACTAGTAGCAGTTTACAAAACAGTTATTACTTTAAGTAATGAAATGATGACTGCACTTCAAGGCTTTCACAGAGTATGACAAGACGTCTAATTTTAATACAATAAGAAAAGAGACCTGTTTTAAAACTTGCATGTTTACCCTGAAATAACTACTGCTTTTGCAAATACATCGCTATCTACAGAAATTCTCTCTCGATACGTAACGGCTCATGTGAAACGATTACTTAGGGCCATTTTTGTTTCTTTTTTTAGGGTGTGTTTACATTATTAATGTCATTCATTATTATAACAAAACGGGATTTAACCGAGTCCAAAAATGTTTATTTACCGCAATTAAGTCCCGTTTTATTATTTTAATATAATGTGTGAAAATCGTGTAAGATTCAATCACTATATTAATGTCATTAATTGGTTCTCAATTCATCGTAACGTTGTTGGTCCCAGATTCACATGCAGGCTATATATATACGATGCTCCAACAGAGCATATATTATTACTGTTAATGCGATTCGAAAAGATCTGTTTAAACTAAAAAACACTTAACTAAACAAGCTTGTGAGATACCTTCCATCTATTTCAGCTGCCATTGAATACCGTTTCATGCAAACCAAATGTGGGTTCACGTTTTAATTTGGAAATATCGAGTCCCAAGTCCTTCTTTTTGGGAATGAAACGGCATCAAAGGTAGGTGGAATCCACAATAGTTGAAGGTTAGTTCAATTTGGAAACTCCTTGAACATTATGGATACAAATTGGGCTGTGGCATAATGCGTTGTTGTTTTTTTTTATGATGCGACGGCCTAACTTGCACGTTACAATGCAAAGCCTGCAAAGACTAAAGTGAAAATAAAACGTAAAGTAAGTAAAATATTGATTCAGAAATGCTATTTAGCATCTAATATACTTGTGATATTAGCAAACAGGTTGTATAGGAGCCTGTTCACCCGTTAAAACTCTAATTTAAGTACTGTACAAGGGATATAAGTGTGTTGTGTGCTACTTGGGATGATTATTATTTGTACTTTCAATTGTGGTTATATTTTCAGGGTAATCAGTACCTTTGAAACGGGAGAATACTTTTCTAGATACATGTACATAAGTTGCACGTGCAGCGGCAACATCGCACCGGCACCCTATAGTAAAATCTTCAATACCTTTGGAACTGTACAAGTTCTCGATATGCGGTTTTTTATTAAACGATCAATTACCTAATAGTGTTATAATATACATAAGTAAAATAAAGCCATATTCATAGTTTTTTTTTATATGAAATTACATAAAAGCCCCAAAAAAAAATTATATTTTATCAAAATGTATGTTTTTTTTGAAATATTATTACTTTTTGCCTATTTGAATTTTTATTTTATTTTTTGAAACTAATTTAAGTAATTATCTGTTGATTAGCACCTTAATTATCAAAATCGGAAAATCCGTTGAGGTTTTAGATTTTTTGTAAGATTTTTCGACCCAGCGGCGCCATGTCTGTATTCTTCAATAACTTTGCAACTATACGAGCTAATGATATGCGGTTTTTTTTCGTAAACGTAAAATTAGTTGTGTATTAATATAAATAAATAAAAAAAGTACCATGTATATACATTTTTACGAGTAAAATTCCAAAAATCACAAATATTAATTTTTTTTTCAGAAAACATTATTTCTTAGGTATCCAAAATTATTTTCTACGTGATTTTAATTTTTTTCATGTTTAATTGGGTTATTATCTGCCGATTGGCACCTCTTACGTCAAAATCGGAGTATCCGTTCAGGATTTAGAATTTTTTAAACTTTTTTCGAGTAAGTGGCGCCATATCTGTTCCTAAGGGGTGAAACTAATTTCGCCTCGAGTGAAATCGTTTATTTTGGTCTATATTATCACTGTGCAAAACGGCTTGCTTCCATCACAGAGTGCAGCTTTTTTTCATAACAAATAGGACTACTTATAATGTACATTGTATTAGAACGACATTGTACAATGTACCTATATTTTTTTTTATTAATAAATAACTGATTCTGAATACGTATTTTGTGATTTTATAATATAATAAATTCTTTATTTCGGACAATTTACATCCATAGTTTGTTAGTAAGGCTTACCACCTAAGTAAGTAAACTTAACGCTAGATTCAAATAAAGTGTGTCGTTTAGGTGAGCCTTTTTTTATTTTGTTGTACTCCCCATTTTTATTAGATTTTCGATATTTTAGGTATTTTCTTCTCAGAATCACGAGATCTTTTGGATCTAATTAGGAGAAAAAAGTATACCTAAATATTCATATATTTTTTGTTTCTCCATTCCGTTACCGCTATAGTAGGTTAGGTATGGAAATAAATGGTAACGAAACGGAACGTAAAAATATTGGGACACTTTTGTTCTTCAAATTGGATCGAAAATTGTTTCTAAGTGGAAAATATCTACATAAAATATCCAAAATCTAAAATGTATGGGGTGTACAAAAAAATGGCACATATACGTCCTTAACACGTTCATAGACACAGGAATATTTTAAAGTTGCATGCTGCGGCAAAGTCAAAATGTTAATGTCAAAGATGTTATAAATTCAAATAAACAATGCAAAGATCGACACACGAGGCATAAGGAAAAATTCGAAAGGTTGCCTGGCGGTAAGGGTGGTGGAAAGGTTAACGCGCAGGACCGGCAATCAGAGGTCCCGGGTTCGAGTCCCAGTCTCTTCCACCAGGTTACGCATATTATTTTTTTCTTTAAACTTTGATCTTTGTATCCATGGTTTAATTGAAAGATGTTTAGTAGAATTAAGAGTAGGTATAATGTCAGTTTGTGTATGCTTCTGTCTAATTTCACGTAATACCCGGACAAGTTAAGTTTGCACCTGTTATCTACGCCGTCACATACAAAGGAGATGCAAATTTAATTTGACCGGATTTGCGAAGTTGCGATGTTCTAGTCATATCGCCACAAGTCAAAAGTGACGGATGGCGATGTGATGGAGAGATCTCCATCATCTCTCCAAAATTGGCGGAATTACCCCCCTGGTCTCTCAAATCTCCTTATTTCGTGGTGTCGGAAATTTCATTACACTCAGAGCCGAGGTTACGCAATAATTTTTATTTACCTCTGTTCCTGGCGTTGGTTAATTATGTTTTCTCAGTTAATTACGAACACCGGGAGGATATAAAGTTTTAAATTACTGGTACTGCATGAAAATAATCACATTTCCTCATTTGTTGTTTGTTCTGGGCAAACCTCGGAATATGTGGGGCAAAATTTTATGAGAGCTGCTAGCTAGGGATTGCCTTTATCGATAAAATCAATTATGGATACTTTTCCCATTTACTAGTTTTGTTTGTAGAAAATAACATTTTATTGATAGTTTACAAACGAAACAAAATAGCAACATTTTTTATATTAAAAGGATTGTTGAACTTTCACTTATTTTTGTTCCTCATTCCGACGATTGATAATTAATACCTACTGATAAGATGTGACGTTGATAAGAAGTAAATTTATATCTAATTATTTATTTTTTATTCTTATAAATAAATGGTAGACCATCCATGACTCAGGCACAAATATCAGCCTTTGCCGGGATTCGAACCCAGGACCACCGGCTCAGTAGGCAACTGCACTACCACAGCGTAGTGTCGTACTGACTGTATGGAACCCTAAAACACTCAGCTTAATCAAAGTAAGATCTCTCAATTGAAATACATTCAATTGCCATTCGCAAGACAATAACGAGACCATTCTCGAATCCATTCACCCGTTAATTCATTCGTTCATTCGTTCGTGGAGCAGTAAATTAGACCGCAAACGACACTTTAATTGGGGCACCGGAGTTCCGTACATTAGTTAAGAACCTTTCACACAGAACCCTGAATCACCCTGAACTATAGTCACACGTTCTATTTAAGTTAACCGTCTTTTCTAAACTTTTCATGGTCGATCGACTAAAAGCTGTGGATGTAGGTACTTATTTGCATACCTAAACCTCGGGGCACTGATACTAAAGTAATGTAGCAAAATATTTTATCGACAAATAAATATATCGATGTAATTGTAAACATCTAGATGTTAATCAACATAAATATATTTTTTTCTCTTCATTTCAGAATGAAAACAATAAATAAATTAAAACGTGTATTTATTTGTTTATTTTCGACGAAGCGGTTGGCTCAGTTTGTAGGCGCTTGCCTACTGAGCCGGCGGTCCCGGGTTCGAATCCCGGCCAGGACAAATATTTGTGTGATGAACTGGAATATTTGTGCTTGGGTTATGGTTGTTTTATGTAGGTATTTAAGTATATATTTATCTATATATGTATATATATCGTCGCCTAGTAGCCTTCTTGAGCTTAATTTGGGACTAGATTGATTTGTGTGAGGTTTTCTGATATTTATTTACTTATTATTATGGCTTTGTCACTCAGGTGACGATGTCGCTCTGTAAAACAGGACTTGCACCATAATAATGTTCTCTTTAAAGGGCCCAAAATGCCAAGTGCCTAGGGGCTCTGGCCCTCTAGTCCGGGCCTTTCTATGACTTACTGACTTAATCTGTGTAACTGTAACATAAGTATACTGTGTAAAACCTACCGCAATCGGATGAAAAATATAATCCGATCGATAAATGGGGTTTTAATCAGTACCCCGTATGAAACAAAAGAATACGTAAATCGCGTTGTTGACATTTTTCCGTAATGATGACTTCTTCCCATAGACAATTGGTTATCAATACAATTTGAAGCAGTAACTGAATAGGGACTATAATTTTAAATTGTACAGCATACTATAGTTATTATTATGAATATTTTTTTCTCATTACATCACGAAACCATATTTTTTTTAAATATGTGTATTCAAATTTTCGCAATTTTTTCAATCCTAAATAAATTTTGAAATGTTTTCAGAACCCACAAAATTTAACAATACAATAATTGTATGACAACCATGAAGTTAAATGCACTTTTTGCGGTAAAATGTCAAATTACTTATTGTCTCCCTACAAATATTAGTACCCATAACATATAATGACGTCACGATTAGGTGGCCATTAGTATAGAGCGTTTTTAGCGCTCCGTAGAAATATTGAATTTTGTCGGTAATTTCTGAATTTTAAAGCCGTCTAAGTGTAGTTAGTTCTAGACATTTGATCACGATAAAAAATAGAATCAATTGACATCCTCATAAAGAATGTTCGTCATGTCTATTTGAAGCAACAACTGAGATTTAAAAATACTTATTGCGCAATAAACACGACTACATTTAATCATTATTCAACCTTTCGTTGAATAATGCAACAAAATAAAGAAAAAATATTGAAAACACTGGAAACTAGAAAGCAGAAAGTTTTTCATTATTATCACTATTGTCAGAAAAACAAAAGCTCCTTTCACGTCGCTTGCTGCAAAATAATTTACAGAAAAAATGCAAATGCTGGGTTGAGATTTTTTAGTGTTTCATAAAGGATGCCATTATTTATTTATTTATTTATTTATTTAAACTTTATTGCACAAAATACATAAGTAAAAGTACAAATGGCGGACTTAATGCCATGAGGCATTCTCTACCAGTCAACCACAAGGTCAAACAGAGACATTATACGTGCGGGAAGGGTGTACAACAATACGTGTATACACAAGATGCAAATATCGAAACAAAAAAAAAAAAAAAAACACTAGTTACGTTGATAAATACATAATTATGGGAATATATATATATATATAATATTTATTTATACTATATATATATGAGTATGAATATATATGAATATGGATTATATATATAGGGTACCTGCTGTTAAATGACTACGACGAGATTTACCTAATGTTGAAGATTTTCCAAAAGGTGCTTGCGCACCAAGCGCTTGAAAGAGAGCTTGTTCTCAGCTTGACGTATACAGAGGGGAAGGGCATTCCAGAGATGAATTGCCTGCACTGTGAACGAATTGCCCATGGCGCCAGAGCGATGGGGAGGAACAGAGAGTAGTAGTTTACGGGAGGTACGGAGCTCGCCGCCTGGCCGGGCACTTACGAACTGAAACTTTGATCTGAGGTAATCTGGTGCCACAGGGTCATAAAGAATAGAGAAGAGAGTACACAAAATCCTTAGCGACCTACGCTCGCGAATCGGAAGCCACTGCAGCTGTCGACGATACGCGGAGACATGATCATATTTGCGTAGCCCAAAAATAAAACGGATACAGTTGTTCAGGAGCCGGTCTAGTCTGTCCAAAAGTCCTTGGGTTACATTAGTGTAGCACACATCCCCATAATCTATCACTGGCAGCACCAAAGTCTGTATAAGGAGTCTCTTTGTACTTACCGGGAGGAAATGTTTAAATCTGTAAAGAGATCGTAACGTACATGTAACTCTACGACAGACCTCAGACACTTGCGGCTCCCAACTAAGGCCACCATCAATTATTAAGCCCAGGTCTTTCACCTGCGCGTCAAAAGGGATCACTATGTTCTCGAAACAGACTGGTGACAATTGCGTCAGATCCCTAGTGACCAGTGTGCGGGGACTTCCAAGAACTAGTGCTTGACACTTAGAAGGATTGACAATGCCAAAGAGTCTAGACCAAGATGAAATGTGGTCGAGATCCATATTTAAACGAGATACAGCACTGTTCAAATCATCAGGCCTCACATGGGTGTATAGTTGGAGGTCATCAGCATAGAGATGATATGAGCAATTGATGTTGGGGGTGATGAGATTTATAAATATGGAGAAAAGTAAAGGTGACAAAATTCCACCCTGCGGAACCCCAGAACTCAAATCGCACCAATCAGAGTAAGACCGATTGGCACGTACAGCCTGGCGACGATCACGCAGATAGGAAGCAAGCCACCGAGCCACCGACGACGAGATATTTAGGCGATGAAGCGCAGCAAGGAGAAGCTCGTGATTAACGGCGTTGAAGGCGTTAGAGAAGTCAATGAGGACCATAATAGTGAGCTGGGAAGATTCAATACCGTGCCTAACATCTTCAATAACCTTTAGCAGAGCGGTGGATGTACTGTGACCAGGACGGAAGCCCGACTGGAGTGGTGAGAGAAGCTGGTTGGAGTAGATGTAGGCAGACACTTGCCTATGCACAACGGCTTCTAGGATTTTCGACAAAAACGGAAGAATTGAAATGGGGCGGAATTCTTTAAGCAAAGTAGGGTTGGGGACTTTTGGAAGAGGAATAACATAAGCACTACGCCATAAGGAGGGAAAATCACCTGAACACATAGAAAAATTGACAATATAAGTAATAATTGGCACAATACTTCCCAGGATGCTCACTATCATTACTCTGCTTACATCATCATGGCCAGTCGCGTTCGACTTCACGGATATAATCACCTTTCGTATCTCGTCCTCAGTGACAGAAGTGAAATTAAACATACTGTTTGAAAGGTTTGGAAGTGCGTTTATCAGCGAAATACTGTGAGATACGTTGTAAGACTGACACTGCATTTTGTATATTTTGTAAATGGTTTGTTTAGTTTAAGTTAAGTATATGTTTTGTTTATGTCCTCATGGACCCACTGAAAATCAGCGTCGTTGCACTATGTGCTCCGATATATGCTGAGTGGGATCCTTTTTTGAAATGCACTCACCTCTTTCTTTCTTTAGATTTAAGTGAAAATTTGTACACGATGTGGCATGTGTGATTTCAAAATAAACATTCTTTCTTTCTTTCTTTCTTTCTTTCAGATATAGTGGCGGGGTCTAAGGTTGAAGATTTTGAGAAGTGAACGTTTAAATCGTTTAGAGGAAAAGTTGACAAACTATTACACTTACATTGAGGGTTACCCACGCCAATAGACTTCAGAAACTTCCATGTGTCAGCCGCTGAAGATGAAAGGATGTTGTCATGAATATATTTGCGTTTTGCCGATCTAACCATGGAATTACAACGATTTCTTACGATTTTGAACGCACACCAGTTTTCCTGACAACGATCGCGTTTAAATTTATTAAACGCCCGATCTCGCCTGGTCATTGCAATACGGACCGCGCGGGTGATCCACGGGGCGGGCGGTCGTTTCAATCTGACGTTTCGAACGGGCGCGTGCTTGTCGTAAAGTTGCAACACTGTCGCATTAAGTGCAACCACCGCCTCATCAACGGTAGCTGCAGTTAATACGGGTGTCCAGTCTGTGCTTTGAGCGTCCCGGTTTAACGATTCGAAGTCAAGTCTCGCAAAACTACGAGATTCTATATAGACAGGTTCCGCTTTAGGCGGACGGACCTTGTAGCACAAGAAAATAAGATCGTGCCGCGAAAATCCAGGTGCTGATAACTGTCCAAACTTGCCCACGTGATCTTTTGAAGAGGACAACATAAGGTCCAACCAGGTGTCCGTTGTATCGACATTGTGGTGTGTGCGATGAAATTTTACAACTCAGACCATACGTGACGGGTTGTATAATAGCCTCGGATAATTTAGTTAATTTGTAGGGTTCCGTACCCAAAGGGTAAAAAACGGGACCCTATTACTAAAACTCCACTGTCCATCCGTCTGTCTGTCTGTCCGTTTGTTACAAGGCTGTATCTCATGAACCGTCATAGTTAAACAGTTGAAATTTTCACAGATGATGTATTTCTGTTGCTGCTATAACAACATTAACCACAAATACTAAAAAACAGAAAAATATATTTAAGGGGACTCCCATACAACAAACGTGATCGGTTGCGTTAACTTTGCTCCTTATTTGTATCAGGTGCAAGCTTAATTTAACCCGGCCCGTTAAGATGGGATAAGGTTTGTTCGGAACCCTCGGTGCAAGAGTCCGACTCGCACCTGGCCGGTTTTTTTAAACCAATGTCAGAAAACAAAGTGTTTTCAGGGTTCCAGCAAAAGCAAAAAAAGGAACCCTTAAAGATCACTTCGTTGTCCGTCTGTCCGTCTGTCACAGCCAATTTACTCGGAATCCACACAGGACCGATCCAGTTGAAATTGAAACAATTGAAATCTGGAAAAGTCGACAAGCGACCAAGAGGCAGGAGCCTGACATGCTGGACAGACCAGATCCCACTACAGTTCATGATACTCTTCACACGGCTACTGATAGGAGCAGATGACGGCACATCATCCGGGAGAGACTGTTCCGAGAAAATCACCACGACCCTCAGCAATGAGGCAACCGACGCAAGGAGGCGAGGTATCAGAGTCAGTTTTGGGAGCTGATTTAGAAAATTAAAAATATTATCTAGAAAATTGTAGCTTGTGATATATCAAATAAAAGGGCAATGTGAAGATCTATTTTTTTTACAAATGTAAAATAAAACACATTATACAATGATAATTTAGTTATTCAGCATTTTGTTGCTTTTTTTAAACCACGTAAAAATAACGAAGCGTTTTTTTCTGATCCCTATACTGGAAGACGACTGGACCGATTTAGAAAATGCTTTTTTTTTTACGTGCACGTTAGTATAAAGTATACGCTGCTACACTAATAATTAAGTAATATAAAGTAATTCATAAAATGAAACCTTTTAATGGAAAATAAAGGTTATTTCAGGTTTTGTTTGACACAAATAAAGTATTTTATTTCATTCAAAATACAATGCGGAATACAGCAAGCTTAAATTATGAAAGGTAATCCAGAAACATGCTCTGAATCAGGTTAATTTGAGGCTTCGTTAATATCTCATGCATCATTTCAGTTTCATCTCTCAATCAGACATCATTTCTGACCAAATTAATAATTAAAATGAATGCACTGTTTTAAAATTATTCAAGACCTTGTAAAGCCTACCGGGGGGCCTATGATGGTTGCGTTTATCACGTGATAAATAAGTGACAAAGCATCTGTCACTCACACTCGCATTTTGTCAAAACCTGAAAGGTAAATCGTGAAAGTTTAACGCAGTCGAGGGATCATTTATTTTTTGAATGCAATAGACTTTCTTCATCTCTTTATGACCTTCTTCCTTCATTCATCCCTCGCCCTGTAAATTTCAAGTCTCTTCTTCGTTTAGTTTTCACACCATTTATCTCTATTTTAAGTGACTTTATGAAAAATAATAGTATTCATCTTTAGTTTCCCGTTTGTCTCGTTTATTTTTTTATATAATTGATTCATTACATTGTATGTAACAGCATTCTGATTTGTTTACCTATTGGCCGTTTTGTTTTGTTTACTTATATAAATTAATATTCTTGCTTTTTTCAAAACTTGGCATCAAGCAGAATTAAAACGCGCCTCTGCATAACTGACATTGGCAAAAGCCTCGAGGTGCCATTCTCGGCCTAATAATAATAATAACGCAGTCGAGGTCGGCGACACCTACTAGTGTAATAATATTTTACAGTTGACAGGCGGCTTTAAAAAATAAATAAAACCTTCTGTAGTCTTTTAATCTTTTAATTTTATTTACGAATCCGATAGACGCGACTCTAGCGGTAAAACACAACAGAAATATTATGTCAAATATTATTGTTATTCTACGACAAAATATTGAATAAAGCGCGATCAAAAACTCTACCTGGTAATGCTAGGAACGTGGTTCAGTATATATTGACGCGGTAAACAGGAAGTTTGGATAACGTCAACACTGCCAACTAGGTCACACGCGGAAGTATCCCAAACTTCACCTTTTGTACACAAACAGGGTCGATATATTTCAAATTAGATGGCGAATGAAGAACTTTGTTCGTGTAGGTAAAAAGAGACTTCGACTTTTTTGTCTTGAGAGAAGTAAACATTTTTACGTCACCCTAGGCTGTAAGTGGGATTTCCTCGCTTTCTGGCCAAGGCAACACGTAAAACATTAGACATACAACGGGTGGTAATCTTCACCTTAGTTTCGGAACACAAACTCTTGCGATCTGGGACATTCACGAATTCACCGCTCTTGGTATGTAATGAACTATGATGTAATGTAAAGAATTACCCTTCGCCTGACATGTAGCCAGAAGTAAGGAGTATTTTGCGCCGTGCAACAAACATGTCACTTCAGAAGATCCCAGAGCCCAGAAAAAACCCTCGGGGTAGATAAACTACATAGAGGATCTAAGATAAGTAAGGAATCGATCTTGGTAAAGGCCTTAGAAAAGGACTAAACAAAAGAAGAGGTAGACTATAGGAAGATCGTTAAGATATAGTGTCCGGCCAATAAGGAGTCCATCCTGACACATGTCATCTCCATACATCGAAATTAAAAATCATTTTCAGGTCGTAAAATGTACTGAGATGACAGCTCTCAACAGTGCCGTATTTACTCTTAGACCTACAAGACCCGGGCCTAGGGGCCCAGTCAGTCTAGGGGCCACAGTCCCAGAAGTAGTACTTGCACCATACTTATATTCTCCTTATTTATCCTCCTTATCGAGATAGGAGAGGGGGCCCGAAATGCCAAATGCCTAAGGGCCCTGGCCGTCTAAAACCGGGCCTGGCTCTCAGGATTGATTTACAGCACCATAGATACTACAAATGCTTGTAGCACACAAAACTAACAGCATTACAAGAAATTTCACAGAAAATACTATCAACCCTGCCGCCTACCTCTGTAGCTTGTTAGAGTAACTTCAATGTACTTACCAGCATCAATGATAGCTTCATACGCCTTCTCCAACAGGATCCTGCACATGGGATCCATAGTGTGTGCCTGTTTGTAGTGGACCCCGAAGAACGACGCATCGAACTTGTTGACATGGTTGATCTTGCCCGTGCGTTGCGGGATTTCGGGGTGGGCCAGCTTCCAACGGCGAGGGTCCCCTGAGATCAGATCCACCTGAGGAAGGATAGTTGGTAATTGAAACTATTGTTTATACAGAAATATTACTAGATAAACATGTTTAAATATTTATGAAAAGTAAAACATCGAAAAGTGCCGAAGATGCTGGCGGCGGCGTTAACAACATAATCCATAAAAATATTATATTAAAAAACGTCGAGAAAAGCGCCATCTCTCTCGGTAAAGTAAGCAAAGCAGCTAAAACAGCGCGAGATTTAAAACTACTATAACGATAGTATGATTTTCTGCGCTGTGACCAATTATTTGACTTACGCTTTTTTAGAATGTGCAATTTTCGAAATTAACATTTTAATCAGAAAAAATGGTGGTAATATTTTTTTCCTTTATTTTATTTTATCGGAAAACAGCCTGGTGAAAAAATATCATTTAGTAAATTTGTCAGGTATGTACCTACATTCGGGCGATATCTCTAATATTTCTAGTGTATATCATCATCATCAGCCTGTTTCAGTCCACTGTTGGACATAGTCTCTGGTCCTCCAGTTACTACCCGCTGTCCTACGATTGTCGTCGCTCCACCTTGTTACAGGGCGCCCTACACTACGTTTACCGATTCGTGGCCTCCACTCCAGAACTCGTTTGCCCCAGTGGTCATCGGCTCTACGGCAGATATGAGCAGCCCACTGCCACTTCAGCTTGCTTATCCGCTGTGCTATGTCGGTAGCTTTGGTTCTCTGTCGACTTACTTCGTTTCGGATCTGATCCCTAAGAGACACACCAAGCATAGCTCTTTCCATGGCTCGCTGAGCGACTTTGAATTGGTGGACTAGTCGTAGTCGTCGATGAGTGGCCACATCTCGGCTCCGTAGGTCATAAAAGGTTACACTGATTACAAACTTACGTTTTTAGACTTTGAGGTATGGGCGACGTGAAGACTCGACGCAGTTTTCCGCTGCCTATCCCAATTAGTGTATAGTTGGTTGATTTTAATAACTTTATTGCATACCTTGTTAAAAAGGTTCTCCTGTAGATCCACAACGGAGTCAGAATCTGGGAAGTACCCGGAGACACCAGTGATGAGGACCTCGTCTCCGGGGGGAGGGTGCGACAGCCGATGTCCGGACTCCAATCGGTCCTCGACTTTCGTGGTCGGTGCCATCTGTGGAACAAAATCTTATGGTAATTTAATAGTCCCGAAGACAATACACATCTCCCTGTAAAAAATGCCCAGTGATTTATCTGTTGCAGAATTGAAATGTGTAACTTGGTGGAAGAGACCGGGAATCGAACCCGGTACCTCTGGATTGCCGGTCCAGGTTACGCATTTCAATTTTACTTTGAGCTTTGATCTTTGTATCAATGGTTTAATATTAAAAAATGAGACATTAGGTACATGTTTCATAAGAATTGTGAATTTGTGATCTTAACAGCTTGAGTGACGTAGGATTTGTATGGTTTAAATTACTTTGTCCTCTCATCATGACAAAACGACTGGATTGGACGAATTTCAACCAATTTTGACATAGGGATAGCTGGACATCCGAGGATATAGTTATAGGAGATTTACGGTAAAGAAAAAATTACCCTGCTGCTTCCGCTAGACTGGATGGATTTTCACCGATTTTGATACAAGGATTAACTATCCTTAAGATAGTTATCTTTGTATCAAAATCAGCCAAAATCCATCCTAACAAGGATAGTTTATCCTTGTATCAAAATCGGTCAAAATCCATCCAGCAGTTTTGGCGTGACGCGGCCGCAATCCCGACCCTGGCATTCTTATTAATGTCATACGAAACAAAAGAAACTTCCATCGCGTTTTACGATCTCCCGAAACCTGACGTCTCCTCATAAAAAACAGGATTGAGGCGTGTTAGTGACTGAGCGAGCGAAGGGTGTGCATATCAGCTTGGCCTAAAATTCTTTCGTGTGTCCGGATGTCCGGAGGAGTTCCAGCTGTTCTTGCCTAGGGGTCGCATTTCTCAACTGGTTATCATGAAACTTTGTGAGTAGGTTCGATAAGTAAGTATATAGATTGTTTGTGTGATTTATAAAATGTTTAAAAATGTACATTAAATTAAAATTACATAAATGAAACTAAATTCTAACAATATTAAGGTTAAAATTAAAAAAATTGGTTAAGTGCGAGTCCGAGTCGCGCATGAAGGGTTCCGTAACATAATCTATAACAAGTTTGTTGTATGGGAGCCCCCCTTAAATATTTATTTTATTATTTGCGTGAGTCGCCCAACAAACAAAAAATCCTCTTGTAGTGGCTTATATAGCCAAAAATATTATTCTTGTAAAGGCCATATTATCGCTAATAAGGGTGGATTTGGGCACAAATTATAAATACAATAACCTTATACTCAACTTATAGTTGCTTTATTATTTGCTTTATTTATCTTGTAAGTGCTTTATTGTGACAAGCAACAAGGTAGTCAAACTTCTAATGGCATGGAAAATGCACTAAAAAGGTTAATATACTTATAAGAACTATATTTAAAGCGTTTATAAGGGCGATCGTCCTTATACGCGTTTAGTTATGGTCCGATTTAAGGGCGTAAAATTCATAACGGCAAAACAAATGCCCCTAATAAGGTATTTGGCTCTTATAACTGTATGTTTATGACTGCGCAATAAGTTTATTATCTTTTTTGTAATAGTTTGACGAAAAATAATTAGTCAACATCTTCATGATTAATAGTAAACGGTACCTAAGTTATTTTTTTATTCTATGTTAGAGTACCCGAATCTATAGTGAAAACTGTGTGGGAATTTAAATTTGTGATAGATTATGGTATAAAACATGAAGTGTTATCAACGCGCCTTTGTATTATTGCGGTTTTGTACTGAAAATGTAGTTAATTATTTAGTCATGTTTTATAAAAGGCCATTATAAGAGCGAAAGAAATTTGCACATCATCTACAAATACACTATGAGATTAAAAATCTATCATTAGCAATAGGTGTTGCTTATGATTCGCCATTTTATATGTCGTTAGGGTTCCTTTCTCACAAGTGAAGTCCCTTATCTACTAAGTAACTAAGTAAGAAATGTTACGTCGTGAATATAATAGAAGTTTTGCAACAATTCACTTTCATTTTCTGTCAAAATTGTAAAGCGTATTTGATATACGACCATTTTATTGCAGATGAATGCGAATATTGTAATCCGTAATTTAAATAGTAACAATATTTCTAAATAAACATTGACACTTATTATTAATCGGACGAGTAAGTATAAATTTAATATTTAAAAAAGTTTGATAAATTAGTCAAATACCGATTATTATTACATATAAAAGTACAATAAAACCAAATACTTCATTAATTCATTCATTTAACACGTCATTAATTACATTAGATATAAAATTTGATTAATAAACGAACTTAAAATCGTTATTCATTAAATACATTTGGCTGAATGTACACGCGCTTGTGCCATTTTGATATAAGACGAATATTAAAAAAATGCTTTTGCACATGCGCAGTAGTAGATGTCAAGCGCGGTTTACAAATAACCCCGCCATTTTTTTATTAATTACTAGTTTATTTCGAAGTTTTTTCAATTCCTCATTTGACGAATTGTCTGTATCACTGTCACTGCCGCTACAAATGTATTCCTCAGTGCTTTCCTGCTCACTCTCATGTTCCATAAAATAATCTTCTACGGAACCACCGGCTGCTACCTCGGTACCAGATTGGTCATTTTGTAGATTTACAGAAGTATTAGGCGTAACCATATAAAACCTTTTAATATAACACTATAGAGAACATAGCCCTTATTAGTATTATATAAGTGAATAAGGATTGCTTTAATTCTTATTAAGACTATATAAAATGCTATAATTCATTCGTTGGGTAAACATCTTATAAAAAGCTCCTATAAGCCGAAAAGCTTTATAGGTACCTTGTGCATTACTTTTATAAGAATGATTGGCCATATAAAACGCCTTTACTAGGCTTTCAATATTATACAGCTAAAACGCAATGTAGCTAGCTTCTATAAGAATATAAAAAAATTAACCCTTATTGTGGCCATATTAATTGGTTTTATTAACGTTAACATAACCAAATTATAAGAATAAAGGCAATTTTAGCCAAATTGTCTTATAAAAAGCCGTTAAAAGGTACGTTGTTGTAATGAATGCCATTTTAAAACAACTATGAGACTTTAGTCCTTATAGATTTAATTTTATAAGGTCATTTTGTTTGTTGGGCGGACTCGCACTTGCCCAATTTTTTTCAAAATGGCGCAGATATGGGGGTTAAAAACGTAAAACAAACTCACAAGGTCTACAGCTCACAGCGACACAGACCCACTAGTAATAAAATAGATTTAACATCGTCTATGCATACAAAACAATGTTATTTCATTATGTAGGTACGCTAATACATAAACAGTAAACAATATTGTCAATATGATCCTACAGTTTAATAATCAACCCTATAGGACTGTAATAGGGACTAAAATAGCGCTAAAGCAGAATGTAACGCTACTTATTCAGACGACCTTTAGGGTTAAAAAAATCGAGTATATTTTAATTATTCGCTTACATCTGCATTGATTAAACATTTTTACCTTGTACAATGTACATGAGTTGAGGCAGTTTATTTATTTCAATAAGATTTATTTATTTTAATTATATAGTTCGGGGGGAATCTTGCGACTAAATTTTGAAACAGATATCTTTAACCGATTGAGCTGAAATTTTGCATAGCTATCTAATTTTGGTAACAATACAATAATATATTACCATGGGGCTAATCTGATGATGGAGCCGGAAGGTAGCCCTAGAAACTCTGTAATAGAGAAAGCAATCCTACTGAGTTTGGGGTCTTTAGAATCATGTTACTGAGCAATTGATGGATGCTCTAACGAAAATACAGTCGCCTTAAAAGCTTATCACAAAAATGTTTTTTTTTGACAGAAATTTATTTCTTAGGATCACATACTGTCTGTATGGGACTAACTACACTTAGGCTACTCTAAGGAAAAAGTCAGAAATGACCGTTAAAAGTCAATATCTGGTAGAGAATGCCTTATGGCATTAAGTCCGCCTTTTGTACGATACGAATTTTTAAAATAGTTTGCCATTTGGACCGTGAAAAAATGCGTTTAAGGGCATGGTCGTACAAATACTGTTTTGTTGAATTAAATAGGATTCTAAATTTGAAATATATTGATATTCGAAATTAAAAATATATTGATATTAAGCTGTTTAATCTATAGGGAGGCCAATGTTTAGCAGTGCATGTCTGTGGCTGATAGATAACAATAAATAATGTTTAAAAAATCTTAAGTAAACATATTTTTTATTTCATTTTACAAACCCGAATACCATGCCCGAAATATTTATGAAAATTAAGCATTACGCACGAAAATCCGTCATACACATTCAGGTAAACGACCCGATAAGTGACATCTAATGAACTTGATTATATAAAGACCAAACAAAATTAATTAAATCCGAATATTTTACGTGCCTCGTAAACAAAGGCCGTGAGACTCATAAATGAATAAATTAACTCAAACCCTATAAATAAATTTAAGCTATGTGACGCGAGAAGTTGAAACGTATCGTTATTGCAATTCAACATAGTAGTTAAAGGAAAAGGATTCAATCCACAAGTACAATAATAATAGCTATCGTAACTTAAGGAAGGTACTGGAAGCTTTTGAAATGTGGTGATATAGCAGCATACAGAAAAAAAATAGTGCGTGGAGTCCCTCCGCGCGGAAGAAGTGAAACTTCGTAATGTGGAAATGAAAATAGGAAGGGGTAGAAATTGATTATTAGTGAACTCATATTGTCTTAAAGAATTAAGACAAACTTCTTCACTCTCGCTCTGTCTCTTTCTATACCCCCTCCCCAGGAGCGTTGAAAGTTTAACGCAACAGTGCTTTCCTACCCCCTCCACGGTAGCGTTAAACGTTTAACGCAACCTTGTTGGAAGTAGCATTAGAAGTTTCACTTCAAAAGAAGTTGGACAGAAAAAGTAACAAAAGAAGAAGTAATTAAAAGAGTGACAGAAAAAAGGAATTTGTTGAACACCATAGAGGAGAGAAGAGGGAAGATGTTTGGTCACCTTAACACAAATTATACCGGGTCTATCGTTATAATTCGTTTACCTTCATTACCTGATGTTTCGACATAGTTGCATACGCCGTGGCCGGCAAGATCCTAGCTCTTAAATATATGATGATGATGCCGAATAATTTTTAGGGTTCCGTACCTACCCTAAGGGTAAAAACGGGACCCTATTACTAAGACGCCGCCATCCTGCCGTATGTCTGTCTGTCAGCCTGTCACCAGGCTGTATCTCATGAACTGTGATACCTAGTAGTAGTAGTAGATAGTTGAAATTTTCACACATGATGTATTTCTGTTGCCGTTGTAACAAAAAATACTAAAACACGTGATCGGTTGCGTTAACTTTGCACCTCATTTGTATCCGGTGCTATACATACCTAGCAGGTGCAGACTTAATTTAACCCGGTCAGTTAAGATAGGATAAGTATTTGTACGGAACCCTCGATGCGCGAGTCAGACTGCAACTTAGCCGGTTTTTATTGTCATATGTTCCAAGTCCGTTTGAGAAATTGACAGAAATTTTAAATGTGAAATAATATCTGCAAGAAACTCACAATAAGCGGTCTTGTCTTACATGGTGTGTTTTTAATATTTAAACAATACTTTTCAGTCTATTTTCCATTATAAAACACACAAAAGAGTTTTCCTTAGCAAAAAGCTACTTAACACGAGATCGCTCACTACAAAAACGTTTTAACTAAGTTGTAAATTTAGTAAAACCATCAACTTTATGCCTAATATCTAGCGACTCAAATTGCAATGATTCAGTATTGACGTTAAGGACTTTTTCGTGTACATAAGCTTTTTCACAAGGTGCAAAGGAAAGGTGACTCGAACGTAAAGGCTTTCAGACATAACGACGGAATACTAAAGGACAGACGGTTGTTTTTACTCAAAGCTTGATTCCCTATTTTCGAGATTAGGCGGAAAAGAATAGGGTTCAGACTGATGTTGAATTACAACATACTGTAGTTAAAATTACGAACAAAATTAGCTCAATATGAAGCTGTCATGAAAACAGATAAAAAAATCTAATATACGACATAAAAGCTACGTAAATTTTATTATTGTTTTTAAATCCAAACGAAATTTTGTATTTGTTTTCAGAATCCTCATAATTTATCAAAACGATAATCGTAGACATCGATGAACTTAAAAGCACGTTTTCACGGTGAAAATGGCAACATACCTACTTTAAAAAAAAAAAATCTCCATACAAATATTGGTTCTCAACCCGCAAATGACGTGTGGCCATTGTATGGAGCGTTTTTCAGGGCTCCGTAGGAATGTTGAAGTTTGACGGTAATTTCGGACTTTTAGAGCAGTCTCCCAATCCCAATAAAAATAAAATCCATTAACATGCTCAATTTTTATTTTTATTCACGCCTAATGTTCTTGATTTAGAGCCTTGAAAGAGCTTAGAATGAGTATGGAAGAAAACACCTAAATTATTTTAAAATACATATAAACAAAACCTAAACATGTAGATATGATCCCATCAAAAACATAAATGTAAAATGAGAGCCAAGTTCAATATCGCGTGCACTTCGCCGACAAAAGAATTGAGATCTACCAGGGCGCCAAGTTCTTTGCTCTAAAATTTTTAGATACAAGGACATGCGACATACTCAATGCATTTATTTTACTTGGGGAGTAATTCAATATCAAGATTTGACTTGGCTAGTTTTCATAAACTAACTAAATTTTATAAAAGTAACATAGTCATATTTCATTATCAAGCTAACAGTATAAGTAACAAGACGTACACTAACTTGCGTACTTACCTTTACGAAAATAGGTTAATGATTTGATTGATTTTGATTTATAATATAAATTAATTTTTTAAAACTAGCCAAGTCAAGTCTTGATATTGAATTACACCCCAAGTAAAATAAATGCATTGAGTATGTCGCATGTCCTTGTATCTAAAAATTTTAGGGCAAAGAACTTGGCGCCCTTGCAGATCTCAATTCTTTTGTCGGCGAAGTGCACGCGATATTGAACTTGGCTCTCATTTGACATTTATGTTTTTGATGGGATATCATTACTTTTTGTACAGAAATTATTATGATGTGTAAATTACTTAATTATTATTTGTTAATTAGTTCTGTGTGCTATTCTAGTACATCTTTTGAAAGTTCTGAACAAACAAAGAATTTTCCAAAACGGTTAGTACGTATTGGATTTTTATGTGCATGTATGTGTAAGTGTGTGCGTGTGAGTGTATATGCTATTCTAGTATATCTTTCAAACAAAAAAAGAATTTTCCAAATCGGTTTATAAATGTCAGAGTTCTGAGGCAACAACCATCAATAATAATAATAATAATAAAACATAAAAAAATCACTGTTTTCGATTTTTATATGTATACACACACAATTACTAAGCTGGATGCCAAATTACACCTTTCTAGGTCACCTGTAAGTGGGTTAGGTTTTTGATTACTAGTCAGTCAGTCAGTCAGTCAGTCAGTGATAAAAATACCGTTTTTTGGACTTTAATATCTCAATAACTATTTAACCTATATTAATGAAATTTGGGGTTCTACTTGTTCTAAAGGATCTTAATACATAAGCCAAATTTCATTTTAATATGTTAAATAGATTTGGAGTTATTGGGGGGTCAAAAGTGGCTCCAAACGGTTCGTGTAATATAACACACGGCTGCTGCTCGCCAGTTCCTGCGGTGAACTTGGCTGGACACGCTGCCGCGTGTCTAGATATCAATCCATGGCGTCGATTGTAACTTGTCACTTGTGTCAATGTCACCAAGATTCAAAAGTTACTGTACATTTTTCCGCTCACGCTGCGATCTACTTTAGGCCGAGCCATAGATACTATATTAAAATATTATAAATAACTAAGTTAACGACAGTGCATACCTAACTTGCATACGATAAACATCAATTGAAGGAACGGCTAATTAGTCAACTTGTAACCATTTACTTATTTTTATTAAGCAGTAACATCTGCTAACGTAAACTAAATGTCGAAGCAACTGATGGTTGAAAAATTCAATGGCTCTGACATCTGATTCGGTGGTCCAATTGGGAGGACGAGATTTGTTCGAATCCTGTCCGAATCATTAAATTTTTCAATTTTCGCTTCATTTGTAAACATTTGTAACCATTTAACATACAATAAACAAGTATAACGTGAGCTCAACCTCTTCACTCTGTCAACGCAGTCAACCACATCAAGCAAGTGTATGGGCTAACTGCCCCCTACACTATCCGTCTTTTCCCCTCACCGTAGTTGGGTAATGTTACGAGTGGATATGCTATCCAATCGAATCGAGTCGAAACCTCCACCCGTTATGTGATATCAAATTGTAAAGATCCAAAAATGACAGAAAATATTTTCCGTTTTAAGGACCTTCAGAATAACCATTACTATTGGCAATTTTTACGTTATAATATTAGCTTTAGATTTTAAGGTTAATTTCTCCAACTGCGATCATATTAGATAATAATCCGCCTGGTCCTTTCGTAGACCGATAGGCAAATAATGTCTTAAACTTTAAGTACACCTTGTACTTTTATATGTTCAATGAACTTTATAAATATAAATAGTATAGACGAGATTAACGCACCTTGGTAAAACACAAAAAAACTGTCACAAAACTAAACTGCAAAGCTCCGGATTCGAACCTGGGACGTGGACACCGTCAGGCACCCACTATTGGTCTGGGGTCGGTCGGCGTGCCGCGATGGTTATAAAACGGACTATTAAAAAAGATTTGCATACAGGGTGCTCGGTAGGTTAGGGCAATTAATGGGTTGGATCAATTCCACTATAAGTGTGAGAATGATGGATGCTTTGTAAGCTCTCTGGCCAACACGGGTGCCTTATATTTTAGGCTACCGAAGCCATTTAATTTTTCAACCAGTTGCTTAAGAGGCATTATTTTATTTTTCATATTTATGATATATATAATATATTGATAATATCAACCAACTTTTTAAATTGAATAATTCTTTTTCCTGAGCTATTCCATATTTTCATTGCGTGCAGTCGAAAATAAGTTGAAAAAAAAACAGTTCTCTGCGTGAATTTTGACAATTCCGAGTAGTTTTTGAAACTAAAATTATTAACGAAAAATTCAAACTGTAGGTTTCAACTTTCTACCAATGATAAATGATGATAAATAAATGATAATGTTTATTTGCAGAAATGGGTACAAATTAGATGGTATAACATAATATAAGTACATCTCCAAATTCGGCTTAATTAAGCATGCAAACAATAATTATAACTAAATTTTGTTTATATTCAAAATGTACAACAAAATAAAGTGTAATCCTTCCTAAAATTAAAATTACTTATTATAAGTTTTAATATTTAAAAACTCTTTTATAGAGTAAACACTTAGTTCACTTAGCCAAGCAAATAGTTTTTTTTTGAACAATTGAATGGGAAGATCCTTTATGTCTCTCGGTAGCTTATTAAATATCTTAATGCACATAAAGCAAGGGCTGCGAGTTGTGAGTGTAAGACGAGTTTTAGGTACATGTAATAGATCTTAATAGCCCTGTTCTAATAATTCTGATAATATGTTAAGAAACATGTTTGATCATAGAGAAATGTCTAAAACCATCAGCATTTTTGAACGGATAAGGAGCTTTAAATACGACTCGCACTTGAACGGCTTTCTTCTGTTTTACTCACGATAACTACAGTTACGACCTGGTCACGACTTTGTCAGCAAGCGGCAGGGGCGGCCGGCAGAGCGAAAGGTCCGAGCGCGCTGCCAAACGAGTGAGCGAGACAGTCGTATAACCGCCGCTCGACGCTGTCGCTTGCCGTTACTACTATCCAGTTCCAAGGCTTGTAAATTAGAAACTACAACCAACTGATATCACCAAACGTGACAGTACACCCCGCGGCGGGATTAACCATAACCAAACTATTCCAACACGGCTTAATTCCATCAGAAATACTGGCCACATACGACCTTATTGCCTTGCGGAACATCACGACGATCTAAAATGTCATAGTTATATGTGAAATTTTAGGTACATACGACGTTATTATTTAGTGAAAAGTGGATCAGTATGATTGTGTTTGCATTGGAAAATCACCTTTTGATGGAAATAGTACGAAAGGGGATTATTAGTAGTTGCAACTACAAGGGGCACCTTGTAAAACTTTTTCTTTCCCGTAGTCAGCTAAAAAGTATCCTATAACCATCTTTGGATGTCCAGCTATCCCTGTACCAAAATTTATCGAAATCCGTCCAGCCGTTTCGGCGTGATAAGCAGACAAAGTTTTTTTTTCAACAGTAGGCGCTGTACTTCACGGCTACCGCCGCGCGCTCATGCAAAGATACAAGCCTGTAAATAATTATATTCCCGTAAAGAAAAACCAGCTCTGAACAATCCCTTCCCATTCACAATCTCGATATGCGCTGAAATCGACAATCCTACCTTACAAGCTTTGCTTAGTTTGAAAGTAAATAAAAATAATAATTTGTTAATTTATGAAACACTAGCGACCCGCTCCGCCTTCGCACGAGTGCAATGCTTATAAATTATGCATGTATAAAAACCTTCCTCTTGAATCACTGTATGTATATTAAAAGAACGGCATCAAAATCCGTTGCGTAGTTTTAAAGATAGAGACAAACAGACACTTTCTTTTATACTATGTAGTGATGTAATGTCTTATTATTTTTAATATGGGTACACCACAATTTTTTATATTGTACCATAAGGTGAGTTGTAAAGCTTTTCAAATAAACAATGCAAAGATCGACACACAAAGCATAAAGATCGAAAGGTTAAATTTGACGTTAGGGTTGTGGAAAGGTGAACACTATGGACCGGTAATCCCGAGGTACCGGGTTCGATTTCCGGTCTCTTGCGCCTGGTTACGCATTTCATTTTTTTTTTGTGCTTTGATCTTTGTATTGATGGTATATATAATTTTGTTTTCAGATATGAATAACTTTTTTTTATTGTTTCTCCTAAAAATTGCGCTTGCGACAAGAGAATTTTGACCTCTACGAGTTCATTGACTTATTTTATGAAACTCAACAATAACTGAACACCCTGTATGTTCTTTCAGACTGGATTTAAAAAGTTTCATGTTACAGTAATTCATGATACTTACGCGTATTTATAGTGTGGCTAGTTTTATGGTGAGAAATATATTTCTAGAACAATGTTTAAAAAAATAATAACATTTAATTAAGTAATCAATTATTACTACTTATTTATGAAATAAAATGCATTAAAATATTCTTTATTTGCTTTAAAATATGGTACAATTAGTTGTCAGGTTATATTCCGGTAGGTACATAAGCATATTTTGGTAAATATTCCCATGCAAAAAACGGTGTATAATATTGAATTTAAATAAAAAAAAATTGTGTTAGCTAGTAGTGTAGCTATTTTTAAACTAATTTAATAGGTAAGGATTTCATATCATCTGGAACTACATTATAGAACCTATTATACACATCTGGTATGTCAATTGTATTAGGCATTTTTTATGGTACTTACTCGTATTGTTTTTTTTTATAAACTATTTAAATTTCTAATAAGATGTATGTATATATAGAAAATAGATGTATTATAATTATGTGTAAGTTAGTTGCACCGCTTACATTTTTTTCAAAGTCAAAGTCAAAGTCAAAATTATTTATTTGCAGAAGTACAGTAAATATACAGTAACAGGTCTTATTGTTCATACAACGTGCCGTGTACTCGGCCTGCATGCAGGCATGCAAATATGAGAGCGCGCTCAATTAATTTAAAATAATATAATAGTAAATTCAGATAGATACAAAAACAATGTCAGACAAAAAATAATAATAAAACTAGCATAGAAAATAACTGAAAATTAAAATCAATGTCAAGTACTGGAACGGTCAAAAATACAAAATAATAATAATAATAACAACAACAACAAAATTAAGCTAGAAATGTCAGGTACGGTCTAAATAACTATTTACACTATAAAAACAATGGTCAAGGAGCCAGGCAGTTAATTTGTTTTTAAAACTATTTCCTTGCAGTACCTTTATTTCTTCAGGGAGGCTATTAAACACAGTAATACACATATTAAATACATTTTTGCGATAGATACATTTGGTGGCTCGTGGTTTATGGAGTAGGCTCAGAGTTTTTTGACGAGCTCCTCTGCGCATGACTTCACCCTCACCCCGCCTTTTAAAATATGGTAGGTGAGTGTTGACAAAAACACATACTTCCCTTATGTATAGGCATGGTAAAGGAAGTATTCGCAGCTTTTTAAATAAAGGTACACATCCAGCGTCACGCACAGCATTATAAAGAATCCTGACACATTTCTTCTGTATTTTAAATACTCTATCTGTGCACAACCGTGCCAATTCTGGTTCAGTTTCAAAATAAAAACACCAGTTACTACTTAACAGGCAGTATTCTGCTTTCAAAAAATCCACACCAAACAAAATTTTACAAAAGGTCTTGTATAATCTACATCGACATCTCGTTAGCGCGATGCAGCGGCCGATACACTGCCATCTATTGGCGGATAGTAGTACTAAATTAAATGTATTGCGTCTTATGAGATCTGTGTCGACATATCGATAGCGCGATGCAGCGGTCGGTACATCGCCATCTAGCGACGGATATTAAGACGATATTTAACATACCGCCCACCAAGGACACAATGTCCTTCATAATCATGGCCGCCCACCGTGAAGGTTCTTATCGAATACGAATCTTGGCAAGATTACAGCGCACACTGACACCATTCAAAATTACAAAAATTTAATCTTTCCTAGTTACGATTATAAACAATATTTTAACCAGTACATGCTACTTATTTAAGCGTTAATTACAATATAAACATTTTTTTTTTTTTTTTTTTTTACTTGAAGACAAATTTTAGACAGTAACAGGCAATATACAAAGTTTCGAAGTAGGACGCTTTATAATGGAATTACCACACTTCAATGAGACAACACGAGTAATGTTATCAACGCCTGGATGCTTTTGAACTATTCTGCCAAACAACCATTTTGTTGGAGGTAAATCATCTTCGCGAACCAAAATGACGTCACCAACCTCTGGTTCGGGGGTTTTATAAGCCCATTTATATCTGTGCAGAAGATGAACTAAGTATTCGTTTGACCATCGTCGCCAAAAGCATTGCAGCATCCTCTGAGTCAATTGCCAACGTTTCAATGTCCCCATGTTTGCCTTTTCATAGTTTATTTCAGGTATTGTGACAAGAGGTTCACCCACTAAAAAGTGACCCGGAGTTAAAGGACTTGGTTCACCAGGACTATCAGGTAACGTTGACAGCGGTCGAGAATTGAGACAAGCTTCTATTTGACAAAGTAGTGTAGCCATTTCTTCGTAAGTTAAAGTTGCCTCACCGATAACTCGTTTTATATGAAACTTTGTAGATTTTATTCCCGCCTCCCACAGTCCGCCAAAATTAGGCGCTCTCGGAGGTATGAAATGCCAGGTGGTTCCATTTGTGGACAATGCTTCCGCTATTTCTTTAACCATAGCGGATTTTTGCGAATGAAATAATTCTCTCAGTTCCCTTGACGCGCCCACGAAATTCGTACCATTGTCACTGTAAAGCTCCAAGCAGTGGCCACGCCTTGATACGAAACGCTTGAATGTCTCTAAGAAGCCTCGGGACGTCAATTCGCTAACAACATCCAAGTGCACAGCCTTCGTCACCATACATACAAAGAGACATATGTAGCCTTTATGGGATTTGTGACCCCTCCCCTTAGATGTTCTCAAATTGATAGGACCAGCGTAATCGACACCGCTCCGACAAAATGCTCTTGCTGGGGTGACCCGTGCTGGTGGCAGTGAACCCATCAGTTGATTTTGTATATTCGCCCGATTTCTTACACATGAGATACATTTATGAACATGATGTTTCACCATATTTTTTGCACCAATGATACAATATGTAGTTCTCAGGTAATTAAGCATTAGCTGTGCTCCACCATGAAGGGTTTTCTTATGCGCGTCGGCTACTAACAACCTTGATAGTGGTGAGCTGTGAGGTAACAGGACTGGGTGCTTAACATTTTCCGACTCATTTGATTCTGCTAATCTACCTCCCACTCGAAGTAATCCCTTGGCGTCCACAAATGGAGTTAACGTCCAAATTTTAGACGATTTATTTATTAATCGACCATATTTCCTAATCTCAGATAATTCCTGTTTAAATTCATGGGTTTGAGCAATCTTAATGCAAGTGTTTAGAGCTTCGTTTAATTCCAGTGTGTCCAAACATATACTTCTCTCCTTTGAGTGATCAGGATTTGAAACTCTGGCTCCGAGGAAGCGTCTGCAATAAGCAATGACGCGTATTAACTTCTGCAGCGAGGAATATCTGTGCAATACACAATCATGAACGGTACTGCAATGTGATTTTGTGGATTTTTCTACAAGGGTTTCGTTGTCTTTTAACCTTGTGTATATAATAACTTTACTATGTAAGAATTTTGGACCGTTCTTCCATAATGAGTTGAGCATCAGATCTGCAGGCCGAATACCACGCGAAGCGCAATCCGCCGGGTTCTCCTTCGTGGAAACATGTGACCATTGGGAGGGTTCAAGCAGGGACAATATCTCAGAAACCCTATTTGCAACAAATGTTTTCCAACAGCTGGGATGCTTATTCAACCACGCAAGAACGACCGTCGAATCTGTCCAAGCCTTTATATTTTCCCTTGGTATATCCAAAACCTCTGAAACTTCAGTTAACAATTTAGCTAAAAGCAATGCGCCGCATAATTCCAATCGGGGTATGCTGACCTGTTTAACAGGTGCCACCCTGGTCTTGGCTGCGATCAAGCGAACGCTAATATTTCCAGAGGAGCTAAGTACCCGAAGATAAACTGAAGCTGCAAACGCCAAGTGAGATGCATCCGAAAATCCGTGCAGTTCCATCCTTTCATCATCTTGCTGAGTGTTAAGCCAACGAGGGATGACAAAGTTTGTGAGTTGGTTTAGCTCTTCTCGGTAAGTATACCAATCATGTAATTTATCCTTTGTTGGCTCTTCATCCCATCCTGTACCCGCTATCCATAAACGCTGTATAAATATTTTAGCTTTTATAACACAGGGTGCAATCCAGCCCAATGGATCAAACAGGCGAGCTACATCTGATATAATTTTCCTTTTTGTTACAGGTGCAGATACAGGGGGCAGTTTAACAGAATACTGAAATTCATCCTTCTTTTTGTTCCAGGTAAGTCCCAAAATTTTTACAATATTATCATTTTTAATTTCCAGGTTTCGTTCTTCAGTTACAATTCCATCTTCATTTTCTATTGTACGAATTTCATTTTGCAGCTGTTCTTTGTTACTGGCCCATTTTTGTAAAATGAAACCTCCTTTCTTCAACAACATTCCCATCTCCTTATAAAGTTCTATTCCTTCTTGGATAGTCTCACATCCTGTCATTAGATCGTCCATATAAAATCCTCGAGCTACTCTTTTTGCTGCGGACGGGTATTCATTTATGTGGTCAATGGCAACCTGATTAAGTGCCTTAACAGCAAGGTAAGGCGCTGACGCCGTTCCGAAGGTAACGGTTAATAATTTGTAATCCTGTATTTCATCTGTTGAATTATCTCTCCAAACAATACGTTGACAATCAGCATCTTCGTCAGTAACTCGCACCATGCGATACATCTTCACGATGTCTGCAATCAGACATACGGGATATATCCTCCATTGCATTATAAGGTGACGTAACTCTGGTTGTAGAGTAGGTCCAATCATTAAACAATCGTTTAACGATGTACCTCTTTCATTTTTACACGAGGCGTCAAAGACCACCCTAACTTTACTTGTCGATTTATCCTCCCTAATGACAGCGTGATGTGGAAAATAAACTGCGTGGTTTTTGCTTTCATCGGAGTTAGAAACTTGCGTCATATGATTTAAATGTAAGTATTCTTTAATTACTGCTGTATACCTTTGTTTAAATACCTCATCTTTATGGAATTTTCTTTCCAGCGATGTTAACCTTTTGATCGCTATTTCTCTCGAGTGTCCTCCCTTGCAGAGTGGATTTTCGTCGCGAAAAGGCAACTTAACTACATATCTACCGGTTTCATCTCTCTGCGTGGTAGTTGCGAAAATATCTTCACAACGCTGCTCTTCTATCGTAAGCATTTTTGAATTTAATAAAGGTTCTGATTCCATTTCCCAAAACCGTTTTATTTCGTTATCGATATCGACCTGTGCATGTAATACCACTTCTCTTTCAGCTGAACCAGCAGAGCCTACTCGTCCAGATAAAATCCACCCTAAACTGGTGCTTTGTGCAATCGGAGTTCCTATAGGACCTTTTTTAACACCTTCCTTTAATATCTGACCATAGACTTCAGCTCCCAACAACATATCTATTTTGTTAGGTGTACCATATCCAGGATCGGCGAGAATCATCTTATGTAGTTCAACCCATTCTATTGTGTTTACCCTGCGTGCTGGAAGATAAGTGGTGATATTTGGTAGGACATACGCTTTAAATTCTATTTCAAAATCAGGATCCGTAAGGGACCGAATCTTCAACTTTACCATGTACCTTGACATAACGTTTTGTTCACCACCTAAACCAGATATAATACCAGAACTCGGAATTTTCTTCAAACCAAGTCCTTGAACAGTAGCCTCGGTCACAAACGAAGCTTGGGACCCTTGATCCAACAAAGCTCTATAAACTTGGAATAGACCCGTTTTAGATTCAGCTTTAACTAGAGCCGTCGCCAGTAGAATTTGATGCTCAACTCTACCTTTAGCAAACAAGGTTACTGGCGATGCCATGTGATCTGTTTTACTACCTGACTCGTTCCCTGATTCATCAACTTCTTCGGAGGATGCTGCATCTGCTTGATCTACGTGCCCAAAATGTGCAGATGACGTTTGAACACCCTTTGGATGAAGTAATGAATGATGTCGTTTATTACAAATACGACAATTAATGGTTTTTTGGCAGAACCGTACTGA
Source organism: Apotomis capreana (assembly GCA_947623375.1). NCBI lineage: Eukaryota > Metazoa > Arthropoda > Insecta > Lepidoptera > Tortricidae > Apotomis > Apotomis capreana. The sequence goes on along the minus strand of OX392517.1, from coordinate 4,039,412 downwards.
GTGATTTGCACCTAAACAGTTATAACAAATACGATTATTAGATACAAACTCGTGTCTTTTCTCGTATTCTTCTGCGGCGAACTTTTTGCAAAAGCACAGTTTATGATTATCCCCACAAAATTCACAAACAATCTGAGACCCATCACTGACATAAAAAGTTTTAGAACCATTGGCATTTGAAGTTGGTGGTTTGACATATAAATTTTTCCCTTTATAACTAGGCTCGATAAACTCAAGAGCTCGATATCTACTAGTTAAAAAATCTTTAAATTGGTTGAATGTAGGTAAGTCATTTGCACATACATTTGATGTTACATGCAATTCCCATTGTTTGCGAGATTCAGCATCTAATTTAGCTGATAGCAGATATATAACAATAATATCCCAATTTGACACATCAATACCTAAATTCGTCAATGCACTCAAACAATCAGAAGACGTGTCCAATAGTTCTCTTAAATAACTTGCCGATTCTGAATTAGCACTTCGCTGACCCAACAAACGTTTCAGAATGCAATGAGATAAATATTTTTTATTACTATACCTATCTTCTAATTGTTTCCAGCAGCTAGCATAATTCGCATCAGATACCGGTGTATGCCTAACAAGCTGCTCAGCTTCCCCAGTCAAGTATCCCTTGAGATAATGCAACTTCTGAACGTTATCTAAAGCCTTGTTGTTGTGTATCATAGAAACGAACAAATCTCGGAATGTTGTCCACTCTGTATACTTGCCTGAGAAACTGGGTATACATATCTTTGGCAACCTAATATAGCTCGGTTCACTATTGCAAATAGTACTTTCAGGTTTCTTGCTAACGCTCTGTGCCATCTGGGACAAAATAGCCCTTAGTTCACATTTATATTCCATGTAAACATTTTCAGTTTCATCAAAAATATTTTCTTTTACATAATTTTGCTCTCGCAACGTTGCTCGGTCTATTGTTTGCAAAATTTCCTTATGACCGACTCTAAATTCTGTCCACATCTGTTCCAATAATTCTAACCTTCCCTCAGCATATACCGGAGTAATTCTTTCTTTAGGCGATTTTTTAAAGTTTTTTCGCGCTTTAGTAATACGTTCAGAGAGGTCATCTTGATATAAAATGAGTGCTTCCATAATGAATAAACTTTAACAGATGTCAACAAAACTATTATTATTATTTAATTACCTGCTCCAATTGATGTGTATATTACTAAATAAATAAACCTTAAACAATTGCAAGTGTTCAAATTTCAATTTATAATTAAACTAAATTAAGTTCGCTTAGAAAATTTACAAGTCCTTAGTAGTTGCAAAAATTATAAGTGTTAAACAGTTCCGAAAAAAATACAAGTCTTTTTAAGTTGTACTTCTGGGTGAAATCGGGCATAGATTCCCCGTACCTCCGTTTTCTCTACAACTATTCTAAGTCCTAAATTTAAAGTTAATAAAATTTTCTAAGTTAATATTAGTGTACTAAACTTAAATTATTACAGTCCAAATTCACTAGATATTAAGTAGCAATTTGCTTGACAAGATTTCACCAAATGTTTAAGTTTTGATCTTCACTGTTATAAGATTCAATTTTGCGTAACAATTTAATAAAGATTGTACTCACGGATTCACTTCGGTTATCACTCACACCAGTAAACACTATCCATTCGTGACGTTTGAGCTTCTTCCCGCTGACTTCCTGGGTGGCTGCACCTTTACCGCACAGCCGGTGACTCAGCTTGGCGACCGCTAGATGGCACCACTGATGCTGCTTCACCGCTATTCCTTCGTATCCCTCTGAACAGCAATCCACTGCTACTATGGGAACGATGCGAGAAGTAGTCTCGAACACACTGGACTGACTAAATGCGCCACTAGCGCCAATATCGTCCGGTTCGATGGAACATGTGCACAACCGTGCCAATTCTGGTTCAGTTTCAAAATAAAAACACCAGTTACTACTTAACAGGCAGTATTCTGCTTTCAAAAAATCCACACCAAACAAAATTTTACAAAAGGTCTTGTATAATCTACATCGACATCTCGTTAGCGCGATGCAGCGGCCGATACACTGCCATCTATTGGCGGATAGTAGTACTAAATTAAATGTATTGCGTCTTATGAGATCTGTGTCGACATATCGATAGCGCGATGCAGCGGTCGGTACATCGCCATCTAGCGACGGATATTAAGACGATATTTAACACTATCCACATCCACAGAGTTGCCCCAAACAATTAGACCATAGTGTATAACGGATGACACATAGCCATGGTATGCTGTTATCGCGGCTTCCATAGACACCGTATCTCTCAGTCTTCTGAGACCAAAGACAAATCTGTTCAGCTTGCCACAGACTTTTTCAATGTGGTCTTTCCAGTTAAGGTGTTTGTCAATCGTTATGCCTAGAAAATCATATGAAGCTACTTCATGTACACAATCATCACTATATTTGATTGAGATTGGTAGAGAGTTCGAATTGTAAGAGGTAAATTGCATGCATTTGGTTTTACTAATATTTATTTTTAAGTCATTCATATTAAGCCAATTGATTATGTCATTTAACGAATTATTTATATCCTGTTTAAATGTCAACTTATTATTACACTTAATAACTAATGTCGTATCGTCTGCAAACATGATACATTTTGGGACGTTGCATTAGGCAAATCATTAATGTAGAGTAAGAATAACAGTGGGCCTAGGATACTGCCTTGTGGAACTCCTGTCTCCTTAACTCTAAACTGGGATCGAAATGTTGATTTTAGAATTGAATGGTTAGACTCAGAAAATCTGCTAATCTCGGTGCATTGTAACCTGTCTTGTAAGTAACTCCTGATCCAGTCAAGCGCTTTACCTCTCACGCCGTACCGCTCGAGCTTACAAAGGAGTCCAGAGTGGTTTACAAAATCGAACGCTTGAGACATATCCAAGAACACCGACGCTACTGGGACACCGTCGTTGATGCTTTGGGTAATGTCTTTAACGAGTTCAAAACATGCGTGCGCTGTCGATCTACCTTCACGGAAGCCAAACTGCTCAGAACATAGGACGTTATATTTTTTTAAAAAACTACTAAGTCTTACATAAAATGTTTTTTCAAGTATTTTAGAAAGAAGAGGTATGAGAGTGATAGGTGTATAATTACGCGGATCTTCTTTATCACCTTTTTTAAAAAGAGGCTTTACTATGCATGTCTTTAGCTGACTAGGAAAAACTCCCTCCACAAAAGACAAATTTATGACATGTGCAAGTGAATGGCAGATATATGGAGCACAAAGCTTGAGAATTTTCGTACTGACACTGTCATATCCACATGCTTTACTGTTTTTGAGGGCCTTAATTATTCCATGTATTTCAGTGTGGTCTACTGGATTCAAAAACATTGTATGTTGAATATCAGAACACATAGTTTCGAAAATACTAGATTTATTAGTTTTATTACCTAAATTATTAGGGAATAAATTGATTGACTGTGTCGATTCAATAAAATAGTCATTAAATAAATTACAAATGTCATAAGGATCTGAAATAATGTGATTATGCAATTTTAATGTATTAATGTCATTGTCATGAAAGTTATTACAAATTGTACTAGAAATCATGTTCCAGGTTGCCTTACACTTATTGTCACTATTCTGTATGTATCGGGTATTTTTAATTTTTTGTGCGTTCATAAGACACTTTTTTAATATTCGATTATAGTTTATGTATTTATGTCTCAATGACTGTTTATTTGCAGTTGCTTTTTTAAATTTGAAATAAAGATTTCTTTTCACTTTGCAACAGTTTCTCAGCCCTTTTGACAACCAGTTATATTTAATTGGTTTATTGTTAACTTTTATTTTTATAGTCGGAAAGCAAAGGTCGTAGAATAAACATAGTAATTCATAAAATTGATTGAAGGTTTCAGTCGCGCTGTTAGAATTTAAAATATCCGCGAATGAGAGAGAGGACAAGCATTCAATGAACTTATTAATATTATGCTGGCTGTAATCACGTCTATATTCATACCAAGTAGTATAATTGTTCTGCCTTTTTACTGTTTGCAGGGTAATTGATTGCGCAGTCTCGTGGTCGGAAAGACCAACGCGGTGGATGTTAGCAGTTACTTTGGTTACATTGCTCGCTATCTGATCAATACAGGATCCCAGCCTCGTCGGAATCGGAACCCGGATATGTGGGCTGAAATTGTGATTCTCTAGACTACTCAATAAGTTTTTAGAATATTTACTCTGTTTCGTAATATCTATGTTCCAATCTCCACAGATCACTATCTTTTTCCTTTTATAACGCGATACTAAGTAATCCAAAAGAGTGTCAAGCTTATGAAGAAAGATACCGATGTGAGCCTTACGTTGTTCTGGGATTCTATAAATATTAATTATGATTAACCCCGCCGCTACCAATTCTAAACCACAACATTCGAAATAAAATGCACTTGGTAATTTTGCAACGCAGGGCAGTATTTTGTATTCTAAATGTTTTTTAATCATAATACATGTCCCGCCCCTGCTTTTATTGCGACAGAAGGCCGCTGCGAGTTTAAGACCATTTAATTTTATATTTTGTTGACAGCCCTCCCTGACAAAAGTTTCGCTTAAACAGACTACATCAAAATCCTTTCCCTTCTGACTTAATTCTCTTAAAGTTACGTTTACCATATCTATTTTTGAACATAGTCCCCCTATATTTTGGTGGAAAATGGATAAACTATCCGAGCTGAAAGTAGATTTGCTGTGTTCACGTGTATCAGTTTTGTGGACGAAAAAATGTGTCAGAACCATTGATCGAACTGTTCGTCGTCGGAACCATATTAGATTTAAAATGAGTTTTATTATATTTACAATTGTTTTTGGTAACCACGGTCTTGAACTCTTCGATTAACTTAAAACATAAGAAATTTAAAAACGAAGAATTGTAGGCTTTCTTGAAATTACTATACATATTGATTAATTTACATTTTTGATATTTTTCCATCAACAATTTTAATTCGTTATATAATAAACTGCTTTCTAGCTTTTGCTGGCTGTGGCAGATATTGACTATAATAATACAATTGTCTTTAAATTTTACAAACATGTTGCCTAAATTTGTTAACAACATATGAGGGTCCGTCTCATCGTTTCGTACTGAAATAACTATTATGTCGTCCTTCGAAATAGTGTTCGACATGTTATGAAGACTTTGCAGGACTAAAGAAGCTGGCGCGTGTGATTTAATCATCGCTGTTACTCCATATAAATCACCAACGCTATCCCGGGAGTCAACAAGACGCGATGACAGACCTCGAAGTTGACCGTCACCAAATATATAAATGTTTGTGTTCTTGGTCTTTGACTTGCCGTGAGTGGGCGTACTCGAGTGTGTCGGTTTGTTTATCGGGGATTCGGGAGGACTACACTCACGTTGCAGAGAAGTAGAGGTTGAAACAACACGCTCAATCAGCTGAGTACTCTGTGGAAGATCTTTTTTTGAACTATTCAGTTCGATGAAGCTTTGGTTACTCTTATTTTTCCTCACTGAGCGCACGCGTTTGTTCTTTTTTTTCGATGTCGATTTTAGTAATGACGATTGGCTTAGTGACTTCAGATGGGAAACCTTACTTTCATAGCCCTTAATTTTATTCTTAAGTGTGCAGTTTTCGCCTAGTAAATTTTGGATTTCATTTTCAGCCGCTGCTAGCCTTTCCTGAAGCTCGGAAACAATTTTTTCAATCTCTTTCTGTCCTTGCGTAGGAGCTGATTTTATTTGGACAGCTTCTGTTTAAGATAGTATCCGCTGAGATGCCTTTGTCTGAGCATTCCTCATCCTCGGTTGAACTAGATAGCGTTTCAAAAGAGTTTCCGCTTTGCCCTAAGGTTGACTGGTAGAGAATGCCTCATGGCATTAAGTCCGCCTTTTGTACGATAAGTTTTCTTTTGTGCACTTAAGATTAAATAAATAAATAAATGTCCCACTGCTGGGTAGTGACTCCCCTTTTTAGGGTTCCGTAGCCAAATGGCAAAAAAGGAACCCTTATAGATTCGTCATGTCTGTCTGTCCGTCTGTCCGTCTGTCCGTCCGTATGTCACAGCCATTTTTTTCCGAAACTATAAGAGCTATACTGTTGAAACTTGGTAGGTAGATGTATTCTGTGAACCGCATTAAGATTTTGATACAAAAATAAAAAAATAATAATAAATATTGGGGGCTCCCCATACTTAGAACTGAAACTCAAAATTTTTTTTTTCATCAAACACATACGTGTGGGGTATGTATGGATAGGTCTTCAAAAATGATATCGAGGTTTGTAAAACATTTTTTTTCTAAACCGAATAGTTTGCGTGACAGACGCTTCCAAAGTGGAAAAAAGTTGGTCCCCCCCCCTCTAACTTCTAAAATAAGAAAATGAAAAATCTAAAAAAAAACATATGATGTACATTACTATAAAAACTACCAACGAAAATTGTTTTGAACGAGATGTAGTAAGTAGTTTTTTTTTAATACCTATTAATACCTAACTTTGCACCTAATTTATATGGGGCACTACTCCACATACCAGGTGCAAACTTAACTTAACCACTTGGGGATGGAAAGTGTTTGTACGGAACCCTCGGTGCGCGAGTCCGACTCGCACTTGGCCGGTTTTTTTTCTTTACTCTACCCTATTGCCAGTGCGGCTCTGCCATTTTTTGCAGAACGTGTCCTGATCGTCCTATGACAAAAAATTTACCACCGTCATACCTACCATAGCCATCGATATTACCCTTATTATTTAATATAAATCGATATAATTATTTCATGATATATTTATTTTATGAACAAAGTGAATGATTTGAATTTATAAGAAAATACTTTGATTTGTTTATTAATCAATACTTGTAGAATTATCGATAGAAAGAGTATAATTGTATCCATGTTTTTGACAATTACTTCTGCTTTTGACACCCAGCAGTCGAAACGAGACTATTCGCCAGAGGACCGCAATACGTGATTCTGCGGCTCTCAATGGGGCCATTTTTTTCACTCTAACTGTATCCATGTAATTGTTGATCAATGCGTTCAACGTTTGAAGACATGTATCTCAGTTTTAATTTTCTACGGTTAAATTGTTTCCCAAAGTGTCCGATTTACTAGTCTTCCTGCAACATTATACGGTGTAGCGGCATTGTATGTAAAGCAGCTGTTTTCAGCCTGGATGGGAACCCCTGACCCTTGGCGACTACATTACCGTACCCATAGCCGTCGTTTCGAAAATATTGAGTATTTTACTGCTACATAGCCGTCAAAATTACAGTCTCAATCACACCGAAAGCCGACTTTAACGAGAAAAAATCTTATATTCTCACAAGGGAGCAAAGTCATGATATTGAGTTTGAGTCAATATTTTTATGCGTGTACTTACAAAGATTAAGGAAATTTCGTACCTATATTCTTCACAGATCCCAACATAATAATATATCTCAATTATTTTAGTAAAAATTCTGTCTGTCTATCTCTCAGGAATCAGGAAACCTATTTCATGTCTTCCAATATTTTTTTATTCTATTGGTTTCTTTGACATACAAACATTATTTCTTTAGGTAATCATTCATAGTACCCATATAATATGTACAGTGAGAAAGCATGGCCAATCTGTTACTAGATATTGATGAATATCGTCAATACTTCAAGGAGATGCGAATGCAAAAATTAAACTAATTAAAATTCGACGTGGAGGTAAGACGTCAATCTAATATGGTGTTTTGAGATTATATACTATAAAAGTTTGGATAAATCTAACCTTAATCTAGCCGAAGACTAGAACGCAGGAAGCCTAGTAGGTGTATCTAACAGGATTATTACTAAGCCTAAATGGAAACATAATAGACAAGGAGTGCATTCAATTTGGTCTCAACTCTACAGTGTAACAGTAGACGTGAGGGTTGAATGCCGAGCCCAAAGGCACATTTAGGGAGATCGCGCACGGCGACTGTTTGTAGCGATTGCGTCGTAACATGTGACTCTTTACCGCATTTCGACGTCATTCGACGACGAGGCTGGAGAAGTTTGTAAGCACCTGCCTACTGAGCCGGCGGCCCTGGGTTTGAATCCCGGTCAGGGCAAATATTTGTGTGATCAACTCGAAAATTTATGCTTGGGTTTTGGTTGTTCTATGTATTTAAGTATACATTTATCTATATAAGTATGTATATCGTCCTCTAGTACCCATGACACAAGCCTTCTTGAGCTTAACTTGGGAAGAAATCGATTTGTGTGGAGTTGTCTGATTAAAATAAATATTAAATTTGTAACGCATGACGGCTCCGAGCGTTCTAACTGCGCGGTTTTAGGGTCAATACTTTTTCACGATTATTACCTCAACGGAAGAGCCAGTCGTTTTAATTATCTAACTACAGTTTACTTATTTATCTAATAAATCTAAGAAAACGGGGCTAGGGGCTACACTACAGTATTGCCACTTTTTAATTTCTACTCTTTTTGGTTGGACAGTAGGATCGCCCTCGGGAGTGGCTTCGGGATACATAAAAAATCGGACGCTACAAACGTTCCATACAAATAGCCTACATGTGTCGTCATTTGTGGGTGTTGGGCGCCAATATTTGTATGGAGACAAAAAGTAATTTTCCATTTTCACAGTGACAAGGCGTTTAAGTTCATGGTTGTCATACAATTATTGATTTGTTAAATTATGAGGGTTCTGAAAACAATTTCAAAATTTCTTTTGGATAAAAAAAAAACACATTTTTTTATAATTCGTTTTCTTTGTTTCATGACATAATTGAGCTAATTTTATTCATATAACTACAGTATGTCGTATCCTTTTAGCGACTGCATCTCTACTGAGTTACTGCGAAAAATTGCCGTATGCAATCTCCCTTAGATGGACTGTGAACTAGTATGTAAGTTTCACACAATGCGGAGTTAGAACAAGCAATCGAATTCCTATGGTAGTTAACGCCTCGTCTAAATTGATCTTAATGTGCTTTGAGGCTACCTGACATCCCGAACTCTAGTCCATCGCTATTAAAAAATATGAATGTGACCTATGGCGTCGCATATAAATGAAGTGCAAACTCAACGGGACGGGGTTGGCGATATGCCGATATACTAGGAATATGGCCACTTTGGAGTCTCTCCGAGATATCAGGGATATACATGTGGAATTAAGGCCCTGGCTTAACTGTAAGTCTAGCTCTACACTGCTCGAAAACTTGACCAAACTTGTGTGGAGACTGTAACTCAATGGAAAAATTTGTAGGACATAGCGTGAAATTAGGCTTACGATGTTCAGAATACGCAACTTTACCATCTGTGAAAAAAAAAATCGGCAACAAAATAAAAATTGGTCCATAATATAGTTAGTAGCTTTCAATTTTATACTACTTATAGAACGTGTTAGTACATATAAGCAGCTGTGCGCTTTACAAAAGCCCTGTAAGGGTGTAAAGGGGTTTCATTTCCAAGCCTCCATCTTTCAGCGTACACTGCCGTGCTGCATCAAAAAGTCGTATCTTTATATGAGTTTCATAGTACGATACGACTTTTAGCGTAACAGCTACTTGAGACGCTCACACCTCTCTGAACTCGAGTACTCCGGATATCCGGCTCGTTTCTCGTGTGAGTGTGCGAGAGAGTGCAGTTGTAATGAATGTATAGTTGCGTTTCACCTTACGCAATGGGTGACTTAATCATGTCTCAAGTGTCTCATTATTTTTAGGCTTTCGTACCTGAAAGGAAAAAAACGCAACCCTAATAGGATCACTTTGTGTTGTTAGAAACCCGTAATTATATTAATTACCAGCTGCCTCGCGCGGTGTTACCCGGTTATCCCACGGTAACACACAATATCTTTATACATTGTAACCTATGTGTTATTCTGATGTATAAGCTATATTATTGTAAAGTTTCATTAAAATCCATTCAGTAGTTTTTACGTGAAAGAGTAACAAACATCCATCCATACTTACAAACTTTCGCGTTTATAATATTAGTAGGTAAGGATAAAATACTGAAAATATTACGTTTTTTTTTCTAGCCTGTGTTTGTGTCCCTCTGCTGGGCAAAGGCTTCTCCCTCAGACTTCCACAGGTCCATGTTTAGTGCCTGTTCCTGCCAGTTGCTGAGGAATGCGTCCAGGTCATTTCGCCATCTCCGTCTGGGCCTACCCCGACTGCGTCGTCCATCTTTGGGTACCCACTTAGTGGCTATGCTGGCCCATCTTTCTGGATGCATACGGCAAACGTGGCCTGCCCAATCCCACTTGAGCCTAGAAATATTAAATATTACGTTTCAGGAAAAAATACTTTCTTACAAATTAAAATTTAGCAAATCGTTACAAATAGGAAACAAATGTTTCGGAGTTGAAATAGGGTGCCACTTGAAGCACTGTTTGGCCCCATGGTTGACTGTTGGAGATTGCCATTTGGCATAAAGTTCGCCATTTGCACTGACCTTTGTTTCGTGCAATAAAGTTTTAATAAATAAATGGGTCTATATATTGACTCCTAAAATTATTAATTTCGCCGGAAAATAATTTCTTTAATTTTTTATTTCTCTGTAACTGCGGTCATGGATTTTTCATAATTTCTTGAAATCCCCGTTTCTAGCAGCCAAAGAGCTCCCTAAATCGCCCTGAATTAATAAATCGCCACTTTGGAGATCGCTGTTATTCGGAGATATTTCCCCATTTAGCAATGGCAGAATTACAAAAGTTGTGAAATAATTTAGTTTGAATAAGTTTGTCTAATTTATTCAACATGAGTCAATCGGACTTGACTTTGTGTCTCCAGTTTGACGGGCCACCAAATGTCGTTAACTTTCGCGTTTCTATTTATGCCGTTTACGCGCATACTGAATGTACATACCTATTCAAATGAGTTTCATTAGTGGCTGTCTATTCGGTTTAATGTCAACGACTTTTTAATACCGACTCGTATACGAAAGGAGAATGCTATGGAACGAACGGAGGTATTCAAGTTAGTTTATAATTGAATACATTACTGCAGAGGCCGGGAAAGAGCGGTTTTCCGGATGAGTAGGTATAGACGGCCGACCGTAGGGAGACTGGATAGTGATACGAAGTAGCACTGAAAAAAATAGCCAGCGAGTCCTACTTACATTTCAGAAGGCCTAACTGCAATAACGGTTAGGCTTACTGTAATTTCAGTATGATTTACTGGCTTTTTTCTCAGTGCGGCAAGCCGTTAATTATAATGCTTTTCTCAAACAAATGCAATGTAATATAGTAGTTTATGCAACTGATACATAATGAGAGGCCTTAAAACACGAGTGTGGTTTTATGAAACGAGCGTCAGCGAGGATCACACGAGTGTTTTAAGGCCTAATTATGTACAGTTGTATACACTACTTTATCTACACACATATCATAAGTACTCTAAGATGGGTTCAGAAGCCATAAGGAAATGACCGGCACCGCTAGTACTAATGCAGTAAGAAATAAATCTGAACAATAGTTGTAATTTACATCTACATTGAAACAATATTTTCAACTAAAATGTGAATTACAATAAACTTTTCACAATTCTACTTTCGTAACAGCAAAGAACCAACAAACAAATGACAACAATAATGGCGGCAATTCAAACCTCCGTCAAGACGAATGTTTTTTTTTTCTAAATCCATTCTAAATCATATACAAACGAAGGGTGTCTATCACTTTATCGAAATTTCTTTCATCGATTTTCATTTCATCGAAAACTATTCCACGAATGTCTTTTCATTTTTTTTTCTATTCACATAATCATCAATTCATCGCTTTTCGAATCATCGACCAACTATTCAACGTAAATTGTTTCGAATTTGCCTCAAATCGCAGCTTAACTATTCATCGAATTTACCTTTCATCGAAACATGATTCACAGATGGCACGTCCCATTTATACAAAAAAATAACCTAAACCTAACCCAACCAGGTCGGATCTAGCCAAGTCGGGTTTCAGGTCATAAAAAAAAAATAACCTAAACCTAACCCAACCAGGTCGGATCTAGCCAAGTCGGGTTTCAGGTCATAAAAAAAAATAACCTAAACCTAACCCAACCAGGTCGGATCTAGCCAAGTCGGGTTTCAGGTCATAAAAAAAAAATAACCTAAACCTAACCCAACCAGGTCGGATCTAGCCAAGTCGGGTTTCAGGTCATAAAAAAAAATTACCTAAACCTAACCCAACCAAAAAATTATAGTAAAAGCGATTCGATGAACGACTACGTCGATGAACAGATAAAATAATGAAGTGAAATTCGATGAATCGATTCTTGTGTGAAAGGTAATTCGAGCAAATGTACAAGCGATGTAACGAAGTTCGATGAATGATTCCTAAGTTGTAACAAAATTCTGCGAATAGTGTTATGGGAAACGATAATCGATGAAACGTTTTTCGATAAAGTGATGGATTACCACAAACGAATGTATCCATATTCTCATGTCACTCGAGATCAAATGTCGTGCGGTTTTTATAAAAAAACATACTGAATTGACGTTTCGTATCGATAACAATATTAATATCTATGGATACTAAAATAGAGACCAACTTGTGTTTTGACAGCTGTTCCTAATTTAAACTCGTAACCTTACAAAAATCGGTACTGTATAACATTACAGTACAGATTTTACCTACTACCACAGACAAAAAAAAATCTCATAGTAAAATTGGTTGTAATAATGCTGGTCATTTCCTACGATTTCTGAACGCATTTTAGAGCACTAATGATATGTGCCTATGTGCGTAGATAAAAAAGAGTACACAACTAATTTTTTTTTTTATAATTTAGCTGTTTAACCTGTTCATGAACACAGACGCCATGTTTGAAAAATTACTTCCCGGCCTAGGACTTCAATTTTGTATGAAATTCGTCTACCAGTTCTCTCGAGCCGCCCGAAACATGATACTTCGAAGCCTGTTACGACGCACGTTATGACGACATTTCATTACATGTTTGAGAAAGTAGACTTTTCTGATCTAAAAGCTCCCCAAGTAAGTTAATTAAGAAAGGGAGTTTATTAAATACGTGAGATCATATGAGAAATTAGTGAAAAAATACTTGTAAATTGAATCCCACCAAAAACATTCTGTAAAAAACTAGCCAAGTCTCGATGGAGCTGCTTGTTTATCTCTAGAAAGTAATGAAATCTAGACAAAGTCATACCAAGTCTAAGGTTCCTTACTGCGATTTCTTTATTATTATAGTTAATGCTGTGTGACTAGGCCGTTGAAGGGTACACCAGTATGGTCTATTATCTCGCTTAACAAACATAGGTAGTTACAACAGATATAACATTACGTGTGAACAAAATTGACTTATAGCGGTTCTGGCCACAGATTGGTGCAATGGTGTCATGGAGCACCTGGTTTTGTACCCTTGTGTACCCTTCAACGGCCAAGTCACACAACATTAACTATAATAATAAAGAAATCGCAGTAAGGAACCTTAGACTTGGTATGACTTTGTCTAGATTTCATTACTTTTTAGAGATAAACAAGCAGCTCCATCGAGCCTTGGCTAGTTTTTTACAGAATGTTTTTGGTGGGATTTCACTTCTTTTTGTAGAAACGTGGGCATATTGTTTATAACAACCTGCTAATTAACTTTAGCAAACCTCACGAAATAATAAGCGAAATCAACGAAATGCAAATAATCCCTCCTAATCCCTAGCAAACGTTTCCAAGCGCAGTAGAAGAATGTCGTAAACGACTGTAACGCGGCCGGTCGCCACTTCGCCATATAAGATTATCGGAAAAACAAACGACGGCACGTTTTAAAATACAGTCAGCGCCATCTAGCCACGTGTGCGGGTATCACCGCCACTCTTAGTCCAATGCATTATATTTTGACCAAATTTTTAGCGAAATTGATATTTTGGTGTAATTTGTTTATTTAATTTGTGCAATGTTCGAGTAGAATAAAGTTAATCGTTCGACTATTTCTTCTTGTAAACTTGTAAGTATAAGTATTAAAGCCAGTCTAGTCTTGTCCAAAGTTTTCCTTTAATTTTATTTATTTGCGTATTAAAAGCAGAAGGAGAGGCATTCGCCCAGCGGGTACGTATTAAAATGCCGAAGTTCAAAATACCGAATATCATAAGACCTATGGACGGAAGGCCGAAAATTAAAATGTCGAATGTTTATTTGACCGAAAGTTTAAAATCCCGAAAGAACGTTTGATCGAAAGGATGAAATACCGAATATTATAATCCCGAAGACTGTAATCCCGAAGAATGTAATCCCGAAGACTGTAATCCCGAAGACTATGATCCTGCCTGAAGGTTGTAATCCGGAATATTATTTAAACTCTCGAGAATTATCTCGTATTTCTGTAGTCTTACAGATTCTAATGTTTATTTTATACAAAGAATATTAACCTAAATTACGTAACCTACTTGCCTACTACTATACTTACTATTTATAAGTGAACTCTTCTGTGGAACCGATCTGCTCCGGCGCTGTGGGATGTGCTGCCCCTCCGCCCTGGTACGTTAGTACTCTTTATTATACTGTGGCCCTAGCGTAAGAAAGTGCGGGCATCAAGCGAGTCGCAGCGGATGAGGCTGGTCGCCGAAGGTGACTAAAAAGCCGAAGCTGCGGAGGCGAGCGTTGACAGCTTCGGTTCCAGACAAGTTCGGTTCGGTTGGCAGTCCATGACAGAATATTTTATCATAATATCGAATATTTAGTGTCATACTTAATTTCCCACTTTCCCGGACTCTTTCCTTTTCTTAATCGACTTGCCAAAGAACCGAAGCTGTCAACCCCGATTCCACGTGGTCTTGTCTGCCCTACCCCTAGAGTGTATATAAAAGCCCGGAGGCGAACGTAGGTGCCGCACTTTCTTACGCTAGGGCGGAGGGGCTGAACATCCCGCAGCACCGGAGCAGATCGGTTCCACGGAAAAAACGGATTAGTTTAGTGTCCTGACACTTTTAAAGTGCTCATTGACTTTCGGGATTATAAAATTTCGAGATTTTAAAAATTTCGGGATTATGAAATTTCGAGATTTTCAACTTTCAATTTTCTGAAAATAGGTAATTTGAGCTTCGGTTTATCGAATATTGGCTATCGGCTTTTTGAACTTTCGGTATTTTGACCATTGGTATTTCGTAGGTATTATGAACTTTCGGGATTTTAATACGTAGCCCGCCCAGCTGTGGGACGCTATAGGCTAGATTAAATTAGATGTATCCCACTACGCTGGATTTTTGCAATGACAGTCGATTTTTTTATGTACCAATAGTAGAAGGGGGCATTACCATATCTCTAATACAGCTGAGACCAGCTGAGGGTTCTTCATCAAATAAATAATAAATAAATAAATATCGGACAACCTCACACAAATCGATCTAGTCCCAAATTAAGCTCTAGAAGGCTTGTGTTATGGGTACTAGACGACGATATACATACTTATATAGATAAACTAGCTTTTGCCCGCGGCACCCCGCGGCTTCGCACGCGTAAACAAATATTACACGTTCACTACACATAAGCCCTAAGGAATTATTCCCTTATCCCAAGGGATAAGTTCGCACTTGTATTGTTTTTGAGTTTTTGTCAATATTGTTTTATGTGCAATAAAGTGTTTACATACATACATACTTACATAATCCGCGTAGCACCGAAGGTGCGGAGCGTCCCAAGGAAGCCGCCCACCTTAATATAAGTTGAAGCAACTTAACGCGAGGCCGCAGGCCAAGCTCCGCGTAGCACCGAAGGTGCGGAGCGTCCCGAGGAAGCCACCCACCCACTTAAAATAAGTTGAAGTAATTTAATGTGAGGCCGGAGGCCGAGCTCCGCGTAGCACCGCGTAGCACCGAAGGTGCGGAGCGTCCCGAGGAAGCCGCCCACCCACTTAATATAAGTTGAAGTAACTTAATGTGAGGCCGCAGGCCGAGCTCCGCGTAGCACCAAAGGTGCGAAGCGACCCAAGGAAGCCACCCACCCACTTAATATAAGTTGAAGCAACTTAATGCGAGGCCGCAGGCCGAGCTCCGCGTAGCACCGAAGGTGCGGAGCGTCTCAAGGAAACCGCCCACCCACTTAATATAAGTTGAAGTCATTTAATGTCAGGCCGAAGGCCGAGCTCCGCGTAGCACCGTTATGTGCGGAGCGTCCCAAAGAAACCGCCCACCTTAATATAAGTTGAAGCAACTTAACGCGAGGCCGCAGGCCAAGCTCCGCGTAGCACCGAAGGTGCGGAGCGTCCCGAGGAAGCCACCCACCCACTTAAAATAAGTTGAAGTAATTTAATGTGAGGCCGGAGGCCGAGCTCCGCGTAGCACCGCGTAGCACCGAAGGTGCGGAGCGTCCCGAGGAAGCCGCCCACCCACTTAATATAAGTTGAAGTAACTTAATGTGAGGCCGCAGGCCGAGCTCCGCGTAGCACCAAAGGTGCGGAGCGACCCAAGGAAGCCACCCACCCACTTAATATAAGTTGAAGTAACTTAATGCGAGGCCGCAGACCGAGCTCCACGTAGCACCGAAGGTGCGGAGCGTCCCGAGGAAGCCGCCCACCCACTTAATATAAGTTGAAGTAACTTAATGCGAGGCCGAAGACTGAGCTCCGCGTAGCACCGTTATGTGCGGAGCGTCCCAAGGAAACCGCCCACCTTAATATAAGTTGAAGCAACTTAACGCTAGGCCGCAGGCCGAGCTCCGCGTAGCACCGAAGGTGCGGAGCGTCCCGAGGAAGCCGCCCACCCACACAATAGGAAAATATTTCATAGTATTTATGTTTTCAGAGATAAATGTTAATCATAATAAAAAGTATCCTATACTAACCATCTTTGGATGTTCAGCTATTCCTGTACCAAAATTGGTAACTTTTTATCTAGCCGTTTCAGCGTGATTCGAGGACAAAGGTTTTTTTGAAAACAGATGGCGCCAGGTTGGCAAGGCGATGCGTGTCCATACAAAACAACTATCAAGCTGCATCACGCTATCGAGACTTTTCCTGAAATCATGACCTCCCTCCATAGAAAATGTATTTTCAATACAAATTTAGGATTTTATAATAGTACGAGTACGTGTATTCGTCATACTCATCATTACGCATAACTGTAAATAGTCATATATTTATGCGCATAACGTTTTTAATCATAATGTTTAAGAATTTACTGTGTAATGGGCATACAGTTGATGCGCATAAAATGATTTAAGCATACTTTGTCATGGTCATACATTGATTACTCATAAAACAATGTAACCATACTTTATAAACGCATACATTGCAAAACGCATAGTCAAGTCGGTTCATCATTGGAAGTCGGTTCTGGCCAAGTCGGGTTTCAGGTCATAAAAAAAAACCTAAACCTAACCCAACCAAGTTGGATCTAGCCAAGTCGGGTTTCGGGTCATAAAAAAAATAACCTAAACCTAACCCAACCAAGTCAGATCTAGCCAAGTGGGGTTTCAGGTCATAAAAAAAAACCTAACCCAACGAAGTCGGATCTAGCCAAGTGGGGTTTCAGGTCATAAAAAAAAAATAACCTAAACCTAACCCAACCAAGTCGGATCTAGCCAAGTCAAGTTTCAGGTCATAAAAAAAAAACCTAAACCTAACCCAACCAAGTCGGGTTTCGGGTCTTAAAAAAATAATAACCTAATCCTAACCTAACCAAGTCGGATTTCGGGTCATAAAAAAAAACCTTAAACCTAACCCAACCAAGTCGGATCTGACCAATATAATATTGATAATTGTAATTATCAATATTATTGGCTTGAAAAGTGTATGACATTTGCAATTATACTAAAAATAATTGTAATTATCAATATCATGTCTCTATACTATGTCCTTAGGCTCAGTAAATTTCTGCCTATTGCCACCAAAATTGCCCTCTCTCAAACTCTACTTCTTCCTATATTGGACTATGCTGACATAGCTTACCTTGACCTCACGGAGGAGCAGCTTAATAAGCTTGAGCGTATCCAACACATCTGCATTTGGTTCATGTTTGGGTTACGCAAGTATGACCATGTATCCGACTTCCGGTCTCAGCTCAAGTGGCTCTCAATCTGTTCTCGTCATCACTCCCATATTATGCCTCTTCTTTATAATGTACTATTTAACCCCACAACTCCCCGCTACCTCAAAGAGCGCTTCAGTTATTTGCATTCTGTTCGCTCTGCCACAGAATAGATAATAGTACAGCTCTGCACAAAACTTGGTTCTTACTGTTCCCCCTTCATCTTCTAAATTTTATTATGGTTTTTTCACATTCCGGGCTACTTTACTGTGGGATTCGCTTCCTCTGGATATAAGGCGTGCCCAATCTCTTGCAACATTTAAAACCCTCGTCAAAAAACACTATTTGTCTCTCCCTTAGTACACTGCAATAATAAGCGCTCCTTTAACTTTGTGGCTCATACCGTTTTTGTTTTATTTATTACTTTACCATATATTTATTTATTATGTCTAAGTATTTATGCAAGTATATCTGTATATTTTTATTTATTTAAGGTGAGTCGGGGCTATTGTAGCTATGGGGTTATTGTATCTTCTTACCATTATAATGGTCTGTGACCCTTAAAATGGTCTGTGTATATATAGGATTGTGTATATATACCATTGGTCTGTGTATCCTATATATACACAGACCATTATAATGGTCACAGACCATTATAATGGTAATAAGATACAATAACCCCATAGCTACAATAGCCACGACTCACCTTATGTTTATTACTTTTGTCTTTTATGGTAGTCGTTCATTTAGTCCTATTATTATATATATTTAGTCCTACGTTGTGTCTGTCTAGGAAAATAGTGGTGGACGTTAGCCTTTAATCTTTCAATAGAAAGTAATATGTTAAAATACATACCCATTTAACTAACATAGTTTCTGTGTTTATTTTACGCTTGTTTTCTCTCACTCTATAGGTAAATATATGCTAGGCGTATACGGAGTATAACGTTTTGGCAACAATATAGTTGATCTTTTTTCACCAATTCCATTCAAAAACATTAATAAAAATCACAGAGTTGAGGTTATGTCAACTGCGTTTGACATTTCAATTGACTGAGTCTGACGTATATGTCGTCTCACTCTATCGTATAAGCAAAGTGCGTAGTCATTACATTTCGAGTAAAAAACATCGATATAACGGCGTACCAACATGACGTCAAAAAATTTTGACTCCTTGCTGATGACATTTAGTTTGACAGAGAAAACAACATACGTCAAGCAAAGTGTGTAGTCATTACATTTCGAGTAAAAAACTTGGATATAACGCCGTACCAACATGACGCCAAAAATTTTTGGCTACTTAAACTTAAGTCATAGCGTAAAGAAACCGAGTATTGCCGGAAATGGCCGACGGTCACGAAATGAAGAATTTTATGGACATTTCTTTAGCCGATTGTGAAGGAAATACGTAGCGAAAACGGTAATTTTTACGCTCTTATTCTATTCTCATATTTAGACAATAGATTTGAATCGTTGTTTCTGCGGTAACGTGCGTCGTATTGGAGAAACGTGATCTAAAAGGTCGTGGAGTTTTGTAAGGCGCCATCTCGCTTCCTCCCTAGTGCGTTATCCCGTTCTGGCATTTTCAATTTTATTATATAGATAGATATATACTTAAATACATAGAACAACCATGACCCAAGCACAAATATTCGAGTTCATCAAACAAATATTTGCCCTGGCCGGGACTCGAACCCGGGACCGCCGGCTCAGTAGGCAGGTGTTTACAAACCGAGCCAAACGCGTCGTCAAAATACTTCAGACCTTGGATTTTTGACAACAAATGAAGCGACCTACCAAGTTGAATATTAAAATACTTAAACGGCTTTACTCACGTCGTAGAAATCGAATAACGCTCGACATGTTTCGAATCGGTACGCGATCCATCATCAGGAGAGACGATCAGTCGCGACGGCGGCCAACCGAACACAACAAGTTGAATATTTTTTGTAAAGGCGGTATGTCGATCTCTAATAGTTTGGTTGGGCTCTTGTGTTTTCTAATCAGAGTACTCCAGATCTTCGATTATCCTAGTTTTTAGGGTTCCGTACCCAAAGGGTAAAAACGAGACCCTATTACTGAGACTTCGCTGTTCGTCCGTCCGTCCGTCCGTCTGTCCGTCCGTCTGTCACCAGGCTGTATATCAAGAACGGTGATAGCTAGACAGTTGAAATTTTCACATATGATCTATTTCTATTACCGCTATAACAACAAATACTAAAAATAAAATAAAATAAACATTTAAGGGCTCCCATACAACAAACTTGTTTTATGGTACGGAACCCTTCATGCGCGAGTCGGACTCGCACTTGGCCAATTTTTATAGTTTTCGCTTTATGTGGCCATTAAACCCTAACTCTGTACCAAATTTCAGCTCTCTGAATTTATGGGAAGTACTACTTCTTTACTGATGATCATGAGTGAGTGAGTGAGTGAATGAGTGTCGTAAATGCGAAACTTTGCTTTCGCTTAACTTCGGAACTAAATGACCTACAGACTTGAAATTTTGGATTTTAAGTATGTGATTATAGCTTACTGGATGACGAAAATTTCTGCGTTCTGGTCTTATCCAGAGGTACTCAAATAGGGGCCTGAAAATGCGGCGAAATGGTTCCAGTAAAGGATGGTACGGCAGTGTTTGCTTCGCGCTCGACTTGGCGGGGGCACTGCCGTGCCCCCCGATATTTCAGCATGAATTTAGTTCTCTTAGACATTAAATCATTCATATTCGCAAACATGTTCCGGTCGGGTAGAAAAACTTCAAAAGCAAGAGTCTTAACTAAAAAGGATAGTAAGTACGTGGTATTCCTATAATAAAATAGACCTTTGTGCAAGGGCAGTTTGCCTTAAAAATGTTAGCTTGAATTTCATGAGATGCCGGCATCTAGGAGAATATATGAAATGTACTCCATTTCTGCAAGTTATTTTAGGAGCCACGTTTCCATTGTGCATCGTGAAATGACGGATTGTCAAGCTCATAGTAATCTGGCATTTAGTTGCCTCTATAAAAAGTGGGTTAGGGGTTTCTTTCAAAATTGATGTTATTAATTTATGAAATATGTAATGTTTTGTCATTTTTTTACTGTGGGTACACACCACAATTTATACATTAAACCATTAATACAAATATCAAAACTCAAAGAAATCCGAATCCAGAGGTACCGTGTTTGATTCCCGGTTTCCTCTACCAGGTTAGCATTGCAATTTATCTTTGAGATCAATATTTTTTTTTTATCTAGCCTGTAGGACTGTCCCACCGCTGGGAAAAGGCCTCTCCCTTTGATTTCCACAGGTTCTTGTCTGACGCTGCCTCCGGCCAGTTGCTGAGGAATGCGTCTATGTCATCCCGCCATCTCCGTCTGGGCCGGCCACGTCCACGTCGCCCGTTTTGGGGCACCCACTGAGATCAATAGTTTAATTTTATTGATGTTATATTTGTTACAGAATACTGGGGAGGTATTCGACCAATTTTAGAGAGATAATGGAGATCTCTCCATTTCATCGCCATCCGTCACTTTTGACGTGTGCCTACTTGACAGGTTGCGATATCCCTAGAACCTCGCAGCTTCGTCAATTCGGACGCGCTAAATTTGCGTTTCCTTTGTATGTGATGGCATAAATAACAAGCGCATACTTTAAATTGACCGCGTAGTGCGTGAAATAAGTCAGTTGCGTTTCGTTCAAAACAGAAAATCATATGCATGAATAACATTTTTGACAATTATTATCGCCTTCGTATTTCCAAAAATTGAGATGAGATATGTCACTTGAAGCTCATCGCATTTTATGACATTTCAATGGCGATATCACTGTTATCTAATAGAGATTTGACGTTTGGCGTTCACTCAAACGGCATTCTCGAATTGGGTCCCTGTTTATGAGTGGAGTGCTATCCGGAGGCGATCTTATTGGTAATTTGTGTAAAGGGAGACGATATTGATCGATTGACGATAAATATGAGTACCTAATCATTAAACGCATCAACGTATGTAAGCACAATGGAGGAAAGGGAAGTAAAACGATAAATAAAAACAAACACATAATAAACATTTTCAAAAAATTTGAAAGAAATACATTCAGTGTATCTACAAATTTTAGGGCAAAGAACTTGGCACCCATATAGATCTTAATTCTTTTGTTGGCGAAGTCGACAACGTTGCACGCGATATGGAACTTGGCTCTCACTTAATATTTATGTTTTTGATGGGTTTTCTATTATACAATGATTTGTTCCCGCCGTGCACCGAATGAAACATGCCACAAACCGCTGTGAGAGAGTGAGGGGCGATATTATGTTACAAGAGTCGCGAAGCGTAGTTCTCCTAGACAGGCTGTGCGCAAGGCGATAGTGGAAACGCGCACCAGGTGTGCGCCTCGGAAACTCGAGATCCGCCGAGATACAGCGCATCCCGCGAGATAAACTTAATAAGGTGCTCTCTGTGAAAAAATGCTCATATCAAACTACATGGGGCTGTATTGCGCTACTTGAGAAAATCATAACTTGCTTCATAACCGACGAAGACAGGTTATAAGCAAAGCCCGGGGATTTCTATAGACGCAAGATTTAAAACTAGTAGGTGTCCAGAGATAAGCAAAAGTTAATCGATTAACGATTAAGATTAACATTCTTAATCGCGATTAACGATTAGCAATATTTAACGATGAGTTAATCTAATCGTACGAGTTCCGATTAATTTAATCCCGATTAACTTAATCGTCGATTAATATCCAGTGATTAATTTTTTTTTCTATTAATTAATTAAATAAATTTTCTCTCGATGAATATTAGAACCAAATAAGATAATTTTATGTAAGTCTAAGTCCCTACCTAGGAGATCTTAGAGCACAGCACTGTAAAAACCACGTTGTATTACTGCAACAAGTTTATTTCACACCGCCCACTAGAAATACACTTTTTACACTAGATTTTTTTTCTAGTTTACACATGAAGAGACATATTGTATTTTTGTAAAATGCACAAATGAGCGTGTTCCAACTTTTTATCGAGAATTTATCGTGAAATTAAACCGATTAAAATGACGTTTAGTTAATCGTTAATCGAAGAATGACGATTAATTAAATCGTGATTAAATTAATCGATTAATGCCCATCTCTGCTATACAGGCTGCTGTTCGCAAGGCGATAGTGGAAACGCGCACCAGGTGTGCGCCTCGGAAACTCGAGATCCGCCGAGATACAGCGTATCCCGCGAGATAAACTTAATGGGGTGCTCTCTGTGAAAAAATGCTCATATCAAACTACATGGAGCTGTACCTATTGCGCTACTTGAGGAAATCATAACTTGCTTGGTAACTGACGAAGACAGGTTATAAGCAAAGCCCGGGGTTTCTGATGCACGAAAAATTTTAAACTAGTAGGTGTCAAATGGCGAATTTTGACGACGCGGTTGGCGCAGTTTGCAGACACCTGCCTACTGAGCCGGTGGTCCTGGGTTCGAATCCCGGCCGGGGCAAATATTTGTGTTATGAACTCGAATATTTGTTCTTGGGTCATGGATGTTATCTATATATGTATTTATATATTATGTATATCCTCGTATAGTAGAAGCTTTGCTTAGTTTGGGACTAGGTCGATTGTGTATAATTGTCCCATAATATTTATTTATTATTTATTTATTTATTATGGCTCGTGCACCGAAAATCCCGGGGTAAGGTTATAAATCATTATGATATCGTAGGCCAGGGCGCTAATTCTAGTGCACTTTATGATATCGCTAAATATGCGATGTCTCAGGTATATCTCAAGTACGTCACCTTTAGTTGTTATTAAAACAGGGGGGGTATTCGACCAATTTTAGAGATATAATGGAGATCTCTCCTTTTCATCGCCATCCGTCACTTTTGACGTGTGCCTACTTGACAAGTGGCGATATCCCTAGAACATCGCAACTTCGTCAATTCGGACGCGCAAAATTTTCGCTTCCTTTGTATGTGACGGCATAAATAACAGGCGCATACTTTAAATTGACCGCGTAGTACGTGAAATTAGTCCGTTACGTTTCGTTCAAAACAGAAATTTATATACATGAATAACATTTTTGACAATCATTATCGCCTTCGTATTTCCAAAATTGAGATGAGATATGTCACTTTTAAGCTCATCGCATTTAAATGACAGTTCAATGGCGATATAACTGTTATCTAATGGAGATTTGACGTTTGGCTATATCTCAAACGGCATTGTCGAATTGGGCCCCAGGATATTTGTATATAATTTGAGCCGCAAAAAGTGACATTTCACAATAATGTATCATGTGAAATGATTTTTTGACGATCCCTGCCTATTCCCGAGGGATTTTAGTATGAAGTTCTTCAAAAAAGGAGTATACAGATTTATAAAGGCGGCAACACAGTTTCGGATCCCCTATAGTTGCACGTTCATAGATTGCGGTAACCGCTGCCGCTTCTGGCGGGCCGTATGCTTGTATGCCACCTCCGTGGTATAAAAAAAGGATTGAAAATGCCCTAGGCTGCCTGCCACCGAAGCGAAACAAGTGTTTGGCTCTAAGTACGATTTATTACTAACTAGCTTCCCCGCGCGGTGTTACCCGCTTATCCCACGGGAACAAACAAAATCTTTATAAATTGTACCCTACCTATGTGTTATTCTGATGTATAGGTAAGCTATATTATCGTAAAGTTTCATTAAAATCCATTCAGTAGTTTTTACGTGAAAGAGTAACAAACATCCATCCATACTTACAAACTTTCGCGTTTATAATATTAGTAGAACTAGCGACACGCCCCGGCTTCGCACGGGTGAAATTATGCATGTTTTATACATATACACCTTCCTCTTGAATCAGTCTATCTATTAAAAAAAAGTGGATCACAGTTCTTTGCCTAGTTTTAAAGATCTAAGCATACATAGGGACAGACGGACAGACAGCAGGAAGCGACTTTGTTTTATACTATGTAGAGATTACAAACATTATATAGGAACACACCGTTGAAAATATATGATTGGGCTATTTTTTTACATAGCTCCGCATCGCTTCAGTGAACAGACAGCCTTACATATAAAACACCACAAGACAGCAACGCTTAATAAAACATCCCTCGAAATCCCTGAAAAAATTCACCTTAAAATTTGGCGAAATTTAAAAAACCACGTAAATCTCCCGGGGAATTCAAGTTTGACAATATCAGCCGACATTAAGAGTGGGCTGGGTTTTAATTAAACGTGTAAAACGGAAGAAACTGTGCGTAGACGACTCTGTGGAACGCACTGTGATGCATCACGCTACGATTATTTCTTATTATTATTTAAGAGTTTCACTCTTGCCGGTGCAGTTCTCTCCAGTCCGTTTTACTTAACGCCAGTTCTTTGACTTCCCGATACGACCCGACGTCTGCCTTTTTCTTGATCTGGTCCAAATAGCTAATCCTCGGCCTTCCTCTTCCTCTCCTTCCTTAAATTTTCCCCTCCATTATCTTTTGTATTAGATCGTCGTGTCCTATCAAATGACGCATCATTTTCCCTCTTCGAGTTTCTATTGTATGAAGTATATGTCTCATTCATTCATTCATTCATTTATTCAACATTATAAGCCATGTTTATTACTTACAGAGGATGTTAATTGTAGGTAGTTGATACATGACACCCTGGTAGGGCATTTAATGTTAGTTTCTTCTCCCATTGCTTTTGGTAACTACGGCTACCTGTCACCGCTCTTATTTTATTATATGAATAGAGTCCAACTCAAAATTCGAAGCAATAGTGATTACATACTCTTTGTCTTCTCCTTTACTCTTTCCAATACTTCCTCATTGGTGACTCTTTCTGTCCAGCTTATTCCCTCCATCCTTCGCCAGCACCACATCTCGAAGAAGCTTTTCTGTCCCGTTGTGCCATGGGCATGGTCCATGTCTCGCAGCCATAAAGTGCAATGCTCCAAATATAAGTTTTAATAAAACGTTTTCTTATAGATTTGGCCATTTTTTACTTGAAAATATGTTTTTTACTGTGAAAAGCGTTTTTAGCTATTGCTATTCTAGTTTTAATATCTGGAGTGCATCATTAGGAGGTGCCAATTATTCCATACAGATTGAGGTTTCGTTTTCGTCAGTTTCCTCCACCTAAACTTAACCAATATTTACGAAAGATTAATCTTTCGTTCGTTTCTTAAGTAAGAACTGAATGGGAAGGAAATTTTCTAAACTAGGCGTCTATTTTGGGCCAAAATTCCACCACAAACTGCCGCCTAGTATACAAGTTCTTTAATAATTTGCGAAAAAAGAAGAAGAGATAGCTCTTTAACAATAAGACCGCCTGGTGTTTACCTCTAATTGTAAGTTTTGGAGTTTTATTTCTCCTGTATGTTTTTTATAAGGTGGACAATAAAGAGTACTTATGACTTATATTGTATTGTAGTAGTACAGTAAACATTCTGAATATGTATCTGCCAAACTGCATAGCATAGTTTTATGGCGAGATCATTGATACAACTAACTATAAACAAGCCATGTTGCTTCTTTTCGTTTGTGAAATTTTACAAACATCGTGTACACAGGACAACTAATCATTACCTTTTGTTGACACATTTTTTTTCTGTTTTGGCCGACTCGAAAAAAGGAGGAGTACCTACCTATAGGTACTCCTCCGACGACGCGGTTGGCGCAGTTTGTAGTGCATCTGCCTCGTGAGCCGGCGGTCCTGGGTTCGAATCCCGGCCAGAGCACATATTTGTGTGATAAACTCGAAAATTTGTTTCTGGGTCATGTATGTTATCCACATGTCTTTATGTCGTGTTTATATCATGTCTATAGTCGTGTGGGAAATAACCCTATATCATGTATAAATTCACGTATATCGATCTCTTAGTTACATAATTTAGTACGTAAGTGTTTCTATTTGCTAATTGCTATTATTTGATTTTATGTTGTTTACAATTATTCCTTATTGCCTGATTTATGTCGTTTGTGTTAGATTTAAGATAAATATTTTATTCCTCTTGTTTTTTACTTACCTATTTCTACTGTATGTTGTACCTATGAATAAAATGTGTAATGTTTTCTTAATTTAATAAACAAACCCAAGGGGCAATTCGGAGGCGTGGCCTAATTTTAAGCGCGTTGATGCGTACTCACGCCGAGCGCTAGTGGCGCGGGCACAAATACCCCCGCGCCCCCAGCTACAGCTCACTTACCACTCACACTCCGAAGCGACCACATCTCACGGTCTCCCGCTTGCCTGGCGGGATATTAAAACTTCATGCGAGTTATTATTTAATCATACAGTCCACGAACCAACAAGTCGTCTAGTGCCCATAGAACAAGCCTTGCTTAGAGCCTTATCACACTTGCGATTTGCGAGCGTATTTTGTATGAAGGCGATCGCGCAGCGTCTACGCCGCGTCGCTTATTTGTATAGAAAATACGCTCGCAAATCGCAAGTGTGATAAGGCCCTTACTTTCGGTTTAGGTTGTGTAAGATTGTTCCTTTATATTTGTTATTGTAGGATATACTTATATTAAAATTAAATTGAAAACGTTAAGAAAACTGTCGTTTCCTCCCTCAGTGCGTGTCTAATAATTGCGATTCAGGTTTAAGAGGTTGTTCCCGCACAGCCGCCGCCGGTACTAATTATGGCGCTTCATAAAACGCTGAGCCGTCTCAGTGCGTCGGTGTTGGCGTAAATAATACTTGGTTTTATTAAAGATGGCTTCAACATGTATTTTACAAGCATAATCATTAGAGGTGAGCTCCCTGCCGAGGATTTCCCCGGGGGCTACAGTATGCGGTTCTTCAAGAGGGGAGTAAATAGGTTCTTAAAGGGTCGGCAACGCGCGTGTGATGCTCCTGGCGTCGCAAACGTCCATAGGCAGTGGTAACTGCTTAACATCAGGCGGGCCGCATGCTTGTTAGGCACTGTCGTAGTAAAGGTACTTGTCCACTGTTAAGATCAGGGCGAGAATTCAGACAGCTTTGTCGTCATTTTGACCAAAATTTGTCATTAAGGCTGCCTGTTCACTGGAACGGAGCAGAGAAGTGTAAAATGGACAAACCATGCTGCTTCTTTTGGTTTTTGAAACTTTACAAGCATCGTGAATAAAAAAAACAAGGATAAATAACTGGAATGACAACATAATAGTACGTTTTTTGACATATCAGTGATGGTCATCCGTTCCAAGCGTTTAGGACACATTTTTTTCTCTTTTTACCGACTCCAAAAAAGGACTAAGCCAGCCAAATATTTGTGCTATCTATATAAGTACGTATTTATATATTATGACTGTATACTGGCGTCTAGTAACCGAAATACAAGCCTTGCTTAGTTTGGATTTAAGATTGTCCCTAAATATTTACTTTATTATTGTACGAGTATAGTATATTAAAAAGGTTACAAAAACTGCCGTTTCCTCCCTCAGTGCGTGTCTAATAATTGCGATTCAGGTTTAAGAGGTTGTTCCCGCACAGCCGCCGCCGGTACTAATTTATGGCGCTTCATAAAACGCTGAGCCGTCTCAGTGCGTCGGTGTTGGCGTAAATAATACTTGGTTTTATTAAAATAAAGATGGCTTTCAACATGTATTTTACAAGCATCATCATTAAAGGTACTTGTCCACTGTTAAGGGGCGAGAATTGAAATCGCTGGCTCATTTCTACCAAAATTTGTCATTAAGAGGACCAATGCTTATTATTTCCATACAACTCGAGGTTTCGTTCTCGATCTTTGCGAAATTTTAGGAACTATAATTAGGAAGAAAATCTTCGGAGTCGGACCATTTCGATGTGATGGCATTTACCTCTAAATGCATTCGAAAATACTCTTTTTTTTTCTGTAAAGTCACAAAGCTACTTTCTGACGTATGACTCTACACGGCACTTCCCAAGAGAAGTATATATTGAGAAGAAAGCCGAGAGCAACTTAACAGTTAGTATTTTCATAAGTTATACTACGTTAATATACCTACATTCTAAAAAATTTCAATACTAACTTATTCAATATATGATTTAATAAGATAGTATTGAACATTTTGAACAATACGCCATTAAATTGTCAACACATGGTGTCCACGATTTTGTCCCTCATTGTCTCTCCCTCCATTGAGCAGGTGACCATAAATTATGTCCAGAATAATGTATGGTGTCCGTTAATCCACATTAGCCGAGGTGTTATCGCGCGTAAATTACATCGGTAGGTCAGCGGTGCAGATAATAATACATATTTGAAGAGTATAAAGAAGTTGTGCTATATGGATTTTGCACCAATAAAAAAGTTCACTCTTTCCAGTCACTTTTTTACAAAGACTATGAATAGTGTCATCTGTTCCGATATTTGTATATTTATTTTTCTATAATTATTTATTATTATTTCATGGGTTGCCATTGCCATTCGACCGACATACAACACTTACCATTTCAGTCTTAGCTTGAGAACGACTTTTTTTATTTAAATTCGTAGATCACTGGATTCCACAAAGACGAAAGCTTATAAATAACCACCTATAGAAGCAGTTCATATAAGAAAACACAAGCATTTAAACCGGGAGGTTAGTGAATAATGAGTGAAAAAACGTTTAAGTATTAATCAATAGATTTTGCCAATATTTTGATCCGCACAAAAACTAAACAGTTAAGTAAAAATATTGCAAGTATAAACTTTATGAAATACTGAATTTCTTCTGTCGGAATAGTTTTATTTATAACTTTTAATGTAAGCAGTGAAAAGGGTTTGAACCCTAACCCTCCTTGTATATAGGTCCTTGACTTTGAGCCTTTTATGAGCCCTATAGGCCCTATAGCTGAACACAATAA
The DNA here is from genome assembly GCA_947623375.1 of Apotomis capreana. NCBI lineage: Eukaryota > Metazoa > Arthropoda > Insecta > Lepidoptera > Tortricidae > Apotomis > Apotomis capreana. The sequence continues at coordinate 4,009,700 of OX392517.1, read as the reverse complement.
AAATAATTCAAATCAACCTTTATAGTCATGTCAAGTTTTGTAGTGTTGGAGAAAGTTTGTGAGTGTGTTTATGTGTTTGTTTGTTACTTCTTCACGCTCAAACGGCAAATTTGGAAATATTTTGGTATGAAGGTAGCAGACACTGAATTAACACTTAGGCTACTTTTCATCCCGAAAAAATCTAGTGTTCCCCTGGGATGAGCTGATAACACCGCGCGGCGCAGGTCGGGCTATGATATTCTATTTTTTTTTACAGAAACGCGAACACGGTATGTGTTTCATTTCTCCTTATTTCTGGGGAAAACGGCAATAAATTACGAGGGATGAAATAATGTATCGTTTTCCGGTAATCCGGTATCACCAGAGCGTTGTCGCGCTTAGTCCGATAAATCAACACCTGTACAGTATACGATTAAAATCAGTTAACGATTCGGCTTTTACCCCTCTCTCGCACGCTCTTATTAAAATCGCATAAGTACGAGCAAGATGAGATATACAATCCGAATCGTTAACTGATTTTAATCGTATTGTAACCCAATCAATGACTCATTTTTAATACCCGACGAAAAAGTGCGTCGTTTTTAGGGGTCCGTAGTCAACTAGGAACCCTTATAGTTTCGCCATGTTCGTCTGTCCGTCTGTCCGTCCGCGGCTTAGCTCCGTGATCATTAGTACTAGAAAGCTGAAATTTCGTATGAGTATGTGTACCTATGTATCACGCTGACAAAACGGTCGGCCGCGCGTCAGCCGAATATTAATGATTGGGTTGGACCAGGATGATATAGATCTTTCGTGCAGACACTAGCATCGTTTAAAAAAATAATAAAGGTGAATTCGTTGAGTCAGTCGGTCACAAGCTACCTCGAGGATGGCAGTTTTTAGTGGAGAAATCAAGCTGTCAGCCGGAAAGGGTTAGGTTAGATTTTTGCTGACCAACTGATTTTTCAACTGACCAAAACATCATTTTTTTTTCAGACCAATTAAATCATACCCTAATCTAATTATGTTCAGCTCATATGATGAAGAGCGCATTGAAAATTTTCTTTGTGCTTTGTGTCTATGTGCTTTGTGCGTTGTATCAATGGTTTAATAAAAAAATGTGGTGTACCTATCCACATTAAAACTAATGAGACATGTTTCACTTTACTATTGTTATTGTAACAGGTATCCAGTTTGCTATGAAGTATTTTTTTTTTTTATTATAGTTGGTAGTTTATAAGAAGAGAAAACAAGAGGTTTCTAAACTTAATAAGTGTATTCCAAATACTTTAATCTACAGATTTGTTAGTTAAATAACTTACAACTATAGTTAATAAGATTCAAATGTTTAAATAGTTCTTAAAAGCTTCCTTTGCAATGCCTTCTCAAGGTAGAACCCATCAAATTAATCAAATACCTACCTTTAGAACATAGTTAAGTTAGAAAAGTCATGCTTCAAAATGCCACGCCTCTCCCGGGCAAGCCGGAGAAGGGCTGACTTACTTATTCTATTTAACCACACAAGTTGGTCTCATGTTCTGGACCGTGTGTCGCGTAGCAGCACGGATAACTGTCCCTGATAAAGAGCTCTATAATGAGTTCGAAACATGTCGGGCCGTTCCTGTCAATTTTTACGTGAGTTTAAACCGTTTTTTAATTATTAAAGATGTCTCGCGACAGTTTTAATTATATTATTACTTACAGTAAGGTATAGATTTCAAACGGTAATTCTAACTAACTGGTTTATATGCATTTCGACGCTTGTGTCATCTACTTGCATAGTGAGCTCTTTGATCAAACTACTGATATACATATTATACGACCCGACCCTAGATGATATCAAAGATAATTTCTATTTATCTCGCACTTCTTAATATATCCTAGATAAATATCCGCTACCCCATATCAAAACCTTAGTAAAGGCTTCAGAAGTCCAGACCAAATTTCACAAAAGAGCTCAACAACAATCCTGAAATTTATTGATTAACTAGATTTTGGTATGGGACAGCCGCTATGTTAACATAGTTAATACTAATTATTTTATTAAGCGGTTTACACTCACGTGAAATTGTCAGGAAAGGTCCGACATGTTTCGAACTCGTATGGAGCTCTTCATCAGCGACTGAGTTCCTGACAATTTAACGTGAGTGTAAACCGCTTAGTACAATAATTCAAATATGTCTCGAAAGTTTTAATAAGATTGTAGTTAGGTAATACTACTACTGATACTAAATATCCCAAATTAGATACTCAAGACTCCATCGGGTCAATGCCTTCCTGTGGAGACATATTTTGTATTGTTCATAGAAATGCTCAGTTGCTGGAACGTGCCGATTAATTTCCTCGTATTTCCACTGCTGGGGATATCTGAATGCAGCAAATTGCGGCTTCTGAGTACCATGTCCAGGACTTTGACTCTTTGGATTTTGCCGGACGCGGTTTTGGGGAAGGTGTCCACGAAAATAACTCCACCGTGCAGATGCTTGTTGACCGAGAGTTTATCTGAAAGATAAAGAGTATTTTGAATTTTGTTGTTGTCGTTTTATTTTAAAAGCGAAATAACAATGACAATGAAACTGCCTCATCCAATAGTTCGAAGTGAAATCAGAAGTTGTTTTTTTTTTCTATCGAGCAAACTTAAAACGAAGCCACCCACCCACTTATTATAAGTTGAAGTAACTTAATGCGAGGCCGCACGCCGAGCCCCGCGTAGCACTGGAGGTGCGGAGCGTCTCAAGGAAGCCGTCCACCCACTTAATATAAGTTGAAGTAACTTAATGCGAGGCCGACGGCCGAGCTCCGCGTAGCACCGAAGGTGCGGAGCGTCCCAAGGAAGCCGCCCACCCACTTAATATACGTTGAAGTAACTTAATGCGAGGCCGCCCATTCATTTAATATAAGTTTAAGTGTGTGAGCGGCATCCCTGGGACGCTCTGCACTTTCGGTGCTACGTGGAGCTCGGCCTACGGCCTCGCATTAAGTTTCTACTTATATTAGTGGGTGGGCGCCTTCCCTAGAACGCTTCGCACCGTCGGTGTTACGCTTGTAAACACATTGGCGTATCTAAGATTATTTTTCAGGTGGGACCTGGTTGGGGCCTGGCCATGTCCTATGAGTTGAAGTCATGAATTTCTATGGGTAACCCAAAATCCTGGGGTGGGCACTAGACCATATTGGGGTGGGCACGGCCCACCCGGCCACCCCCCTAAATACGCCAATGTGTGAACACCATCTTGGTTTAGTTTAAATTGAGGCTAGACTTGTGTTTAAATAGTGTTTTGAATATTTATTGTTTATTGTAGATAACTATTCAAAGCACCTTGAAAAATAAATAGCTCATAGTCCTACCTGAACATATATGTTAACGACATTTATTAAGATGACATTAAATTATTTTCGTCCATAATGTTACTAATAATATGCCCTGTCATAATAATTTCCTAAGTAACGCCATAAGATTCAGGTGCCAACTTAATTCAATCGAGGCGACAGCACCACTGAACGGATACGTGATGGCCTCACTGTTTTGTTATCCGTGGTATTATGAATGAGGAAGCAAAGGAAAATGCATGAGATGACACGGTTATTAAATTACAGTAGTATCTTAGTGGTTCTGGGTTCAAATCCCGGCTAGGTGAAATCCTTTCTACATTGTAAATTTAATGATTTTGTCTTGTCTCGAATCATGGTTGTTTTTCATACAAAATACATACATTGTCGAACAGCAACTCTCAATAACTGATTCACTGCTGCTTACATTAGGTATGCGATCAATATTCAACAACTTCGGTAGGTAGTAATTCTCGAAGTCCGGGTTAATCTTCACAGCTACACCCTGGCTTGTGCCGAATCGTGGTCACAGGCACGCAACGACGTGCATCGACTCTCGTCTATCGTGTCGAGGGACGCTTCAATGGCTCCAATAGTATACACGTGTGGAGCTGGTGTTATTAACTCAGGGAAAATCTTAACAGCGCGATGCAGCTGTTAGTATGGAGATTTTGTCAAAGTAACAACGCCATCTAGCGGAAAATTGGGTCATTAAGAACAAAATCTCATATTTATTACTTTGACTAAATTTTGTATATAAAAAAACTACCTAGGTACATAGATGCGAAATTGTGGCTAAATACATCGTACATTTATCGTTTATTATACATTCCGCTACCTTATTAGTAAGTTACACCTAAATGATGATGATTATCATTATTATTATTATTATAGCACTTTTGGTCCATAATATAAAACTGAAAATATTAGAAGTATTTTTCCTCACTGAATTTGTTAAGGTTAAGTCCGAACTATCCGATTTTATTGTATCTCACTGACACTTGATTTCTATTTTAATATCTATTTCTTACTAATGTAAGTTTATGATTACGCTTCACCATCTGTCACTTACAACATTTTGTTGTTCGAAGGCCCCCTTTTTTTGAAACAGACACGGTTGCTAGGTTACCAATTGTTTATACAACGTCCTACGCTTTTTCGATCAGGATCTGACGCGCGGATCTGACGCGAGTTTAACATTTTGTACCCATCTAAAAAGTGCCAAGCGCCGCTAAAGAAGTTTTTCACTACAAAAAAAACACTAACCAGCAACGATGTCTTTGATGTCCTTTTCTGTGACCGTGGTCCCGGGGCGTCTCATGACGACAGCAACTGCCCGCTTGCCATCCTCGGGGTGTGGAACGCCGACGACACACACGTCCAAAACGTCAGGGTGGCCGTAGATCACTTTCTCCACTTCCATAGGCATAACCTGAAGAATTAGTTTGCCGTAATGATCCGCAATAGCAATATTTCAGTTTTTTTTTTTTAGGGAATCATTAGATACAATTTTTTATTGGGATCAAATGTTTATATCCGCCTTGATCTGTACATATTTTATTTTTGAAACATATTTAATCTTAAAACGTTGGATCGGTAATCCAAAGATGGCATGGGCACGCGGCATCATCTGGCATCTGGAGTCATCTGTTGAGTATAATTTCTTTTGTCCGCGCATCACGCCGAAACAGCTGGACACATTTTAACCAATTTCGGTACAGGGATAGCTGGACATCCAAAGATCGTTATAGAATCGGGATAGGTAAAATACGCGTATTGTGTTCAGAAATAAAATTTTAAAATGAAACTTACATAATAACGGCGAAATTTGAAGGCACTGGACATGCGATCGACGAAGAAGTAGTAACCATTTTGATCTTTGTAGAGGAGATCACCCGTCTTGTACCAGCCGTCGGGAGTCACCGCCCGGGCTGTAGCCTCCGGGTCATTGTAGTACTCCTGGAGATGAAAAGTAGAACACAATATTACTTACAATCAACAGAACATAATCAATTTATTATTATTTAATTGTATGGCGTAAAAAACATTACAAGTAATCGAAATACAACAGTTATGTCACAAATTGATGTCCAAGGTTCTTAGCCATTTAGCAGCGTGGGTTGTGAAGGAAAACAGGTCTTCGGGGTTTCCAGGGTAGGCTCTGAAGGGGTATTCCTGTCCTGTGATGGACAGTTCGAGAGTCGCCACCACAGTCGCAGAGATGTTTAAAATGTGCGCCGCCCGTACCCAGTGCGCAGTAGGTTGAGTTTGCACCATTCGTGACGAGGCCGAACCCCTCATTTTCACACAAGATAAGGCTTCTAACAAGTCCATTGACAGGAACATAATCAATGCTATTATAGAATTCTAAAATTGTGTCAGAAATCAGGTTTATATGGATACGTTTCCAGGACATTCAACTTTGATTGGTAAGATCTCGGCCAATATTGAAGCTAAGATTGTTTTTGTTATGTGCACGTTTAGCACCAAACAGCAACTAGTGTCGGGGACTTTTATTACAAACTTAATCACCTTGCAATGTATGTAAATAATGACTATGTACCTATGTTTGTTCGGGTGGAATTTTGCAACTCAATTTTGAAGCAGATATCTTCAACCGACTGAGCTGAAATGCTTACCTACATAACATTGATGACAATACAATAATATGGTACCATGGAGCTGGTTTTATGATGGAGCCGGAAGGTGGCACTAGAAACTCTGTAGTAGGTAAAAAGCAATTCCACCGAAGGGTCTTTAGAGTCGTCTCATTATAATATATGTTGACTTACAGTAAATCTGGGTCCCTTTGACCAGAGCTCTCCATTCCTGTTCGGCTCGGTGATAACTTCGCCAGTTTTCGGATCAACCAGCTGCAAATATTCACATCAAATCGTTATTTATAACACTTTATCTGCCTACTGAGCCAGGGTAAATATTTGTGTGATGAAGGTTGTTCTATGTATTTAAGTATATATTTATCTATATTAGCATGTATATCGTCGTCTAGTAACACAAGCCTTCTTGAGCTTAATTCGGGACTAGATCGATCTGTGAGGTTGTCGGATATTTTTTAATGCTACAAAGTTATATTCTATTTGTCGTAAAGTAACTTTGATTACTGAACGGTTTGAAGAGGAATGTTTCGGATACAATACAAGTTGAGAAAATTGCGTTTATGGACCATATGATTAATAGTGATTCTAAACATTTTCAAATCGCCGTTGGTTTTGTATGTCACCCGCGAATAGGTTTGAGAGCCCTAGCCTGTGAAGGCCCGCTACGGACCTGCTTTGCGGGGCTCCTATCTCATCTTCATCTACTATTATTCGGTCTCAAGCCCCCGCTTGTAGCCCGGAGAGCCACAACCACCCAGATTTTTCAGATTTCCGGCTTAGTTCGACGTTCGGCAAATTTCGGCTTGGAAACATTCAGGATCGAATTTAGCAGGGTTTTTACATCGGAAAAGTCATGTTGCCAAAATCGCTCACAAAATTCCGTTAGACTTGAAAATTTTAATCTGAAGTACCAGTCTCTATGATGGGAAATTAGGAAAGTTTTCGGAAATTCTTGGAAACGGCACATCACTAGGCCTGTCCTGTTTAGTTACTTGAGTTCTCCTGGGGGTACTGATCCAGCACAATCTATTAGAAACACTCATTTCATTGCGGTTGCTACTCCGCAATGAATGTACTACAAGCTGTCATAAGCAGAGCGGTTGCGCCTTAACACGTTCAATGCGAAGCTTCATTTTGGGAACTAGCTCTCAGTGCGTTACAACCCATGAAAGTCCTGTATTGAACTTTCTGGCTGTGCGGTACAAGTCAATTACAGCCTGTAAGAGGGGTTCTATATTTTACCTAAAATGTCTTTACTAAATACATATATATGGAATTTAATTATAACAATGTTTAGTCTAATAATGAGTCTACTTTATACTGCTTTCGCCGAAGTTGACGTCTGTTCGTTGAGATTTTATAGAGGAATTAAATAACAGGTCAAAATTGACTTGTAACGCACAGCCAGGACTGGCACAGGTAAAATGTCGATGATTTAGTAGTGATGGGAAAGATAAACCAAATAAATATATCGAAACAATGAACATTTTTTTTTTACATTTGTTACATGTGCAACCAGATGATGGGCTCTGTGGATGGGCTCATGTAAATACGTCATTTTTGTGATGCGTTTGAGGGTATTTCAATTCGTTCTACATGAACCGCCGACGATGGTTAACTGCCACTCGGGGACGTGGAGGTTCTAACAGAATCATGTTCCAATATGCGAACTTTGTCTTTGTTCCAGCTACTTAAAATTTTTGTCCAACATTCTTCGAGACCGCATTTTAGAAGCATTCATGTTTACGTATAAACAGAAACAAACGTGCGTACTAATAGCAGGGTAACAACACTAATGCACTCTGCACTTGCGTGCAGTGCTGTACAGGGCCCTACACAACAGGTCATATATGCCCTGTTCCGCACTGAATAACAAAAGTTTTAATCTAGTGCGAACAGGTCATATGTGACCTGTTAATTAATTTATATGTTGTCGGGTAGATTGTAAAATGACGAATCTAAATGTATACTTGACTCTATAAAAAAAGTTAAATATCACAACTTTATGGCCTTCGCACCAGTGCAAAGTCGCGTATTTCGGTCGCCGCACCAGGCGAAAGTTCAGAACAGGGTCAAAATGACCTGTTTCGCAGTTAACGTGTTAAGCAAATTCAGCAAAATAATCACACCTGCACTTTGACTAGCTCCAATTCACTTCCAACGTTCCTCTCCGGGCCGTTGGGGCGGGGCAGCAGAATAGGCCCCACGCACTCCGTCTGCGCAAAGAGGTTCCATACCTCGGCTTCTGGCCGCATTCTCAGCTAGAAAGCATGAAACAGAATCTGTTAGAAGAATACCACTTATAGCTTAGTTGGTAGGTTGGCAGGCAAAGAATTGCAACAAAGTTTCTTCTTAAAAGTGTACAAGTAACTGTTTGCCACAGTAAGCTCTAGTAGGCTTGTGTTCTGGGCACAAGACAAAGATATATATATATATATATATATACTTAAATAGATAAATACACAGAAAACATAACCCAGGAATTGAAATGTTCGAGTTCATCACACAAATATATTTGCCCTTGTCTAAACTAATGCGCAAAAGTTGCAGCGTTTGACCGCAGGTTGATAGGTACTAGTAGTTGGCCCAAGAATAAATTTTAAATACCCACGTAACTAGTCTTTCTCCAAGACAAAATTTGGATTATATGTCCTTTAGGTACACGGTGGTTGTCATCTACGCAGCCTTAATCAGACGACTCTTGGCAAAGAAAAATAAATAAATCTGAACTTACTTTCATTTTATCCAGAATCTCTTTATCCATAGCCCTTTACAACCGACTTGATACGATAGTGACACTTTATTTTCAAAAATTCTGGCGTGTACCCAAATCAACTTTTCGAGACGCAACCGACCTCGATCGATCGTGAATCTATCTTTTTATTGGAAAAAATACGCGCGGGCCTCTTGCGAGAGAGTTTGAACCTGTTAGTCGCCTGTGACCGCTGTGAAGCATGGATGCGTTTTTTGGCGCGCAAACTCGACCGGGTAAGTATTTGGTTATTCTTTTAATAAATGCAATTTCTATATTTTTTTTTGTGTAATTTACTTACTTTGGTTATTGGTTTGTACATAATGTATGTAATTTGAACCTAGCATTCTTACTTTTGGGTATATTGTGACTCGAAGTCAAGGACGCACGATCGTGTAGGTTAGGTGGTACATACTAAATTGGGTATATTTTGACTCAATATCAAGGACGCACGATCGTGTAGGTTAGGTGATACGTACTAAATAGATATTCGTAATTTTTTTTGTACCCAAACATGATTATCCTGTACGTATAATCGTTTAATCGGTTTTTTCTTTATTTTTAGGAAAGCCCCTCACGGATGAGCAAGTTGCACAATTATTAGCGGATGGGAATGACTCGGAAATTGAGGACTTTGCTGATGATGAGGAAGATATTGTTGCGAGAGTCTTAGATCACCTAGAAGAGAGTGAATCTGGTTCTGGCGATGAATCCTCCGAAGTGGATGAGGCACCACCACCTATCCCAACAACATCCAGTAGCAGGGGATCCACTAGAGGCAGATCAGGCAGGGACACGTCAAGAGCAAGAAGTAGAGGGCGGGGAAGAGGACAGGCTAAAGGAAGTGGACAGGCTACAGCTAAATGCTTCAAAACTTATTATTAATATCGTTAAAAAAATACTGATGATGATAAAGACTGTTTAATTAATTTAATTTTCATTTAATATCATACCATATCTCCAAACTAGACAAAACTCACATCTCGAGGTTTCTCCTAAGCCCCACGCTCGTGAGGGTAAGTTTTCAGGAAACCAGGGACTTCAGGATTTTTTTATTTATTTTTAACACGATATTTAGGCACCCATAAAAAAGTCATGTGAGTTTTAAAGAAGTCTGAGTAAATTATTTTCTTCGGTTGTAAAGGGATAGAAGATCCAGTGAGGAGGATGATCTTGAAGCAGGTCAGGTCGCAGTGTTTCGGGTGCAGCACGATACCGGTGAACATGTTCGGGCTTCCGGTACTGGTGACGGGCTAAATGATAAAAAATACTACTGAATTTCATAATACTGAAGCATAACAAGAAAAGAAAGTCCAGCGGGCATATAACAGATTCAATCTTGTCGTCCTCTCGTGACTTAAGATCGTAGTCATCACACTTGGAGTGAAAGATTTGCCTCCACTGAGTCCTGTCCATTGCTTCCCTTACAACCGAGCAAAACTTGGAGAAATATGCGTTTACTTGATCGGTCCATCTGGTTAGGGAATCGCCCATGAGCTAGTTTACCATCTATGTTCCCAACTACGATCAACTTTTCCAGTCTTTCTGCTCCACACTATGTGGCTAAAATACGAAATAATTCGTTGGTGGCATATTGTGGGCAGGCGAGTTTTAATCAACAGTGGTAAAAACAAGATAGGTAATTAGGGAACTAGGACGACGCCTAATGGATAGGAGCTGCGATCCCCACTCTGGCTCTTATCTGGTTCAGCTGGTATCCATAGCCATTCAGCGGGGCATCGCTACTGGTACTATGGGGATCATTGAGCCAGTTATAAAATGCGGTATTCCCTTGATTTGTCTAATTTTTTTTTGTCTAATTTCAGTTTGTCTAACAACTTTTACCATAATGAACATTTTGTCTAAAGTCATTATGTATAATATCATTTCTCATAATTATTATTTTGTCGAAACTCGTTTTGCCTAAATGATCATTGTCATAACTCTTGTTTTGTCGAATATTATTTTATCTAAAACTCACTTTGTCGATTCTTATTTTAACTAATCATTACATAGCCGAATAACGTTTTAACTAAAAAGTTTTTGTCTAATTCTGAATTATCATAATATTAACCTTGTCGATTTTTATTTTGTCTAATCAATACATAGCTGAAAATTAAGCAAAACGAAATTAGGCAAAATGTTGTTAGGCAAAACAATGTACAGTCGCCATCAGATATATCGCAGCATATAAGGCGATCATAAATATCTGAACATGTACTATAACGCCTACTACTAGCTTGTTTATTCAACTATTAGCGTCAGAATGCTTTCTTCCATGGAAGTATATTCAAATTTAGCAGTTAGTAGGTTAGGTTAAAGATCGAAAACTGTAGGTTAGGTTAGGTTTGTTTTATGACCATGGATAGCGGAGCGAGCGAAGCGAGCGGAGCGTCAGAATGCTTACTTGCATTTGAAAGTATATTAAAATTTAGCAGTTAGTAGGTTAGGCTAAACGGGTACCCCTTATCTTGCACAATCTCTATTGTCCGAAATACACTTCGCATAATCGTTTTCGCACAATAATTTTTAGCCGAATGATACTATCGTATAATTATATACTCACCACAATTGTTATGTCGCATAATATTCATTTGGCACAAATTTGTATAGCAGAATACTAATATCGCCAACTTTTATTTAGCAGAATTTTATGTAGCACAATATAAGTCCCGCCGAATTTATTGCGGCATAATTGTACCATAGCATACCCACAGAACCGAATCGCTGCCAGAAAACAAAGTTAGGTTAGGTTGAAACTGTGTCCCTCACAGAAACGAAGGCAAGGCAGGTAAGTAAGGCAGGTCCGACTTGGCTTAGGTTAGGTACGACGACGAGCGAAGCGAGGAGGAGTGTTAGGTTGAACTGTGACCCTAACGAGCGAGCGAAGCGAGCGAGCCGCGCAGGTCCGACTTGGCTTACGATTCCTAACATTACCAATTTCACCTTAAGGCAGATCCGACTTGGCTTAGGTTAGGTACGACGACGAGCGAAGCGAGGAGGAGTGTTAGGTTGAACTGCGACCCTAACGAGCGAGCGAAGCGAGCGAGCCGCGCAGGTCCGACTTGGCTTACAATTCCTAAAATTACCTATTTCACCTTAAGGCAGATCCAACTTGGCTTAGGTTAGGTACGACGACGAGCGAAGCGAGGAGGAGTGTTAGGTTGAACTATGACCCGACTCAGGCTTACGATTCCTAACATTACCTATTTCACCTTAAGGCAGGTCCGAAAACTGTAGGTTAGGTTAGGTTTGTTTTATGAACATGGATAGCGGAGCGAGCGAAGCGAGCGGAGCGTCAGAATGCTTGCTTGCATGGAAGTATATTGAAATTTAGCAGTTAGTAGGTTAGACTAAACACCGAAAACTGTAGGTTAGGTTAGGTTTGTTTTATGACGATGCAATAGTTAAATTAGACAAAATAAGATTATGTAAAATAAGTATTATACGAAACGAATATTAGTCTAAACAAAAATTCGGCAAAACGAAATTAGGCCAAAAAATTGTTAGGCAAAATATGTTTATACGAATTAAAAATTAGGCCAAATAAAATTAGACGAAATAAGATTATGTGAAATGAGTATTATACGAAACGACTTTCACTCAAATGAAAATTAGGCAAAGTGAATAATTATGCTAAATAATATTAGTTTAAATGAAATTAGGCAAACCGAAATTAGGCAAAAAGTTGTTAGGCAAAACAAGGTACAACCATAAAATGCAGTGCCGGTCCTTTATGTTAAGTAGATTACTTTAAGTTAGGTTAGTCTTTATAATACTTATATATATTTTAGAGTAGACTTTTCTAGTCACAATTTGTTGAAATATGATGTTTTTATTGTGAAATAGATATTTTATCTCAGATAGTGACCAGTGATTTGTAATTTGTCTACGATTTGTAGGTATCGTACAAACTATACTATACTATTGCTATATAGATTCAAAGATTAAATTATTATAGATTACCGGTCCAACTTCTTAAATAATCGGTAATCCAAAGATACCGGGTTCGAATCCTGGTGTGGACCACGTATGAGCGCAATTCAACTTTTCTTTGCGTGTTGTGCTTTTTATCTATATAGCAATAAAAAAGTGGTGTTAATTTACTCACATTCATAAATCATCTCGAAAAACATAATTGTGTTTCAAAATAAAATATACTACACTATATTTGTAAATCTAGTTTTAATACCATACTTGACATACCTACTTAATGGTTTCTGTATCCATGTACCCAGAAATTTTATGAGATTAATTAATGTAATCATCTACTTTAGTAGTTAATTGTAATATTATAGTGTAACCTTTCATTGCTGATTTATCGTCATAATATCTACTCATAATCCTACAATAAATTATTATTGAATTATACCATAGTTTTAGAGTGGACATAAATACATTTTAACCCTTTACCGCATACAGAAAAAAAATTGTTGTTTGAATTTGAACCTTGACTTGTGCCAATAAGGTCCAAGTTCATATCTGCCATATATGGCTTCGTATGCGGTAAAGGTTTAAATAGCATGGTATTCCTTTTTTACTCGTATATTTTAGGGCCATGAACCACAAAAATTTAGTTTAGTCTAATCAAATTTTATCAATTGTATTTATCAGGTCATTATTACCTACATAAATACTCTAGAACATCCAACCGGCTTGTCGTCAGAAGCATGATAGTAGCGTCCTACTACGCTAACTACATTTTCAACAGCCGTTATTGCCATGGTAAATGGCTAAAAGTGCCTGGAATTTTATATATTCATTGTCATGTGGAATTCTCCCCAAACAAATTGACACAGACTAGCGATGATTCACAAATACAAAAATTAAGAATTCTTACCCGATATTTGTTGATGGTGTCAATAGCGTGTTCTATCGTAATCGGAAGTGAGGATTGCACCTTAATGTGGTTGGCAGTGATCATAGCAACTGACGCGAAATAGGAAGAAATCCACTGTACACTGGACAAGTTTAGAGCTGGTTGGATTTCTCTGTAAGGCAAAAGATCAAGTAAGATTGTTGGTGCATTGCCCGGACAATGCCACTGGGCGGTCGCGGAACCACACCAATACGTATGATAGTGATAGCGGGTCAATGTACAAAATTATTCCAGCTAACGTCCTTACTTTAGAAGAATATTATAGTGGGAAAAGCTGCCAGTAAAAAAAAACGAGCAGAAGAAACTTGAAGTTTAGTTAGCTAAACTTATTTTACTTCTCTCTATCTTCCTATAATTATATACGTATATTCTACTATACAGTGGCAAACTGTACATTGAAACCAATCCTCACTGCTTAGTCTATTTTAGAGGTGTTATGTACCTACCCTGCTCTATTCCTTTTGGAGAAGAAGTAGCAAATTCTACTATAGCTTGCCGAGTTACTTCCTTGACGCCACGCCAGTGCTGCTGAATAAGGAAGTTTAAACTTACTTGCGTTTGAGCAACGCGTGTAGACGGAGAATCTTGATAATGACCGGATGCTTGAAGGCGGCCACTTTGGGCAGACCTGTCGTCCCGCTAGTGCTGACCAGCCATGCGTACACCTTGTCCGTGTCGAAGGTCGCTACTCTGAAATAAGTTCGTCCTGTGAATCCTTGAGCATCCTTTGACTTTGGTAATAACTTATTTACTGACATCTTGTTAACTGTGTAAGAAACTCCTTTAACGGCTACAGTATGCGGTTCTTCACGGTACTCCCAGTTACTCACCGTAAATAGGTTCTTAAAGGGTTGACAACGCGCGTGTGATGCTTCTTGCGTCCCAAGCGTCCAAAGGCAGCGGTAACTGCTTAACATCGGCGGGCCAATGCTTGTTTGTGATCGGCGTAGTATTAAAAAAATGGATTTGTGATACGATACGATCATATAAATAAACCCCCCCGCCCCGCAAGCCGCGACGTGGACTCTAAAGCGTAACCTTAGTGGAAGTTTTCAGGAGATAGAGATACAACACAACCCAGCTTTCCTTTCTTTAAAGGCCAAGTTGGTTCACGAATTTCGTCATCAAAAAATATAACTTACTCGAATGTTTGTTCTGGCGCATGGTCGTCGTGTATCTTCATGAATTTAGCTAGAGAGTGGTCGCTGTCACCAAATGTAACTATTTTCGTGTCCAGCCTAAGGTCTCTGACGGCTTTGTAGTACTCTGCGAAGTTCTCTATCTCACAGAAAACTATTTTCGGACTTGTTGTCTCAAAGTGGTGCTTGATTTCCTCTGTAAAACAGAAATATAGTTTACTTTACTGAAATGATTAAGAAGACAGCGGTATGCCGATTTTTACACCACGGTCTAAACTAACATTAATCGCATGACTATAATGAATTTCTGGGTTGATTTGTCAAAATCGGTGTCCAATAAAATAATCGAAAAGCCAGATAAATATTGCCGATCTTATTTGAGCCGGAACGAAATGTTCATGCAGCGTCTCCTCTCCTGTCCCCCTCCTCGGCGCCTTGTGAGGCATTTGTAGTCTAATCACAGAAATCACGGTGATTTTCCGCTCATGTATTATCAAGACATTTAAACAAATAGATTAAGATTACGAACATATTCAAGGTCCATTCAGACGAAAATTCTAAATGTGTTACGACACAGAATTGGCTATGCGTAGTTTATGAGATCATTATAAAAACAATTAATTAAATGGGTAAGGCTCAGGAGCGTTTTGAACGCTCCTTGACTTATGTTATGACGAATAATTTTTGCAAAAAAAAGCTTAATTGATGAGCTCATAACAGAGCACTTGTTGCGACTCGTCAAAATTTCGTTACATATGGGAACGAGCAGTTGAAACGCTCCTGAACCTTACCCAAATAATGACCCAGTAGGCACTTTCAGATGAATTGACCTAAAAAAGGTATTTTTCGCGACACGCGGTGCGGAGTAAATCCCTCTTGAAATGAATGCCTTGCCTAGACAAAACCTATAATGAACTTGCTATATTTTTGGTCTTTTAACTTCGAATATACCACTTAAGTTTACAGTCCACTTTTCATTCCACCACCAAGTGGAAGGACTGAAGCCGGTTACGGATCCTGAAGAACTGAAGCCAGTTACGGATTATTTTCAATCACTAAGACTATTTACCATATTTGTAAGTAGGGTCAACTCCAGCCAAGGGCAGTCCGTTCATGTAAGCAGCGTAGAATGGGATGTGGACATCCAGGTGGTTCCTCCCCGAAACTACGGCCACGTCCCCTGGTTTCAAGCCGGCATTTCTTAGGCATCTAGCGAGGCGTATGGAACGAGATTTGACTGACGATTTTGATTCTGTTTCGCCTGTTCCTGCGTCGATCTTAAAAATAAAACATTATATTTAATCAGCGCGTCTAGTACAACTATGTTTCGCGACTCTTGTCGTAATAGAAAGAGACAGGCAATTAACCCGCGCGAGAAATATCGTCGCTTATGACAGTTATGCTAGGTGCTGGGGGGATAAATATTATCTCCTTTATTAGATCAGGGATGCTACCTTCTGTGTGAGTGTTACAAAATACTGTGGTTGATTGATTTCCTAAAAACGAACTTGAAAATTACGGATGTATTAATTATTAGCGTAATAGTGACACTATTTTTGTCTTGAAATTTTATTAAAATATTTTCAATACGTTTTTGATACGTCATGTAGTGGTTTAGTACTACTGAGTCATTTCCCCTTGAAAACGTTTGATCATCGATATCTAATTTAAATATTATTTTAATTTACATTTCACTTCTGTTTCTAATGGCATTACGTGGTGGGGCTAAGGTGTTAATTTCAGCCACCCGGGGACAGAAACAATATACCTAGGTGTTTAAACATGACTTGAACGGTATCAGGGCCTGTTTCGCCCTCAATATCAGTGAGCCAGACTGTGTGTGGGAGTACAAACCCACTAAAGGGAATGTCTTTGCTCCTCAAAAGTGATTACTTGGGAGCTTCAAACGCAAATCTCAAGCGGAAACCTTCAGATACAGTTTGTAATACTTAGAACACGTAGAGATTCATACCAACGACGTGTGTATAGATTAGATGCATGTGATTGATAATATGTTGGCGTTAGTTTGTGGTGTTTACTCAATGCTGTAATAAATTACGGGGAAGGACAATAGAAGGTGCCCTTCTACTTCACTTCGGCTTTGTATTCAAATCGCAATCGAGAAAAAACATATAGGTATTCGCTTTTTAAATCTCTTGCGAAATAAATGTCTTAAACCATATCTCTTCTTCACAAACTTAACTACGATAGCGCTGATACAAACGAATACTTTAAAAATACATGCAAAACGGTTATTCTTACGTCCTAGTTGTCGAATATCGCTCGACATTGTAAGGGCCCTTTCAGACGAACGGCACTAGTACAACTGCAGCCGTCGCCACCTGTTGACGGCTGCCGTCGAGAGGTGACGGCTGCCGTCGACGCGTCGACTGCAGTTGTACTAGTGCCGTTCGTCTGAAAGGGCCCTAATTGGCTTCGCCGGCAACACGTCGACGGCAGCCGTCGGCAAGTGGCGACGGCAGCCGTCAACAGGTGGCGACGGCTGCAGTTGTACTAGTGCCGTTCTTCTGAAAGGGCCCTAATTGGCTTCGCTGCTCGGAACATGTAATGACGAAATTGAGCAGGTTTATGTCTTGAGGCGATTTAAGGAAGTCTCGTCAGAAAGTACGGCTCTTTTAGCTTTTCACTCCTATGTCATGGCAATCCTACGCTACGGAATTATTCTATGGGGTAATGTGGAGCAATAAATACCTACTAAATATTTAGACTATAAAAGAGATGTCTTCGAGCAATACTCGTATATGGTTTAAAACAAACTGACTCGTGCAAATCATTGTTCACTGATCAAAAGATTCTCACTTTTCCTGCTCTATACATATATGAGATCTGTATTTTTGTAAAGAACAATACAGCGTGTATATTTGATACAACCGCAAATTGAAGCCAGACGGAGATTTTAGTGCTTTAATCTGATATTTATAGAAAATATTAATTTAGCGTTAACTGCCATGGCGTAAGTAACTAAGTAAACACTTTATTGTACACAAAAACAGTTAAAAATACATCTATTACAAATAACATGTAGTTACAAAGGCGAACTTACCCCGCGTAATTAGTAATTAGTTTTTGAATTTTTTTTGAGCAGCAATGTATGGCGCAATTGTTATTAAGTGACAGTTGTGGTATACCCCGGATTTTCGTCGCACGCACATGACAATAGGGTGGTTTGGGGAGTAAATGGACCTGTGTTACTAAATAAGGAAAACTAACAGTTTTGAACCCAATCAATTATAACATTTACTTTTCAAGAATGATAGTCACTATTTGTTCGTATTTGGGTGATTCTTGAAAGGCTCCATTTACAGCGTCCAGAAGGATAAAGTACCCGCACAATTGAAATAATTGACCATAGTATTTTTTATATATTACATTAGCACCTAATCTAACTGGAGCACGATTTATTTTTTGTTTAAGTTAAGTATAATTAACTGTAAAAAAATATTAAACACAGAAAACTTTATTCCCTTGGTGTGTCCATTTGCCATTTTTTTATCAAACTACCCCAAAAAGTACATGTTGTGAATTGAAATAAAGTATAGAATTGAGTTAAATTATTAGAATATAAGTTATTTATTTAGCAGAAAAAATATGGTTGCTGTGTGTATCGTAATTTAAAAAAAAATCTATGTTGAAGGTTTGTCCAGAGCTAAGCTATGATTCCTCTGGTGCCTCATTCAACACGGCGCACATCCCTACTTAAACATCATCTGACCAGTTGCAATGGCCGGGCTTGGCAAACGTCAGTAACGCTTCCAGATATGCGGGGAATGGTCGCGACTAGTTGCTGGAATTCTTAGCTATGAAGGCTAATATATGATTCACTTGGCTTTGGTTCACTATGATTTTGATTCCCTTGAATTTTTATATAAAATTTTATATTTGCAATAGGTACATAGTGTTTAGTAAAAAGAAAACTACATGAATGCCTGCATGTGTTGACTTAATAGTTGTTCTTATAATAATTTTAGTTTCGGCAGAATCGACAAGAAACATACTTTTTTCTTATTCCTCTGGTTCTAATTTCGAACAGGGGAATCACAGTTTTCTTGAGTTTTCATGAAAAGAAAATAAATTTCCCTTTAATTCGCGTTGCAGATGACTGAATTATTGATTTAGAATTTTATTCCATTTAGGTACAGCAGGTCTCAAATAATTTTGAGCTGAATTCAAGAGAAGATGCTTATTCCCAGCAATTTTCATACTACGACGGTGGTTCGATTATTAAGAAAATTGCCAATTAATGCGAATAAAACACTGTGATTTTTTGTATCCTTACACTTTGAAAAACTTTTTATTTATTTAAGAAAAACTGAACCGAATATTATTCCCCTGTACTTTTTTTTATGATTCCTTTGGCGTTTTTCTTATTCCCATGTCATCTTTTCTTATTCCCCTGGCGGCGAAAACATAAAGTGGTATATTTCTGTATCAAATTGACCAAAAGTGGTGCCTATTTGATAAATCTGCGTAAAATTAAATACAATTTCATATTTTCTAGCAAATAGGTAAAAAAATATAAAAATAAAAATCGCCAAGGGAATCACATCAAGAATTAGATTCTCAAGAATGACCCATTTTTTATTAAGTAATAAACTCCACTTGTTACTAAATTATGAACAATAAAAATTAAAAATCTATAATATTTTAGATGCTTTTGTCTTTGTATATGTTAATTATAAAAGGAATAAGGCCTCTTGAGCGCACCGCGCATAAATTTTTTTTGAACCTTGTATGAACAATTTTATGATGTTTATACTTTAAAAAACTGGCCAAGAGCATGTCGGGCCACGCTCAGTGTAGGGTTCCGTAGTAGCTCATCCTTCACAATAGACTTAAATTACGAGAAAGATTTCAAGCTCTATAAAAAGGTCGTAAACGCCAAAGTAACTGTAATTACTTATTACCTTCTGGAAGTCAACTTACGTCCTTTTAAAGAAAATTGTGAAATTGTGTAATAACTCAAAAACGGCTCAACCGATTTTGTTCAATATAGTTTTCATTGAAAGTACTTATAAGGTCTCATTTCCATGAATTTTTACATAATTTTTTAACCTGTGGTTAAAAAGTTAGAGGAGGGGGGACGCTATGTTTTTTATTTTCGGAGCGAATATTTACAAAACTGCTGACTTTACCAAAAAATAATGTTTGAAGACCCCTATTATTTTTTAAAGACCTATTAAACGACACCCCACACGCTAGTGTTGAAACAAAAAAAATCACCCCCACTTTAGGTGTTCGAGAGGTACCCGAAAAAAAAAATTGTTCTTTAGTTTTTATTTTACCGTTTTGTCGGCGTGATTCATATACATACTCGTACTCATACCAAATTTCAGCTTTCTAGTACTAATCATCACGGAGCTAAGCCGCAGACGGACGGACAGACGGACATGGCGAAACTATAAGGGTTCCTAGTTGACTACGGAACCCTAACAAAACATCAGTGGTAATGTTGGAACCAACCTGCCAAGTACAGTCTTCAGGGGAATTGTTCATGTAGTCCATGAAAAAGTGTCCGAGATTGTATCCATCGTCGCTCGAATCACCAGTCATTTTATTCACAGGTTTAAGTTGCATGTTGTTTTATTTCTTAATTTGTGTATTGGTTCCTCGATATTTATGTGTTTATTCGGAAAAATATGTCGTTTATGAAGTTTCCGTACCAATCACTGTTGGCTTCTAGCCTTAGAATATGCGATTTAAATATATCAGTCGCTTTTATTTGTTGATAGAATCAGAGCATCATGTGCCACAAGGCAGAAGTTGGAGCGGTTTCGGTTGTGTCAGTTTGTACGATTCCGTGCCTTAAAAGGAAAAAAAACGGAACCCTTGCAAGAAAACTTTGTTGTCCGTCTGTCTGTCAAGACAAAGGGTCTTGACAGACAGACGGACAACAAAGTTTTCTTGCACGCAGGGAACGCGGGAACGCGAAATTAAAACCATATACTTAGATTTACAGTCCCTTAAAGCTGTCAAAAAATCAAACTTCTAAGTTAACGTAACGTAAGATACTGCTGTTTAATGCCGCAAAAAAAGTATATAACAACACTCTCAAGGGAATCAAAATTTACAGGATGTTTTGTTGACCTAGAACTGTGAAATTGGGCAATTAATATCGTCTTATACTACAAGTATAGGGAAAATCAAAAACTATACATTTTTACCTAAATCATAAAAAATGTAGTATTTATTTAAAGTACGTAATCAATCATCGAGGTTAAGCAACGGTATAAAAGTGTATGGAACCCTCGGCGCGGTGGGCGATTCCGACTCGCACTTATCCTGTTTTGTGTTTGCTATATTGGATTTATTTGCTATTATTGTAGCCTATTCACTCTTGCCCAGATCCAAATAATACTTTTCAGGAAATACACACGATGGGAGCGAGTTCCATTCCATAGCGGTTCGCATTAGAAATGATCAAGCAAATCGTTTCGTGTGAATAAGTGGTAAATTGACAACATAAAGGATGAAATCGCTCCCCTCACCTGAAAAAAGTGAAACGGGGATGGTGGGATTAAATCGTGCAATTCCTGCGCACACTCTCCAAAATATATCCAATAGAAAACTGACAAGCTGACAACTTTGCGACAATGTTCGAGGCTCTGGAAGACGCCCCCAGCCGGCAAAGCATCGCCAGTGAGTCTTATAGATCGACTTCCTATATTTATCTTTAAACTTTATATCAACATTCATACCCTGGTACTTTTAAATAGCAATCAATAAGTTCGAACCATTTTATGTTCTTCTCCGCCATCGCCTGTACCATAAGACTCAAAGTTGGTATTTAACGAATTGATAAAACTATTATGAACTGAGATTTTACAGATACTCTTAGATTGCCTTATTAAATACGCAAATTAAGAATTGATTTTATCATCGTATCCGCCGATAGACGTCCTTATAGATAATGATTTGTCGTGGAAGTTACAGTCCATGTATGTGTATAGAAAAATATATCGTTTCTCATATGCTCTCCATAAATTGGCGAAAATTTGGTACCGAAGGACAGCTTAAGGCAAATCATAGTTTTGTCGCAGCAACATTACGGTTTGGTATTGTGTTTTGGGGAAATAGCACTTACCGTGATATGATTTAGAGCCCAAAGGCGATGCATTAGGGCCATTACTGGTCTGAATCCCTCACAAAGCTTTGAGCCATATTTTAGATCACTGCCCACTGGTCTTCAAAACCTCGTATCTACTTGGTAAATTGATACTGAGATACGAGCGTTGTCAAAGTAGGCATTTGTTACTTGGTGTTGGTTTTGATGTGGCGTTAGTACGTACTTTACTTTTCAATACTTCGATATGGTAGGTGTGCTTGCCCCGCTGGCGCATTTCTCTTGAGCTTAACAATTATAACAGCTATAACTAAAAAAAAGGATACTGACTACATTCTTAAGAGAGATTTGTTAGAACGATAACAAAGGACTATTCGGAATATCCACAACTAGACATTAGGCTTAAATTGCACATTAACAAGTTCGCGACGTAATCAGGAACCGGTCTGCTATGTTCCAGGTCTTTTATTCTTGGGCAGCATATTTTTACAAGCTTTGATTTAATTTGCTATGTATGTAGGTATGTACAACCCGGTTACAAAATCTGTGGACCTCGCTGCAATGTAAAGCCATCGACGCCAGGTCCACAGATATTGTAACCGGGTTGTAACTGTGTTTGTTCGGGTGGACTATTGCAACTGAATTTTGAAATCTGAAACCAATTGAGCTGAAATTCTGTTACTTACTTATCTTTGATGGCAATACAATCTGCGCCAGAAATGAGCCTGAAGGTGGTCCTAGAATCTCTGTAATAGATAGCAATGTAATAATAGAAAGCAAGTCTACCGAGGTCGGCGTCTTTAGAATCGTCTCAGGGAACAATTGATGGATGTTCAAACAAAAGTACAGTTGGCTATAAAAGCTTGTTACAAAAAGGAGATTTTTGACAGAAACTTATTTAGTTTAAATATTGTATTAAATTCCATATGGAAAGAAACGAGGTAGAACTATACCCAAGTAGCAAATAAGCTGCTAATTTAAGGCGAGTAAAAGGCTGTGTAAGCGCTTCTGCAGCCTTTTTTTGCTACTTGGGTTATTATTTTAATAATTATTAAATTCGATTAATAATCATTCCTTCGTCCTATCCATTCTAGTTTCAATCCGGCATACACTTTGACATAGATAAAACTGAATAGGTAAACGCTTAATGGAGTTCGATGACAATCTGTTTATAACAATTTAATTATTGTGTTATCTTTTTACCAACTGCGTCACAGTCACACGGGAATATACCTACCGAAGATATCAACAAGATTATGTGTGTTAAATCGCGTAGGTACACGTAGAGACCCGTTCTTGAAAATTCTTGGAAACTCCTATTTGCTAAAACAAAATATTACTAGTGTCACGGAATAAGACACTACAGAAGCCGCACTTTTGTATGTGAGCATTTTCCAAAATATGTCCCGTGACGTATTGGAATTCTACCAAATATTTTTTTTTTGTAAAAACGATTTAATAAATTCTCCCTCTTCTGTATTCTTTGAAAATAATACGTGTTTCAATGTAAATTGCTTAATTTTGCAAATAATCTACTTTGAACCTAACTACTACCACTGTGACGTTCCATTACGATACGAACTTTAGGTGCCTTTTCATTAAAGTTTAATGTGTTGTTTGTAAATCAGTCATTATTAAATAAAATAAATTGCAATAATATTATATTATAAATGAATAACATTTGCAATACATAGCATCACAATAAAGTTATTTAACAAAATCTTTCCTTTACGTTTCTTTTTGGTTTTCATCATAGCTTAACTATCACCTTACCTTGAGACATAATGAAAAAAACTATCAAAAGTTATGTTTATCATAATTGGCATATATTATTCTACCAAAAGAGATCCAAATGGTATAAATAATAATAAAAAAATATAAATTCTTGAAAAAACAATCACAGCCACAGTAGGACAAAGTGACGTTAATGAATCATTTGTAACGAAGTGAAAGGTTTACATGCGTGGAAAATTGCTTACAACTCTACTAAGTTTTCAGTACAAAAGGTTATAGCCGTGTTTGTATGGGGCATCGGCCTCACAAGCCAAATCGATTGTCGTTTTGCTAATATATTAACCCAGATGTAAGATGCTACCTATTTTACAAAAAAAGCACCCTGAGTTACTTCAGGTTTTTGAGAAAATTTAAAAAAACGAAAATTGGTTTTCATTTTCTTTTATCTAAACTACTCAACAGATTTTTTTGACACTTATACCCATTATGTAGAAAATAGAGATGTATTATTAAAAGAAATGGATTTCCAAATATCCTTATATGTAGTGAAATTTTCACTTTCAATTTTTCAACCTTTTTTTTATATTTTCGAGATAGGGACACTCACCAATTTTGGCTACATTATGTATAAACTAATATTCTATAATATATATTTATTTCAAAAACATTCACTTGGCTCAAATATCCAAAATGAAACAAACTTATCGCCTGGTGACAATTTTTCTGACAGTACTTTTCAAAACCTCGTATCTAGTTTGTTGATTGATACTGACATACGAGCTTTATTTTAAGTTGGTATTTGTTGCTTAGTGAGTTTTAGTTGTCAACAGACGTTATGGTATACCGTACATTTATTGGACTGAATATGCCTCACTACTCGTACAAGAATCGAATAAAAATACAATAAGAGCATCGTCAAAATAAAATGTCCCTATCTCAAAAATATATAAAAAAAAATAATTAAAAGTGAAAATTTCACTACTTATAAGGATAATTGGAAATCAATTTCTTATGTTAATAATACATCTCTATTATCTACATGATGGGTATGAGTTACAAAAAAAATCTGTTGAGTAGTTTAGATAAAAGAAAATGAAAACCAATTTTAGTTTTTTTTTAATTTTCTCAAATACCTGAAGTATTTCAAGGTGCTTTTTTGTAAAATAGCATCTTACATCTGGGCTAATATATTAGCAAAACGGCAATCAATTTGGCTTCTGGGGCCGATGCCCCATACAAACACGGCTATACCCTTTATATCATTGTTTTATGTCATTGTCTTGGAACTGTATGCGCTTAAGCTGCGTTCAGTCTTAGAGTGCGGCCGTGTGTGTACGGTTCCCCGTGGCGTCACCTATAGGTTACACCGGAAGACCAGCGCTGGTTCCCGGGCCAGCATTTATGCTGAGGTGTGACCTTTTCGTGGCATACACACCTAGAATATTATTTTATTTTATTGTATTTAATTTCTAATGTGTTGTCCAGTTCGTGTATGTTTACGAATAAATTTCTTGTCTTCGGTTTTTTTGACAAAAAAATACTTAATGTAGGTTCTAAAGGGAGTTCTTACCTTAATTATATAGTTAATAAGTTACTTTTCTCAAACATGCAATGAAATATCGTCGTAACGTGCGTTAGAACAGGCTTCGAAGTGTCAAGTTTCGGGCGGAACAATTCGAGAGAACTGTAAAGGAATTTCATACAAAATTGAAGGCCTAAGCCGGGAAGTAATTTGTTTTTAATTTTAATGTAAACATGGCGTCTGTGTGTATGAACAGCTGATATTTTTTTTTTCTAGTAGATACCCATTCAGCCATCGGACCAACAATATCCGTGTTAATGCCTAGTACACACGAACTGAAAATACCGTCTATACGCAAGTCACTAGACACCATAGACAATATTAAAAATCCTCTGCCTTTATTTTACTTATTATAGAAACTAAGATTATTATTATCAGGTTGTGTATAATGGCCCTAATATTCGCACACTACACACGTGGACTTATTAAAGAAAAAAAATATAGAGGGATTGGAAGGACAATTAAAAATACTTTTTTTAAACATGGCGTCTGTGTTCATGAACTGGCTGAACAGCTGAATTATGTTTTTTTGAGTGGTGTATTTTTTTATTTCATTGCATATGTTTGAGAAAAGCACTATACATGCCTTAGCCGTGAAAAGGGCTTGCCGGCTTCGTATCACTAGACGGCCTCCCTTACGGTCGGCCGTCTATACCTACTCAGCCGGCAAGCCCTTATTTCCCGGCGTCTGCAGTAATGTACTATTACAATTTTTACAAACAAACAAAATACTCGTACGAAGTTGCGGGCACCTTCTAGTAATTTATATATCTTGAAACATATATATGTTGATTAGGTACTTATTTTAACTTTTTTTAGAACTTGAACGGTTGACTGGTGGGTTAAAAGATTTTTTTTTTTGGTAATTCAAATCTGTAAAGTGTGCATTATTGCACTTATATAAGCTATATTATATATTTATTGATATTTTTTTTACTAATTATAAAAACGGTATAAATTCACGTAAAAATTGTCAGGAACATGTCGGG
This sequence comes from Apotomis capreana, assembly GCA_947623375.1. Lineage (NCBI taxonomy): Eukaryota > Metazoa > Arthropoda > Insecta > Lepidoptera > Tortricidae > Apotomis > Apotomis capreana. Next base: position 3,983,617 of record OX392517.1, on the reverse strand, counting down.
CCGTTCCTGACAATTTTTACGTGAGTTTATACCGTTTTTATAATTAGTAAAGATGTCTCACGATAGTTTTAATGATATTTTTTTTTATATTTATGTGCCTTGGTAAAATATTATGTCTGAAGATGAATCATTTCACTCTGCTTGTAACTTTTCTTCATCGTTTCATTCACTTAGCAGCTCGGAGTCTGAACCTGATACACTTGGCAACTGCCTGACCCGTACTTTCCAAAATTTTCCCAAAAATTTCAATTTGTGCCATATTAACGCACAGAGTATTCCCAGCCACTTAACTGACTTTTTAGAGACTTTCTCTTCCTGCAACGTTCACGTCATTTTTATTTCTGAAACCTGGCTTAAGCCAAATCTCGAGTCCACTTCTTTCGCCCTGCCTGGCTATGTGTTACTGCGGAACGACCGCTTAGGGAAAGGTGGCGGCGGTGTTGCCATCTATATCCGCAGTAATATTCCTTACAATATTATTTCCTCCTCTCCGTCTGATTACTCAGGGTCTATGGAACATTTGTTAATTGAGGTGAGTGTTGGTGGGACAAAGGCAGCTCTTGGAGTTGTTTACTGTCCTCCTGCCATTGACTACTTTGATACCCTGGAGTCTATTCTGACATCCTTTAGTAGTGAGTACACACTTCACATAATCATGGGTGACTTTAATACCGACCTTATCAAGGATGATCTCAGGACAAGTAAATTGAACGCGACTGCTGAGTCTAGTGATCTCACTATTCTCCCGCTTAAACCAACGCATCACAATGTTGGCACGCCAGACACCTGGCTGGACCTCATACTCACTTCTTCTGTCGAACTTGTGGACTCGGTGGGTCAGCTTTCGGCTCCTTGTTTTTCGCATCATGACTTAATCTTCTTGAGCTACCGTGTGCGTTGTCCCAAACCGCAGCCTGTTTGTATCCAACTGCGTAGCTTCGCCAGATTGGATATCGATGCGCTGAAACGTGACGCGTGTAATGAAGATTGGTCTCCTACGATATCAGCTTCGACAGTCGACGAAGCAGTTTCATCTTTAAACTCGACGGTTTTGCGATTGTTCGACATTCATGCGCCCGTCCGAACTGTCAAGCTAAAGCGCCCTCCTGCACCGTGGATTACAAGAGCTGTCCGGATGGCTATGACCAGACGTGATCGAGCATTCCGAAAGTTTAAGCGGGACCGTTGCGTGGAAAATTGGGATGCCTTTAAGACTGCCAGGAATCGATGCAATCAGATGGTAAGAGCAGCCAAACGCAAATAATTATATACATGAGAATATTGTTGCTTCGTCCCCAGCCGAAACATGGAAGTTCTTAAAAACTATTGGCGTGGTAAAATCTCGTAATGCTGTTACGTGCTCGTCCTCCTTTTCGTTGAATGATTTAAATTCACACTTCGCAAAATCTTCATCGTTAGATCCCGCCACTTTATCTCTAACTATCTCACATATCTCAGCCCAACCCCGTCATTCTACAGAAACTTTTTCATTTACCCCAGCTACTGATGATGATGTTCGTAAAGTTATTGCTTCAGTTAGATCGAACGCTATTGGTCCTGATCAATTGAGCAGGACCATGGTTGTTTGCATTTTGGAATGCATTCTCCCCGTTATAACGCATGTTATTAACTTATCATTAGCTACTGGGGTTTTTCCTTCATACTGGCGTAATGCCCATGTCATCCTATTACCTAAAGTTAATAACCCCAGTTTACTCAAAGACTTCCGCCCAATATCCATTCTCCCATTTCTGTCAAAAGTTCTCGAAGCCATTGTACATAAACAGCTGTCTGCTCACATTTACTCCAACCATCTTCTCTCGCCATTCCAGTCTGGTTTTCGCCCTGGTCACAGTACGTCTACTGCCTTACTTAAGGTTGTTGAAGATGTGAGACATGGCATGGAATCTCGTCAACTTACTGTTCTGGTTTTGATTGACTTTTCAAACGCCTTCAACGCTGTCAATCACGAACTTCTTCTATCATCCCTCAGTCACTTGAACATATCATCATCAGCAGTTGCGTGGTTCTCTTCCTATCTTCAAGGTCGACGTCAATCTGTTCGAGCGGATGGGTCCTTCTCTGACTGGTGCGATCTTACTTCTGGGGTTCCACAGGGTGGCATTCTTTCTCCTCTCCTTTTTTCTGTATTCATTAATCTTCTAACCTCCAACATCAAATGCTCTTACCATCTGTACGCTGACGACCTACAACTCTACACTCATAGTAGTCCTAATGACATTGATGCTGCAATCGAGACTATCAATTATGATCTGTTTCGTATTTCCGTTTGGTCGCGTCGCTTTGGGATTGCTGTCAATCCATCTAAGTGTCAGGCCATCTTGCTCGGGAGCAGTCGTCTGCGTGCAACAATTGATGTGGAACACTTGAAGCCGATACTGTACGAGGACGTGGTCATACCGATCAAGTCAAAAGTGAAGAATCTGGGTCTGATTATTGACAGTAACCTTATGTGGGACCCTCAGGTATCTGACGTTTGTCGCAGGGTGACGTACACGTTAAGGTCGCTTTACAGGTTCAAGAATTTTCTCCCGGTGAGCACTAAGACTCTTCTCGTCCAAGCTCTTGTCCTCCCCGTCATCGACTATGCTGATGTGTGTTGCTCTAATCTCACCCAGGCCTCCCTGAATAAGCTGGAACGCATGCTAAACAATTGTATCAGGTTTGTTTTTGGCCTTCGTAAGTATGACCACATCTCGGAGTTTCGCCGTCAATTAAACTGGCTTCCTGTACGTGAACGTAGATCTCAAAGAATTCTCTGCACTCTCTTTTCGATCTTATTTGATCCAACCACTCCCGATTATCTCAAATCCAAGTTTCAATTTGTAACTGCTCGCCCTGGGTGCACTCTCCGTACTTCTCGTAGACTTAAGCTAGTAGTCCCCCTTCACCGCTCCGGTTTCATGTCCAATTCTTTCACGGTTCAGGCAATACACCTCTGGAACGCTCTCCCACTCAACATCAGGCAAGCTCAGAGTAAGGTCTCCTTCAAGCGCATGTTGCGCAAGCATCTTTTGGACAGTCTCTCTTCCTAACTCTCTTCGAAATATTTTACTTTTGGTACATATTATATGTATGTAAGTATATCATATAAAGTATTCGTTTAAGTTCATGGTAATTAATTAATTATATACACATTCATATATATATCTTAAGGTAATTGATTTGTGTTGTATTACTGTTTGTCTGTAATCTTTGATCCTGCACCGACAACATATTTCTGTTTAACCCAGTGGTTGACTGGTAGAGAATGCCTAAAGGCATTAAGTCCGCCATTTGTACTTTTACTTATGTATTTTGTGCAATAAAGTTTAAATAAATAAATAAATAAATAAATAAACATATCATTCATTCGGGTACAGATACCTACTAGACTCGTTTTCGCCGTAGTATTCATTCAATCCATAGATAATTTTCTAGTAGTTATCGTTCTTGTTATCAGGAGTTGTTTAGTCAAGACGAATTTGTAAATCACGTAACTGCACTTTCAGTTTTTATTACTGTTATCTATAGTATATTTAAAGTTATCATTACTGTTAAATAAATTGTTATTCAATCAATATTATCTTATATTATCTTATTAGCAGCTCTTGGTACCTACAAGCTTAGAGTAACCGGGTGCTTTCTTATCTTATTACAGTGATCGTTATCAACGTGCTGAATTGGTGGCAAAGTATGGTTGACAAAAAAAAACAAATACTCAAGTATTTTAAATATTATTATATTTCACAAATTATAACATGTATATACATATTTACTATCACTTCTGCAATTATGCTGAATAAACTACTAACATTTGTTCAACAGATTTTGCCGTCAGTCGTTCAGAACGATTGGAAAAAATCCATTTTAAATAACTAAATGACCTTTCGACGTTGACAGAAGTCACGGGAAGGTAATTTTTAAGCTATTAAAATATAAAAAAATATATTAAGGGACAATCATACACAAATCGCCCTAGTCCCAAACTAAGCAAAGCTTGTACTATGGGTACTAGACGACGATATACATAATATATAAATACATATATGGATCTTGGTGTTGTCGTTAGTGAAAATTTGAAATGGGAGGAGCACATACTCAAAATTACAAAGAAAGCAAACTCTCTTCTATACATGATCCGGAAGGCCTTCTCCTATATGGATAAGAACCTCTTCATTAAGCTATACAAAACATATGTGAGACCATTATTGGAATATGCTTTCCAAATTTGGAACCCATATTTCCAAAAAGACATCATCATGATAGAGAGAGTTCAAAGAAGAGCTACAAAAATGCTTATTTTTTATTAAAGCAGTAACGTCTGCTAACGTAAACTAAATGTTTACAAATGAAGCGAAAATTGAAAAATTTAATGATTCGGACAGGATTCGAACCTGCGTTTCCAACGGCTTTCCGGGCCAACACTGGCGTCCTCCCAATTGGACCACCGAATCAGATGTCAGAGTCATTGAATTTTTTCAACCAGTTGCTTCGACATGCCTTAGGGTGGCATCGTAGCGCCATCTACCGTAAAGATTTAGACTTTATCGTCGGCACCATCGTCTCAAATTTGTTGAGAATCGATAGTAACGATGTGCTACACCCAAAATACTTATTTTTTATTAAAGCAGTAACGTCTGCTAACGTAAACTAAATGTTTACAAATGAAGCGAAAATTGAAAAATTTAATGATTCGGACAGGATTCGAACCTGCGTTTCCAACGGCTTTCCGGGCCAACACTGGCGTCCTCCCAATTGGACCACCGAATCAGATGTCAGAGTCATTGAATTTTTTCAACCAGTTGCTTCGACATGCCTTAGGGTGGCATCGTAGCGCCATCTACCGTAAAGATTTAGACTTTATCGTCGGCACCATCGTCTCAAATTTGTTGAGAATCGATAGTAACGATGTGCTACACCCAAAATACTTATTTTTTATTAAAGCAGTAACGTCTGCTAACGTAAACTAAATGTTTACAAATGAAGCGAAAATTGAAAAATTTAATGATTCGGACAGGATTCGAACCTGCGTTTCCAACGGCTTTCCGGGCCAACACTGGCGTCCTCCCAATTGGACCACCGAATCAGATGTCAGAGTCATTGAATTTTTTCAACCAGTTGCTTCGACATGCCTTAGGGTGGCATCGTAGCGCCATCTACCGTAAAGATTTAGACTTTATCGTCGGCACCATCGTCTCAAATTTGTTGAGAATCGATAGTAACGATGTGCTACACCCAAAATACTTATTTTTTATTAAAGCAGTAACGTCTGCTAACGTAAACTAAATGTTTACAAATGAAGCGAAAATTGAAAAATTTAATGATTCGGACAGGATTCGAACCTGCGTTTCCAACGGCTTTCCGGGCCAACACTGGCGTCCTCCCAATTGGACCACCGAATCAGATGTCAGAGTCATTGAATTTTTTCAACCAGTTGCTTCGACATGCCTTAGGGTGGCATCGTAGCGCCATCTACCGTAAAGATTTAGATTTTTTGTCGAAGCAACTGGTTGAAAAAATTCAATGACTCTGACATCTGATTCGGTGGTCCAATTGGGAGGACGCCAGTGTTGGCCCGGAAAGCCGTTGGAAACGCAGGTTCGAATCCTGTCCGAATCATTAAATTTTTCAATTTTCGCTTCATTTGTAAACATTTAGTTTACGTTAGCAGACGTTACTGCTTTAATAAAAAATAAGTATTTTGGGTGTAGCACATCGTTACTATCGATTCTCAACAAATTTGAGACGATGGTGCCGACGATAAAGTCTAAATCTTTACGGTAGATGGCGCTACGATGCCACCCTAAGGCATGTCGAAGCAACTGGTTGAAAAAATTCAATGGCTCTGACATCTGATTCGGTGGTCCAATTGGGAGGACGCCAGTGTTGGCCCGGAAAGCCGTTGGAAACGCAGGTTCGAATCCTGTCCGAATCATTAAATTTTTCAATTTTCGCTTCATTTGTAAACATTTAGCTACAAAAATGGTACCATTTCTGCGCAACAAACCATATGAAGCCCGACTAAAGGAATTACCTAGGCTTAACAACGCTAGCACAGAGAAGACAACGCGGTGATCTGATTGAAACATATAAAATACTCACAGGAGTGTACAATGTTCCTGCGATGAGCGACATCTACACAAGAAATACGAACGAGCGACTGAGAGGACACTCTTTGAAATTGGTACTAACGGCCAGCACTAGCAACCCTAGGCGTCACTTTTTAGCCAATCGCGTGGTCAAAGTGTGGTACAGTTTACCTGAATCCGTGATTAGTGCACCCTCAGTGAACTCTTTCAAAAATAGACTTGACAAACATTTACAAACACAGAACACAAGTGAACAGTGATATGCACGCATCAGCTATAAGCTGCCTGTGCATTAAATAAATAAATAAATAAATAAATAAATATATAGATAACATCCATGACCCAAGAACAAATATTTTGCACAAATATTTGCCCTGGCCGGGATTCGAACCCGGGACCGCCGACTCAGTAGGCAGGTGTTTATTGACGCCCTCGGGCATATTTACCTCTGTTTAGTATTAACCTTTATACTGATTCATTTATAAATGGCGGGGACAATGGCCGCTTTGCTGCTCTCTGTATAAAAAATGTAACTAGACTTCAGTGTCAAAATTAGTGTCTGCGAAAACAACAAGAATTACAGCTAAACATTATTTATTTAAACCGTGTGATCAAAAAGGAAACTGACGGAGGCCTCCGAAACAGAACGGGCACATCAGCAACGGTAAGTCCTTGATATTTATTCTTGGATCAGTATAGAGTATTTTTCCTGACTCCACACCAAGATCCTCCCTTCATTACCTACAGTCCGCTAACGGCTTTACGCCACATTTTCTGGTCCTTCGAGCCGGATTTTCAAAATTTTGAACCGACCTATTTTTTTTTTCTTTAATTCCCCAAATTATAATCTATACAATATAACCGTTGCTTCCGTCGCAAATCGTATTCGCTATAAAGCTATTCCCTGTTCTCACAGATTTTCAAAAATATAATTCAACCAATTCGTCATATTTTTGTCCGTGACAAAAATGGCGGAAGGCGAGGTGCAATCTTTATTGCAAATTAGCACTTTGACAATTAAAAAAGAATATTTGTTCAATAAATTACAAAAGGCGTATGATGTATCCAAAACTGTTAAATTGGATAGTCTAGACTCGGTACAGAATTACATGGTACAGTTTTCAGAACTTGATGACGCTCGTAGCGATTTCGAAAAAATTGTCATGGAAATTATCATGCTTGAAATGCAGTCAAACCCCAAGGCTAAACCTTCAACTAGCGCGTTAGAAAGCTTCGACGAATTATATTATGTTTGCAAAAAGGTAGCTTTGAACTGCACGCGTATAGTCCAGGAGCCAACCGAAAAATATTTAACTGCAACCAAGGATGATTGTCTAGCTAGGCCGGTCTTACCGAAGCTAACTTTATTTGAATTTGACGGGCAGGTAGAGAACTGGGCTACATTCCATGATACCTTCGTGTCTTTGGTTCACAATCGCAAGTTCGAGAACATAGATAAATTTCATTATCTCCTATCTTGCGTCAAAGGTCCAGCACTGAGCATTGTCAGAAGTCTTCCGATCACGTCATTCAATTACCCACTTGTTTGGCAAAGCTTACTTGATAAATACCAAGACGTTAGGGCGTTGACCGGCAGATATCTGGACAAAATGCTGAACTTTTCGCCTTTGACAAAAGACAGCGTAGCGAATTTAACCTCGTTCGTGGAGACTTTTGATCATTCGTTGAAAGCGATTCACGCCTTGCAGATTGAGAATTTGGACGACTATCTATTTTGTCATTTGGCATTACGTGGGTTAGACAGTCATACTCGGAAATTGTTTGAAGAAAGCCGCGATCAAAATAAATTACCGATT